>JAULUF010000055.1:13607500-14807500 GCA_031834385.1 Semotilus atromaculatus
CTCCTTCTGATGCTTCAAAAGTCATTTACAATACCAATATCTGACTTTATGACCTCATTTCTGGTCAAAGGGTCTTCCAAAAAATGTAAACTATATAAACTTAGAGACTCGTTCTAATGTTAAACCAGCCACACAGAGGTTCCTTATGGAAATACTGAACATATTTCTCACCAAAGAGTTCTTGAACATTAACTTATACAATCAGATTGTCTTCTTTTGATGTTATTTTAGCCGCACTGAAGTCCATATTTGTCCCAAGGAACAAATTTCTGGCCAAGGAATCCTCGATCTTGAACTTTCTTTACATACTCATAGATTCCTACTTATGCTTCATAAGTCATTTAGAAGACCATATCTGACCTTTTGAATTTTTTGTCTGTTCAAAGGGTCTTCAAAAAATTGATAAACTTAAAGACTCCCTCTGATGTTAAATCAGTCATACAGACTTTCCTTATGGAACTACTGAACATATTTCTGGCCAAAGAGTTATTGAACATTAACTTAATATACAATCAGATTGTCTTCTATTGGTGATATTTTAGCCACACTGAAGTCCATATTTGACCCAAGGAACATATTTCTGGCCAAAGAGTCCTCGATCTTGAACTTTCTATACATACTCATAGACTACTGATGCTTCATAAGTCATTTAGAAGACCATATCTGACCTTTTGAACTTTTTTTCTGTTCAAAGAACTAAATAAAACTTATAGACTCCTTCTGATGTTAAATTAGTCATACAGAGGCTCCTTATGGAACTACTGAACATATTTAAGGCCAAAGAGTTCTTGAACATTAACTTAATATACAATCAGATTGTCTTCTATTGGTGATATTTTAGCCACACTGAAGTCCATATTTGACCCAAGGAACATATTTCTGGCCAAAGAGTCCTCGATCTTGAACTTTCTATACATACTCATAGACTCCTACTGATGCTTCATAAGTCATTTAGAAGACCATATCTGACCTTTTGAACTTTTTTTCTGTTCAAAGAACTAAATAAAACTTATAGACTCCTTCTGATGTTAAATTAGTCATACAGAGGCTCCTTATGGAACTACTGAACATATTTAAGGCCAAAGAGTTCTTGAACATTAACTTGTACACTCAGATTGTCTTCTTTAAATTTGATATTAGCCACACTGAAGTCCATATTTGACCCAAGGAACATATTTCTGGCCAAAGAATCCTCGATCTTGTACTTTCTATACATACCCATAGACTCCTACTTATGCTTCATAAGTCATTTAGAAGTCCATATCTGACCTTTTGAACTTTTTTCTGGTCAAAGGGTCTTCAAAAATTTTATAAACTTATAGACTCCTTATGTTAAATCAGCAATACAGAGGTTCCTTATGGAACTACTAAACATATTTCTGGACGAAGAGTTCTTGAACATTAACTTAGTATACAATCAGATTGTCTTCTTTTGATGTTATTTTAGCCACACTGAAGTCCATATTTGACTCAAGGAACACATTTCTGGCCAAGGAATCCTCGATCTTGATCTTTCTTTACATACTCATAGACTCCTACTGATGCTGCTTAAGTCATTTAGAAGACCATATCTGACCTTTTGAACTTTTTAATGTTCAAAGGGTCTTCAAAAAATTGATAAACTTGTAGACTCCTTCTGATGTTATATCAGCCATGCAGAGGTTCCTTATGGAAATACTGAACATATTTCTCACCAAAGAGTTCTTGAAAATTAACTTAATATACAATGAGATTGTCTTCTTTTGATGTTATTTTAGCCGCACTGAAGTCCATATTTGACTCAAGGAACAAATTTCTGGCCAAGGAATCCTCGATCTTGAACTTTCTATACATACTCATGGACTCCTACTGATGCTTCAAAAGTCATTTAGAAGACCATTTCTGACCTTATGAACTCATTTCTGGTCAAAGGGTCTTCAAAAAAATGTAAACAATATAAACTTACAGACTCCTTCTGATGTTAAACTGGCCATACAGAGGTTCCTTATGGAACTACTGAACACATTTCTCACCACAGAGTTCTTGAACATTAACTTAAACACTCAGATTGTCTTCTTTAGATATTATATTAGCCACACTGAAGTCCATATTTGAACCAAGGAACACATTTCTGGCCAAGGAATCCTCGATCTTGAACTTTCTTTACATACTCATAGACTCCTACTTATGCTTCATAAGTCATTTAGAAGACCATATCTGACCTTTTGAACTTTTTTCTGTTCAAAGGGTCTTCAAAAAATTGATAAACTTAAAGACTCCCTCTGATGTTAAATCAGTCATACAGACTTTCCTTATGGAACTACTGAACATATTTATGGCCAAAGAGTTATTGAACATTAACTTCATATACAATCAGATTGTCTTCTATTGGTGTTATTTTAGCCAGACTGAAGTCCATGTTTGACCCAAGGAACACATTTCTGGCCAAAGAATCCTCGATCTTGAACTTTCTATAGATACTCATGGACTCCTATTGATGCTTCAGGAGTCATTTAGAAGACCATATTTGACCTATTGAACTTTTTTCTGATCAAAGGGTCTTCAAAAAATTTACAAAATTATAGACTTCTGATGTTAAATCAGCCATACAGAGGTTCCTTATGGACCTACTGAAGATATTTGTTGCCAAAGAGTTCTTGAACATTAACAATGTAAAATGAGATTATCTTCTGTTGATGTTATTTTAGTCACACTGAAGTCTATATTTGACTCAAGGAACAAATTTCTGGCCAAGGAATCCTCGATCTTGAACTTTCTATACATACTCATAGACTCCTACTGATGCTTCAAAAGTCATTTAGAAGACCAGTATCTGACCTTATGAGCTCATTTCTGGTCAAAGTGTCTTCAAAAAAATGAAAACTATATAAACTTATAGACTCGTTCTAATGTTAAACCAGCCATACAGAGGTTCCTTATGGAAGTACTGAACATATTTCTCACCAAAGAGTTCTTGAACATTAACTTATACAATCAGATTGTCTTCTTTTGATGTTATTTTAGCCACACTGAAGTCCATATTTGAACCAAGGAACACATTTCTGGCCAAGGAATCCTCGATCTTGAACTTTCTTTACATACTCATAGACTCCTACTTATGCTTCATAAGTCATTTAGAAGACCATATCTGACCTTTTGAACTTTTTTCTGTTCAAAGGGTCTTCAAAAAATTGATAAACTTAAAGACTCCCTCTGATGTTAAATCAGTCATACAGACTTTCCTTATGGAACTACTGAACATATTTATGGCCAAAGAGTTATTGAACATTAACTTAATATACAATCAGATTGTCTTCTATTGGTGATATTTTAGCCACACTGAAGTCCATATTTGACCCAAGGAACATATTTCTGGCCAAAGAGTCCTCGATCTTGAACTTTCTATACATACTCATGGACTCCTACTGATGCTTCAAAAGTCATTTAGAAGACCAGTATCTGACCTTATGAGCTCATTTCTGGTCAAAGTGTCTTCAAAAAAATGAAAACTATATAAACTTATAGACTCGTTCTAATGTTAAACCAGCCATACAGAGGTTCCTTATGGAAGTACTGAACATATTTCTCACCAAAGAGTTCTTGAACATTAACTTATACAATCAGATTGTCTTCTTTTGATGTTATTTTAGCCACACTGAAGTCCATATTTGAACCAAGGAACACATTTCTGGCCAAGGAATCCTCGATCTTGAACTTTCTTTACATACTCATAGACTCCTACTTATGCTTCATAAGTCATTTAGAAGACCATATCTGACCTTTTGAACTTTCTTCTGTTCAAAGGGTCTTCAAAAAATTGATAAACTTAAAGACTCCCTCTGATGTTAAATCAGTCATACAGACTTTCCTTATGGAACTACTGAACATATTTATGGCCAAAGAGTTATTGAACATTAACTTCATATACAATCAGATTGTCTTCTATTGGTGTTATTTTAGCCAGACTGAAGTCCATGTTTGACCCAAGGAACACATTTCTGGCCAAAGAATCCTCGATCTTGAACTTTCTATAGATACTCATGGACTCCTATTGATGCTTCAGGAGTCATTTAGAAGACCATATTTGACCTATTGAACTTTTTTCTGATCAAAGGGTCTTCAAAAAATTTACAAAATTATAGACTTCTGATGTTAAATCAGCCATACAGAGGTTCCTTATGGACCTACTGAAGATATTTGTTGCCAAAGAGTTCTTGAACATTAACAATGTAAAATGAGATTATCTTCTGTTGATGTTATTTTAGTCACACTGAAGTCTATATTTGACTCAAGGAACAAATTTCTGGCCAAGGAATCCTCGATCTTGAACTTTCTATACATACTCATAGACTCCTACTGATGCTTCAAAAGTCATTTAGAAGACCAGTATCTGACCTTATGAGCTCATTTCTGGTCAAAGTGTCTTCAAAAAAATGAAAACTATATAAACTTATAGACTCGTTCTAATGTTAAACCAGCCATACAGAGGTTCCTTATGGAAGTACTGAACATATTTCTCACCAAAGAGTTCTTGAACATTAACTTATACAATCAGATTGTCTTCTTTTGATGTTATTTTAGCCACACTGAAGTCCATATTTGAACCAAGGAACACATTTCTGGCCAAGGAATCCTCGATCTTGAACTTTCTTTACATACTCATAGACTCCTACTTATGCTTCATAAGTCATTTAGAAGACCATATCTGACCTTTTGAACTTTTTTCTGTTCAAAGGGTCTTCAAAAAATTGATAAACTTAAAGACTCCCTCTGATGTTAAATCAGTCATACAGACTTTCCTTATGGAACTACTGAACATATTTATGGCCAAAGAGTTATTGAACATTAACTTAATATACAATCAGATTGTCTTCTATTGGTGATATTTTAGCCACACTGAAGTCCATATTTGACCCAAGGAACATATTTCTGGCCAAAGAGTCCTCGATCTTGAACTTTCTATACATACTCATAGACTCCTTCTGATGCTTCAAAAGTCATTTACAATACCAATATCTGACTTTATGACCTCATTTCTGGTCAAAGGGTCTTCCAAAAAATGTAAACTATATAAACTGAGAGACTCGTTCTAATGTTAAACCAGCAACACAGAGGTTCCTTATGGAAATACTGAACATATTTCTCACCAAAGAGTTCTTGAACATTAACTTATACAATCAGATTGTCTTCTTTTGATGTTATTTTAGCCGCACTGAAGTCCATATTTGTCCCAAGGAACAAATTTCTGGCCAAGGAATCCTCGATCTTGAACTTTCTTTACATACTCATAGATTCCTACTTATGCTTCATAAGTCATTTAGAAGACCATATCTGACCTTTTGAATTTTTTGTCTGTTCAAAGGGTCTTCAAAAAATTGATAAACTTAAAGACTCCCTCTGATGTTAAATCAGTCATACAGACTTTCCTTATGGAACTACTGAACATATTTCTGGCCAAAGAGTTATTGAACATTAACTTAATATACAATCAGATTGTCTTCTATTGGTGATATTTTAGCCACACTGAAGTCCATATTTGACCCAAGGAACATATTTCTGGCCAAAGAGTCCTCGATCTTGAACTTTCTATACATACTCATAGACTACTGATGCTTCATAAGTCATTTAGAAGACCATATCTGACCTTTTGAACTTTTTTTCTGTTCAAAGAACTAAATAAAACTTATAGACTCCTTCTGATGTTAAATTAGTCATACAGAGGCTCCTTATGGAACTACTGAACATATTTAAGGCCAAAGAGTTCTTGAACATTAACTTAATATACAATCAGATTGTCTTCTATTGGTGATATTTTAGCCACACTGAAGTCCATATTTGACCCAAGGAACATATTTCTGGCCAAAGAGTCCTCGATCTTGAACTTTCTATACATACTCATAGACTCCTACTGATGCTTCATAAGTCATTTAGAAGACCATATCTGACCTTTTGAACTTTTTTTCTGTTCAAAGAACTAAATAAAACTTATAGACTCCTTCTGATGTTAAATTAGTCATACAGAGGCTCCTTATGGAACTACTGAACATATTTAAGGCCAAAGAGTTCTTGAACATTAACTTGTACACTCAGATTGTCTTCTTTAAATTTGATATTAGCCACACTGAAGTCCATATTTGACCCAAGGAACATATTTCTGGCCAAAGAATCCTCGATCTTGTACTTTCTATACATACCCATAGACTCCTACTTATGCTTCATAAGTCATTTAGAAGTCCATATCTGACCTTTTGAACTTTTTTCTGGTCAAAGGGTCTTCAAAAATTTTATAAACTTATAGACTCCTTATGTTAAATCAGCAATACAGAGGTTCCTTATGGAACTACTAAACATATTTCTGGACGAAGAGTTCTTGAACATTAACTTAGTATACAATCAGATTGTCTTCTTTTGATGTTATTTTAGCCACACTGAAGTCCATATTTGACTCAAGGAACACATTTCTGGCCAAGGAATCCTCGATCTTGATCTTTCTTTACATACTCATAGACTCCTACTGATGCTGCTTAAGTCATTTAGAAGACCATATCTGACCTTTTGAACTTTTTAATGTTCAAAGGGTCTTCAAAAAATTGATAAACTTGTAGACTCCTTCTGATGTTATATCAGCCATGCAGAGGTTCCTTATGGAAATACTGAACATATTTCTCACCAAAGAGTTCTTGAAAATTAACTTAATATACAATGAGATTGTCTTCTTTTGATGTTATTTTAGCCGCACTGAAGTCCATATTTGACTCAAGGAACAAATTTCTGGCCAAGGAATCCTCGATCTTGAACTTTCTATACATACTCATGGACTCCTACTGATGCTTCAAAAGTCATTTAGAAGACCATTTCTGACCTTATGAACTCATTTCTGGTCAAAGGGTCTTCAAAAAAATGTAAACAATATAAACTTACAGACTCCTTCTGATGTTAAACTGGCCATACAGAGGTTCCTTATGGAACTACTGAACACATTTCTCACCACAGAGTTCTTGAACATTAACTTAAACACTCAGATTGTCTTCTTTAGATATTATATTAGCCACACTGAAGTCCATATTTGAACCAAGGAACACATTTCTGGCCAAGGAATCCTCGATCTTGAACTTTCTTTACATACTCATAGACTCCTACTTATGCTTCATAAGTCATTTAGAAGACCATATCTGACCTTTTGAACTTTTTTCTGTTCAAAGGGTCTTCAAAAAATTGATAAACTTAAAGACTCCCTCTGATGTTAAATCAGTCATACAGACTTTCCTTATGGAACTACTGAACATATTTATGGCCAAAGAGTTATTGAACATTAACTTCATATACAATCAGATTGTCTTCTATTGGTGTTATTTTAGCCAGACTGAAGTCCATGTTTGACCCAAGGAACACATTTCTGGCCAAAGAATCCTCGATCTTGAACTTTCTATAGATACTCATGGACTCCTATTGATGCTTCAGGAGTCATTTAGAAGACCATATTTGACCTATTGAACTTTTTTCTGATCAAAGGGTCTTCAAAAAATTTACAAAATTATAGACTTCTGATGTTAAATCAGCCATACAGAGGTTCCTTATGGACCTACTGAAGATATTTGTTGCCAAAGAGTTCTTGAACATTAACAATGTAAAATGAGATTATCTTCTGTTGATGTTATTTTAGTCACACTGAAGTCTATATTTGACTCAAGGAACAAATTTCTGGCCAAGGAATCCTCGATCTTGAACTTTCTATACATACTCATAGACTCCTACTGATGCTTCAAAAGTCATTTAGAAGACCAGTATCTGACCTTATGAGCTCATTTCTGGTCAAAGTGTCTTCAAAAAAATGAAAACTATATAAACTTATAGACTCGTTCTAATGTTAAACCAGCCATACAGAGGTTCCTTATGGAAGTACTGAACATATTTCTCACCAAAGAGTTCTTGAACATTAACTTATACAATCAGATTGTCTTCTTTTGATGTTATTTTAGCCACACTGAAGTCCATATTTGAACCAAGGAACACATTTCTGGCCAAGGAATCCTCGATCTTGAACTTTCTTTACATACTCATAGACTCCTACTTATGCTTCATAAGTCATTTAGAAGACCATATCTGACCTTTTGAACTTTTTTCTGTTCAAAGGGTCTTCAAAAAATTGATAAACTTAAAGACTCCCTCTGATGTTAAATCAGTCATACAGACTTTCCTTATGGAACTACTGAACATATTTATGGCCAAAGAGTTATTGAACATTAACTTAATATACAATCAGATTGTCTTCTATTGGTGATATTTTAGCCACACTGAAGTCCATATTTGACCCAAGGAACATATTTCTGGCCAAAGAGTCCTCGATCTTGAACTTTCTATACATACTCATAGACTCCTACTGATGCTTCAAAAGTCATTTAGAAGACCAGTATCTGACCTTATGAGCTCATTTCTGGTCAAAGTGTCTTCAAAAAAATGAAAACTATATAAACTTATAGACTCGTTCTAATGTTAAACCAGCCATACAGAGGTTCCTTATGGAAGTACTGAACATATTTCTCACCAAAGAGTTCTTGAACATTAACTTATACAATCAGATTGTCTTCTTTTGATGTTATTGTAGCCACACTGAAGTCCATATTTGAACCAAGGAACACATTTCTGGCCAAGGAATCCTCGATCTTGAACTTTCTTTACATACTCATAGACTCCTACTTATGCTTCATAAGTCATTTAGAAGACCATATCTGACCTTTTGAACTTTCTTCTGTTCAAAGGGTCTTCAAAAAATTGATAAACTTAAAGACTCCCTCTGATGTTAAATCAGTCATACAGACTTTCCTTATGGAACTACTGAACATATTTATGGCCAAAGAGTTATTGAACATTAACTTCATATACAATCAGATTGTCTTCTATTGGTGTTATTTTAGCCAGACTGAAGTCCATGTTTGACCCAAGGAACACATTTCTGGCCAAAGAATCCTCGATCTTGAACTTTCTATAGATACTCATGGACTCCTATTGATGCTTCAGGAGTCATTTAGAAGACCATATTTGACCTATTGAACTTTTTTCTGATCAAAGGGTCTTCAAAAAATTTACAAAATTATAGACTTCTGATGTTAAATCAGCCATACAGAGGTTCCTTATGGACCTACTGAAGATATTTGTTGCCAAAGAGTTCTTGAACATTAACAATGTAAAATGAGATTATCTTCTGTTGATGTTATTTTAGTCACACTGAAGTCTATATTTGACTCAAGGAACAAATTTCTGGCCAAGGAATCCTCGATCTTGAACTTTCTATACATACTCATAGACTCCTACTGATGCTTCAAAAGTCATTTAGAAGACCAGTATCTGACCTTATGAGCTCATTTCTGGTCAAAGTGTCTTCAAAAAAATGAAAACTATATAAACTTATAGACTCGTTCTAATGTTAAACCAGCCATACAGAGGTTCCTTATGGAAGTACTGAACATATTTCTCACCAAAGAGTTCTTGAACATTAACTTATACAATCAGATTGTCTTCTTTTGATGTTATTTTAGCCACACTGAAGTCCATATTTGAACCAAGGAACACATTTCTGGCCAAGGAATCCTCGATCTTGAACTTTCTTTACATACTCATAGACTCCTACTTATGCTTCATAAGTCATTTAGAAGACCATATCTGACCTTTTGAACTTTTTTCTGTTCAAAGGGTCTTCAAAAAATTGATAAACTTAAAGACTCCCTCTGATGTTAAATCAGTCATACAGACTTTCCTTATGGAACTACTGAACATATTTATGGCCAAAGAGTTATTGAACATTAACTTAATATACAATCAGATTGTCTTCTATTGGTGATATTTTAGCCACACTGAAGTCCATATTTGACCCAAGGAACATATTTCTGGCCAAAGAGTCCTCGATCTTGAACTTTCTATACATACTCATAGACTCCTTCTGATGCTTCAAAAGTCATTTACAATACCAATATCTGACTTTATGACCTCATTTCTGGTCAAAGGGTCTTCCAAAAAATGTAAACTATATAAACTTAGAGACTCGTTCTAATGTTAAACCAGCCACACAGAGGTTCCTTATGGAAATACTGAACATATTTCTCACCAAAGAGTTCTTGAACATTAACTTATACAATCAGATTGTCTTCTTTTGATGTTATTTTAGCCGCACTGAAGTCCATATTTGTCCCAAGGAACAAATTTCTGGCCAAGGAATCCTCGATCTTGAACTTTCTTTACATACTCATAGATTCCTACTTATGCTTCATAAGTCATTTAGAAGACCATATCTGACCTTTTGAATTTTTTGTCTGTTCAAAGGGTCTTCAAAAAATTGATAAACTTAAAGACTCCCTCTGATGTTAAATCAGTCATACAGACTTTCCTTATGGAACTACTGAACATATTTCTGGCCAAAGAGTTATTGAACATTAACTTAATATACAATCAGATTGTCTTCTATTGGTGATATTTTAGCCACACTGAAGTCCATATTTGACCCAAGGAACATATTTCTGGCCAAAGAGTCCTCGATCTTGAACTTTCTATACATACTCATAGACTACTGATGCTTCATAAGTCATTTAGAAGACCATATCTGACCTTTTGAACTTTTTTTCTGTTCAAAGAACTAAATAAAACTTATAGACTCCTTCTGATGTTAAATTAGTCATACAGAGGCTCCTTATGGAACTACTGAACATATTTAAGGCCAAAGAGTTCTTGAACATTAACTTAATATACAATCAGATTGTCTTCTATTGGTGATATTTTAGCCACACTGAAGTCCATATTTGACCCAAGGAACATATTTCTGGCCAAAGAGTCCTCGATCTTGAACTTTCTATACATACTCATAGACTCCTACTGATGCTTCATAAGTCATTTAGAAGACCATATCTGACCTTTTGAACTTTTTTTCTGTTCAAAGAACTAAATAAAACTTATAGACTCCTTCTGATGTTAAATTAGTCATACAGAGGCTCCTTATGGAACTACTGAACATATTTAAGGCCAAAGAGTTCTTGAACATTAACTTAATATACAATCAGATTGTCTTCTATTGGTGATATTTTAGCCACACTGAAGTCCATATTTGACCCAAGGAACATATTTCTGGCCAAAGAGTCCTCGATCTTGAACTTTCTATACATACTCATAGACTCCTACTGATGCTTCATAAGTCATTTAGAAGACCATATCTGACCTTTTGAACTTTTTTTCTGTTCAAAGAACTAAATAAAACTTATAGACTCCTTCTGATGTTAAATTAGTCATACAGAGGCTCCTTATGGAACTACTGAACATATTTAAGGCCAAAGAGTTCTTGAACATTAACTTGTACACTCAGATTGTCTTCTTTAAATTTGATATTAGCCACACTGAAGTCCATATTTGACCCAAGGAACATATTTCTGGCCAAAGAATCCTCGATCTTGTACTTTCTATACATACTCATAGACTCCTACTGATGCTGCTTAAGTCATTTAGAAGACCATATCTGACCTTTTGAACTTTTTAATGTTCAAAGGGTCTTCAAAAAATTGATAAACTTGTAGACTCCTTCTGATGTTATATCAGCCATGCAGAGGTTCCTTATGGAAATACTGAACATATTTCTCACCAAAGAGTTCTTGAAAATTAACTTAATATACAATGAGATTGTCTTCTTTTGATGTTATTTTAGCCGCACTGAAGTCCATATTTGACTCAAGGAACAAATTTCTGGCCAAGGAATCCTCGATCTTGAACTTTCTATACATACTCATGGACTCCTACTGATGCTTCAAAAGTCATTTAGAAGACCATTTCTGACCTTATGAACTCATTTCTGGTCAAAGGGTCTTCAAAAAAATGTAAACAATATAAACTTACAGACTCCTTCTGATGTTAAACTGGCCATACAGAGGTTCCTTATGGAACTACTGAACACATTTCTCACCACAGAGTTCTTGAACATTAACTTAAACACTCAGATTGTCTTCTTTAGATATTATATTAGCCACACTGAAGTCCATATTTGAACCAAGGAACACATTTCTGGCCAAGGAATCCTCGATCTTGAACTTTCTTTACATACTCATAGACTCCTACTTATGCTTCATAAGTCATTTAGAAGACCATATCTGACCTTTTGAACTTTTTTCTGTTCAAAGGGTCTTCAAAAAATTGATAAACTTAAAGACTCCCTCTGATGTTAAATCAGTCATACAGACTTTCCTTATGGAACTACTGAACATATTTATGGCCAAAGAGTTATTGAACATTAACTTCATATACAATCAGATTGTCTTCTATTGGTGTTATTTTAGCCAGACTGAAGTCCATGTTTGACCCAAGGAACACATTTCTGGCCAAAGAATCCTCGATCTTGAACTTTCTATAGATACTCATGGACTCCTATTGATGCTTCAGGAGTCATTTAGAAGACCATATTTGACCTATTGAACTTTTTTCTGATCAAAGGGTCTTCAAAAAATTTACAAAATTATAGACTTCTGATGTTAAATCAGCCATACAGAGGTTCCTTATGGACCTACTGAAGATATTTGTTGCCAAAGAGTTCTTGAACATTAACAATGTAAAATGAGATTATCTTCTGTTGATGTTATTTTAGTCACACTGAAGTCTATATTTGACTCAAGGAACAAATTTCTGGCCAAGGAATCCTCGATCTTGAACTTTCTATACATACTCATAGACTCCTACTGATGCTTCAAAAGTCATTTAGAAGACCAGTATCTGACCTTATGAGCTCATTTCTGGTCAAAGTGTCTTCAAAAAAATGAAAACTATATAAACTTATAGACTCGTTCTAATGTTAAACCAGCCATACAGAGGTTCCTTATGGAAGTACTGAACATATTTCTCACCAAAGAGTTCTTGAACATTAACTTATACAATCAGATTGTCTTCTTTTGATGTTATTTTAGCCACACTGAAGTCCATATTTGAACCAAGGAACACATTTCTGGCCAAGGAATCCTCGATCTTGAACTTTCTTTACATACTCATAGACTCCTACTTATGCTTCATAAGTCATTTAGAAGACCATATCTGACCTTTTGAACTTTTTTCTGTTCAAAGGGTCTTCAAAAAATTGATAAATTTAAAGACTCCCTCTGATGTTAAATCAGTCATACAGACTTTCCTTATGGAACTACTGAACATATTTATGGCCAAAGAGTTATTGAACATTAACTTAATATACAATCAGATTGTCTTCTATTGGTGATATTTTAGCCACACTGAAGTCCATATTTGACCCAAGGAACATATTTCTGGCCAAAGAGTCCTCGATCTTGAACTTTCTATACATACTCATAGACTCCTTCTGATGCTTCAAAAGTCATTTACAATACCAATATCTGACTTTATGACCTCATTTCTGGTCAAAGGGTCTTCCAAAAAATGTAAACTATATAAACTTAGAGACTCGTTCTAATGTTAAACCAGCCACACAGAGGTTCCTTATGGAAATACTGAACATATTTCTCACCAAAGAGTTCTTGAACATTAACTTATACAATCAGATTGTCTTCTTTTGATGTTATTTTAGCCGCACTGAAGTCCATATTTGTCCCAAGGAACAAATTTCTGGCCAAGGAATCCTCGATCTTGAACTTTCTTTACATACTCATAGATTCCTACTTATGCTTCATAAGTCATTTAGAAGACCATATCTGACCTTTTGAATTTTTTGTCTGTTCAAAGGGTCTTCAAAAAATTGATAAACTTAAAGACTCCCTCTGATGTTAAATCAGTCATACAGACTTTCCTTATGGAACTACTGAACATATTTCTGGCCAAAGAGTTATTGAACATTAACTTAATATACAATCAGATTGTCTTCTATTGGTGATATTTTAGCCACACTGAAGTCCATATTTGACCCAAGGAACATATTTCTGGCCAAAGAGTCCTCGATCTTGAACTTTCTATACATACTCATAGACTACTGATGCTTCATAAGTCATTTAGAAGACCATATCTGACCTTTTGAACTTTTTTTCTGTTCAAAGAACTAAATAAAACTTATAGACTCCTTCTGATGTTAAATTAGTCATACAGAGGCTCCTTATGGAACTACTGAACATATTTAAGGCCAAAGAGTTCTTGAACATTAACTTAATATACAATCAGATTGTCTTCTATTGGTGATATTTTAGCCACACTGAAGTCCATATTTGACCCAAGGAACATATTTCTGGCCAAAGAGTCCTCGATCTTGAACTTTCTATACATACTCATAGACTCCTACTGATGCTTCATAAGTCATTTAGAAGACCATATCTGACCTTTTGAACTTTTTTTCTGTTCAAAGAACTAAATAAAACTTATAGACTCCTTCTGATGTTAAATTAGTCATACAGAGGCTCCTTATGGAACTACTGAACATATTTAAGGCCAAAGAGTTCTTGAACATTAACTTGTACACTCAGATTGTCTTCTTTAAATTTGATATTAGCCACACTGAAGTTCATATTTGACCCAAGGAACATATTTCTGGCCAAAGAATCCTCGATCTTGTACTTTCTATACATACCCATAGACTCCTACTTATGCTTCATAAGTCATTTAGAAGTCCATATCTGACCTTTTGAACTTTTTTCTGGTCAAAGGGTCTTCAAAAATTTTATAAACTTATAGACTCCTTATGTTAAATCAGCAATACAGAGGTTCCTTATGGAACTACTAAACATATTTCTGGACGAAGAGTTCTTGAACATTAACTTAGTATACAATCAGATTGTCTTCTTTTGATGTTATTTTAGCCACACTGAAGTCCATATTTGACTCAAGGAACACATTTCTGGCCAAGGAATCCTCGATCTTGATCTTTCTTTACATACTCATAGACTCCTACTGATGCTGCTTAAGTCATTTAGAAGACCATATCTGACCTTTTGAACTTTTTAATGTTCAAAGGGTCTTCAAAAAATTGATAAACTTGTAGACTCCTTCTGATGTTATATCAGCCATGCAGAGGTTCCTTATGGAAATACTGAACATATTTCTCACCAAAGAGTTCTTGAAAATTTAAACTACATAAACTTATAGACTCCTTCTGATGTTAAACCGACCATACAGAGGTTCCTTATGGAACTACTGAACATTTTTCACACCGAAGAGTTCTTGAACATTTACTTAATATACATTCAGATTGTCTTCTTTTGATGTTATTTTAGTCACATTGAAGTCCATATTTGAACCAAGGAACAAATTTCTGGCCAAGGAATCCTCGATCTTGAACTTTCTTTACATACTCATAGACTCCTACTGATGCTTCATAAGTTATTTAGAAGACCATATCTGACCTTTTGAACTTTTTTCTGTTCAAAGGGTCTTCAAAAAATTGATAAACTTAAAGACTCCCTCTGATGTTAAATCAGTCATACAGACTTTCCTTATGGAACTACTGAACATATTTCTGGCCAAAAAGTTATTGAACATTAACTTAATATACAATCAGATTGTCTTCTATTGGTGATATTTTAGCCACACTGAAGTCCATATTTGACCCAAAGAACGTATTTCTGGCCAAAGAATTCTCGATCTTGAACTTTCTATACATACTCATGGACTCCTACTGATGCTTCATACGTCATTTAGAAGACCATATCTGACCTTTTGAACTTTTTTCTGTTCAAAGGGTCTTCAAAAAATTGATAAACTTAAAGACTCCCTCTGATGTTAAATCAGTCATACAGACTTTCCTTATGGAACTACTGAACATATTTCTGGCCAAAGAGTTATTGAACATTAACTTCATATACAATCAGATTGTCTTCTATTGGTGATATTTTAGCCACACTGAAGTCCATATTTGACCCAAGGAACATATTTCTGGCCAAAGAATCCTCGATCTTGAACTTTCTATACATACTCATAGACTCCTACTGATGCTTCATAAGTCATTTAGAAGACCATATCTGACCTTTTGAACTTTTTTCTGTTCAAAGGGTCTTCAAAAAATTGATAAACTTAAAGACTCCCTCTGATGTTAAATCATTCATACAGACTTTCCTTTTGGAACTACTGAACATATTTCTGGCCAAATAGTTCTTGAACATTAACAATGTAAAATCAGATTATCTTCTTTTGATGTTATTTTAGTCACACTGAAGTCAATATTTGAACCAAGGAACATATTTCTGGCCAAAGAATCCTCGATCTGGAACTTTCTATACATACTCATAGACTCCTACTGATGCTTCAAAAGTCATTTAGAAGACCAATATCTGACCTTATGAACTCATTTCTGGTCAAAGGGTCTTCAAAAAAATGTAAACTATATAAACTTATAGACTCCTTCTGATGTTAAACCGACCATACAGATGTTCCTTATGGAACTACTGAACATATTTCACACCGAAGAGTTCTTGAACATTAACTTAATATACATTCAGATTGTCTTCTTTTGATGTTATTTTAGCCACACTGAAGTCCATATTTGAACCAAGGAACAAATTTCTGGCCAAGGAATCCTTGATCTTGAACTTTCTATACATACTCATAGACTCCTACTGATGCTTCAAATGTCATTTAGAAGACCATATCTGTCCTTTTGAACTTTTTTCTGTTCAAAGGGTCTTCAAAAAAATTTATAAACTTAAAGATTCCCTCTGATGTTAAATCAGTCATACAGACTTTCCTTATGGAACTACTGAACATATTTCTGGCCAAAAAGTTATTGAACATTAACTTAATATACAATCAGATTGTCTTCTATTGGTGATATTTTAGCCACACTGAAGTCCATATTTGACCCAAAGAACGTATTTCTGGCCAAAGAATTCTCGATCTTGAACTTTCTATACATACTCATGGACTCCTACTGATGCTTCATACGTCATTTAGAAGACCATATTTGACCTATTGAACTTTTTTCTGATCAAAGGGGCTTCAAAAAATTTATAAACTTAAAGATTCCCTCTGATGTTAAATCAGTCATACAGACTTTCCTTATGGAACTACTGAACATATTTCTGGCCAAAAAGTTATTGAACATTAACTTAAAATACAATCAGATTGTCTTCTATTGGTGATATTTTAGCCACACTGAAGTCCATATTTGACCCAAAGAACGTATTTCTGGCCAAAGAATTCTCGATCTTGAACTTTCTATACATACTCATGGACTCCTACTGATGCTTCATACGTCATTTAGAAGACCATATTTGACCTATTGAACTTTTTTCTGATCAAAGGGGCTTCAAAAAATGTATAAAATTATGGACTCCTTCTGATGTTAAATCAGCCATACAGAGGTTCCTTATGGACCTACTGAACATATTTGTTGCCAAAGAGTTCTTGAACATTAACAATATAAAATCAGATTATCTTCTTTTGATGTTATTTTAGTCACTATTTGAACCAAGGAACATATTTCTGGCCAAGGAATCCTCGATCTTGAACTTTCTTTACATACTCATAGACTCCTACTGATGCTTCATAAGTCATTTAGAAGACCATATCTGACCTTTTGAACTTTTTTTCTGTTCAAAGAACTAAATAAAACTTATAGACTCCTTCTGATGTTAAATTAGTCATACAGAGGCTCCTTATGGAACTACTGAACATATTTAAGGCCAAAGAGTTCTTGAACATTAACTTATACACTCAGATTTTCTTCTTTAAATTTTATATTAGCCACACTGAAGTCCATATTTGACCCAAGGAACATATTTCTGGCCAAGGAATCCTCGATCTTGAACTTTCTTTACATACTCATAGACTCCTACTGATGCTTCATAAGTCATTTAGAAGACCATATCTGACCTTTTGAACTTTTTTCTGTTCAAAGGGTCTTAAAAAAATTGATAAACTTAAAGACTCCCTCTGATGTTAAATCAGTCATACAGACTTTCCTTATGGAACTACTGAACATATTTCTGGCCAAAGAGTTATTGAACATTAACTTCATATACAATCAGATTGTCTTCTATTGGTGATATTTTAGCCACACTGAAGTCCATATTTGACCCAAGGAACATATTTCTGGCCAAAGAATCCTCGATCTTGAACTTTCTATACATACTCATAGACTCCTACTGATGCTTCATAAGTCATTTAGAAGACCATATCTGACCTTTTGAACTTTTTTCTGTTCAAAGGGTCTTCAAAAAATTGATAAACTTAAAGACTCCCTCTGATGTTAAATCATTCATACAGACTTTCCTTTTGGAACTACTGAACATATTTCTGGCCAAATAGTTCTTGAACATTAACAATGTAAAATCAGATTATCTTCTTTTGATGTTATTTTAGTCACACTGAAGTCAATATTTGAACCAAGGAACATATTTCTGGCCAAAGAATCCTCGATCTGGAACTTTCTATACATACTCATAGACTCCTACTGATGCTTCAAAAGTCATTTAGAAGACCAATATCTGACCTTATGAACTCATTTCTGGTCAAAGGGTCTTCAAAAAAATGTAAACTATATAAACTTATAGACTCCTTCTGATGTTAAACCGACCATACAGATGTTCCTTATGGAACTACTGAACATATTTCACACCGAAGAGTTCTTGAACATTAACTTAATATACATTCAGATTGTCTTCTTTTGATGTTATTTTAGCCACACTGAAGTCCATATTTGAACCAAGGAACAAATTTCTGGCCAAGGAATCCTTGATCTTGAACTTTCTATACATACTCATAGACTCCTACTGATGCTTCAAATGTCATTTAGAAGACCATATCTGTCCTTTTGAACTTTTTTCTGTTCAAAGGGTCTTCAAAAAAATTTATAAACTTAAAGATTCCCTCTGATGTTAAATCAGTCATACAGACTTTCCTTATGGAACTACTGAACATATTTCTGGCCAAAAAGTTATTGAACATTAACTTAATATACAATCAGATTGTCTTCTATTGGTGATATTTTAGCCACACTGAAGTCCATATTTGACCCAAAGAACGTATTTCTGGCCAAAGAATTCTCGATCTTGAACTTTCTATACATACTCATGGACTCCTACTGATGCTTCATACGTCATTTAGAAGACCATATTTGACCTATTGAACTTTTTTCTGATCAAAGGGGCTTCAAAAAATTTATAAACTTAAAGATTCCCTCTGATGTTAAATCAGTCATACAGACTTTCCTTATGGAACTACTGAACATATTTCTGGCCAAAAAGTTATTGAACATTAACTTAAAATACAATCAGATTGTCTTCTATTGGTGATATTTTAGCCACACTGAAGTCCATATTTGACCCAAAGAACGTATTTCTGGCCAAAGAATTCTCGATCTTGAACTTTCTATACATACTCATGGACTCCTACTGATGCTTCATACGTCATTTAGAAGACCATATTTGACCTATTGAACTTTTTTCTGATCAAAGGGGCTTCAAAAAATGTATAAAATTATGGACTCCTTCTGATGTTAAATCAGCCATACAGAGGTTCCTTATGGACCTACTGAACATATTTGTTGCCAAAGAGTTCTTGAACATTAACAATATAAAATCAGATTATCTTCTTTTGATGTTATTTTAGTCACTATTTGAACCAAGGAACATATTTCTGGCCAAGGAATCCTCGATCTTGAACTTTCTTTACATACTCATAGACTCCTACTGATGCTTCATAAGTCATTTAGAAGACCATATCTGACCTTTTGAACTTTTTTTCTGTTCAAAGAACTAAATAAAACTTATAGACTCCTTCTGATGTTAAATTAGTCATACAGAGGCTCCTTATGGAACTACTGAACATATTTAAGGCCAAAGAGTTCTTGAACATTAACTTATACACTCAGATTTTCTTCTTTAAATTTTATATTAGCCACACTGAAGTCCATATTTGACCCAAGGAACATATTTCTGGCCAAGGAATCCTCGATCTTGAACTTTCTTTACATACTCATAGACTCCTACTGATGCTTCATAAGTCATTTAGAAGACCATATCTGACCTTTTGAACTTTTTTCTGTTCAAAGGGTCTTAAAAAAATTGATAAACTTAAAGACTCCCTCTGATGTTAAATCAGTCATACAGACTTTCCTTATGGAACTACTGAACATATTTCTGGCCAAAGAGTTATTGAACATTAACTTCATATACAATCAGATTGTCTTCTATTGGTGATATTTTAGCCACACTGAAGTCCATATTTGACCCAAGGAACATATTTCTGGCCAAAGAATCCTCGATCTTGAACTTTCTATACATACTCATAGACTCCTACTGATGCTTCATAAGTCATTTAGAAGACCATATCTGACCTTTTGAACTTTTTTCTGTTCAAAGGGTCTTCAAAAAATTGATAAACTTAAAGACTCCCTCTGATGTTAAATCATTCATACAGACTTTCCTTTTGGAACTACTGAACATATTTCTGGCCAAATAGTTCTTGAACATTAACAATGTAAAATCAGATTATCTTCTTTTGATGTTATTTTAGTCACACTGAAGTCAATATTTGAACCAAGGAACATATTTCTGGCCAAAGAATCCTCGATCTGGAACTTTCTATACATACTCATAGACTCCTACTGATGCTTCAAAAGTCATTTAGAAGACCAATATCTGACCTTATGAACTCATTTCTGGTCAAAGGGTCTTCAAAAAAATGTAAACTATATAAACTTATAGACTCCTTCTGATGTTAAACCGACCATACAGATGTTCCTTATGGAACTACTGAACATATTTCACACCGAAGAGTTCTTGAACATTAACTTAATATACATTCAGATTGTCTTCTTTTGATGTTATTTTAGCCACACTGAAGTCCATATTTGAACCAAGGAACAAATTTCTGGCCAAGGAATCCTTGATCTTGAACTTTCTATACATACTCATAGACTCCTACTGATGCTTCATAAGTTATTTAGAAGACCATATCTGACCTTTTGAACTTTTTTCTGTTCAAAGGGTCTTCAAAAAATTGATAAACTTAAAGACTCCCTCTGATGTTAAATCAGTCATACAGACTTTCCTTATGGAACTACTGAACATATTTCTGGCCAAAAAGTTATTGAACATTAACTTAATATACAATCAGATTGTCTTCTATTGGTGATATTTTAGCCACACTGAAGTCCATATTTGACCCAAAGAACGTATTTCTGGCCAAAGAATTCTCGATCTTGAACTTTCTATACATACTCATGGACTCCTACTGATGCTTCATACGTCATTTAGAAGACCATATTTGACCTATTGAACTTTTTTCTGATCAAAGGGGCTTCAAAAAATTTATAAACTTAAAGATTCCCTCTGATGTTAAATCAGTCATACAGACTTTCCTTATGGAACTACTGAACATATTTCTGGCCAAAAAGTTATTGAACATTAACTTAAAATACAATCAGATTGTCTTCTATTGGTGATATTTTAGCCACACTGAAGTCCATATTTGACCCAAAGAACGTATTTCTGGCCAAAGAATTCTCGATCTTGAACTTTCTATACAAACTCATGGACTCCTACTGATGCTTCATACGTCATTTAGAAGACCATATTTGACCTATTGAACTTTTTTCTGATCAAAGGGGCTTCAAAAAATGTATAAAATTATGGACTCCTTCTGATGTTAAATCAGCCATACAGAGGTTCCTTATGGACCTACTGAACATATTTGTTGCCAAAGAGTTCTTGAACATTAACAATGTAAAATCAGATTATCTTCTTTTGATGTTATTTTAGTCACTATTTGAACCAAGGAACATATTTCTGGCCAAGGAATCCTCGATCTTGAACTTTCTTTACATACTCATAGACTCCTACTGATGCTTCATAAGTCATTTAGAAGACCATATCTGACCTTTTGAACTTTTTTTCTGTTCAAAGAACTAAATAAAACTTATAGACTCCTTCTGATGTTAAATTAGTCATACAGAGGCTCCTTATGGAACTACTGAACATATTTAAGGCCAAAGAGTTCTTGAACATTAACTTATACACTCAGATTTTCTTCTTTAAATTTTATATTAGCCACACTGAAGTCCATATTTGACCCAAGGAACATATTTCTGGCCAAGGAATCCTCGATCTTGAACTTTCTTTACATACTCATAGACTCCTACTGATGCTTCATAAGTCATTTAGAAGACCATATCTGACCTTTTGAACTTTTTTCTGTTCAAAGGGTCTTAAAAAAATTGATAAACTTAAAGACTCCCTCTGATGTTAAATCAGTCATACATACTTTCCTTATGGAACTACTGAACATATTTCTGGCCAAAGAGTTATTGAACATTAACTTAATATACAATCAGATTGTCTTCTATTGGTGATATTTTAGCCACACTAAAGTCCATATTTGACCCAAGGAACATATTTCTGGCCAAAGAGTCCTCGATCTTGAACTTTCTATACGTACTCATAGACTCCTACTGATGCTTCATAAGTCATTTAGAAGACCATATCTGACCTTTTGAACTTTTTTTCTGTTCAAAGAACTAAATAACACTTATAGACTCCTTCTGATGTTAAATTAGTCATACAGAGGCTCCTTATGGAACTACTGAACATATTGAAGGCCAAAGAGTTCTTGAACATTAACTTATACACTCAGATTTTCTTCTTTAAATTTTACATTAGCCACACTGAAGTCCATATTTGACCCAAGGAACATATTTCTGGCCAAAGAATCCTCGATCTTGTACTTTCTATACAAACTCATAGACTCCTTGTGATGCTTCATAAGTTATTAAGAAGACCATATCTGACCTTTTGATCTTTTTTCTGTTCAAAGGGTCTTCAAAAAATGTATAAAATTATAGACTCCTTCTGATGTTAAATCAGCCATGCAGAGGTTCCTTATGGACCTACTGAACATATTTGTTGCCAAATAGTTCTTGAACATTAACAATGTAAAATCAGATGATCTTCTTTTCATGTTATTTTAGTCACACTGAAGTCTATATTTGAACCAAGGAACATATTTCTGACCAAAGAATCCTCGATCTTGAACTTTCTATACATACTCATAGACTCCTACTGATGCTTCAAAAGTCATTTAGAAGACCAATATCTGACCTTATGAACTCATTTCTGGTCAAAGGGTCTTCAAAAAAATTTAAACTACATAAACTTATAGACTCCTTCTGATGTTAAACCGACCATACAGAGGTTCCTTATGGAACTACTGAACATTTTTCACACCGAAGAGTTCTTGAACATTTACTTAATATACATTCAGATTGTCTTCTTTTGATGTTATTTTAGTCACATTGAAGTCCATATTTGAACCAAGGAACAAATTTCTGGCCAAGGAATCCTCGATCTTGAACTTTCTTTACATACTCATAGACTCCTACTGATGCTTCATAAGTTATTTAGAAGACCATATCTGACCTTTTGAACTTTTTTCTGTTCAAAGGGTCTTCAAAAAATTGATAAACTTAAAGACTCCCTCTGATGTTAAATCAGTCATACAGACTTTCCTTATGGAACTACTGAACATATTTCTGGCCAAAAAGTTATTGAACATTAACTTAATATACAATCAGATTGTCTTCTATTGGTGATATTTTAGCCACACTGAAGTCCATATTTGACCCAAAGAACGTATTTCTGGCCAAAGAATTCTCGATCTTGAACTTTCTATACATACTCATGGACTCCTACTGATGCTTCATACGTCATTTAGAAGACCATATTTGACCTATTGAACTTTTTTCTGATCAAAGGGGCTTCAAAAAATGTATAAAATTATGGACTCCTTCTGATGTTAAATCAGCCATACAGAGGTTCCTTATGGACCTACTGAACATATTTGTTGCCAAAGAGTTCTTGAACATTAACAATGTAAAATCAGATTATCTTCTTTTGATGTTATTTTAGTCACTATTTGAACCAAGGAACATATTTCTGGCCAAGGAATCCTCGATCTTGAACTTTCTTTACATACTCATAGACTCCTACTGATGCTTCATAAGTCATTTAGAAGACCATATCTGACCTTTTGAACTTTTTTTCTGTTCAAAGAACTAAATAAAACTTATAGACTCCTTCTGATGTTAAATTAGTCATACAGAGGCTCCTTATGGAACTACTGAACATATTTAAGGCCAAAGAGTTCTTGAACATTAACTTATACACTCAGATTTTCTTCTTTAAATTTTATATTAGCCACACTGAAGTCCATATTTGACCCAAGGAACATATTTCTGGCCAAGGAATCCTCGATCTTGAACTTTCTTTACATACTCATAGACTCCTACTGATGCTTCATAAGTCATTTAGAAGACCATATCTGACCTTTTGAACTTTTTTCTGTTCAAAGGGTCTTAAAAAAATTGATAAACTTAAAGACTCCCTCTGATGTTAAATCAGTCATACATACTTTCCTTATGGAACTACTGAACATATTTCTGGCCAAAGAGTTATTGAACATTAACTTAATATACAATCAGATTGTCTTCTATTGGTGATATTTTAGCCACACTAAAGTCCATATTTGACCCAAGGAACATATTTCTGGCCAAAGAGTCCTCGATCTTGAACTTTCTATACGTACTCATAGACTCCTACTGATGCTTCATAAGTCATTTAGAAGACCATATCTGACCTTTTGAACTTTTTTTCTGTTCAAAGAACTAAATAACACTTATAGACTCCTTCTGATGTTAAATTAGTCATACAGAGGCTCCTTATGGAACTACTGAACATATTGAAGGCCAAAGAGTTCTTGAACATTAACTTATACACTCAGATTTTCTTCTTTAAATTTTACATTAGCCACACTGAAGTCCATATTTGACCCAAGGAACATATTTCTGGCCAAAGAATCCTCGATCTTGTACTTTCTATACATACTCATAGACTCCTTGTGATGCTTCATAAGTTATTAAGAAGACCATATCTGACCTTTTGATCTTTTTTCTGTTCAAAGGGTCTTCAAAAAATGTATAAAATTATAGACTCCTTCTGATGTTAAATCAGCCATGCAGAGGTTCCTTATGGACCTACTGAACATATTTGTTGCCAAATAGTTCTTGAACATTAACAATGTAAAATCAGATGATCTTCTTTTCATGTTATTTTAGTCACACTGAAGTCTATATTTGAACCAAGGAACATATTTCTGACCAAAGAATCCTCGATCTTGAACTTTCTATACATACTCATAGACTCCTACTGATGCTTCAAAAGTCATTTAGAAGACCAATATCTGACCTTATGAACTCATTTCTGGTCAAAGGGTCTTCAAAAAAATTTAAACTACATAAACTTATAGACTCCTTCTGATGTTAAACCGACCATACAGAGGTTCCTTATGGAACTACTGAACATTTTTCACACCGAAGAGTTCTTGAACATTTACTTAATATACATTCAGATTGTCTTCTTTTGATGTTATTTTAGTCACATTGAAGTCCATATTTGAACCAAGGAACAAATTTCTGGCCAAGGAATCCTCGATCTTGAACTTTCTTTACATACTCATAGACTCCTACTGATGCTTCATAAGTTATTTAGAAGACCATATCTGACCTTTTGAACTTTTTTCTGTTCAAAGGGTCTTCAAATAATTGATAAACTTAAAGACTCCCTCTGATGTTAAATCAGTCATACAGACTTTCCTTATGGAACTACTGAACATATTTCTGGCCAAAGAGTTATTGAACATTAACTTCATATACAATCAGATTGTCTTCTATTGGTGATATTTTAGCCACACTGAAGTCCATATTTGACCCAAGGAACATATTTCTGGCCAAAGAATCCTCGATCTTGAACTTTCTATACATACTCATAGACTCCTACTGATGCTTCATAAGTCATTTAGAAGACCATATCTGACCTTTTGAACTTTTTTCTGTTCAAAGGGTCTTCAAAAAATTGATAAACTTAAAGACTCCCTCTGATGTTAAATCATTCATACAGACTTTCCTTTTGGAACTACTGAACATATTTCTGGCCAAATAGTTCTTGAACATTAACAATGTAAAATCAGATTATCTTCTTTTGATGTTATTTTAGTCACACTGAAGTCAATATTTGAACCAAGGAACATATTTCTGGCCAAAGAATCCTCGATCTGGAACTTTCTATACATACTCATAGACTCCTACTGATGCTTCAAAAGTCATTTAGAAGACCAATATCTGACCTTATGAACTCATTTCTGGTCAAAGGGTCTTCAAAAAAATGTAAACTATATAAACTTATAGACTCCTTCTGATGTTAAACCGACCATACAGATGTTCCTTATGGAACTACTGAACATATTTCACACCGAAGAGTTCTTGAACATTAACATATACATTCAGATTGTCTTCTTTTGATGTTATTTTAGCCACACTGAAGTCCATATTTGAACCAAGGAACAAATTTCTGGCCAAGGAATCCTTGATCTTGAACTTTCTATACATACTCATAGACTCCTACTGATGCTTCAAATGTCATTTAGAAGACCATATCTGTCCTTTTGAACTTTTTTCTGTTCAAAGGGTCTTCAAAAAAATTTATAAACTTAAAGATTCCCTCTGATGTTAAATCAGTCATACAGACTTTCCTTATGGAACTACTGAACAAATTTCTGGCCAAAAAGTTATTGAACATTAACTTAATATACAATCAGATTGTCTTCTATTGGTGATATTTTAGCCACACTGAAGTCCATATTTGACCCAAAGAACGTATTTCTGGCCAAAGAATTCTCGATCTTGAACTTTCTATACATACTCATGGACTCCTACTGATGCTTCATACGTCATTTAGAAGACCATATTTGACCTGTTGAACTTTTTTCTGATCAAAGGGGCTTCAAAAATTTTATAAAATTATGGACTCCTTCTGATGTTAAATCAGCCATACAGAGGTTCCTTATGGACCTACTGAACATATTTGTTGCCAAAGAGTTCTTGAACATTAACAATGTAAAATCAGATTATCTTCTTTTGATGTTATTTTAGTCACTATTTGAACCAAGGAACATATTTCTGGCCAAGGAATCCTCGATCTTGAACTTTCTTTACATACTCATAGACTCCTACTGATGCTTCATAAGTCATTTAGAAGACCATATCTGACCTTTTGAACTTTTTTTCTGTTCAAAGAACTAAATAAAACTTATAGACTCCTTCTGATGTTAAATTAGTCATACAGAGGAACTACTGAACATATTTAAGGCCAAAGAGTTCTTGAACATTAACTTATACACTCAGATTTTCTTCTTTAAATTTTATATTAGCCACACTGAAGTCCATATTTGACCAAAGGAACATATTTCTGGCCAAGGAATCCTCGATATTGAACTTTCTTTACATACTCATAGACTCCTACTGATGCTTCATAAGTCATTTAGAAGACCATATCTGACCTTTTGAACTTTTTTCTGTTCAAAGGGTCTTCAAAAAATTGATAAACTTAAAGACTCCCTCTGATGTTAAATCAGTCATACAGACTTTCCTTATGGAACTACTGAACATATTTCTGGCCAAAGAGTTATTGAACATTAACTTAATATACAATCAGATTGTCTTCTATTGGTGATATTTTAGCCACACTAAAGTCCATATTTGACCCAAGGAACATATTTCTGGCCAAAGAGTCCTCGATCTTGAACTTTCTATACATACTCATAGACTCCTACTGATGCTTCATAAGTCATTTAGAAGACCATATCTGACCTTTTGAACTTTTTTCTGTTCAAAGAACTAAATAAAACTTATAGACTCCTTCTGATGTTAAATTAGTCATACAGAGGCTCCTTATGGAACTACTGAACATATTTAAGGCCAAAGAGTTCTTGAACATTAACTTATACACTCAGATTGTCTTCTTTTGATGTTATATTAGTCACACTGAAGTCTATATTTGACCCAAGGAACATATTTCTGGCCAAAGAATCCTCGATCTTGAACTTTCTATACATACTCACATACTCCTACTGATGCTTCATAAGTCATTTATTTAGAAGACCACCTTTTGAACTTTTTTCTGTTCAAAGGGTCTTCAAAAAAAATGTAAACTATATAAACTTATTTATTTATTTATTTATTTCAAGGATAGCCCCTTGAGATGAACCATCTCATTTTCGAGGGGGTCCCTTCTTTACATCAAACAAGATCATAATAGAAATTCATAAATGAAGTAGATACATTACAGGACAGTTAAAGACATTTAAATACATTGACATTCTCATTCATAAACACACACATTCAAACAATGCTCCCATAAATCTGCTCCCTTTCCCTTTTGTCCCCTACCATCATCAAAAACAGATAGAAAAATAAATAAAAATAAAATAAAAATAACATCTGCGAAAAATAAAAATAAAAATACACACTCAAAATAAGGATATGCTTACAAACATCCATAAACCCATACAGATCTCTAATAAAAAAATAAAAAAAGGAATCAAAAACAGGTACATAATGTTTGAAGATAAATAAAAAGTGATGATTTAAAAACATAAAAAGAAGTTATAGATCTGAGCGAGCAGGGAAGATTGTTCCAATCTGATGGAGCTTTAAATTTAAATCTCGACGACCAATTCCTTTATTAACTCTGGGTGTATAAAAAAATAACTGTTCCGTGTGCCTTAAATTGTATTGAGTGTTAAAAGGAATTAGGTAGTATTTCAGATATGAAGGAAAATTAAAATGGATACATTTAAAAATAAGTAATGACCAATGAAATTGCCTCCTTGACTTGGGTGCCAGCCAGTTCAAAGACTCGTACAATTGACAGTGGTGAGTTATGTAGGGACATCGGAGCACAAATCTACAAAGACTATTATATAGTATAGAAATAGGTCGAAGATTTAAATCTGAGGTGTTCCCATAAATGGCATCAGCATAGTCAAGTATTGGAAATATTAAATGAGTAACAATTCTTTTGCGAACCTGTTGTGAAAAGCAATCAGCAGAGCGATAAAGTGACTTCAATTGCCCGTATACTTTCTTGCAAATTGAGTTAATATGGGGTTTGAAGGAGAGCTGAGTATCAAGCCAGAGACCAAGATATTTAAATTCTTCAACTTGTGTTAAAGTTGTTCCATCCTGGAATCTAATACACCAATTATTCGATAAAGGTAAAGAATTACGTCGAGTGCAAAACAACATACTTTTGGATTTGCTCCTGTTCAATAAAAGTTTATTAGAAGAAAACCATTTCTGGACTAAGTTGAAGTCCATTTGTAAAGAATGTTGGATTTGTAAAATGTCAGAACTGGAAAAGTATATTACCGTGTCGTCTGCATATAAATTAATTGAACAGTCTGAACAGATTTGGATAATAAATCATTAATAAAAATGGAAAATAAAAGAGGACCTAAAGCTGAACCTTGTGGAACACCTTTATCTACAATTTTGAAGCCTGATTGGCTGCCTTGAAAAGTAACAGACTGACTTCTGTGATGAAGAAAAGAATTAAAAAATAGTAAAGTGTCAGAAGAAAGTCCAATAGCATACAATTTATCCAAAAGAAGATAATGATCAACCATATCAAATGCTTTGGTAAGATCAATAAATATAGCTCCTGGTGGCATGTTACTGTATAATATTGTTGTTACACTATTGATAATTGAAATAGGTCTGTAATTATTAATATCTGAGATATCACCTCCTTTATGAAGAGGAATTACTCTGGCGCATTTCCATGAACTGGGTTTTTCACAAGTTGCAAACGATAAATTAAATATCAACCAGTGGGAATGATAGAACACAAGAGGCGAGTTTATAAAACTTAATCTCCAGCCCATCTGGGCCTGCACTGCATCCAGAGTTTATGCCATCAATAACCTGCTGAACATCCGCTGGAGTAACAGTATTAAAGCAAAAGGATCTATTGCACCTGTTCTGGGTCACAAAAGAATCCAAGTGAGAAGAAAAGGAAGAAGAACTGCCAATTGTAGAGAAGTGCTGACTGAAAGCTTCTGCAATTAATAAAGGTTCACTAATAGTATCATTGTTTACTCTAATACGAGAGAAAAGGCTTTTTGTTTGTTTATTGGTTATAGAATTGATCTTCTTCCAGAATTGCTTTGGATTCTTAAAGTTAGTTGATAAACAATTATTGTAATAATTTGCTTTGGCATTTCTAGTCTTAGTTTTACATTTATTTCTTAATTCTTTGTAAGCACCCCAATCAACAGGATCATTTGATGAAAGCCTTCATTCATATTTTTTCTCTTTGTTTGAATAAGCATATGAGATCTCCTTTAATCCATGGTAAAGTGTCTACCCTTAACTTTGATTGATTTCCATGGTGCATGTTTATCTATTAACTCAACAAATTCAGTGTAAAAGTAGTTCCACGCATCTTCAACAGATGGAATTAACTGAAATCTCTCCCAATTTATGTTTAGTATATCTTGAATCAAATGTTCAGGACTAATATTATTTGATTTCCTTACTCTGATTAATTTAGGAGGAAGATGAGGCATTTTAATTTTCCAAATGCAAAAAACAATAGAATGGTCACTAAGAGAATCAGGCAATACCCCAGATTTTAAAATTCTATCAGGATGAGAAACTAGAATCCAATCGATCAAGGAAGAAGAGCTAGGACCAACTCTGGTAGGTTCAGTTATAAGTTGAGTTTTTATGCTGTTAAAGTGATTACGGTCTTTATTAGAAGAGTGAACTAACCAATTGGTTAAAATCCCCTAATATAATTTTCTCATTAGCACCATTTAAAGAATTAATGGTAGACAGAATACATTCAGTCGTTTCAGCTGGAGCATTTGGAGGTTTATAAATATTTCCTATGATCAGTAGTTTATTTTCATTAAAAATTAGTTTAACAAAGAGACATTCAAAGTGCTGTGGATTCACACTTGGCACTACAAGTTCTGCAGTCAAATTTGAGGATACATAAGTTAGAAGGCCCCCACCTCTTGTGCCCCTATCTTTCCTGAATAGAACATAGTTGTCAAGTTTAATTTGATCATCAGAAATATCACTGTTTAGCCAGGTTTCAGAAAGAGTAATTATATGTGGTTTATTGTAAGTGAGCCAAACTTTTAATAAATCAATTTTAGATGGCAAACTCCTAATGTTCAAGTGAATAACTAGTAAACCTTTAGTGTTAGAAGTCATTAATCATGAATAATAGGATAAATACTTGTGAGCAAAAATTAATATAAAGCATCAACGCAGATTATAGTATATTACAGTGGTAGGGCAGGTAATGAGGAGGGCAATAGGAGAGCAAAACAAACAAACAAACACACACACACACACACACACGTGCGTGCACACACACACACACACACACAAAAACAAAGAATATACATAGCAAGTGTGTACAGCTCTGACTGCATGCCCCATTAATGAATAAAATAAAAGTTCTTGGTCTTTTAAAGCTAGAATAGTGACATAATTAGGCCTGAATGACAGCTTGAATCAAATAGCAAAACATATAGATAATAGTACTGAAAAATAAAAATAGGAGATTGTAGATGCTATAATATTTAATGTGTTCAGACATATGAACTATTAATTGCCTATATAATGTATAAGTATCCATCCATTGCCATTTAGATAGCAAAAAAATAAAAAAAATAAAAATAAATCAATCTTCTAGCGTTACGCCATTTTACGGCAATTGTATCATATTATATGGCAAACAATAGTAAGGCTGCTAACAAGTCACAACAAAGCATTGATTTACAAAGAATAAGAAACAAAAAGAAATGAAAAGAAAGCAAAGCAGCCATTCAAATAGCATTGATGCCAGTAACAACACGAATGATAGATAATAATATGAATGCCATTCCGGCAAGCTAAATAGATAGTCCATCATCAAGCTAAGTGTAACACTATTAACACTAGCCTTCGATCGCTAACTTTAAGCTGTCGTATCAGAGTCACCGGAGGAGTTTATAACAGAGAGTTCACCAAGAAATTCCTCAGCTTCCTCATGTGTACGAAAGAATTGTGTCTTACCAGCAAAGGCAACTCTCAGTGTGCAAGGATAGATCAGTGCATATTTAATGTCCCGATCACGGAGCTTTTTCTTAATCGCGTCAAATCCTCAGATTGTTTTCTTTAAATATTATATTAGCCACACTGAAGTCCATATTTGACCCAAGGAACATATTTCTGGCCAAAGAATCCTCGATGTTGAACTTTCTATACATACTCAGACTCCTCCTGATGCTTCAAAAGTCATTTAGAAGACCATTCCTGACCTTTTTAACTTATTTCTGGTCAAAGGGTCTTCAAAAAAATTATAAACTTATATACTCCTTCTAGAAATTTCAAGATTGAGAACTCTTTGCCCAGAAATATGTTCAGTAGCTCAAAAAGGGACCTTTTTATGTCTGTTTTAACATTGCGAGAAGTCAGTCTATAGTGAGTTCATATTCATGGACTCTGACCAGAAATATGTTCAGTAGGTCAAACATGGAGTTTTATATGGCTGATGTAACATCAGAAGGAGTCTAAGAGAATATTTAGAAATGTCAAAATCTAGTACTCTATGGCCAGTAATAAGCTGATTTTTTATATCAGAAGGAGTCAATATGTTTAGATAGATAAAGGTTAAAGACTCTTTGGGCAAAAACTTGTTCAGTAGGTCAAAAAGGGACCTCTGTATGACTGATTTTAACATCATTAGGAGTCTAAAAGTTTATGTAGTTTGAAACTTTTTCAGGACCCTTTGACCAGAAATAGGTTCAATAAGTCAGATATGGACTTCTAAATTATTTATGAGGCATCAGAAGGAGTCTATGAGAATGTTTCGAAAGTTCCAGATCGAGGAATGTTTTCCAGTAATATTTTCAAAAGGTCAAACATGGACATCTGTATGACTGATTTAACATCAGAATGAGTTATGAAAGATAATGTTCAAAGACTCTTTGAACAAAAATGTGTTCAGTAGTTCAAAAAGGGACCTCTGTATGGTTGGTTAACATCAAGTTATAAGTTTATGGAGTATATAAGGAGTATATAAGTTTATATAGTTTAAAACCTTCGGAACCTTTGAATAGGTTAATTTCTTTAATTTATGGACTTCTAAATGAAGCATCAGAAGTACATGCATCAGAAGTACAAGGCCAGAAATATCGAAGCAGGTCAAAATGCGAACTCTTTATGGCTGATTTGACATCAATGCAAAGCAAAGCAAAGCAAAGCAAAGCAAAGCAAAGCAAAGCAAAGCAAAGCAAAGCAAAAGCAAAGCAAAGCAAAGCAAAGCAATGCAAAGTAATGCAATGCAATGCAATGCAATGCAATGCAATGCAATGCAATTCAATGCAATGCAATGAAAGACAATGCAATGCATTCAAACGCAATGCAAAACAATGCAATGCATTGCAAAGCAATGCAAAGCAAAGCAAAGCAAAGCAAAGCAAAGCAAAGCAAAGCAAAGCAATGCAATGCAATTTCAATGCAATGCAATGCAATGCAATGCCACATCAAATATGTCATATGGTAGTGCTTCAATGCACAAGCGAATAAATTAGTTCTGTATGCTTCGCAGCGCAACAGCTTATATGTTATGTTATATCTCTTCATTAGACAACTAAATTAGTTAGTTATTGTATGCAATGCAATGCAATGCCACGTCAAATATGTCCCATGGTAGTGCTTCAATGCACAAGGGAATAAATTAGTTCTGTATGCTTCGCAGTGCAACAGCTTATATGTTATGTTATATCTCTTCATTAGACAACTAAATTATTTAGTTATTGTATTCAATGCAATGTAATTTCAATGCAATGCAATGCAAAAGCATTGCAAAGCAAAGCAAAGCAAAGCAAAGCAAAGCAATGCAATGCAATGCAATGCAATTTCAATGCAATGCAATTTCAATGCAATGCAATTGAATACAATAAAATACAAAGTAATGCAATGCAATGCAATGTCATGTAGAGCAATGCAATGCAATGCAATGCAATTCAATGCAATGCAAAACAATGCAATGCATTGCAATGCAATGCAATTTCAATGCAATGCAATGCAATGCAATGCAATGCAATGACACATCAAATATGTCATATGGTAGTGCTTCAATGCACAAGCGAATAAATTAGTTCTGTATGCTTCGCAGCGCAACAGCTTATATGTTATGTTATATCTCTTCATTAGACAACTGAATTATTTAGTTATTGTATGCAATGCAATGCAATGCAATGCAATACAATGCAATGCAGTGCAATGCAATTCAATGCAATTCAATGCAATGCAATGCAATGAAATGCAATACAATGCAATGTAATTTCAATGCAATACAATGCAATGCAAAAGCATTGCAAAGCAAAGCAAAGCAATGCAATGCAATGCAATGCAATGCAATTTCAATGCAATGCAATTGAATACAATAAAATACAAAGTAATGCAATGCAATGCAATGTCATGTAGAGCAATGCAATGCTATGCAATGCCATGCAAAGCAATGCAATGCAATTCCATTGCAATGCAATGCAATGCATTACAATGCAATTGAATAAAATGCAATGCAATGCAATGCAATGCAATGCAATGCAATGCAATGCAAAGCAATGCAAAGCAATACAATGCAATACCACGTCAAATGTGTCATATGATACTGGTTCAACGCACAAGGGTTCTGTATGCTTCGCAATGCAACAGCTTACATGTTATGTTATATCTTAGACATAAGACAACTAAATTAGTTATTGTATGCATTGCAATGCAATGCATTTGAATACAATACAATGCAATGCAATTGAAAACAATAAAAGGCAATGCAATGCAATGCAGTGCAATGCAATGCAAAGCAATTGCAATGATAAGTTTCACTCACCAAATTAGGATCCCGTTGATTCAAATAAATAGAAGTCTTGGAGCAATGCAACAGCTTATATGTTAGTTATGTTATGTTATATGTTATATGTTATATGTTATATGTTATATGTTATATGTTATATGTTGTATGTTATATGTTATAATGTTATGTTATATGTTCTGTTATGTTATGTTATTTCTCTTTATATTAGACAACTAAATGAGTTAGTTATTGTATGCAATGCAGTGCAATGCAATTCATTGCAATGCAATCCAATTGAATAAAATGCAATGTAATGCAAAGCAATGCAAAGCAATACAATGCAATGCCACATCAAATATGTCATATGATAATGCTTCGCAATGCAACAGCTTATATGTTGTTATATCTCTTCATTAGACAACTAAATGAGTTAGTCAATGCAATGCAATGCAATTTCAATGCAATGCAATGCAATGCAATGCAATGCAATACAATTTCAATGCAAAGCAATACAAAGCAAAGCAATGCAAAGCAATACAATGCAATGCCACATCAAATATGTTATAATGCACAAGGGAATCAATTAGATCTGTATGCTTCGCAATGCAACAGCTTATATGTTATGTTAATATCTCTTCATTAGACAACTGAGTTACTTAGTTATTGTATGCAATGCAATGCAATTGAATACAATAAAATGTAATGCAATGCAATTAAATATACAATAAATTGCACTGCAATACAATGCAATGGACTGCAATGCAATATAATGCAATGCAATGCAATGCAAAGCAATACAATGCAATGCCACATTACATATGTCATATGATACTTCTTCAATGCACAAGGGAGTCAGTTAGTTAGTTATTGAATGCAATGCTATGAAAGATAGCATATTTAATGTATGCAAAGTATGCACATGTGTCTTATCTCTTCAAAGAACATCGTAATAAGTTCTTTCTTGTAAGCATTGCAATGCAACATCACAAAATGGACAACGGATGGATATATTTCGTGCATGCAATGAAATAAAATGCAAAGCAATACAATGTAATGCCACATCACATGTTACATGATACTCCTTCCATGCACAAGGTAATCAATTAGTTCTGTATGCTTCACAATGCAACAGCTTCTATGTTATGATATATATCTTCATTACACAACTAAATTAGTTAGTTAATGTATGCATTGCTATGAAAGACAGCATATTTAATGTATGCACATAAGTGTTATCTCTTCAATGAACATCGTAATGTTCCTTGGAAGCATTGCAATGTAACATCACATATGTTGTATTAAATTCAATGGACAACGGATGGATATATTTCGTGCATTCAATGAAAGGCAATGCAATGCAATGCAATGCAATTGAATACAATAAAATACAATGCAATGCAACGAAATACAATGCAATGCAATGCTGTCACATGTCATATAATACTGCTTAAATAGACAAGGGAGTCAATTATTTCTTTATGCTTCGCAATGCAACAGCTTATTCGTTATGTTATATCTCTTCATTACACAACTAAATAAGTTTGTTATTTTATGCAATGCTATGAAAGAAAGCATATTTAATGCATTTTACTTCACTGCACAACGAATTCAAATAGACTGAATATGAAGTGCAATGCAATAGCACATATTGTGTGTTCTATCTTCAATGAACATTGGAATGTTCATTCTTGTAAGCATTCCATTGCAACAGCACATATGATGTGTTGTCTCAAATGCACAACAAAATTACTCAGATCTTGAATACAACGCATAAATGCGCGAAGAATGCAGAAATAAAAATGTAAGAATGCACAACGAAATAAGTTTGTTCTTTTATATAAATTCAATGAAACAGGTCATATCTATGTGTTATCTAATGCAAAACGGAATAATTCAGTTCAAATCACGATACAGACTGTCACTTGTGTGATTCTTCAATGCTCATGTCAGTTAGGCAAGGATCTGATGCAAACATCATCTTTTCAATGCAAATAGTTAGCTGAAATAGCTTTTGTATGAAATTTTATGCACAACGGATGGATTTATGTCGTGCATGCAATTCAAAATGTCATGTGCTACTGGCACAAGGATTCTTAAATGTATATTTCAGTAATTCAAATGTTACATTATATTTTCAATGCACAGGGTTAGCTTTAGTGTGCAACTTAATGCAAAACGGATAGATTTATTTCGTGCATACAAGGAAATGTAATTCTGTTTACACTTCGCAATCCAACAGCTCATATGTTGTTATGTTATGTTATATCTCTTCATTGCACAACTAAATAAGTTAGTTATTTTATGCAATGCTGTGAAGGATAGCATATATTATGTATTATACTTCACTGAATAACCATTTCAATTAGACAATATGCAGTGCAATGTGTGCCCATGTGTGTTATCTCTTCAATGAACATCGGAATAAGTTCCTTCTTGTAAGCATTGCAATGAAACAGCACATGTGTTGTATGCAAGTCAATGGACAACGGATGGATATATTTCGTTCATGCAATACAATACAATGCAATGCGATTGAATGCAATAAGATTTCTAGATGCTTCTATATGTTCTTCTATAACATCTTCTATAAACATCCTTCTGATGTTTCCATCAGCAGTTATAATCTGATGCTTCAAAAGTCATTTAGAAGACCACATCTGACCTTTTGAACTTTTTTCTGTTCAAAGGGTCTTCAAAAAACTTTAAAAAAACTTATAGACTCCTTCTGAAGTAAATGAGTCAAACAGAGGTTCCTTATGGAACTACTGAACATATTTGTGGCCAAATAGTTCTTGAACATTAACAATATAAAATCAGATTGTCTACTTTTTATGTTATTTTATCCACACTGAAGTCCATATTTGAACCAAGGAACACATTTCTGGCCAAGGAATCCTTGATCTTGAACTCTCTATACTCAGACTCCTACGGATGCTTCAAAAGTCATTTAGAAGACCATTCCTGAACTCTTTAACTTATTTCTCGTCAAAGCGTCTTCAAAAAATGTATGAACTTATAGACTTCTTCTGATATTAAACCAGCCATACAGAGGTTCCTTATGGAAATACTGAACATATTTCTGGCCAAAGAGTTCTTGAACATTAACTTAATATACAATCAGATTGTCTTCTTTTGATGTTATATTAGCCACAGTGAAGTCCATATTTGACTCAAGGAACATATTTCTGGCCAAAGAATCCTCAATCTTGAACTTTCTATACATACTCATAGACTCCTACTGATGTCATTTAGAAGTCATTTAGAAGTCATTTAGAAGACCATATCTGACCTTTTGAACTTATTTCTGGTCAAAGGGTCTTCAAAAAAATGTAAAATTAAAGACTCCCTCTGGTGTTAAATCAGTCATACAGACTTTCCGTATGGAACTACTGAACATATTTTTGGCCAAAGAGTTATTCAACATTATCTTACTGTACAATCAGATTGTCTCTTTTGATGTTATTTTAGCTACACTAAAGTCCATATTTAACCCAAGGAATATATTTTTGGCCAAAGAATTCTCGATCTTGAACTTTCTATATAATTCATAGACTCCTACTGATGCATCATAAGTCATTTAGAAGACCATTTCTGACCTTATGAACTCATTTCTGGTCAAAGGGTCTTCAAAAAAATGTAAACAATATAAACTTACAGACTCCTTCTGATGTTAAACTGGCCATACAGAGGTTCCTTATGGAACTACTGAACACATTTCTCACCACAGAGTTCTTGAACATTAACTTAAACACTCAGATTGTCTTCTTTAGATATTATATTAGCCGCACTGAAGTCCATATTTGATCCAAGGAACAAATTTCTGGCCAAGGAATCCTCGATCTTGAACTTTCTTTACATACTCATAGACTCCTATTTATGCTTCATAAGTCATTTAGAAGACCATATCTGACCTTTTGAACTTTTTTCTGTTCAAAGGGTCTTCAAAAAATGTATAAACTTAAAGACTCCCTCTGATGTTAAATCAGTCATACAGACTTTCCTTATGGAACTACTGAACATATTTCTGGCCAAAGAGTTATTGAACATTAACTTCATATACAATCAGATTGTCTTCTATTGGTGATATTTTAGCCACACTGAAGTCCATATTTGACCCAAGGAACATATTTCTGGCCAAAGAGTCCTCGATCTTGAACTTTCTATACATACTCATAGACTACTGTTGCTTCATAAGTCATTTAGAAGACCATATCTGACCTTTTGAACTTTTTTTCTGTTCAAAGAACTAAATAAAACTTATAGACTCCTTCTGATGTTAAATTAGTCATACAGAGGCTCCTTATGGAACTACTGAACATATTTAAGGCCAAAGAGTTCTTGAACATTAACTTAATATACAATCAGATTGTCTTCTATTGGTGATTTTTTAGCCACACTGAAGTCCATATTTGACCCAAGGAACATATTTCTGGCCAAAGAGTCCTCGATCTTGAACTTTCTATACATACTCATAGACTCCTACTGATGCTTCATAAGTCATTTAGAAGACCATATCTGACCTTTTGAACTTTTTTTCTGTTCAAAGAACTAAATAAAACTTATAGACTCCTTCTGATGTTAAATTAGTCATACAGAGGCTCCTTATGGAACTACTGAAAATATTTAAGGCCAAAGAGTTCTTGAACATTAACTTGTACACTCAGATTGTCTTCTTTAAATTTGATATTAGCCACACTGAAGTCCATATTTGACCCAAGGAACATATTTCTGGCCAAAGAATCCTCGATCTTGTACTTTCTATACATACCCATAGACTCCTACTTATGCTTCATAAGTCATTTAGAAGTCCATATCTGACCTTTTGAACTTTTTTCTGGTCAAAGGGTCTTCAAAAATTTTATAAACTTATAGACTCCTTATGTTAAATCAGCCATACAGAGGTTCCTTATGGAACTACTGAACATATTTGTGGCCAAATAGTTCTTGAACATTAACAATATAAAATCAGATTGTCTACTTTTTATGTTATTTTATCCACACTGAAGTCCATATTTGAACCAAGGAACACATTTCTGGCCAAGGAATCCTTGATCTTGAACTCTCTATACTCAGACTCCTACGGATGCTTCAAAAGTCATTTAGAAGACCATTCCTGAACTCTTTAACTTATTTCTCGTCAAAGCGTCTTCAAAAAATGTATGAACTTATAGACTTCTTCTGATATTAAACCAGCCATACAGAGGTTCCTTATGGAAATACTGAACATATTTCTGGCCAAAGAGTTCTTGAACATTAACTTAATATACAATCAGATTGTCTTCTTTTGATGTTATATTAGCCACAGTGAAGTCCATATTTGACTCAAGGAACATATTTCTGGCCAAAGAATCCTCAATCTTGAACTTTCTATACATACTCATAGACTCCTACTGATGTCATTTAGAAGTCATTTAGAAGTCATTTAGAAGACCATATCTGACCTTTTGAACTTATTTCTGGTCAAAGGGTCTTCAAAAAAATGTAAAATTAAAGACTCCCTCTGGTGTTAAATCAGTCATACAGACTTTCCGTATGGAACTACTGAACATATTTTTGGCCAAAGAGTTATTCAACATTATCTTACTGTACAATCAGATTGTCTCTTTTGATGTTATTTTAGCTACACTAAAGTCCATATTTAACCCAAGGAATATATTTTTGGCCAAAGAATTCTCGATCTTGAACTTTCTATATAATTCATAGACTCCTACTGATGCATCATAAGTCATTTAGAAGACCATTTCTGACCTTATGAACTCATTTCTGATCAAAGGGTCTTCAAAAAAATGTAAACAATATAAACTTACAGACTCCTTCTGATGTTAAACTGGCCATACAGAGGTTCCTTATGGAACTACTGAACACATTTCTCACCACAGAGTTCTTGAACATTAACTTAAACACTCAGATTGTCTTCTTTAGATATTATATTAGCCGCACTGAAGTCCATATTTGATCCAAGGAACAAATTTCTGGCCAAGGAATCCTCGATCTTGAACTTTCTTTACATACTCATAGACTCCTATTTATGCTTCATAAGTCATTTAGAAGACCATATCTGACCTTTTGAACTTTTTTCTGTTCAAAGGGTCTTCAAAAAATGTATAAACTTAAAGACTCCCTCTGATGTTAAATCAGTCATACAGACTTTCCTTATGGAACTACTGAACATATTTCTGGCCAAAGAGTTATTGAACATTAACTTAATATACAATCAGATTGTCTTCTATTGGTGATATTTTAGCCACACTGAAGTCCATATTTGACCCAAGGAACATATTTCTGGCCAAAGAGTCCTCGATCTTGAACTTTCTATACATACTCATAGACTACTGATGCTTCATAAGTCATTTAGAAGACCATATCTGACCTTTTGAACTTTTTTTCTGTTCAAAGAACTAAATAAAACTTATAGACTCCTTCTGATGTTAAATTAGTCATACAGAGGCTCCTTATGGAACTACTGAACATATTTAAGGCCAAAGAGTTCTTGAACATTAACTTAATATACAATCAGATTGTCTTCTATTGGTGATATTTTAGCCACACTGAAGTCCATATTTGACCCAAGGAACATATTTCTGGCCAAAGAGTCCTCGATCTTGAACTTTCTATACATACTCATAGACTCCTACTGATGCTTCATAAGTCATTTAGAAGACCATATCTGACCTTTTGAACTTTTTTTCTGTTCAAAGAACTAAATAAAACTTATAGACTCCTTCTGATGTTAAATTAGTCATACAGAGGCTCCTTATGGAACTACTGAAAATATTTAAGGCCAAAGAGTTCTTGAACATTAACTTGTACACTCAGATTGTCTTCTTTAAATTTGATATTAGCCACACTGAAGTCCATATTTGACCCAAGGAACATATTTCTGGCCAAAGAATCCTCGATCTTGTACTTTCTATACATACCCATAGACTCCTACTTATGCTTCATAAGTCATTTAGAAGTCCATATCTGACCTTTTGAACTTTTTTCTGGTCAAAGGGTCTTCAAAAATTTTATAAACTTATAGACTCCTTATGTTAAATCAGCCATACAGAGGTTCCTTATGGAACTACTAAACATATTTCTGGACGAAGAGTTCTTGAACATTAACTTAGTATACAATCAGATTGTCTTCTTTTGATGTTATTTTAGCCACACTGAAGTCCATATTTGACTCAAGGAACACATTTCTGGCCAAGGAATCCTCGATCTTGATCTTTCTTAACATACTCATAGACTCCTACTGATGCTGCTTAAGTCATTTAGAAGACCATATCTGACCTTTTGAACTTTTTAATGTTCAAAGGGTCTTCAAAAAATTGATAAACTTGTAGACTCCTTCTGATGTTATATCAGCCATACAGAGGTTCCTTATGGAACTACTGAACACATTTCTCACCACAGAGTTCTTGAACATTAACTTAAACACTCAGATTGTCTTCTTTAGATATTATATTAGCCACACTGAAGTCCATATTTGAACCAAGGAACACATTTCTGGCCAAGGAATCCTCGATCTTGAACTTTCTTTACATACTCATAGACTCCTACTTATGCTTCATAAGTCATTTAGAAGACCATATCTGACCTTTTGAACTTTTTTCTGTTCAAAGGGTCTTCAAAAAATTGATAAACTTAAAGACTCCCTCTGATGTTAAATCAGTCATAGAGACTTTCCTTATGGAACTACTGAACATATTTATGGCCAAAGAGTTATTGAACATTAACTTCATATACAATCAGATTGTCTTCTATTGGTGTTATTTTAGCCAGACTGAAGTCCATGTTTGACCCAAGGAACACATTTCTGGCCAAAGAATCCTCGATCTTGAACTTTCTATAGATACTCATGGACTCCTATTGATGCTTCAGGAGTCATTTAGAAGACCATATTTGACCTATTGAACTTTTTTCTGATCAAAGGGTCTTCAAAAAATTTACAAAATTATAGACTTCTGATGTTAAATCAGCCATACAGAGGTTCCTTATGGACCTACTGAAGATATTTGTTGCCAAAGAGTTCTTGAACATTAACAATGTAAAATGAGATTATCTTCTGTTGATGTTATTTTAGTCACACTGAAGTCTATATTTGACTCAAGGAACAAATTTCTGGCCAAGGAATCCTCGATCTTGAACTTTCTATACATACTCATAGACTCCTACTGATGCTTCAAATGTCATTTAGAAGACCAGTATCTGACCTTATGAGCTCATTTCTGGTCAAAGTGTCTTCAAAAAAATGAAAACTATATAAACTTATAGACTCGTTCTAATGTTAAACCAGCCATACAGAGGTTCCTTATGGAAGTACTGAACATATTTCTCACCAAAGAGTTCTTGAACATTAACTTATACAATCAGATTGTCTTCTTTTGATGTTATTTTAGCCACACTGAAGTCCACATTTGAACCAAGGAACACATTTCTGGCCAAGGAATCCTCGATCTTGAACTTTCTTTACATACTCATAGACTCCTACTTATGCTTCATAAGTCATTTAGAAGACCATATCTGACCTTTTGAACTTTTTTCTGTTCAAAGGGTCTTCAAAAAATTGATAAACTTAAAGACTGCCTCTGATGTTAAATCAGTCATACAGACTTTCCTTATGGAACTACTGAACATATTTATGGCCAAAGAGTTATTGAACATTAACTTAATATACAATCAGATTGTCTTCTATTGGTGATATTTTAGCCACACTGAAGTCCATATTTGACCCAAGGAACATATTTCTGGCCAAAGAGTCCTCGATCTTGAACTTTCTATACATACTCATAGACTCCTTCTGATGCTTCAAAAGTCATTTAGAATACCAATATCTGACTTTATGACCTCATTTCTGGTCAAAGGGTCTTCCAAAAAATGTAAACTATATAAACTTAGAGACTCGTTCTAATGTTAAACCAGCCACACAGAGGTTCCTTATGGAAATACTGAACATATTTCTCACCAAAGAGTTCTTGAACATTAACTTATACAATCAGATTGTCTTCTTTTGATGTTATTTTAGCCGCACTGAAGTCCATATTTGTCCCAAGGAACAAATTTCTGGCCAAGGAATCCTCGATCTTGAACTTTCTTTACATACTCATAGATTCCTACTTATGCTTCATAAGTCATTTAGAAGACCATATCTGACCTTTTGAATTTTTTTTCTGTTCAAAGGGTCTTCAAAAAATTGATAAACTTAAAGACTCCCTCTGATGTTAAATCAGTCATACAGACGTTCCTTATGGAACTACTGAACATATTTCTGGCCAAAGAGTTATTGAACATTAACAATGTAAAATCAGATTATCTTCTTTTGATGTTATTTTAGTCACACTGAAGTCTATATTTGAACCAAGGAACATATTCCTGGCCAAAGAATCCTCGATCTGGAACTTTCTATACATACTCATAGACTCCTACTGATGCTTCAAAAGTAATTTAGAAGACCAATATCTGACCTTATGAACTCATTTCTGGTCAAAGGGTCTTCAAAAAAATGTAAACTATATAAGCTTATAGACTCCTTCTGATGTTAAACCGACCATACAGATGTTCCTTATGGAACTACTGAACATATTTCACACCGAAGAGTTCTTGAACATTAACTTAATATACATTCAGAATGTCTTCTTTTGATGTTATTTTAGCCACACTGAAGTCCATATTTGAACCAAGGAAGAAATTTCTGGCCAAGGAATCCTCGATCTTGAACTTTCTATACATACTCATAGACTCCTACTGATAATTCAAATGTCATTTAGAAGACCATATCTGTCCTTTTGAACTTTTTTCTGTTCAAAGGGTCTTCAAAAAAATTTATAAACTTAAAGATTCCCTCTGATGTTAAATCAGTCATACAGACTTTCCTTATGGAACTACTGAACATATTTCTGGCCAAAGAGTTATTGAACATTAACTTAATATACAATCAGATTGTCTTCTATTGGTGATATTTTAGCCACACTGAAGTCCATATTTGACACAAAGAACGTATTTCTGGCCAAAGAATTCTCGATCTTGAACTTTCTATACATACTCATGGACTCCTACTGATGCTTCATACGTCATTTAGAAGACCATATTTGACCTATTGAACTTTTTTCTGATCAAAGGGGCTTCAAAAAATGTATAAAATTATGGACTCCTTCTGATGTTAAATCAGCCATACAGAGGTTCCTTATGGACCTACTGAACATATTTGTTGCCAAAGAGTTCTTGAACATTAACAATGTAAAATCAGATTATCTTCTTTTGATGTTATTTTAGTCACTATTTGAACCAAGGAACATATTTCTGGCCAAGGAATCCTCGATCTTGAACTTTCTTTACATACTCATAGACTCCTACTGATGCTTCATAAGTCATTTAGAAGACCATATCTGACCTTTTGAACTTTTTTTCTGTTCAAAGAACTAGATAAAACTTATAGACTCCTTCTGATGTTAAATTAGTCATACAGAGGCTCCTTATGGAACTACTGAACATATTTAAGGCCAAAGAGTTCTTGAACATTAACTTATACACTCAGATTTTCTTCTTTAAATTTTATATTAGCCACACTGAAGTCCATATTTGACCCAAGGAACATATTTCTGGCCAAGGAATCCTCGATCTTGAACTTTCTTTACATACTCATAGACTCCTACTGATGCTTCATAAGTCATTTAGAAGACCATATCTGACCTTTTGAACTTTTTTCTGTTCAAAGGGTCTTAAAAAAATTGATAAACTTAAAGACTCCCTCTGATGTTAAATCAGTCATACATACTTTCCTTATGGAACTACTGAACATATTTCTGGCCAAAGAGTTATTGAACATTAACTTAATATACAATCAGATTGTCTTCTATTGGTGATATTTTAGCCACACTAAAGTCCATATTTGACCCAAGGAACATATTTCTGGCCAAAGAGTCCTCGATCTTGAACTTTCTATACGTACTCATAGACTCCTACTGATGCTTCATAAGTCATTTAGAAGACCATATCTGACCTTTTGAACTTTTTTTCTGTTCAAAGAACTAAATAAAACTTATAGACTCCTTCTGATGTTAAATTAGTCATACAGAGGCTCCTTATGGAACTACTGAACATATTGAAGGCCAAAGAGTTCTTGAACATTAACTTATACACTCAGATTTTCTTCTTTAAATTTTACATTAGCCACACTGAAGTCCATATTTGACCCAAGGAACATATTTCTGGCCAAAGAATCCTCGATCTTGTACTTTCTATACATACTCATAGACTCCTTGTGATGCTTCATAAGTTATTAAGAAGACCATATCTGACCTTTTGATCTTTTTTCTGTTCAAAGGGTCTTCAAAAAATGTATAAAATTATAGACTCCTTCTGATGTTAAATCAGCCATGCAGAGGTTCCTTATGGACCTACTGAACATATTTGTTGCCAAATAGTTCTTGAACATTAACAATGTAAAATCAGATGATCTTCTTTTCATGTTATTTTAGTCACACTGAAGTCTATATTTGAACCAAGGAACATATTTCTGACCAAAGAATCCTCGATCTTGAACTTTCTATACATACTCATAGACTCCTACTGATGCTTCAAAAGTCATTTAGAAGACCAATATCTGACCTTATGAACTCATTTCTGGTCAAAGGGTCTTCAAAAAAATTTAAACTACATAAACTTATAGACTCCTTCTGATGTTAAACCGACCATACAGAGGTTCCTTATGGAACTACTGAACATTTTTCACACCGAAGAGTTCTTGAACATTTACTTAATATACATTCAGATTGTCTTCTTTTGATGTTATTTTAGTCACATTGAAGTCCATATTTGAACCAAGGAACAAATTTCTGGCCAAGGAATCCTCGATCTTGAACTTTCTTTACATACTCATAGACTCCTACTGATGCTTCATAAGTTATTTAGAAGACCATATCTGACCTTTTGAACTTTTTTCTGTTCAAAGGGTCTTCAAAAAATTGATAAACTTAAAGACTCCCTCTGATGTTAAATCAGTCATACAGACTTTCCTTATGGAACTACTGAACATATTTCTGGCCAAAGAGTTATTGAACATTAACTTCATATACAATCAGATTGTCTTCTATTGGTGATATTTTAGCCACACTGAAGTCCATATTTGACCCAAGGAACATATTTCTGGCCAAAGAATCCTCGATCTTGAACTTTCTATACATACTCATAGACTCCTACTGATGCTTCATAAGTCATTTAGAAGACCATATCTGACCTTTTGAACTTTTTTCTGTTCAAAGGGTCTTCAAAAAATTGATAAACTTAAAGACTCCCTCTGATGTTAAATCATTCATACAGACTTTCCTTTTGGAACTACTGAACATATTTCTGGCCAAATAGTTCTTGAACATTAACAATGTAAAATCAGATTATCTTCTTTTGATGTTATTTTAGTCACACTGAAGTCAATATTTGAACCAAGGAACATATTTCTGGCCAAAGAATCCTCGATCTGGAACTTTCTATACATACTCATAGACTCCTACTGATGCTTCAAAAGTCATTTAGAAGACCAATATCTGACCTTATGAACTCATTTCTGGTCAAAGGGTCTTCAAAAAAATGTAAACTATATAAACTTATAGACTCCTTCTGATGTTAAACCGACCATACAGATGTTCCTTATGGAACTACTGAACATATTTCACACCGAAGAGTTCTTGAACATTAACTTAATATACATTCAGATTGTCTTCTTTTGATGTTATTTTAGCCACACTGAAGTCCATATTTGAACCAAGGAACAAATTTCTGGCCAAGGAATCCTTGATCTTGAACTTTCTATACATACTCATAGACTCCTACTGATGCTTCAAATGTCATTTAGAAGACCATATCTGTCCTTTTGAACTTTTTTCTGTTCAAAGGGTCTTCAAAAAAATTTATAAACTTAAAGATTCCCTCTGATGTTAAATCAGTCATACAGACTTTCCTTATGGAACTACTGAACATATTTCTGGCCAAAAAGTTATTGAACATTAACTTAATATACAATCAGATTGTCTTCTATTGGTGATATTTTAGCCACACTGAAGTCCATATTTGACCCAAAGAACGTATTTCTGGCCAAAGAATTCTCGATCTTGAACTTTCTATACATACTCATGGACTCCTACTGATGCTTCATACGTCATTTAGAAGACCATATTTGACCTATTGAACTTTTTTCTGATCAAAGGGGCTTCAAAAAATTTATAAAATTATGGACTCCTTCTGATGTTAAATCAGCCATACAGAGGTTCCTTATGGACCTACTGAACATATTTGTTGCCAAAGAGTTCTTGAACATTAACAATGTAAAATCAGATTATCTTCTTTTGATGTTATTTTAGTCAGTATTTGAACCAAGGAACATATTTCTGGCCAAGGAATCCTCGATCTTGAACTTTCTTTACACACTCATAGACTCCTACTGATGCTTCATAAGTCATTTAGAAGACCATATCTGACCTTTTGAACTTTTTTTCTGTTCAAAGAACTAAATAAAACTTATAGACTCCTTCTGATGTTAAATTAGTCATACAGAGGCTCCTTATGGAACTACTGAACATATTTAAGGCCAAAGAGTTCTTGAACATTAACTTATACACTCAGATTTTCTTCTTTAAATTTTATATTAGCCACACTGAAGTCCATATTTGACCAAAGGAACATATTTCTGGCCAAGGAATCCTCGATATTGAACTTTCTTTACATACTCATAGACTCCTACTGATGCTTCATAAGTCATTTAGAAGACCATATCTGACCTTTTGAACTTTTTTCTGTTCAAAGGGTCTTCAAAAAATTGATAAACTTAAAGACTCCCTCTGATGTTAAATCAGTCATACAGACTTTCCTTATGGAACTACTGAACATATTTCTGGCCAAAGAGTTATTGAACATTAACTTAATATACAATCAGATTGTCTTCTATTGGTGATATTTTAGCCACACTAAAGTCCATATTTGACCCAAGGAACATATTTCTGGCCAAAGAGTCCTCGATCTTGAACTTTCTATACATACTCATAGACTCCTACTGATGCTTCATAAGTCATTTAGAAGACCATATCTGACCTTTTGAACTTTATTTCTGTTCAAAGAACTAAATAAAACTTATAGACTCCTTCTGATGTTAAATTAGTCATACAGAGGCTCCTTATGGAACTACTGAACATATTTAAGGCCAAAGAGTTCTTGAACATTAACTTATACACTCAGATTGTCTTCTTTTGATGTTATATTAGTCACACTGAAGTCTATATTTGACCCAAGGAACATATTTCTGGCCAAAGAATCCTCGATCTTGAACTTTCTATACATACTCACATACTCCTACTGATGCTTCATAAGTCATTTAGAAGACCACCTTTTGAACTTTTTTCTGTTCAAAGGGTCTTCAAAAAAAATGTAAACTATATAAACTTATTTATTTATTTATTTATTTCAAGGATTGCCCCTTGAGATGAACCATCTCATTTTCGAGGGGGTCCCTTCTTTACATCAAACAAGATCATAATAGAAATTCATAAATGAAGTAGATACATTACAGGACAGTTAAAGACATTTAAATACATTGACATTCTCATTCATAAACACACACATTCAAACAATGCTCCCATAAATCTGCTCCCTTTCCCTTTTGTCCCCTACCATCATCAAAAACAGATAGAAAAATAAATTAAAATAAAATAAAAACTACATCTGCGAAAAATAAAAATAAAAATACACACTCAAAATAAGGATATGCTTACAAACATCCATAAACCCATACAGATCTCTAATAAAAAAATAAAAAAAGGAATCAAAAACAGGTACATAATGTTTGAAGATAAATAAAAAGTGATGATTTAAAAACATAAAAAGAAGTTATAGATCTGAGCGAGCAGGGAAGATTGTTCCAATCTGATGGAGCTTTAAATTTAAATCTCGACGACCAATTCCTTTATTAACTCTGGGTGTATAAAAAAATAACTGTTCCGTGTGCCTTAAATTGTATTGAGTGTTAAAAGGAATTAGGTAGTATTTCAGATATGAAGGAAAATTAAAATGGATACATTTAAAAATAAGTAATGAACAATGAAATTGCCTCCTTGACTTGGGTGCCAGCCAGTTCAAAGACTCGTACAATTGACAGTGGTGAGTTATGTAGGGACATCGGAGCACAAATCTACAAAGACTGTAGAAAGAGTCTTAGACTCCTAAGAGAATATAGTATAGAAATAGGTCGAAGATTTAAATCTGAGGTGTTCCCATAAATGGCATTAGCATAGTCAAGTATTGGAAATATTAAATGAGTAACAATTCTTTTGCGAACCTGTTGTGAAAAGCAATCAGCAGAGCGATAAAGTGACTTCAATTGCCCGTATACTTTCTTGCAAATTGAGTTAATATGGGGTTTGAAGGAGAGCTGAGTATCAAGCCAGAGACCAAGATATTTAAATTCTTCAACTTGTGTTAAACTTGTTCCATCCTGGAATCTAATACACCAATTATTCGATAAAGGTAAAGAATTACGTCGAGTGCAAAACAACATACTTTTGGATTTGCTCCTGTTCAATAAAAGTTTATTAGAAGAAAACCATTTCTGGACTAAGTTGAAGTCCATTTGTAAAGAATGTTGGATTTGTAAAATGTCAGAACTGGAAAAGTATATTACCGTGCATATAAATTAATTGAACAGTCTGAACAGATTTGGATAATAAATCATTAATAAAAATGGAAAGTAAAAGAGGACCTAAAGCTGAACCTTGTGGAACACCTTTATCTACAATTTTGAAGCCTGATTGGCTGCCTTGAAAAGTAACAGACTGACTTCTGTGATGAAGAAAATAATTAAAAAATAGTAAGGTGTCAGAAGAAAGTCCAATAGCATACAATTTATCCAAAAGAAGATAATGATCAACCATATCAAATGCTTTGGTAAGATCAATAAATATAGCTCCTGGTGGCATGTTACTGTCAGATGCTGACAGTATGTCATTTGTGAATTTTAGAAGAGCAGTGGTGGTCGAAAAATTTGATCGAAAACCTGATTGATGTGGAGATAATAGATTTTGTTCATTAAGATATTTAGAAAGTTGGTTAAAAATTAGTTTTTCAAATATTGTTGTTACACTATTGATAATTGAAATAGGTCTGTAATTATTAATATCTGAGATATCACCTCCTTTATGAAGAGGAATTACTCTGGCGCATTTCCATGAACTGGGTTTTTCACAAGTTGCCAACGATAAATTAAATATATCAGCCAGTGGGAATGATAGAACACAAGAGGCGAGTTTATAAAACTTAATCTCCAGCCCATCTGGGCCTGCACTGCATCCAGAGTTTATGCCATCAATAACCTGCTGAACATCCGCTGGAGTAACAGTATTAAAGCAAAAGGATCTATTGCATCCAATTGAGAAGAAAAGGAAGAAGAACTGCCAATTGTAGAGAAGTGCTGACTGAAAGCTTCTGCAATTAATAAAGGTTCACTAATAGTATCATTGTTTACTCTAATACGAGAGAAAAGGCTTTTTGTGGGTTTATTGGTTATAGAATTGATCTTCTTCCAGAATTGCTTTGGATTCTTAAAGTTAGTTGATAAACAATTATTGTAATAATTTGCTTTGGCATTTCTAGTCTTAGTTTTACATTTATTTCTTAATTCTTTGTAAGCACCCCAATCAGCAGGATCATTTGATGAACGATATTTTTTCCAAGCCTTATCTCTTTGTTTGAATAAGCATATGAGATCTCCTTTATCCATGGTAAGTGTCTACCCTTAACTTTGATTGATTTCCATGGTGCATGTTTATCTATTAACTCAACAAATTCAGTGTAAAAGTAGTTCCACGCATCTTCAACAGATGGAATTAACTGAAATCTCTCCCAATTTATGTTTAGTATATCTTGAATCAAATGTTCAGGACTAATATTATTTGATTTCCTTATTCTGATTAATTTAGGAGGAAGATGAGGCATTTTAATTTTCCAAATGCAAAAAACAATAGAATGGTCACTAAGAGAATCAGGCAATACCCCAGATTTTAAAATTCTATCAGGATGAGAAACTAGAATCCAATCGATCAAGGAAGAAGAGCTAGGACCAACTCTGGTAGGTTCAGTTATAAGTTGAGTTTTTATGCTGTTAAAGTGATTACGGTCTTTATTAGAAGAGTGAACTAACCAATTGGAGTTAAAATCCCCTAATATAATTTTCTCATTAAGCACCATTTAAAGAATTAATGGTAGACAGAATACATTCAGTCGTTTCAGCTGGAGCATTTGGAGGTTTATAAATATTTCCTTTGATCAGTAGTTTATTTTCATGAAAAATTAGTTTAACAAAGAGACATTCAAAGTGCTGTGGTTTCACACTTGGCACTACAAGTTCTGCAGTCAAATTTGAGGATACATAAGTTAGAAGGCCCCCACCTCTTGTGCCCCTATCTTTCCTGAATAGAATATAGTTGTCAAGTTTAATTTCATCATCAGAAATATCACTGTTTAGCCAGGTTTCAGAAAGAGTAATTATATGTGGTTTATTGTAAGTGAGCCAAACTTTTAATAAATCAATTTTAGATGGCAAACTCCTAATGTTCAAGTGAATAACTAGTAAACCTTTAGTGTTAGAAGTCATTAATCATGAATAATAGGATAAATACTTGTGAGCAAAAATTAATATAAAGCATCAACGCAGATTATAGTATATTACAGTGGTAGGGCAGGTAATGAGGAGGGCAATAGGAGAGCAAAACAAACAAACAAACACACACACAACACACACACGTGCGTGCACACACACACGTGCGTGCACACACACACACACACACACACAAAAACAAAGTATATACAAGTGTGTACAGCTCTGACTGCATGCCCCATTAATGAATCAAATAAAAGTTCTTGGTCTATTAAAGCTAGAATAGTGACATAATTAAGCCTGAATGACAGCTTGAATCAAATAGCAAAACATATAGATAATAGTACTGAAAAATAAAAATAGGAGATTGTAGATGCTATAATAATTAATGTGTTCAGACATATGAACTATTAATTGCCTATATAATGTATAAGTATCCATCCATTGCCATTTAGATAGCAAAAAATAAAAAAATAAAAAAATAAATCAATCTTCTAGCGTTACGCCATTTTACGGCAATTGTATCATATTATATGGCAAACAATAGTAAGGCTGCTAACAAGTCACAACAAAGCATTGATTTACAAAGAATAAGAAAAAAAGAAATGAAAAGAAAGCAAAGCAGCCATTCAAATAGTATTTATGCCAGTAACAACACGAATGATAGATAATAATATGAATGCCATTCCGGCAAGCTAAATAGATAGTCCATCATCAAGCTAAGTGTAACACTATTAACACTAGCCTTCGATCGCTAACTTTAAGCTGTCGTATCAGAGTCACCGGAGGAGTTCATAACAGAGAGTTCACCAAGAAATTCCTCAGCTTCCTCATACGAAAGAATTGTGTCTTACCAGCAAAGGCAACTCTCAGTGTGCAAGGATAGATCAGTGCATATTTAATGTCCCGATCACGGAGCTTTTTCTTAATCGCGTCAAATCCTCAGATTGTTTTCTTTAAATATTATATTAGCCACACTGAAGTCCATATTTGACCCAAGGAACATATTTCTGGCCAAAGAATCCTCGATGTTGAACTTTCTATACATACTCAGACTCCTCCTGATGCTTCAAAAGTCATTTAGAAGACCATTCCTGACCCTTTTAACTTATTTCTGGTCAAAGGGTCTTCAAAAAAATTATAAACTTATATGCTCCTTCTAGAAATTTCAAGATTGAGAACTCTTTGCCCAGAAATATGTTCAGTAGCTCAAAAAGGGACCTTTTTATGTCTGTTTTAACATTGCGAGAAGTCAGTCTATAGTGAGTTAATATTCATGGACTCTGACCAAAAATGTGTTCAGTAGGTCAAACATGGAGTTTTATATGGCTGATGTAACATCAGAAGGAGTCTAAGAGAATATTTAGAAATGTCAAAATCTAGTACTCTATGGCCAGTAATAAGCTGATTTTTAATATCAGAAGGAGTCATTATGTTTTGATATGTAACTACAATATGTGTCAATATGTGAAAAAAGATCAAAAGGTCAGATATGGTCTTCTTAATAACTTATGAAGCATCACAAGGAGTCTATGAGTATGTATAGAAAGTACAAGATCGAGGATTCTTTGGCCAGAAATATGTTCCTTGGGTCAAATATGGACTTCAGTGTGGCTAATATAAAATTTAAAGAAGAAAATCTGAGTGTATAAGTTAATGTTCAAGAACTCTTTGGCCTTAAATATGTTCAGTAGTTCCATAAGGAGCCTCTGTATGACTAATTTAACATCAGAAGGAGTCTATAAGTTTTATTTAGTTCTTTGAACAGAAAAAAAGTTCAAAAGGTCAGATATGGTCTTCTAAATTTTTTATGAAGCATCAGTAGGAGTCCATGAGTATAGAAAGTTCAAGATCGAGGATTCTTTGACCAGAAATGTGTTCCTTGGGTCAAACATGGACTTCAGTCTGGCTAAAATAACACCAATAGAAGACAATCTGATTGTTTATTAAGTTAATGTTCAAGAACACTTTGGCCAGACATATATTCATTAGTTCCATAAGGAACCTCTGTATGGCTGGTTTAACATTAGAACAAGTCTATAAGTTTATATAGTTTACATTTTTTTGAAGACACTTTGACCAGAAATGTGTTCATAAGGTCGGATATTGGTCTTCTAAATGACTTTTGAAGCATCAGTAGGAGTCTATAAGTATGTATAGAAAGTTCAAGATCGAGGATTCCCTGGCCAGAAATGTGTTCCTTGAGTCAAATATGGACTTCAGTGCGGATAATATAATATCTAAAGAAGACAATCTGAGTGTTTAAGTTAATGTTCAAGAACTCTTTGGTGAGAAATATGTTCAGTAGTTCCATAAGGAACCTCTGTATGGCTGGTTTAACAGTAGAACGAGTCTATAAGTTTATATAGTTTACATTTTTTTGAAGACACTTTGACCAGAAATGAGGTCATACGGTCAGATATTGGTATTCTAAATGACTTTTGAAGCATCAGTAGGAGTCTATGAGTATGTATTGAAAGTTCAAGATCGAGGATTCCTTGGGCAGAAATTTGTTCCTTGAGTCAAATATGGACTTCAGTGCGGCTAAAATAACATCAAAAGAAGACAATCTCATTGTATATTAAGTTAATTTTCAAGAACTCTTTGGTGAGAAATATGTTCAGTATTTCCATAAGGAACCTCTGCTGGCTGATATAACATCATAAGGAGTCTACAAGTTTATACATTTTTTGAAGACCCTTTGAACATTAAAAAGTTCAAAAGGTCAGATATGGTCTTCTAAATGACTTAAGCAGCATCAGTAGGAGTCTATGAGTATGTAAAGAAAGATCAAGATCGAGGATTCCTTGGCCAGAAATGTGTTCCTTGAGTCAAATATGGACTTCAGTGTGGCTAAAATAACATCAAAAGAAGACAATCTGATTGTATACTAAGTTAATGTTCAAGAACTCTTCGTCCAGAAATATGTTTAGTAGTTCCATAAGGAGCCTCTGTATGACTAATTTAACATCAGAAGGAGTCTATAAGTTTTATTTAGTTCTTTGAACAGAAAAAAAGTTCAAAAGGTCAGATATGGTCTTCTAAATGACTTATGAAGCATCAGTAGGAGTCTATGAGTATGTATAGAAAGTTCAAGATCGAGGACTCTTTGGCCAGAAATATGTTCCTTGGGTCAAATATGGACTTCAGTGTGGCTAAAATATCACCAATAGAAGACAATCTGATTGTATATTAAGTTAATGTTCAATAACTCTTTGGCCAGAAATATGTTCAGTAGTTCCATAAGGAAAGTCTGTATGACTGATTTAACATCAGAGGGAGTCTTTAAGTTTATAAATTTTTTGAAGACCCTTTGAACAGAAAAAAGTTCAAAAGGTCAGATATGGTCTTCTAAATGACTTATGAAGCATAAGTAGGAGTTTATGAGTATGTAAAGAAAGTTCAAGATCGAGGATTCCTTGGCCAGAAATTTGTTCCTTGGATCAAATATGGACTTCAGTGCGGCTAATATCTAAAGAAGACAATCTGATTGTATATTAAGTTAATGTTCGAGATCTCTTTGGTGAGAAATATGTTCAGTACTTCCATAAGGAACCTCTGTATGGCTGATTTAACATCAGAAGGAGTCTATAATTTTATACATTTTTTGAAGACCCTTTGATCAGAAAAAAAGTTCAATAGGTCAAATATGGTCTTCTTAATAACTTCTGAAGCATCAGTAGGAGTCCATGAGTATGTATAGAAAGTTCAAGATCGAGGATTCCTTGGCCAGAAATTTGTTCCTTGAGTCAAATATGGACTTCAGTGCGGCTAAAATAACATCAAAAGAAGACAATCTGATTGTATATTAAGTTAATGTTCGAGATCTCTTTGGTGAGAAATATGTTCAGTACTTCCATCAGGAACCTCTGTATGGCTGGTTTAACATTAGAACGAGTCTATAAGTTTATATAGTTTACATTTTTTTTAAGACACTTTGACCAGAAATGAGCTCATAAGGTCAGATATTGGTCTTCTAAATGACTTTTGAAGCATCAGTAGGAGTCTATGAGTATGTATAGAAAGTTCAAGATCGAGGATTCCTTGGCCAGAAATTTGTTCCTTGAGTCAAATATAGACTTCAGTTAGACTAAAATAACATCAAAAGAAGATAATTAGATTTTACATTGTTAATGTTCAAGAACTCTTTGGCAACAAATATCTTCAGTAGGTCCATAAGGAACCTCTGTATGGCTGATTGAACATCAGAAGGAGTCTATAATTTTGTAAATTTTTTGAAGACCCTTTGATCAGAAAAAAGTTCAATAGGTCAAATATGGTCTTCTAAATGACTCCTGAAGCATCAATAGGAGTCCATGAGTATGTATAGAAAGTTCAAGATCGAGGATTCTTTGGCCAGAAATGTGTTCCTTGGGTCAAACATGGACTTCAGTCTGGCTAAAATAACACCAATAGAAGACAATCTGATTGTATACTAAGTTAATGTTCAAGAACTCTTCATCCAGAAATATGTTTAGTAGTTCCATAAGGAACCTCTGTGTGGCTGATTTAACATAAAAAGGAGCCTATAAGTTTATCAAATTTTTGAAGACCCTTTGACCAGAAGTAAGTTCAAAAAGTCAGAAATGGTCTTCTAAATGACTTATGATGCATCAGTAGGAGTCTATGAATTATATAGAAAGTTCAAGATCGAGAATTCTTTGGCCAAAAATATATTCCTTGGGTTAAATATGGACTTTAGTGTAGCTAAAATAACATCAAAAGATACAATCTGATTGTACAGTAAGATAATGTTGAATAACTCTTTGGCCAAAAATATGTTCAGTAGTTCCATACGGAAAGTCTGTATGACTGATTTAACACCAGAGGGAGTCTTTAAGTTTACATTTTTTTGAAGACCCTTTGACCAGAAATAAGTTCAAAAGGTCAGATATGGTCTTCTAAATGACTTATGAAGCATCAGTAGGAGTCTATGAGTATGTATAGAAAGTTCAAGAGAAATAACATAACATAACAGAACATATAACATAACATATAACATTATAACATATAACATATAACATATAACATATAACATATAACATATAAGCTGTTGCATTGCTCCAAGACTTCTATCTATTTGAATCAACGGGATTCAAATCTATTTGAATCAACGGGATCAACCTGTCTCAAAGATCCTAATTTGGTGAGTGAAACTTATCATTGCAATTGCTTTGCATTGCATTGTATTCAATTGCATTGCATTGTATTGTATTCAAATGCATTGCATTGCAATGCATACAATAACTAATTTAGTTGTCTTATGTCTAAGATATAACATAACATGTAAGCTGTTGCATTGCGAAGCATACAGAACCAATTGATTCCCTTGTGCATTGAACCAGTATCATATGACACATTTGACGTGGTATTGCATTGTATTGCTTTGCATTGCTTTGCATTGCTTTGCATTGCTTTGCATTGCTTTGCATTGCTTTGCATTGCTTTGCATTGCTTTGCATTGCTTTGCATTGCATTGCATTTTATTCAATTGCATTGTAATGCATTGCATTGCATTGCATTGCAATGGAATTGCATTGCATTGCTTTGCATTGCATTGCATTGCATTGCATTGCATTGCATTGCATTGCTCTACATGACATTGCATTGCATTGCATTACTTTGTATTTTATTGTATTCAATTGCATTGCATTGAAATTGCATTGCATTGCATTGCATTGCATTGCTTTGCTTTGCAATGCTTTTGCATTGCATTGCATTGTATTGCATTGAAATTACATTGCATTGTATTGCATTTCATTGCATTGCACTGCATTGCATTGAATTGCATTGCATTGCATTGCATTGCATACAATAACTAAATAATTTAGTTGTCTAATGAAGATATATAACATAACATATAAGCTGTTGCACTGCGAAGCATACAGAACTAATTTATTCCCTTGTGCATTGAAGCACTACCATGGGACATATTTGACATGGCATTGCATTGCATTGCATACAATAACTAACTAATTTAGTTGTCTAAAGAAGAGATATAACATAACATATAAGCTGTTGCGCTGCGAAGCATACAGAACTAATTTATTCGCTTGTGCATTGAAGCACTACCATATGACATATTTGATGTGGCATTGCATTGCATTGCATTGCATTGCATTGCATTGCATTGAAATTGCATTGCATTGCATTGCATTGCTTTGCTTTGCTTTGCTTTGCTTTGCTTTGCTTTGCTTTGCTTTGCTTTGCATTGTTTTGCATTGCGTTTGAATGCATTGCATTGTTTTTTGCATTGCATTGCATTGAATTGCATTGTATTGCATTGCATTGCATTGCATTACTTTGCATTGCTTTGCTTTGCATTGCTTTGCTTTGCTTTGCATTGATGTCAAATCAGCCATAAAGAGTTCGCATTTTGACCTGCTTTGATATTTCTGGCCCTAGAGTATTTCCATACATTCTCATATACTCCTTCTGATGCTTCATTTAGAAGTCCATAAATGAAAGAAATTAACCTATTCAAAGGTTCCGAAGGTTTTAAACTATATAAACTTATATACTCCTTATATACTCCATAAACTTATAACTTGATGTTAACCAACCATACAGAGGTCCCTTTTTGAACTACTGAACACATTTTTGTTCAAAGAGTCTTTGAACATTATCTTTCTATACATATTAACTCATTCTGATGTTAAATCAGTCATACAGATGTCCAAGTTTGACCTTTTGAAAATATCACTGGAAAACATTCCTCGATCTGGAACTTTCGAAACATTCTCATAGACTCCTTCTGATGCCTCATAAATAATTTAGAAGTCCATATCTGACTTATTGAACCTATTTCTGGTCAAAGGGTCCTGAAAAGGTTTCAAACTACATAAACTTTTAGACTCCTAATGATGTTAAAATCAGTCATACAGAGGTCCCTTTTTGACCTACTGAACAAGTTTTTGCCCAAAGAGTCTTTAACCTTTATCTATCTAAACATATTGACTCCTTCTGATATTAAAAATCAGCTTATTACTGGCCATAGAGTACTAGATTTTGACATTTCTAAATATTCTCTTAGACTCCTTCTGATGTTACATCAGCCATATAAAACTCCATGTTTGACCTACTGAACATATTTCTGGTCAGAGTCCATGAATATTAACTCACTATAGACTGACTTCTCGCAATGTTAAAACAGACATAAAAAGGTCCCTTTTTGAGCTACTGAACATATTTCTGGGCAAAGAGTTTCTCAAAGCAAAGCCAAGCAAAGCAAAGCAAAGCAAAGCAAAGCAAAGCAAAGCAATGCAATGCAATTTCAATGCAATGCAATGCAATGCAATGCAATGCCACATCAAATATGTCATATGGTCGTGCTTCAATGCACAAGCGAATAAATTAGTTCTGTATGCTTCGCAGCGCAACAGCTTATATGTTATGTTATATCTCTTCATTAGACAACTAAATTAGTTAGTTATTGTATGCAATGCAATGTAATTTCAATGCAATGCAATGCAATGCAAAAGCATTGCAAAGCAAAGCAAAGCAATGCAATGCAATGCAATGCAATGCAATGCAATGCAATGCAATGCAATTTCAATGCAATGCAATTTCAATGCAATGCAATTTCAATTTAATGCAATTGAATACTATAAAATACAAAGTAATGCAATGCAATGCAATGTCATGTAGAGCAATGCAATGCAATGCAATGCAATGCAATGCAATGCAGTTCAATGCAATGCAATGCAATGCAAAACATGCAATGCATTGCAATGCAATGCAATGCAATGCAATGCAATGCAATGCAATGCAATGCCACATCAAATATGTTATATGGTAGTGCTTCAATGCACAAGCGAATAAATTAGTTCTGTATGCTTCGCAGCGCAACAGCTTATATGTTATGTTATATCTCTTCATTAGACAACTAAATTAGTTAGTTATTGTATGCAATGCAATGCATGTCAAATATGTCCCATGGTAGTGCACAAGGGAATAAATTAGTTCTGTATGCTTCGCAGTGCAAAAGCTTATATGTTATGTTATATCTCTTCATTAGACAACTAAATTATTTAGTTATTGTATGCAGTGCAATGCAATGCAATGCAATTCAATGCAATGCAGTGCAATGCAATGAAATGCAATACAATGCAATGTAATTTCAATGCAATACAATGCAATGCAATGCAAAAGCATTGCAAAGCAAAGCAAAGCAATGCAATGCAATGCAATGCAATGCAATGCAATGCAATGCAATGCAATTTCAATGCAATGCAATTGAATACAATAAAATACAAAGTAATGCAATGCAATGCATTGTCATGTAGAGCAATGCAATGCAATGCCATGCAAAGCAATGCAATTCCATTGCAATGCAATGCAATGCAATGCATTACAATGCAATTGAATAAAATGCAATGCAATGCAAAGCAATGCAAAGCAATGCAAAGCAATGCAAAGCAATGCAAAGCAATGCAAAGCAATGCAAAGCAATGCAAAGCAATGCAAAGCAATGCAAAGCAATACAATGCAATACCACGTCAAATGTGTCATATGATACTGGTTCAATGCACAAGGGAATCAATTGGTTCTGTATGCTTCGCAATGCAACAGCTTACATGTTATGTTATATCTTAGACATAAGACAACTAAATTAGTTATTGTATGCATTGCAATGCAATGCATTTGAATACAATACAATGCAATGCAATTGAATACAATAAAAGGCAATGCAATGCAATGCAATGCAGTGCAATGCAATGCAATGCAAAGCAATTGCAATGATAAGTTTCACTCACCAAATTAGGATCTTTGAGACAGGTTGATCCCGTTGATTCAAATAGATTTGAATCCCGTTGATTCAAATAGATAGAAGTCTTGGAGCAATGCAATATATATGTTATATGTTATATGTTATATGTTAAATGTTATATGTTATATGTTAAATGTTATATGTTATATGTTAAATGTTAAATGTTATATGTTATATGTTATATGTTATATGTTATATGTTAAATGTTAAATGTTAAATGTTAAATGTTAAATGTTATATGTTATATGTTATATGTTAAATGTTATATGTTATATGTTAAATGTTAAATGTTAAATGTTAAATGTTATATGTTATATGTTAAATGTTATATGTTATATGTTATAATGTTATATGTTATGTTATATGTTCTGTTATGTTATGTTATTTCTCTTTATTAGACAACTAAATGAGTTAGTCAATGCAATGCAATGCAATTTCAATGCAATGCAATGCAATGCAATACAATTTCAATGCAAAGCAATACAAAGCAAAGCAATGCAAAGCAATACAATGCAATGCAACATCAAATATGTTATAATGCACAAGGGAATCAATTAGATCTGTATGCTTCGCAATGCAACAGCTTATATGTTGTTATATCTCTTCATTAGACAACTAAATGAGTTAGTCAATGCAATGCAATGCAATTTCAATGCAATGCAATGCAATGCAATACAATTTCAATGCAAAGCAATACAAAGCAAAGCAATGCAAAGCAATACAATGCAATGCAACATCAAATATGTTATAATGCACAAGGGAATCAATTAGATCTGTATGCTTCGCAATGCAACAGCTTATATGTTATGTTAATATCTCTTCATTAGACAACTGAGTTACTTAGTTATTGTATGCAATGCAATGCAATTGAATACAATAAAATGTAATGCAATGCAATTAAATATACAATAAATTGCACTGCAATACAATGCAATGTAATGCAATGCAATGGACTGCAATGCAATATAATGCAATGCAATGCAATGCAAAGCAATACAATGCAATGCCACATTACATATGTCATATGATACTTCTTCAATGCACAAGGGAGTCAGTTAGTTAGTTATTGAATGCAATGCTATGAAAGATAGCATATTTAATGTATGGAAAGTATGCACGTTTCTTATCTCTTCAAAGAACATCGTAATAAGATCTTTCTTGTAAGCATTGCAAAGCAACATCACAAAATGGACAACGGATGGATATATTTCGTGCATGCAATGAAATAAAATGCAAAGCAATACAATGTAATGCCACATCACATGTTACATGATACTGCTTCCATGCACAAGGGAATCAATTGCTTCACAATGCAACAGAATGCTTCACAATGCAACAGCTTCTATGTTATGATATATATCTTCATTACACAACTAAATTAGTTAGTTAATGTATGCATGAAAGACAGCATATTTAATGTATGCACATAAGTGTTATCTCTTCAATGAACATCGTAATGTTCCTTGGAAGCATTGCAATGTAACATCACATATGTTGTATTAAATTCAATGGACAACGGATGGATATATTTCGTGCATTCAATGAAAGGCAATGCAAAGCAACGCAAACCAATGCAATTTCAATGCAATTTCAATGCAATGCAATGCAATTGAATACAATAAAATACAATGCAATGCAACGAAATACAATGCAATGCAATGCTGTCACATGTCATATAATACTGCTTCAATAGACAAGGGAGTCAATTATTTCTTTATGCTTCGCAATGCAACAGCTTATTCGTTATGTTATATCTCTTCATTACACAACTAAATAAGTTTGTTATTTTATGCAATGCTATGAAAGAAAGCATATTTAATGCATTTTACTTCACTGCACAACGAATTCAAATAGACTGAATATGCAGTGCAATGCAATAGCACATATTGTGTGTTCTATCTTCAATGAACATTGGTATAAGTTCATTCTTGTAAGCATTCCATTGCAACAGCACATATGATGTGTTGTCTCAAATGCACAACAAAATTACTCAGATCTTGAATGCAACGCATAAATGCGCGAAGAATGCAGAAATAAAAATGTGAGAATGCACAACGAAATAAGTTTGTTCTTTCATATAAATTCAACGAAACAGGTCATATCTATGTGTTATCTAATGCAAAACGGAATAAGTCAGTTCAAATCACGATACAGACTGTCACTTGTGTGATTCTTCAATGCTCATGTCAGTTAGGCAAGGATCTGATGCAAACATCATCTTTTCAATGCAAATAGTTAGCTGAAATAGCTTTTGTATGAAATTTTATGCACAACGGATGGATTTATGTCGTGCATGCAATTCAAAATGTCATGTGCTACTGGCACAAGGATTCTTAAATGCATATTTCAGTAATTCAAATGTTACATTATATTTTCAATGCACAGGGTTAGCTTTAGTGTGCAACTTAATGCAAAACGGATAGATTTATTTCGTGCATACAAGGAAATGTAATTCTGTTTACACTTCGCAATCCAACAGCTCATATGTTGTTATGTTATGTTATATCTCTTCATTGCACAACTAAATAAGTTAGTTATTTTATGCAATGCTGTGAAGGATAGCATATATTATGTATTATACTTCACTGAATAACCATTTCAATTAGACAATATGCAGTGCAATGTGTGCCCATGTGTGTTATCTCTTCAATGAACATCGGAATAAGTTCCTTCTTGTAAGCATTGCAATGAAACAGCACATGTGTTGTATGCAAGTCAATGGACAACGGATGGATATATTTCGTTCATGCAATACAATACAATGCAATGCGATTGAATGCAATAAGATTTCTAGATGCTTCTATATGTTCTTCTATAACATCTTCTATAAACATCCTTCTGATGTTTCCATCAGCAGTTATAATCTGATGCTTCAAAAGTCATTTAGAAGACCACATCTGACCTTTTGAACTTTTTTCTGTTCAAAGGGTCTTCAAAAAACTTTAAAAAAACTTATAGACTCCTTCTGATGTAAATGAGTCAAACAGAGGTTCCTTATGGAACTACTGAACATATTTGTGGCCAAATAGTTCTTGAACATTAACAATATAAAATCAGATTGTCTACTTTTTATGTTATTTTATCCACACTGAAGTCCATATTTGAACCAAGGAACACATTTCTGGCCAAATAATCCTCGATCTTGAACTTTCTATACATACTCATAGACTCCTACTGATGCTTCAAAAGTCATTTAGAAGACCATATCTGTCCTTTTGAACTTTTTTCTGTTCAAAGGGTCTTCAAAAAAATTGATAAACTTAAAGATTCCCTCTGATGTTAAATCAGTCATACAGACTTTCCTTATGGAACTACTGAACATATTTCTGGCCAAAGAGTTATTGAATATTAACTTGATATACAATCAGATTGTCTTCTATTGGTGATATTTTAGCCACACTGAAGTCCATATTTGACCCAAGGAACATATTTCTGGCCAAAGAGTCCTCGATCTTGAACTTTCTATACATACTCATAGACTCCTATTGATGCTTCATAAGTCATTTAGAAGACCATATCTGACCTTTTGAACTTTTTTCTGTTCAAAGGGTTTTCAAAAAACTAAATAAAACTTATAGACTCCTTCTGATTTTAAATCAGTCATACAGAGGTTCCTTATGGAACTACTGAATATATTTCTGGCCAAAGAGTTCTTGAACGTTAACTTAATACACAATCAGATTGTCTTCTATTGGTGTTATTTTAGCCACACTGAAGTCCATATTTGACCCAAAGAATGTATTTCTGGCCAAAGAATCCTCGATCTTGAACTTTCTATACATACTCATGGACTCCTACTGATGCTTCATAAGTCATTTAGAAGACCATATTTGACCTATTGAACTTTTTTCTGATCAAAGGGGCTTCAAAAAATGTATAAAATTACAGACTCCTTCTGATTTTAAATCAGTCATACAGAGGTTCCTTATGGAACTACTGAATATATTTCTGGCCAAAGAGTTCTTGAACATTAACTTAGTATACAATCAGATTGTCTTCTTTTGATGTTATTTTAGCCACACTGAAGTCCATATTTGACTCAAGGATCAAGTCTCTGGCCAATTAATCCTCGATCTTGAACTTTCTATACATACTCATAGACTCCTACTGATGCTTCATAAGTCATTTAGAAGACTATATCTGACCTTTTTAACTTTTTTCTGTTCAAAGGGTCTTCAAAAAATTGATAAACTTAAAGACTCCCTCTGGTGTTAAATCAGTCATACAGACTTTCCGTATATGGAACTACTGAACATATTTTTGGCCAAAGAGTTATTCAACATTATCTTACTGTACAATCAGATTGTATCTTTTGATGTTATTTTAGCTACACTAAAGTCCATATTTGACCCAAGGAATATATTTTTGGCCAAAGAATTCTCGATCTTGAACTTTCTATATAATTCATAGACTCCTACTGATGCATCATAAGTAATTTAGAAGACCATTTCTGACCTTTTGAACTTACTTCTGGTCAAAGGATCTTCAAAAATTTGATAAACTTATAGACTCTTTCTTATGTTAAATCAGCCATACAGAGGTTCCTTATGGAACTACTAAACATATTTCTGGACGAAGAGTTCTTGAACATTAACTTAGTATACAATCAGATTGTCTTCTTTTGATGTTATTTTAGCCACACTGAAGTCCATATTTGACTCAAGGAACACATTTCTGGCCAAGGAATCCTCGATCTTGATCTTCCTTTATATACTCATAGACTCCTACTGATGCTGCTTAAGTCATTTAGAAGACCATATCTGACCTTTTGAACTTTTTTCTGTTCAAAGGGTCTTCAAAAAATTGATGAAACTTATAGACTCCTTCTGATGTTATATCAGCCATGCAGAGGTTCCTTATGGAAATACTGAACATATTTCTCACCAAACAGTTCTTGAAAATTAACTTAATATACAATGAGATTGTCTTCTTTTGATGTTATTTTAGCCGCACTGAAGTCCATGTTTGACTCAAGGAACAAATTTCTGGCCAAGGAATCCTCGATCTTGAACTTTCTATACATACTCATAGACTCCTACTGATGCTTCAAAAGTCATTTAGAATACCAATATCTGACCTTATGACCTTATTTCTGGTCAAAGTGTCTTCAAAAAAATGTAAACTATATAAACTTACAGACTCGTTCTAATGTTAAACCAGCCATACAGAGGTTCCTTATGGAAATACTGAACATATTTCTCACCAAAGAGTTCTTGAACATTAACATAATATACAATCAGATTGTCTTCTATTTGTGTTATTTTAGCCAGACTGAAGACCATGTTTGACCCAAGGAACACATTTCTGGCCAAAGAATCCTCGATCTTGAACTTTCTATACATACTCATGGACTCCTATTGATGCTTCAGGAGTCATTTAGAAGACCATATTTGACCTATTGAACTTTTTTCTGATCAAAGGGTCTTCAAAAAATTTACAAAATATCAGACTCCTTCTGATATTAAATCAGCCATACAGAGGTTTCTTATGGACCTACTGAAGGTCCATAAGAAACCTCTGTATGGCTGATTTAATATCAGAAGGAGTCTTATATTTTTTTACATTTTTTGAAGACCCTTTGATCAGAAAAAAGTTCAATGGGTCAAATATTTGTTGCCAAAGAGTTCTTGAACATTAACAATGTAAAATCAGATGATCTTCTTTTGATGTTATTTTAGTCACACTGAAGTCTATATTTGACTCAAGGAACAAACTTCTGGCCAAGGAATCCTCGATCTTGAACTTTCTATACATACTCATAGACTCCTACTGATGCTTCAAAAGTCATTTAGAAGACCAATATCTGACCTCATGATCTCATTTCTGGTCAAAGTGTCTTCAAAAAAATGTAAACTTATAGACTCGTTCTAATGTTAAACCAGCCATACAGAGGTTCCTTATGGAAGTACTGAACATATTTCTCACCAAAGAGATCTCGAACATTAACTTAATATACAATCAGATTGTCTTCTTTTGATGTTATTTTAGCCGCACTGAAGTCCATATTTGACTCAAGGAACAAATTTCTGGCCAAGGAATCCTCGATCTTGAACTTTCTATACATACTCATGGACTCCTATTGATGCTTCAGAAGTTATTAAGAAGACCATATTTGACCTATTGAACTTTTTTCTGATCAAAGGGTCTTCAAAAATTTTATAAAATTATAGACTCCTTCTGATGTTAAATCAGTCATACAGACTTTTCTTATGGAACTACTGAACATATTTCTGGCCAAAGAGTTATTGAACATTAACTTAATATACAATCAGATTGTCTTCTATTGGTGATATTTTAGCCACACTGAAGTCCATATTTGACCCAAGGAACATATTTCTGGCCAAAGAGTCCTCGATCTTGAACTTTCAGACATACTCATAGACTCCTACTGATGCTTCATAAGTCATTTAGAAGACCATATCTGACCTTTTGAACTTTTTTCTGTTCAAAGGGTCTTCAAAAAATTTATAAACTTAAAGACTCCCTCTGATGTTAAATCAGTCATACAGACTTTCCTTATGGAACTCCTGAACATATTTCTGGCCAAAGAGTACTTGAACATTAACAATATAAAATCAGATTGTCTTCTTTTGATGTTATATTAGTCACACTGAAGTCTATATTTGAACCAAGGAACATATTTCTGGCCAAATAATCCTCGATCTTGAACTTTCTATACATACTCACATACTCCTACTGATGCTTCATAAGTCATTTAGAAGACCACCTTTTGAACTTTTTTCTGTTCAAAGGGTCTTCAAAAAAATGTAAACTATATAAACTTATAGACTCCTTCTGATGTCAAACCAGCCATACAGAGGTTCCTTATGGAACTACTGAACGTATTTCTCACCAAAGAGTTCTTGAACATTAACTTAAACACTCAGATTGTTTTCTTTAAATATTATATTAGCCACACTGAAGTCCATATTTGACCCAAGGAACATATTTCTGGCCAAAGAATCCTCGATGTTGAACTTTCTATACATACTCAGACTCCTCCTGATGCTTCAAACGTCATTTAGAATACTATTCCTGACCTTTTTAACTTATTTCTGGTCAAAGGGTCTTCAAAAAAATTATAAACTTATATACTCCTTCTAGAAATTTCAAGATTGAGAACTCTTTGCCCAGAAATATGTTCAGTAGCTCAAAAAGGGACCTTTTTATGTCTGTTTTAACATTGCGAGAATTCAGTCTACAGTGAGTTAATATTCATGGACTCTGACCAGAAATATGTTCAGTAGGTCAAACATGGATTTTTATATGGCTGATGTAACATCAGAAGGAGTCTAAGAGAATATTTAGAAATGTCAAGATCTTGTACTCTATGGCCAGTAATAAGCTGATTTTTAATATCAGAAGGAGTCAATATGTTTAGATAGATAAAGGTTAAAGACTCTTTGGGCAAAAACTTGTTCAGTAGGTCAAAAAGGGACCTCTGTATGCCTGATTTTAACATCATTAGGAGTCTAAAAGTTTATGTAGTTTGAAACTTTTTCAGGACCCTTTGACCAGAAATAGGTTCAATAAGTCAGATATGGACTTCTAAATTATTTATGAGGCATCAGAAGGAGTCTATGAGAATGTTTTGAAAGTTCCAGATCGAGGAATGTTTTCCAGTGATATTTTCAAAAGGTCAAACATGGACTTCTGTATGACTGATTTAACATCAGAATGAGTTAATATGTATAGAAAGATAATGTTCAAAGACTCTTTGAACAAAAATGTGTTCAGTAGTTCAAATAGGGACCTCTGTATGGTTGGTTAACATCAAGAGGATTATATAAGTTTATATAGTTTAAAACCTTCAGAACCTTTGAATAGGTTAATTTCTTTAATTTTTGGACTTCTAAATGAAGCATCAGAAGGTGTATATGAGAATGTATGTAAATACTCTAGGGCCAGAAATATCGAAGCAGGTCAAAATGCGAACTCTTTATGGCTGATTTGACATCAATGCAAAGCAAAGCAAAGCAATGCAATGCAATGCAATGCAATGCAAAGCAAAGCAATAAAATGCAATGCAAAGCAAAGCAATACAATGCAATGCCACATCAAATATGTCATATGGTAGTGCTTCAATGCACAAGCGAATAAATTAGTTCTGTATGCTTCGCAGTGCAATAGCTTATATGTTATGTTATATCTCTTCATTAGACAACTAAATTAGTTAGTTATTGTATGCAATGCAATTCAATGCAATGCAATGCAATGCAATGCAATGCATTGCAATGCAATGCCATGTCAAATATGTCCCATGGTAGTGCTTCAATGCACAAGGGAATAAATTAGTTCTGTATGCTTCGCAGTGCAACAGCTTATATGTTATGTTATATCTCTTCATTAGACAACTAAATGATTTAGTTACTGTATGCAATGCAATGCAATGCAATGTATTGCAATGCCATGTCAAATATGTCCCATGGTAGTGCTTCAATGCACAAGGGAATAAATTAGTTCTGTATGCTTCGCAGTGCAACAGCTTATATGTTATGTTATATCTCTTCATTAGACAACTAAAGGATTTAGTTATTGTATGCAATGCAATGCAATGCAATGCAAATGCAATGCAATTCAATGCAATGCAGTGCAATGCAATGAAATGCAATACAATGCAATGTAATTTCAATGCAATGCAATGCAATGCAATGCAATGCAATGCAATGTAATTTCAATGCAATGCAAAAGCATTGCAAAAGCATTGGGTCTTAAATGCAATACAATGCAATGCAATGCAATTTCAATGCAATGCAATTGAATACAATAAAATACAAAGTAATGCAATGCAATGCAATGTCATATAGAGCAATGCAATGCAATGCCATGCAAAGCAATGCAATGCAATGCTATTCCATTGAATAAAATGCAATGCAATGCAAAGCAATGCAATGCAATGCAAAGCAATGCAATGCAATGCATTACAATGCAATTGAATAAAATGCAATGCAATGCAAAGCAATGCAATGCAATGCAATGCAATGCAATGCAATGCAATTTCAATGCAATGCAATTGAATACAATAAAATACAAAGCAATGCAATGCAATGCAATGTCATATAGAGCAATGCAATGCAATGCAATGCAATGCCATGCAAAGCAAAGCAATGCAATGCAATGCAATGCAATTCCATTGCAATGCAATGCAATGCAATGCAATGCATTACAATGCAATTGAATAAAATGCAATGCAATGCAAAGCAATGCAAAGCAATACAATGCAATACCACGTCAAATATGTCATATGATACTGGTTCAATGCACAAGGGAATCAATTGGTTCTGTATGCTTCGCAGCGCAACAGCTTATATGTTATGTTACATCTCTTCATTAGACAACTAAATTAGTTAGTTATTGTATGCAATGCAATTCAATGCAATGCAATGCAATGCAATTCAATGAAATGCAATACAATGCAACGCAATGAAATGCAATACAATGCAATGCAATGCAATTGAATAAAATGCAATGCAATGCAAAGCAATACAATGCAATGCCACGTCAAATATGTCATATGGTAGTGCTTCAATGCACAAGCGAATAAATTAGTTCTGTATGCTTCGCAGCGCAACAGCTTATATGTTATGTTATATCTCTTCATTAGACAACTAAATGATTTAGTTATTGTATGCAATGCAATGCAATGCAATGAAATGCAATGCAATGCAATGTAATTTCAATGCAATGCAATGCAATGGACTGCAATATAATGCAATGCAATGCCACATTACATATGTCATATGATACTTCTTCAATGCACAAGGGAGTCAGTTAGTTAGTTATTGAATGCAATGCTATGAAAGATAGCATATTTAATGTATGCAAAGTATGCACATGTGTCTTATCTCTTCAATGAACATCGTAATAAGTTCTTTCGGTAACGCTTTATTTTACGACCCGCAAACAACTGCGTAAGTAAACCGAAATTACGGTGTACATTTTTGTAATTATAGCGTACTTCCGTGTAGGTATAGGGGAACAATATGTTAAGTTTGGGGTAATAAAGGGGTAACAAGCAGATAGTATACAACCTGCAAATAACTTTGTAAGTAAACTGAAATTACGGTGTACGTTTCTGTAAATATAGTTTACCTCCGTGTAGTTATAAGGTAGGCCTAATAAAGGGGTAACAAGCTATGCAAGCAAATTATTTATAATGTAATTATTTGAACAGGTACCATTATGTTAATATATTCCAGGCAAAAATTGTACGTCTGTTGTATATAAAAGTTCTGGCAAAATATGTTCTTCTGCAATTTTACATTTAATTTTGGCATCTGTGGGTTGATTTAACATTAATTAATCTAGTAAGAAAAGCCAATAAATTCATTTTTTATCATACTGTGCTTACATGCATCATTTTCAACCCACAGATGTCAAAATTACCCTGTAAAATTGCACAAGAACATATTTAGCCAGAAATGTGATGATAACTTTTATATACAACAGACGTACAATTTTTGCCTGGAATATATTAACATAATAGGTAGCCTACCTGTTAGTTTTAAAATAATTACATTATAAATAATTTGCTTGTATATCTACTTGTTACCCCTTTATTAGCCTACCCAAAACATATTGTTCCCTTATACCTATACGGAGGTACACTAATTACAGAAACGTACACCGTAATTTCGATTTACTTACGAAGTTATTTACAGGTTGTATATCTGCTTGTTACCCCTTTATTACCCCAAACTTAACATATTGTTCCCTTATACCTACACGGAAGTACGCTATAATTACAGAAACGTACACTGTAATTTCGGTGTACTTACGCAGTTGTTTGCGGGTCGTAAAATAAAGTGTTACCGTTCTTTCTTGTAAGCATTAAAATGCAACATCACATATGTTGTATTAAATTCAATGGACAACGGATGGATATATTTCGTGCATGCAATGAAATAAAATGCAAAGCAATACAATGTAATGCCACATCACATGTTACATGATACTGCTTCCATGCACAAGGGAATCAATTAGTTCTGTATGCTTCACAATGCAACAGCTTCTATGTTATGATATATATCTTCATTACACAACTAAATTAGTTAGTTAATGTATGCATTGCTATGAAAGACAGCATATTTAATGTATGCACATAAGTGTTATCTCTTCAATGAACATCGTAATGTTCCTTGGAAGCATTGCAATGTAACATCACATATGTTGTATTAAATTCAATGGACAACGGATGGATATATTTCGTGCATTCAATGAAAGGCAATGCAAAGCAACGCAAACCAATGCAATTTCAATGCAATGCAATGCAATTGAATACAATAAAATACAATGCAATGCAACGAAATACAATGCAATGCAATGCTGTCACATGTCATATAATACTGCTTCAATAGACAAGGGAGTCAATTATTTCTTTATGCTTCGCAATGCAACAGCTTATTCGTTATGTTATATCTCTTCATTACACAACTAAATAAGTTTGTTATTTTATGCAATGCTATGAAAGAAAGCATATTTAATGCATTTTACTTCACTGCACAACGAATTCAAATAGACTGAATATGCAGTGCAATGCAATAGCACATATTGTGTGTTCTATCTTCAATGAACATTGGAATAAGTTCGTTATTGTAAGCATTCCATTGCAACAGCACATATGATGTGTTGTCTCAAATGCACAACAAAATTACTCAGATCTTGAATGCAACGCATAAATGCGCGAAGAATGCAGAAAGAAAAATGTAAGAATGCACAACGAAATAAGTTTGTTCTTTTATATAAATTCAATGAAACAGGTCATATCTATGTGTTATCTAATGCAAAACGGAATAAGTCAGTTCAAATCACGATACAGACTGTCACTTGTGTGATTCTTCAATGCTCATGTTAGTTAGTCAAGGATCTGATGCAAACATCATCTTTTCAATGCAAATAGTTAGCTGAATTAGTTAGCTTTTGTATGAAATTTTATGCACAACGGATGGATTTATGTCTTGCATGCAATTCAAAATGTCATGTGCTACTGGCACAAGGATTCTTAAATGCATATTTCAGTAATTCAAATGTTACATTATATTTTCAATGCACAGGGTTAGCTTCAGTGTGCAACTTAATGCAAAACGGATAGATTTATTTCGTGCATACAAGGAAATGTAATTCTGTTTACACTTCGCAATCCAACAGCTCATATGTTGTTATGTTATGTTATATCTCTTCATTGCACAACTAAATAAGTTAGTTATTTTATGCAATGCTGTGAAGGATAGCATATATTATGTATTATACTTCACTGAATAACCATTTCAATTAGACAATATGCAGTGCAATGTGTGCCCATGTGTGTTATCTCTTCAATGAACATCGGAATAAGTTCCTTCTTGTAAGCATTGCAATGAAACAGCACATATGTTGTATGCAAGTCAATGGACAACGGATGGATATATTTCGTTCATGCAATACAATACAATGCAATGCGATTGAATGCAATAAGATTTCTAGATGCTTCTATATGTTCTTCTATAACATCTTCTATAAACCTTCTATAAATCTTCAGTTATAATTTGATGCTTCAAAAGTCATTTAGAAGACCATATCTGACCTTTTGAACTTTTTTCTGTTCAAAGACTCCTTCTGATGTTAAATGAGTCATACAGAGGTTCCTTATGGAACTACTGAACATATTTGTGGCCAAATAGTTCTTGAACATTAACAATATAAAATCAGATTGTCTACTTTTGATGTTATTTTATCCACACTGAAGTCCATATTTGACACATTTCTGGCCAAAGAATCCTCGATCTTGAACTTTCTATACATACTCATAGACTCCTACTGATGCTTCAAAAGTCATTTAGAAGACCATATCTGACCTTTTGAACTTTTTTCTATTCAAAGGGTTTTCAAAAAACTAAATAAAACTTATAGACTCCTTCTGATTTTAAATCAGTCATACAAAGGTTCCTTATGGAACTACTGAATATATTTCTGGCCAAAGAGTTCTTGAACATTAACTTAATATACAATCAGATTGTCTTCTATTGGTGTTATTTTAGCCACACTGAAGTCCATATTTGACCCAAAGAACGTATTTCTGGCTAAAGAATCCTCGATCTTGAACTTTCTATACATACTCATGGACTCCTATTGATGCTTCATAAGTCATTTAGAAGACCATATTTGACCTATTGAACTTTTTTCTGATCAAAGGGGCTTAAAAAAATGTATAAAATTACAGACTCCTTCTGATGTTAAATCAGCCATACAGAGGTTCCTTATGGACCTACTGAACATATTTGTTGCCAAAGAGTTCTTGAACATGATGTAAAATCAGATGATCTTCTTTTGATGTTCTTTTAGTCACACTTGAAGTCTATATTTGAACCAAGGAACATATTTTAAGCCAAAGAATCCTCGATCTTGAACTTTCTATACATACTCATAGACTCCTACTGATGCTTCAAATGTCATTTCTGACCTTTTGAAATGATTTCTGTTCAAAGGGTCTTAAAAAAATTGATAAACTTAAAGACTCCCTCTGATGTTAAATCCGTCATACAGAGGTTCCTTATGGAACTACTGAACATATTTCTGGCCAAAGAGTTCTTGAACATTGACATAATGTACAATCAGATTGTCTCTTTTGATGTTATATTAGTCACACCAAAGTCCATATTTGACCCAAGGAACATATTTCTGGCAAAAGAATCCTCGATCTTGAACTTTCTATACAATTCATAGACTCCTACTGATGCATTATAAGTCATTTAGAAGACCAGTTCTGACCTTTTGAACTTTTTTCTGGTCAAAGGGTCTTCAAAAAATTGATAAACTTATAGACTCCTTCTGTTAAATCAGCCATACAGAGGTTCCTTATGGAACTACTGAACATATTTCTGGACGAAGAGTTCTTGAACATTAACTTAGTATACAATCAGATTGTCTTCTTTTGATGTTATTTTAGCCACACTGAAGTCCATATTTGACTCAAGGATCAAGTTTCTGGCCAATTCATCCTCGATCTTGAACTTTCTATACATACTCATAGACTCCTACTGATGCTTCATAAGTCATTTAGAAGACCATATCTGACCTTTTTAACTTTTTTCTGTTCAAAGGGTCTTCAAAAAATTGATAAACTTAAAGACTCCCTCTGGTGTTAAATCAGTCATACAGACTTTCCGTATGGAACTACTGAACATATTTTTGGCCAAAGAGTTATTCAACATTATCTTACTGTACAATCAGATTGTATATTTTGATGTTATTTTAGCTACACTAAAGTCCATATTTGACCCAAGGAATATATTTTTGGCCAAAGAATTCTCGATCTTGAACTTTCTATACATACTCATAGACTCCTACTGATCCTTCAAAAGTAATTTAGAAGACCATATCTGACCTTTTGAACTCTTTTCTCTGTTCAAAGGGTCTTCAAAAAATTTATAAACTTAAAGACTCCCTCTGATGTTAAATCAGTCATACAGACTTTCCTTATGGAACTACTGAACATATTTCTCACTAAAGAGTTATTGAACATTAACTTAATATACAATGAGATTGTCTTCTTTTGATGTTGTTTTAACCGCATTGAAGTCCATATTTGACCAAAGGAACATATTTCTGGCCAAAGAGTCCTCGATCTTGAACTTTCTATACATACTCATAGACTCCTACTGATGCTTCACAAGTCATTTAGAAGACCATTTTTGACCTATTGAACTTTTTTCTGATCAAAGGGTCTTCAAAAAATTTATAAAATTATAGACTCCTTCTGATGTTAAATCAGCCATACAGAGGTTCCTTATGGACCTACTGAATATATTTGTTGCCAAAGAGTTCTTGAACATTAACAATGTAAAATCAGATTATCTTCTTTTGATGTTATTTTTGTCACACTGAAGTCTATATTTGAACCAAGGAACATATTTCTGGCCAAAGAATCCTCGATCTTGAACTTTCTATACATACTCATAGACTCCTACTGAGGCTTCAAAAGTCATTTAGAAGACCAATATCTGACCTTATGAACTCATTTCTGGTCAAAGGGTCTTCAAAAAAATTTAAACCATATAAACTTATAGACTCCTTCTGATGTTAAACCGGCCATACAGAGGTTCCTTATGGAACTACTGAACATATTTCTCACCAAAGAGTTCTTGAACATTAACTTAAACACTAAGATTGTCTTCTTTAGATATTATATTAGCCGCACTGAAGTCCATATTTGACTCAAGGAACAAATTTCTGGCCAAGGAATCCTCGATTTTGATCTTTCTATACATACTCATAGACTTATTTCTGGTCAAAGGGTCTTCAAAAAATTTATAAACTTATAGACTCCTTCTTCTGTTAAATGAGACATACAGAGGTTCCTTATGGAACTACTGAACATATTTCTGTATGAAGAGTTCTTGAACATTAATTTAGTATACAATCAGATTGTCTTATAGATTGACTGATGCTTCAAAAGTCATTTAGAAGACCTTATCTGACCTTATGACCTCATTTCTGTTCAAAGTGTCTTAAAAAAAATGTAAACCATACAAACTTATAGACTCGTTCTAATGTTAAACCAGCCATACAGAGGTTCCTTATGGAAATACTGAACATATTTTTCACCAAAGAGTTCTTGAACTAACTTAATATACAATAACATTTTCTTCTTTTGATGTTATTTTAACCGCACTGAAGTCCATTTTTGACTCAAGGAACAAATTTCTGGCCAAGGAATCCTCGATCTTGAACTTTCTATACATACTCATAGACTCCTACTGATCCTTCAAAAGTAATTTAGAAGACCATATCTGACCTTTTAAGACTTTATTCTGTTCAAAGGGTCTTCAAAAAATTGATAAACTTAAAGACTCCCTCTGATGTTAAATCAGTCATACAGACTTTCCTTATGGAACTAGTGAACATATTTCTGGCCAAAGAGTTATTGAACATTAACTTAATATACAATCAGATTGTCTTCTATTGGTGATATTTTAGCCACACTGAAGTCCATATTTGACCCAAGGAACATTTTTCTGGCCAAAGAGTCCTCGATCTTGAACTTTCTATACATACTCATAGACTCCTACTGATGCTTAATAAGTCATTTAGAAGACCACATCTGACCTTTTGAACTTTTTTTCTGTTCAAAGGGTCTTCAAAAAATGTATGAACTTATAGACTCCTTCTGATGTTAAATCAGCCATGCAGAGGTTCCTTATGGAAATACTGAACATGTTTCTGGACAAAGAGTTCTTGAACATTAACTTAATATACAATCAGATTGTCTTCTTTTGATGTTATTTTAGCCGCACTGAAGTCCACATTTGACTCAAGGAACAAATTTCTGGTCAAGGAATCCTCGATCTTGAACTTTCCATACATACTCATAGACTCCTTCTGATGTTTCAAATGTCATTTAGAAGACCATTTCTGACCTTTTGAACTTATTTCTGGTCAAAGGGTCTTCAAAAAACTAAAAAAAATTGACTCCTTCTGATGTTAAATCGGTCATACAGAGGTTCCTTATGGAACTACTTAATATATTTCTGGCCAAAGAATTCTTGAACATTAACTTAATGTACAATCAGATTGCATCTTTTGATGTTATATTAGTCACACTAAAGTCCATATTTGACCCAAGGAACATATTTCTGGCCAAAGAGTTCTTGTACTTAATGTACAATCAGATTGTCTTCTTTTGATGTTATATTAGCCACAGTAAAGTCCATTTTTGACCCAAGGAACATATTTCTGGCCAAAGAATCCTCGATCTTGAACTTTCTATACATACTCATAGACTCCTACTGATGTCATTTAGAAGACCATATCTGACCTTTTGAACTTTTTTCTGTTCAAAGGGTCTTCAAAAACCTAATAAAAACTTTTAGACTCCTTCTGATGTTAAATCAGTCATACAGAGGTTCTTTATGGAACTACTGAATATATTTCTGGCCAAAGAGTTCTTGAATATTAACTTAATATACAATCAGATTGTCTTCTATTGGTGTTATTTTAGCCACACTGTGAAGTCCGTATTTGACCCAAGGAACATATTTCTGAGATGGTCCTCACTGCAGAACATGAAATCCACGGGGAGGAGTCGGATCCAGATCCAACTCCTCCCACCTTACATATACCTAAACCTACCCAGCTCCACCCCCTGATCCCTAAACCCACCCCTAAACCTACCAACTCCACCCCTTATATCTGGATCCGACTCCGCCCCCTGGATCTCGTGTACTGCAATGAGGTGCTACTGATATATATGGCCAAAGAGTTCTTGAACATTAACAAAATAAAATCAGATTGTCTACTTTTGATGTTATATTAGCCACACTGAGGACCATATTTGACCCAAGGAACATATTTCTGGCCAAAGAATCCTCGATCTTGAACTTTCTATACAAACTCATGGACTCCTACTGATGCTTCAGAAGTCATTTAGAAGACCATATTTGACCTATTGAACTTTTTTCTGATCAAAGGGTCCTCAAAATCTGATAAACTTATAGACTCCTTCTGATGTTAAATCAGTCATACAGAGGTTCCTTATGGACTTTCTGAACATATTTGTGGCCAAAGAGTTCTTGAACATTAACAATATAAAATCAGATTGTCTTCTTTTGATGTTATATTAGCCACAGTAAAGTCCATTTTTGACCCAAGGAACAAATTTCTGGCCAAAGAATCCTCGATCTTGAACTTTCTTGAAAAGTTCAAGATCTGGACTTGATATGGACCAAGATCTGGACCAGATATGGACTTTAAAGGCCATTTCTGACCTATTGAACCTATTTCTGGTCAAGGGGTCCTCAAAATGTTTCAAACGATATAAACTTTTAGACTCCTAATGATGTTAAAATCAGTCATACAGAGGTCCCTTTTTGAACTACTGAACATGTTTTTGCCCAAAGAGTCTTTAACCTTTATCTATCTAAACATATTGACTCCTTCTGATATTAAAAATCAGCTTATTACTGGCCATAGAGTACTAGATCTTGACATTATTGACTAAATGTCTTATGAGGCATCAGAAGGAGTCTATGAGAATGTTTAGAAAGTTCCAGATCGAGGAATGTTTTCCAGTAAAATTTTCCAGGTCAAACATGGACTTCTGAATGACTGATTTAACATCAGAATGAGTTAATATGTATAGAAAGATAATGTTCAAAGACTCTTTGAACAAAAATGTGTTCAGTAGTTCAAAAAGGGACCTCTGTATGGTTGGTTAACATCAGGAGTATTTAAGTTTATATAGTTTAAAACCTTATCCGGAACCTTTGAATAGGTTAATTTTTTTTCGCATATGGACTTCTAAATGAAGCATCAGAAGGAGTATATGAAAATGTATGGAAGTACTCTAGGGCCAGAAATATCGAAGCAGGTCAAAATGCGAACTCTTTATGGCTGATTTGACATCAGAAGGAGTCTATCAGTTTATGATAGTAATAATAATTTTAAGGACTCTTTTGCAGTAATAATCTTTTTAAGGACTCCTTTGCCAAAGATTTGTTCAATCGGTCAAATATGGACTACTGTCTACCTGATATAACATTGCGAGAAGTCAGTCTGTATGTATAGTGAGTTACAGTTCACGGACTCTGGCCAGAAATAAGTCAAGAAGGTCAAAAATGGTCTACCGTCTGGCTAATATAACATCACAATTAGTCAATCTATATGGATAAATAGCAAGTTAAATGTTTTAAAACTCTTTGCTTTGACCAGAAATATGTTTAGTAGGTCAAAAGGGACCTCTGTATGGCTGATTTATCATCAGAAGGAGTCTATAACTTTATATAGTTTAAAAAAAATTAAGGATCCTTTGACCAAAAATAAGTTCAAAAGGTCAGATGTGGACATCTTATGAATGGCTTATGAAGAATCAGGAGTCAACGATTATGAATAGAAAGCTCCATTTCAAGTACTCTTCGGCCAGAAATGTTTTCAGTAGGTCAAATATGAATTTTTGTCTGGCTGATATAACATCAGAAGACAATAATCTGAATGTATTCTGTTCATCTTTAAGGACTCTTTAGCCAATTATATGTTATGTAGGTCGAATATAGATTTCTGTATTGCTGATTTATCACCAGAAGGACTCTCTACGGTTATAATATAAAAGAAAAAACTTTGTGAGGAATCTTTTTTCAATTTTTTTTTCACTTGGACAAAAATGGACTACTGTATTGCTGATATACAGTGCAATGCAATCACAAGAAGTCAATCTAAGTGAATAGTAAGTTAGGCAAGGACTCATTGGCAAGAAAAATGTTCCGTAGGTCAAAAACTGAGTTTTGTATAACTGATGTATCAGGAGTCTACAAGAATCTATATAACAATTTCAAGATTGAGAATTTGAAGATTTGGCCAGACCTATGTTCAGTAGTTCAAAAAGGGACCTCTGCATGGCTGATTTAACATCATTAGGAGTCTAAAAGTTGATACGGAAATGTAATATATGTACATATATGTGAAATATACATATATGAAACATATCCACATAGAAAGTGAAAACATCTACCAATATATTAAAACCTATTAGAAAATGGAACAAATTCATATATTGTAAAAATAATGATAATGTCTGCAACTGCTTCAAGCTCCCATATTTAATACAAAACAAAACAAAGTTGCAATGCTATGAAAGATAGCAAATTAATATATTATACTTCACTGCATATGATTTCAATTAGACGGAGCATGCAGTGCATTGTCTGCACATGTGTGTTATCTCTTCAATGAACATCGGAATAAGTTCCTTCTTGTAAGTATTGCAATGCAACATCACATATGTTGTATTAAATTCAATGGAAAATGCAATGCAATACAAAGCAATGCAATGATGCAAAGTAATGCAAAGCTATGCAAAGCTATGCAAAGCTATGCAAAGCAATGCAATGCAATGCAAAGCAAAGCAACGCAACGCAACGCAACGCAACGCAACGCAACGCAAAGCAAAGCAAAGCAATGCAAATCAATGCAATACAAAGCAATGCAATGCAATGCAATTGAATACAATAAAATGAAATGCAATACAATGCAATGCCACATCACATATGTCATATGATACTTCTTCAATGCACAAGGGAGTCAGTTAGTTAGTTTATTGTATGCAATGCTATGAAAGATAGCATATTTAATGTATGCAACGTATGCACAGGTGTGTTCTCTCTTCTATGAATACCATAATAAGTTCCTTCTTGTAAGCATTGCAATGCAACATCACATATGTTGTATTAAAGTCAATGGACAACGGATGATTTCGTGCATGCAATGCAATGCAAAGCAAAGCAAAGCAATGCAAAGCAACGCAACGCAACGCAACGCAACGCAACGCAACGCAAAGCAACGCAACGCAATGCAACGCAAAGCAAAGCAACGCAACGCAACGCAACGCAACGCAACGCAAAGCAAAGCAAAGCAAAGCAAAGCAATGCAACGCAACGCAACGCAATGCAACGCAACGCAAAGCAACGCAAAGCAACGCAAAGCAACGCAAAGCAACGCAACGCAACGCAACGCAACGCAACGCAATTTCGATGCAATGCAAGTGAATGCAATGTAATACAATGCAATGCAAAGCCATGCAATTTCAATGCAATGACATGCAATTTCAATGCAATGCGATGCAATGCAATTGAATAAAATGCAATGCAAAGCAATGCAAAGTAATACAATGCAATGCCACATCAAATATGTCATATGATTCTGCTTCAATGCACAAGGGAATCAATTAGTTCTGTATGCTTCGCAATGCAACAGCTTATATGTTATGTTATATCTCTTCATTACACAACTAAATGAGTTAGTTATTGTATGCAATGCAATACAATGCAATGCAATGCATTGCAAAGTAATGAAAAGCAATGAAAAGCAATGCAATGCAATGCAAAGCAATGAAATGCAATGCAATTGAATAAACTGCAATGCAAAGCAATGCAAAGCAATGCAAAGCAAAGCAAAGCAAAGCAATGCAAAGCAATGCAATGCAATGCAATGCAATGCAATGCAATGCAATGCAATTGAATAAACTGCAATGCAAAGTTTAAACTAAATAAATAGCATAAATAAAATTCAATGCAATGCAAAGCAATACAATGCAATGCCACGTCAAATATGTCATATGATACTTCTGTATGATACTTCTGTATGCTTTGCAATGCAGCAGCTTATATGTCATGTTATATCTCTTCATTAGACAACTAAATGAGTCAGTTATTGTATGCAATGCAATGTAATTAAATACAATAAAATACAATGCAATGCAATGCAATGCAATTTCAATGCAATGCAATGCAATGCAATACAATTTCAATGCAATGCAATACAATTTCAATGCAATGCAGTGCAATGCAATGCAATGCAATACAATTTCAATGCAATACAATTTCAATGCAATGCAATGCAATTGAATACAATACAATGCAATGCAATGCAATGCAAAGCAAAGCAAAGCAAAGCAAAGCAAAGCAATGCAAAGCAAAGCAACGGAATGCAAAGCAAAGCAAAGCAAAGCAATGCAATGCAATGCAATGCAATGCAATTTCAATAGAATGCAATTGAATACAATAAAATACAAAGCAATGCCACGTCAAATATGTCATATGATACTGCAATGCAATGCAATGCAATAAATTGCAAAGCAATGTAATGCAATGCATTGCAATGCAATTGAATAAAATGCAATGCAAAGCAATGCAAAGCAATGCAAAGCAATGCAAAGCAATGCAAAGCAATACAATGCAATGCCACGTCAAATATGTCATATGATACTGGTTCAATGCACAAGGGAATCAATTAGTTCTGTAGTCTTTGCAATGCAACAGCTTATGTGTTGTCTCTCTTCATTAGACAACTAAATTAGTTAGTTATTGTATGCATTGCAATGCAATGCATTTGAATACAATGCAATGCAATGCATTTGAATACAATGCAATGCAATGTAATTGAATACAATAAAATGCAATGCAATACAGTGCAATGCAATGCAATACATCTTTGAGACAGGATCCAGTTGATTCAAATAGATTGTGTCCACAGATGCAGTCATTTGAACTTCAGCTTAACAGTAGATACTCCAAGACTTTTCTGTTTACTTCTTGTTGCAGTTGGTGAGTTCTTGGTTTACTTCTTGTAGAAGTTGGTGAGTTCTCTGCTTGTCAGTCTCTCCTGGCTGGCTCGCCAAATTGTTTGATTTTGCTGTATTTGGCCGAGCAGTGGTTTGGGTGGCCATCTCATTGAATAAAATGCAATACAAAGCAATACAAAGCAATACAATGCAATGCCACATCATATATGTCACATGATACTGCTTCAATGCACAAGGGAATCAATTTATTCTGTAAGCTTCGCAATGCAACAGCTTATATGTTATATGTTATGTTATGTTCTATGTTATGTTTTGTTATATGTTATATGTTATGTTATTTTATGTTATTTCTCTTCATTGGACAACTAGAGTTAGTTATTGTATGCAATGCAATTGAATGCAATAAAATACAATGCAATGCAAGTTCAATGCAAAGCAATGCAATTCATTGCAAAGCAATGCAATTCATTGCAATGCAATCCAATTGAACAAAATGCAAAGCAATACAATTTCAATGCAATTGAATATAATGCAATGCAATGCAATTGAATACAATAAAATGCAATGCAAAGCAATACAAAGCAATGCAATGCCACATCAAATTATGGTATACTGCTTCAATGCACAAGGGAATCAATTAGTTCTGTATGCTTCGCAATGCAACAGCTTCTATGATATGATATATCTCTTCATTACACAACTAAATTAGTTAGTTATTGTTTGCAATGCTATGAAAGACAGCATATTTAATGTATGCACATAAGTGTTATCTCTTCAATGAACATCGTAATAAGTTCCTTCTTGTAAGCATTGCAATGTAACATCACATATGTTGTATTAAATTCAATGGACAACGGATGGATATATTTCGTGCATAAATGAATGGCAATGCAAAGCAACGCAAACCAATGCAATTTCAATTTGGCTATGCAAAGCAAAGCAATTCAATGCAATTGAATACAATAAAATACAATGCAATGCAACGAAATACAATGAAATCCAATGCTGTCACATGTCAAATAATACTGCTTCAATAGACAAGGGCGTCAATTATTTCTTTATGCTTCGCAATGCAACAGCTTATTCGTTATGTCATATCTCTTCATTACACAACTAAAGAAGTTTGTTATTTTAAGCAATGCTATGAAATATAGCATATTTAATGCATTTTACTTCACTGCACAACGAATTCAAATAGACTGAATATGCAGTGCAATGCAATAGCACATATTGTGTGTTCTATCTTCAATGAACATTGGAATAAGTTAGTTCTTGTAAGCATTCCATTGCAACAAAACGTGTTATCTCAAATGCACAACAAAATTACTCAGATCTTGAATGCAACGCATAAATGCGCGAAGAATGCAGACAGAAAAATTTAAGAATGCACAACGAAATAAGTTTGTTCTTTTATATAATTCAATGATACATGTCATATCTTATGTGTTATCTCTTTAATGCAAAACGGAATAAGTCAGTTCAAATCACGATACAGACTGTCACGTGTGATTCTTCAATGCTCATGTCAGTTAGTCAAGGATCTGTATGCAAACATCATCTTTTCAATGCAAAGCGGAATTAGTTAGCTTTTGTATGAAATTTGATGCACAACGGATGGATTTATGTCGTGCATGTAATTCAAAATGTCATGTGCTTACTGGCACAAGGGTTTGAATTAGTTAAAGTCACGATACAGACAATGTCAATTGTGTGATTCTTCAATGCATATTTCAGTAATTCAAATGTTACATTATATTTTCAATGCACAGCTTTACTGTGCAATTTAATGCAAAACGGATAGATTTTTTTCGTCCATGTATTTTTTCGAAATGTAATTCTGTATGCTTCGCAATCCAACAGCTCATATGTTGTTATGTTATATCTCTTCATTGCACAACTAAATAAGTTAGTTATTTTATGCAATGATGTGAAAAATAGCATATATTATGTATTATACTTCACTGAACAACCATTTCAATTAGACAATATGCAGTGCAATGTGTTATCTCTTCAATGAACATAAGTTCCTTCTTGTAAGCATTGCAATGAAACAGCACATATGTTGTATGCAAGTCAATGGACAACGGATGGATATATTTCGTTCATGCAATACAATACAATGCAATGCAATTGAATGCAATACGCTTTCAAGATGCTTCTATATGTTCTTCTATAACATATTCCATAAACATCCTTCTGAAGTTTCCATCAGCAGTCATAATTTGATGCTTCAAAAGTCATTTAGAAGACCATTTCTGACCTTTTGAACTTATTTCTGGTCAAAGGGTCTTCAAAAAATGCATAAACTTATAGACTCCTTCTGATGTTAAATCAGCCATACAGGGGTTCCTTTGGACCTACTGAAAATATTTGTTGCCAAAGAGTTCTTGAACATTAACAATATAAAATCAGATTGTCTTCTTTTGATGTTATTTTAGTCACACTTGAAGTCTATATTTGAACCAAGGAACATATATGCAATGCAATATAAATATAAAGGAATAAAATGCAATGCAATGCAAAGCAATGCAAAGCAATGCAAAGCAATGCAAAGCAATGCAAAGCAATGCAAAGCAATGCAAAGCAATACAATGCAATACCACGTCAAATGTGTCATATGATACTGGTTCAATGCACAAGGGAATCAATTGGTTCTGTATGCTTCGCAATGCAACAGCTTACATGTTATGTTATATCTTAGACATAAGACAACTAAATTAGTTATTGTATGCATTGCAATGCAATGCATTTGAATACAATACAATGCAATGCAATTGAATACAATAAAAGGCAATGCAATGCAATGCAATGCAGTGCAATGCAATGCAATGCAATGCAAAGCAATTGCAATGATAAGTTTCACTCACCAAATTAGGATCTTTGAGACAGGTTGATCCCGTTGATTCAAATAGATTTGAATCCCGTTGATTCAAATAGATAGAAGTCTTGGAGCAATGCAATATATATGTTATATGTTATATGTTATATGTTAAATGTTATATGTTATATGTTAAATGTTATATGTTATATGTTATATGTTATATGTTAAATGTTAAATGTTATATGTTATATGTTATATGTTATATGTTAAATGTTAAATGTTAAATGTTAAATGTTATATGTTATATGTTAAATGTTATATGTTATATGTTAAATGTTAAATGTTAAATGTTAAATGTTATATGTTATATGTTAAATGTTATATGTTATATGTTATAATGTTATATGTTATGTTATATGTTCTGTTATGTTATGTTATTTCTCTTTATTAGACAACTAAATGAGTTAGTCAATGCAATGCAATGCAATTTCAATGCAATGCAATGCAATGCAATACAATTTCAATGCAAAGCAATACAAAGCAAAGCAATGCAAAGCAATACAATGCAATGCAACATCAAATATGTTATAATGCACAAGGGAATCAATTAGATCTGTATGCTTCGCAATGCAACAGCTTATATGTTGTTATATCTCTTCATTAGACAACTAAATGAGTTAGTCAATGCAATGCAATGCAATTTCAATGCAATGCAATGCAATGCAATACAATTTCAATGCAAAGCAATACAAAGCAAAGCAATGCAAAGCAATACAATGCAATGCAACATCAAATATGTTATAATGCACAAGGGAATCAATTAGATCTGTATGCTTCGCAATGCAACAGCTTATATGTTATGTTAATATCTCTTCATTAGACAACTGAGTTACTTAGTTATTGTATGCAATGCAATGCAATTGAATACAATAAAATGTAATGCAATGCAATTAAATATACAATAAATTGCACTGCAATACAATGCAATGTAATGCAATGCAATGGACTGCAATGCAATATAATGCAATGCAATGCAATGCAAAGCAATACAATGCAATGCCACATTACATATGTCATATGATACTTCTTCAATGCACAAGGGAGTCAGTTAGTTAGTTATTGAATGCAATGCTATGAAAGATAGCATATTTAATGTATGGAAAGTATGCACGTTTCTTATCTCTTCAAAGAACATCGTAATAAGATCTTTCTTGTAAGCATTGCAAAGCAACATCACAAAATGGACAACGGATGGATATATTTCGTGCATGCAATGAAATAAAATGCAAAGCAATACAATGTAATGCCACATCACATGTTACATGATACTGCTTCCATGCACAAGGGAATCAATTGCTTCACAATGCAACAGAATGCTTCACAATGCAACAGCTTCTATGTTATGATATATATCTTCATTACACAACTAAATTAGTTAGTTAATGTATGCATGAAAGACAGCATATTTAATGTATGCACATAAGTGTTATCTCTTCAATGAACATCGTAATGTTCCTTGGAAGCATTGCAATGTAACATCACATATGTTGTATTAAATTCAATGGACAACGGATGGATATATTTCGTGCATTCAATGAAAGGCAATGCAAAGCAACGCAAACCAATGCAATTTCAATGCAATTTCAATGCAATGCAATGCAATTGAATACAATAAAATACAATGCAATGCAACGAAATACAATGCAATGCAATGCTGTCACATGTCATATAATACTGCTTCAATAGACAAGGGAGTCAATTATTTCTTTATGCTTCGCAATGCAACAGCTTATTCGTTATGTTATATCTCTTCATTACACAACTAAATAAGTTTGTTATTTTATGCAATGCTATGAAAGAAAGCATATTTAATGCATTTTACTTCACTGCACAACGAATTCAAATAGACTGAATATGCAGTGCAATGCAATAGCACATATTGTGTGTTCTATCTTCAATGAACATTGGTATAAGTTCATTCTTGTAAGCATTCCATTGCAACAGCACATATGATGTGTTGTCTCAAATGCACAACAAAATTACTCAGATCTTGAATGCAACGCATAAATGCGCGAAGAATGCAGAAATAAAAATGTGAGAATGCACAACGAAATAAGTTTGTTCTTTCATATAAATTCAACGAAACAGGTCATATCTATGTGTTATCTAATGCAAAACGGAATAAGTCAGTTCAAATCACGATACAGACTGTCACTTGTGTGATTCTTCAATGCTCATGTCAGTTAGGCAAGGATCTGATGCAAACATCATCTTTTCAATGCAAATAGTTAGCTGAAATAGCTTTTGTATGAAATTTTATGCACAACGGATGGATTTATGTCGTGCATGCAATTCAAAATGTCATGTGCTACTGGCACAAGGATTCTTAAATGCATATTTCAGTAATTCAAATGTTACATTATATTTTCAATGCACAGGGTTAGCTTTAGTGTGCAACTTAATGCAAAACGGATAGATTTATTTCGTGCATACAAGGAAATGTAATTCTGTTTACACTTCGCAATCCAACAGCTCATATGTTGTTATGTTATGTTATATCTCTTCATTGCACAACTAAATAAGTTAGTTATTTTATGCAATGCTGTGAAGGATAGCATATATTATGTATTATACTTCACTGAATAACCATTTCAATTAGACAATATGCAGTGCAATGTGTGCCCATGTGTGTTATCTCTTCAATGAACATCGGAATAAGTTCCTTCTTGTAAGCATTGCAATGAAACAGCACATGTGTTGTATGCAAGTCAATGGACAACGGATGGATATATTTCGTTCATGCAATACAATACAATGCAATGCGATTGAATGCAATAAGATTTCTAGATGCTTCTATATGTTCTTCTATAACATCTTCTATAAACATCCTTCTGATGTTTCCATCAGCAGTTATAATCTGATGCTTCAAAAGTCATTTAGAAGACCACATCTGACCTTTTGAACTTTTTTCTGTTCAAAGGGTCTTCAAAAAACTTTAAAAAAACTTATAGACTCCTTCTGATGTAAATGAGTCAAACAGAGGTTCCTTATGGAACTACTGAACATATTTGTGGCCAAATAGTTCTTGAACATTAACAATATAAAATCAGATTGTCTACTTTTTATGTTATTTTATCCACACTGAAGTCCATATTTGAACCAAGGAACACATTTCTGGCCAAATAATCCTCGATCTTGAACTTTCTATACATACTCATAGACTCCTACTGATGCTTCAAAAGTCATTTAGAAGACCATATCTGTCCTTTTGAACTTTTTTCTGTTCAAAGGGTCTTCAAAAAAATTGATAAACTTAAAGATTCCCTCTGATGTTAAATCAGTCATACAGACTTTCCTTATGGAACTACTGAACATATTTCTGGCCAAAGAGTTATTGAATATTAACTTGATATACAATCAGATTGTCTTCTATTGGTGATATTTTAGCCACACTGAAGTCCATATTTGACCCAAGGAACATATTTCTGGCCAAAGAGTCCTCGATCTTGAACTTTCTATACATACTCATAGACTCCTATTGATGCTTCATAAGTCATTTAGAAGACCATATCTGACCTTTTGAACTTTTTTCTGTTCAAAGGGTTTTCAAAAAACTAAATAAAACTTATAGACTCCTTCTGATTTTAAATCAGTCATACAGAGGTTCCTTATGGAACTACTGAATATATTTCTGGCCAAAGAGTTCTTGAACGTTAACTTAATACACAATCAGATTGTCTTCTATTGGTGTTATTTTAGCCACACTGAAGTCCATATTTGACCCAAAGAATGTATTTCTGGCCAAAGAATCCTCGATCTTGAACTTTCTATACATACTCATGGACTCCTACTGATGCTTCATAAGTCATTTAGAAGACCATATTTGACCTATTGAACTTTTTTCTGATCAAAGGGGCTTCAAAAAATGTATAAAATTACAGACTCCTTCTGATTTTAAATCAGTCATACAGAGGTTCCTTATGGAACTACTGAATATATTTCTGGCCAAAGAGTTCTTGAACATTAACTTAGTATACAATCAGATTGTCTTCTTTTGATGTTATTTTAGCCACACTGAAGTCCATATTTGACTCAAGGATCAAGTCTCTGGCCAATTAATCCTCGATCTTGAACTTTCTATACATACTCATAGACTCCTACTGATGCTTCATAAGTCATTTAGAAGACTATATCTGACCTTTTTAACTTTTTTCTGTTCAAAGGGTCTTCAAAAAATTGATAAACTTAAAGACTCCCTCTGGTGTTAAATCAGTCATACAGACTTTCCGTATATGGAACTACTGAACATATTTTTGGCCAAAGAGTTATTCAACATTATCTTACTGTACAATCAGATTGTATCTTTTGATGTTATTTTAGCTACACTAAAGTCCATATTTGACCCAAGGAATATATTTTTGGCCAAAGAATTCTCGATCTTGAACTTTCTATATAATTCATAGACTCCTACTGATGCATCATAAGTAATTTAGAAGACCATTTCTGACCTTTTGAACTTACTTCTGGTCAAAGGATCTTCAAAAATTTGATAAACTTATAGACTCTTTCTTATGTTAAATCAGCCATACAGAGGTTCCTTATGGAACTACTAAACATATTTCTGGACGAAGAGTTCTTGAACATTAACTTAGTATACAATCAGATTGTCTTCTTTTGATGTTATTTTAGCCACACTGAAGTCCATATTTGACTCAAGGAACACATTTCTGGCCAAGGAATCCTCGATCTTGATCTTCCTTTATATACTCATAGACTCCTACTGATGCTGCTTAAGTCATTTAGAAGACCATATCTGACCTTTTGAACTTTTTTCTGTTCAAAGGGTCTTCAAAAAATTGATGAAACTTATAGACTCCTTCTGATGTTATATCAGCCATGCAGAGGTTCCTTATGGAAATACTGAACATATTTCTCACCAAACAGTTCTTGAAAATTAACTTAATATACAATGAGATTGTCTTCTTTTGATGTTATTTTAGCCGCACTGAAGTCCATGTTTGACTCAAGGAACAAATTTCTGGCCAAGGAATCCTCGATCTTGAACTTTCTATACATACTCATAGACTCCTACTGATGCTTCAAAAGTCATTTAGAATACCAATATCTGACCTTATGACCTTATTTCTGGTCAAAGTGTCTTCAAAAAAATGTAAACTATATAAACTTACAGACTCGTTCTAATGTTAAACCAGCCATACAGAGGTTCCTTATGGAAATACTGAACATATTTCTCACCAAAGAGTTCTTGAACATTAACATAATATACAATCAGATTGTCTTCTATTTGTGTTATTTTAGCCAGACTGAAGACCATGTTTGACCCAAGGAACACATTTCTGGCCAAAGAATCCTCGATCTTGAACTTTCTATACATACTCATGGACTCCTATTGATGCTTCAGGAGTCATTTAGAAGACCATATTTGACCTATTGAACTTTTTTCTGATCAAAGGGTCTTCAAAAAATTTACAAAATATCAGACTCCTTCTGATATTAAATCAGCCATACAGAGGTTTCTTATGGACCTACTGAAGGTCCATAAGAAACCTCTGTATGGCTGATTTAATATCAGAAGGAGTCTGATATTTTGTAAATTTTTTGAAGACCCTTTGATCAGAAAAAAGTTCAATGGGTCAAATATTTGTTGCCAAAGAGTTCTTGAACATTAACAATGTAAAATCAGATGATCTTCTTTTGATGTTATTTTAGTCACACTGAAGTCTATATTTGACTCAAGGAACAAACTTCTGGCCAAGGAATCCTCGATCTTGAACTTTCTATACATACTCATAGACTCCTACTGATGCTTCAAAAGTCATTTAGAAGACCAATATCTGACCTCATGATCTCATTTCTGGTCAAAGTGTCTTCAAAAAAATGTAAACTTATAGACTCGTTCTAATGTTAAACCAGCCATACAGAGGTTCCTTATGGAAGTACTGAACATATTTCTCACCAAAGAGATCTCGAACATTAACTTAATATACAATCAGATTGTCTTCTTTTGATGTTATTTTAGCCGCACTGAAGTCCATATTTGACTCAAGGAACAAATTTCTGGCCAAGGAATCCTCGATCTTGAACTTTCTATACATACTCATGGACTCCTATTGATGCTTCAGAAGTTATTAAGAAGACCATATTTGACCTATTGAACTTTTTTCTGATCAAAGGGTCTTCAAAAATTTTAAAAAATTATAGACTCCTTCTGATGTTAAATCAGTCATACAGACTTTTCTTATGGAACTACTGAACATATTTCTGGCCAAAGAGTTATTGAACATTAACTTAATATACAATCAGATTGTCTTCTATTGGTGATATTTTAGCCACACTGAAGTCCATATTTGACCCAAGGAACATATTTCTGGCCAAAGAGTCCTCGATCTTGAACTTTCAGACATACTCATAGACTCCTACTGATGCTTCATAAGTCATTTAGAAGACCATATCTGACCTTTTGAACTTTTTTCTGTTCAAAGGGTCTTCAAAAAATTTATAAACTTAAAGACTCCCTCTGATGTTAAATCAGTCATACAGACTTTCCTTATGGAACTCCTGAACATATTTCTGGCCAAAGAGTACTTGAACATTAACAATATAAAATCAGATTGTCTTCTTTTGATGTTATATTAGTCACACTGAAGTCTATATTTGAACCAAGGAACATATTTCTGGCCAAATAATCCTCGATCTTGAACTTTCTATACATACTCACATACTCCTACTGATGCTTCATAAGTCATTTAGAAGACCACCTTTTGAACTTTTTTCTGTTCAAAGGGTCTTCAAAAAAATGTAAACTATATAAACTTATAGACTCCTTCTGATGTCAAACCAGCCATACAGAGGTTCCTTATGGAACTACTGAACGTATTTCTCACCAAAGAGTTCTTGAACATTAACTTAAACACTCAGATTGTTTTCTTTAAATATTATATTAGCCACACTGAAGTCCATATTTGACCCAAGGAACATATTTCTGGCCAAAGAATCCTCGATGTTGAACTTTCTATACATACTCAGACTCCTCCTGATGCTTCAAACGTCATTTAGAATACTATTCCTGACCTTTTTAACTTATTTCTGGTCAAAGGGTCTTCAAAAAAATTATAAACTTATATACTCCTTCTAGAAATTTCAAGATTGAGAACTCTTTGCCCAGAAATATGTTCAGTAGCTCAAAAAGGGACCTTTTTATGTCTGTTTTAACATTGCGAGAATTCAGTCTACAGTGAGTTAATATTCATGGACTCTGACCAGAAATATGTTCAGTAGGTCAAACATGGATTTTTATATGGCTGATGTAACATCAGAAGGAGTCTAAGAGAATATTTAGAAATGTCAAGATCTTGTACTCTATGGCCAGTAATAAGCTGATTTTTAATATCAGAAGGAGTCAATATGTTTAGATAGATAAAGGTTAAAGACTCTTTGGGCAAAAACTTGTTCAGTAGGTCAAAAAGGGACCTCTGTATGCCTGATTTTAACATCATTAGGAGTCTAAAAGTTTATGTAGTTTGAAACTTTTTCAGGACCCTTTGACCAGAAATAGGTTCAATAAGTCAGATATGGACTTCTAAATTATTTATGAGGCATCAGAAGGAGTCTATGAGAATGTTTTGAAAGTTCCAGATCGAGGAATGTTTTCCAGTGATATTTTCAAAAGGTCAAACATGGACTTCTGTATGACTGATTTAACATCAGAATGAGTTAATATGTATAGAAAGATAATGTTCAAAGACTCTTTGAACAAAAATGTGTTCAGTAGTTCAAATAGGGACCTCTGTATGGTTGGTTAACATCAAGAGGATTATATAAGTTTATATAGTTTAAAACCTTCAGAACCTTTGAATAGGTTAATTTCTTTAATTTTTGGACTTCTAAATGAAGCATCAGAAGGTGTATATGAGAATGTATGTAAATACTCTAGGGCCAGAAATATCGAAGCAGGTCAAAATGCGAACTCTTTATGGCTGATTTGACATCAATGCAAAGCAAAGCAAAGCAATGCAATGCAATGCAATGCAATGCAAAGCAAAGCAATAAAATGCAATGCAAAGCAAAGCAATACAATGCAATGCCACATCAAATATGTCATATGGTAGTGCTTCAATGCACAAGCGAATAAATTAGTTCTGTATGCTTCGCAGTGCAATAGCTTATATGTTATGTTATATCTCTTCATTAGACAACTAAATTAGTTAGTTATTGTATGCAATGCAATTCAATGCAATGCAATGCAATGCAATGCAATGCAATGCAATGCCATGTCAAATATGTCCCATGGTAGTGCTTCAATGCACAAGGGAATAAATTAGTTCTGTATGCTTCGCAGTGCAACAGCTTATATGTTATGTTATATCTCTTCATTAGACAACTAAAGGATTTAGTTATTGTATGCAATGCAATGCAATGCAATGCAATGCAATTCAATGCAATGCAGTGCAATGCAATGAAATGCAATACAATGCAATGTAATTTCAATGCAATGCAATGCAATGCAATGCAATGCAATGCAATGCAATGCAATGTAATTTCAATGCAATGCAAAAGCATTGCAAAAGCATTGGGTCTTAAATGCAATACAATGCAATGCAATGCAATTTCAATGCAATGCAATTGAATACAATAAAATACAAAGTAATGCAATGCAATGCAATGTCATATAGAGCAATGCAATGCAATGCCATGCAAAGCAATGCAATGCAATGCTATTCCATTGAATAAAATGCAATGCAATGCAAAGCAATGCAATGCAATGCAAAGCAATGCAATGCAATGCAATGCATTACAATGCAATTGAATAAAATGCAATGCAATGCAAAGCAATGCAATGCAATGCAATGCAATGCAATGCAATGCAATGCAATGCAATTTCAATGCAATGCAATTGAATACAATAAAATACAAAGCAATGCAATGCAATGCAATGTCATATAGAGCAATGCAATGCAATGCAATGCAATGCCATGCAAAGCAAAGCAAAGCAATGCAATGCAATGCAATGCAATTCCATTGCAATGCAATGCAATGCAATGCAATGCATTACAATGCAATTGAATAAAATGCAATGCAATGCAAAGCAATGCAAAGCAATACAATGCAATACCACGTCAAATATGTCATATGATACTGGTTCAATGCACAAGGGAATCAATTGGTTCTGTATGCTTCGCAGCGCAACAGCTTATATGTTATGTTACATCTCTTCATTAGACAACTAAATTAGTTAGTTATTGTATGCAATGCAATTCAATGCAATGCAATGCAATGCAATTCAATGAAATGCAATACAATGCAACGCAATGAAATGCAATACAATGCAATGCAATGCAATTGAATAAAATGCAATGCAATGCAAAGCAATACAATGCAATGCCACGTCAAATATGTCATATGGTAGTGCTTCAATGCACAAGCGAATAAATTAGTTCTGTATGCTTCGCAGCGCAACAGCTTATATGTTATGTTATATCTCTTCATTAGACAACTAAATGATTTAGTTATTGTATGCAATGCAATGCAATGCAATGAAATGCAATGCAATGCAATGTAATTTCAATGCAATGCAATGCAATGGACTGCAATATAATGCAATGCCACATTACATATGTCATATGATACTTCTTCAATGCACAAGGGAGTCAGTTAGTTAGTTATTGAATGCAATGCTATGAAAGATAGCATATTTAATGTATGCAAAGTATGCACATGTGTCTTATCTCTTCAATGAACATCGTAATAAGTTCTTTCGGTAACGCTTTATTTTACGACCCGCAAACAACTGCGTAAGTAAACCGAAATTACGGTGTACATTTTTGTAATTATAGCGTACTTCCGTGTAGGTATAGGGGAACAATATGTTAAGTTTGGGGTAATAAAGGGGTAACAAGCAGATAGTATACAACCTGCAAATAACTTTGTAAGTAAACTGAAATTACGGTGTACGTTTCTGTAAATATAGTTTACCTCCGTGTAGTTATAAGGTAGGCCTAATAAAGGGGTAACAAGCTATGCAAGCAAATTATTTATAATGTAATTATTTGAACAGGTACCATTATGTTAATATATTCCAGGCAAAAATTGTACGTCTGTTGTATATAAAAGTTCTGGCAAAATATGTTCTTCTGCAATTTTACATTTAATTTTGGCATCTGTGGGTTGATTTAACATTAATTAATCTAGTAAGAAAAGCCAATAAATTCATTTTTTATCATACTGTGCTTACATGCATCATTTTCAACCCACAGATGTCAAAATTACCCTGTAAAATTGCACAAGAACATATTTAGCCAGAAATGTGATGATAACTTTTATATACAACAGACGTACAATTTTTGCCTGGAATATATTAACATAATAGGTAGCCTACCTGTTAGTTTAAAAATAATTACATTATAAATAATTTGCTTGTATATCTACTTGTTACCCCTTTATTAGCCTACCCAAAACATATTGTTCCCTTATACCTATACGGAGGTACACTAATTACAGAAACGTACACCGTAATTTCGATTTACTTACGAAGTTATTTACAGGTTGTATATCTGCTTGTTACCCCTTTATTACCCCAAACTTAACATATTGTTCCCTTATACCTACACGGAAGTACGCTATAATTACAGAAACGTACACTGTAATTTCGGTGTACTTACGCAGTTGTTTGCGGGTCGTAAAATAAAGTGTTACCGTTCTTTCTTGTAAGCATTAAAATGCAACATCACATATGTTGTATTAAATTCAATGGACAACGGATGGATATATTTCGTGCATGCAATGAAATAAAATGCAAAGCAATACAATGTAATGCCACATCACATGTTACATGATACTGCTTCCATGCACAAGGGAATCAATTAGTTCTGTATGCTTCACAATGCAACAGCTTCTATGTTATGATATATATCTTCATTACACAACTAAATTAGTTAGTTAATGTATGCATTGCTATGAAAGACAGCATATTTAATGTATGCACATAAGTGTTATCTCTTCAATGAACATCGTAATGTTCCTTGGAAGCATTGCAATGTAACATCACATATGTTGTATTAAATTCAATGGACAACGGATGGATATATTTCGTGCATTCAATGAAAGGCAATGCAAAGCAACGCAAACCAATGCAATTTCAATGCAATGCAATGCAATTGAATACAATAAAATACAATGCAATGCAACGAAATACAATGCAATGCAATGCTGTCACATGTCATATAATACTGCTTCAATAGACAAGGGAGTCAATTATTTCTTTATGCTTCGCAATGCAACAGCTTATTCGTTATGTTATATCTCTTCATTACACAACTAAATAAGTTTGTTATTTTATGCAATGCTATGAAAGAAAGCATATTTAATGCATTTTACTTCACTGCACAACGAATTCAAATAGACTGAATATGCAGTGCAATGCAATAGCACATATTGTGTGTTCTATCTTCAATGAACATTGGAATAAGTTCGTTATTGTAAGCATTCCATTGCAACAGCACATATGATGTGTTGTCTCAAATGCACAACAAAATTACTCAGATCTTGAATGCAACGCATAAATGCGCGAAGAATGCAGAAAGAAAAATGTAAGAATGCACAACGAAATAAGTTTGTTCTTTTATATAAATTCAATGAAACAGGTCATATCTATGTGTTATCTAATGCAAAACGGAATAAGTCAGTTCAAATCACGATACAGACTGTCACTTGTGTGATTCTTCAATGCTCATGTTAGTTAGTCAAGGATCTGATGCAAACATCATCTTTTCAATGCAAATAGTTAGCTGAATTAGTTAGCTTTTGTATGAAATTTTATGCACAACGGATGGATTTATGTCGTGCATGCAATTCAAAATGTCATGTGCTACTGGCACAAGGATTCTTAAATGCATATTTCAGTAATTCAAATGTTACATTATATTTTCAATGCACAGGGTTAGCTTCAGTGTGCAACTTAATGCAAAACGGATAGATTTATTTCGTGCATACAAGGAAATGTAATTCTGTTTACACTTCGCAATCCAACAGCTCATATGTTGTTATGTTATGTTATATCTCTTCATTGCACAACTAAATAAGTTAGTTATTTTATGCAATGCTGTGAAGGATAGCATATATTATGTATTATACTTCACTGAATAACCATTTCAATTAGACAATATGCAGTGCAATGTGTGCCCATGTGTGTTATCTCTTCAATGAACATCGGAATAAGTTCCTTCTTGTAAGCATTGCAATGAAACAGCACATATGTTGTATGCAAGTCAATGGACAACGGATGGATATATTTCGTTCATGCAATACAATACAATGCAATGCGATTGAATGCAATAAGATTTCTAGATGCTTCTATATGTTCTTCTATAACATCTTCTATAAACCTTCTATAAATCTTCAGTTATAATTTGATGCTTCAAAAGTCATTTAGAAGACCATATCTGACCTTTTGAACTTTTTTCTGTTCAAAGACTCCTTCTGATGTTAAATGAGTCATACAGAGGTTCCTTATGGAACTACTGAACATATTTGTGGCCAAATAGTTCTTGAACATTAACAATATAAAATCAGATTGTCTACTTTTGATGTTATTTTATCCACACTGAAGTCCATATTTGACACATTTCTGGCCAAAGAATCCTCGATCTTGAACTTTCTATACATACTCATAGACTCCTACTGATGCTTCAAAAGTCATTTAGAAGACCATATCTGACCTTTTGAACTTATTTTTGTTCAAAGGGTCTTAAAAAAAATTTAAACTATTTAAACTTATAGACTCGTTCTGATGTTAAACCAGCCATACAGAGGTTCCTTATGGAAATACTGAACATATTTCTCACCAAAGAGTTCTTGAACATTAACTTAATATACAATCAAATTGTTTTCTTTTGATGTTATTTTAACGGCACTGAAGTCCATATTTGACTCAAGGAACAAATTTCTGGCCAAGGAATCCTCGATCTTGAACTTTCTATACATACTCATAGACTCCTACTGATGCTTCAAATGTCATTTAGAAGACCATATCTGACCTTTTGAACTTTTTTCTATTCAAAGGGTTTTCAAAAAACTAAATAAAACTTATAGACTCCTTCTGATTTTAAATCAGTCATACAAAGGTTCCTTATGGAACTACTGAATATATTTCTGGCCAAAGAGTTCTTGAACATTAACTTAATATACAATCAGATTGTCTTCTATTGGTGTTATTTTAGCCACACTGAAGTCCATATTTGACCCAAAGAACGTATTTCTGGCTAAAGAATCCTCGATCTTGAACTTTCTATACATACTCATGGACTCCTATTGATGCTTCATAAGTCATTTAGAAGACCATATTTGACCTATTGAACTTTTTTCTGATCAAAGGGGCTTAAAAAAATGTATAAAATTACAGACTCCTTCTGATGTTAAATCAGCCATACAGAGGTTCCTTATGGACCTACTGAACATATTTGTTGCCAAAGAGTTCTTGAACATGATGTAAAATCAGATGATCTTCTTTTGATGTTCTTTTAGTCACACTTGAAGTCTATATTTGAACCAAGGAACATATTTTAAGCCAAAGAATCCTCGATCTTGAACTTTCTATACATACTCATAGACTCCTACTGATGCTTCAAATGTCATTTCTGACCTTTTGAAATGATTTCTGTTCAAAGGGTCTTAAAAAAATTGATAAACTTAAAGACTCCCTCTGATGTTAAATCCGTCATACAGAGGTTCCTTATGGAACTACTGAACATATTTCTGGCCAAAGAGTTCTTGAACATTGACATAATGTACAATCAGATTGTCTCTTTTGATGTTATATTAGTCACACCAAAGTCCATATTTGACCCAAGGAACATATTTCTGGCAAAAGAATCCTCGATCTTGAACTTTCTATACAATTCATAGACTCCTACTGATGCATTATAAGTCATTTAGAAGACCAGTTCTGACCTTTTGAACTTTTTTCTGGTCAAAGGGTCTTCAAAAAATTGATAAACTTATAGACTCCTTCTGTTAAATCAGCCATACAGAGGTTCCTTATGGAACTACTGAACATATTTCTGGACGAAGAGTTCTTGAACATTAACTTAGTATACAATCAGATTGTCTTCTTTTGATGTTATTTTAGCCACACTGAAGTCCATATTTGACTCAAGGATCAAGTTTCTGGCCAATTAATCCTCGATCTTGAACTTTCTATACATACTCATAGACTCCTACTGATGCTTCATAAGTCATTTAGAAGACCATATCTGACCTTTTTAACTTTTTTCTGTTCAAAGGGTCTTCAAAAAATTGATAAACTTAAAGACTCCCTCTGGTGTTAAATCAGTCATACAGACTTTCCGTATGGAACTACTGAACATATTTTTGGCCAAAGAGTTATTCAACATTATCTTACTGTACAATCAGATTGTATATTTTGATGTTATTTTAGCTACACTAAAGTCCATATTTGACCCAAGGAATATATTTTTGGCCAAAGAATTCTCGATCTTGAACTTTCTATACATACTCATAGACTCCTACTGATCCTTCAAAAGTAATTTAGAAGACCATATTTGACCTTTTGAACTCTTTTCTCTGTTCAAAGGGTCTTCAAAAAATTTATAAACTTAAAGACTCCCTCTGATGTTAAATCAGTCATACAGACTTTCCTTATGGAACTACTGAACATATTTCTCACTAAAGAGTTATTGAACATTAACTTAATATACAATGAGATTGTCTTCTTTTGATGTTGTTTTAACCGCATTGAAGTCCATATTTGACCAAAGGAACATATTTCTGGCCAAAGAGTCCTCGATCTTGAACTTTCTATACATACTCATAGACTCCTACTGATGCTTCACAAGTCATTTAGAAGACCATTTTTGACCTATTGAACTTTTTTCTGATCAAAGGGTCTTCAAAAAATTTATAAAATTATAGACTCCTTCTGATGTTAAATCAGCCATACAGAGGTTCCTTATGGACCTACTGAATATATTTGTTGCCAAAGAGTTCTTGAACATTAACAATGTAAAATCAGATTATCTTCTTTTGATGTTATTTTTGTCACACTGAAGTCTATATTTGAACCAAGGAACATATTTCTGGCCAAAGAATCCTCGATCTTGAACTTTCTATACATACTCATAGACTCCTACTGAGGCTTCAAAAGTCATTTAGAAGACCAATATCTGACCTTATGAACTCATTTCTGGTCAAAGGGTCTTCAAAAAAATTTAAACCATATAAACTTATAGACTCCTTCTGATGTTAAACCGGCCATACAGAGGTTCCTTATGGAACTACTGAACATATTTCTCACCAAAGAGTTCTTGAACATTAACTTAAACACTAAGATTGTCTTCTTTAGATATTATATTAGCCGCACTGAAGTCCATATTTGACTCAAGGAACAAATTTCTGGCCAAGGAATCCTCGATTTTGATCTTTCTATACATACTCATAGACTTATTTCTGGTCAAAGGGTCTTCAAAAAATTTATAAACTTATAGACTCCTTCTTCTGTTAAATGAGACATACAGAGGTTCCTTATGGAACTACTGAACATATTTCTGTATGAAGAGTTCTTGAACATTAATTTAGTATACAATCAGATTGTCTTATAGATTGACTGATGCTTCAAAAGTCATTTAGAAGACCTTATCTGACCTTATGACCTCATTTCTGTTCAAAGTGTCTTAAAAAAAATGTAAACCATACAAACTTATAGACTCGTTCTAATGTTAAACCAGCCATACAGAGGTTCCTTATGGAAATACTGAACATATTTTTCACCAAAGAGTTCTTGAACTAACTTAATATACAATAACATTTTCTTCTTTTGATGTTATTTTAACCGCACTGAAGTCCATTTTTGACTCAAGGAACAAATTTCTGGCCAAGGAATCCTCGATCTTGAACTTTCTATACATACTCATAGACTCCTACTGATCCTTCAAAAGTAATTTAGAAGACCATATCTGACCTTTTAAGACTTTATTCTGTTCAAAGGGTCTTCAAAAAATTGATAAACTTAAAGACTCCCTCTGATGTTAAATCAGTCATACAGACTTTCCTTATGGAACTAGTGAACATATTTCTGGCCAAAGAGTTATTGAACATTAACTTAATATACAATCAGATTGTCTTCTATTGGTGATATTTTAGCCACACTGAAGTCCATATTTGACCCAAGGAACATTTTTCTGGCCAAAGAGTCCTCGATCTTGAACTTTCTATACATACTCATAGACTCCTACTGATGCTTAATAAGTCATTTAGAAGACCACATCTGACCTTTTGAACTTTTTTTCTGTTCAAAGGGTCTTCAAAAAATGTATGAACTTATAGACTCCTTCTGATGTTAAATCAGCCATGCAGAGGTTCCTTATGGAAATACTGAACATGTTTCTGGACAAAGAGTTCTTGAACATTAACTTAATATACAATCAGATTGTCTTCTTTTGATGTTATTTTAGCCGCACTGAAGTCCACATTTGACTCAAGGAACAAATTTCTGGTCAAGGAATCCTCGATCTTGAACTTTCCATACATACTCATAGACTCCTTCTGATGTTTCAAATGTCATTTAGAAGACCATTTCTGACCTTTTGAACTTATTTCTGGTCAAAGGGTCTTCAAAAAACTAAAAAAAATTGACTCCTTCTGATGTTAAATCGGTCATACAGAGGTTCCTTATGGAACTACTTAATATATTTCTGGCCAAAGAATTCTTGAACATTAACTTAATGTACAATCAGATTGCATCTTTTGATGTTATATTAGTCACACTAAAGTCCATATTTGACCCAAGGAACATATTTCTGGCCAAAGAGTTCTTGTACTTAATGTACAATCAGATTGTCTTCTTTTGATGTTATATTAGCCACAGTAAAGTCCATTTTTGACCCAAGGAACATATTTCTGGCCAAAGAATCCTCGATCTTGAACTTTCTATACATACTCATAGACTCCTACTGATGTCATTTAGAAGACCATATCTACCTTTTGAACTTTTTTCTGTTCAAAGGGTCTTCAAAAACCTAATAAAAACTTTTAGACTCCTTCTGATGTTAAATCAGTCATACAGAGGTTCTTTATGGAACTACTGAATATATTTCTGGCCAAAGAGTTCTTGAATATTAACTTAATATACAATCAGATTGTCTTCTATTGGTGTTATTTTAGCCACACTGTGAAGTCCGTATTTGACCCAAGGAACATATTTCTGAGATGGTCCTCACTGCAGAACATGAAATCCACGGGGAGGAGTCGGATCCAGATCCAACTCCTCCCACCTTACATATACCTAAACCTACCCAGCTCCACCCCCTGATCCCTAAACCCACCCCTAAACCTACCAACTCCACCCCTTATATCTGGATCCGACTCCGCCCCCTGGATCTCGTGTACTGCAATGAGGTGCTACTGATATATATGGCCAAAGAGTTCTTGAACATTAACAAAATAAAATCAGATTGTCTACTTTTGATGTTATATTAGCCACACTGAGGACCATATTTGACCCAAGGAACATATTTCTGGCCAAAGAATCCTCGATCTTGAACTTTCTATACAAACTCATGGACTCCTACTGATGCTTCAGAAGTCATTTAGAAGACCATATTTGACCTATTGAACTTTTTTCTGATCAAAGGGTCCTCAAAATCTGATAAACTTATAGACTCCTTCTGATGTTAAATCAGTCATACAGAGGTTCCTTATGGACTTTCTGAACATATTTGTGGCCAAAGAGTTCTTGAACATTAACAATATAAAATCAGATTGTCTTCTTTTGATGTTATATTAGCCACAGTAAAGTCCATTTTTGACCCAAGGAACAAATTTCTGGCCAAAGAATCCTCGATCTTGAACTTTCTTGAAAAGTTCAAGATCTGGACTTGATATGGACCAAGATCTGGACCAGATATGGACTTTAAAGGCCATTTCTGACCTATTGAACCTATTTCTGGTCAAGGGGTCCTCAAAATGTTTCAAACGATATAAACTTTTAGACTCCTAATGATGTTAAAATCAGTCATACAGAGGTCCCTTTTTGAACTACTGAACATGTTTTTGCCCAAAGAGTCTTTAACCTTTATCTATCTAAACATATTGACTCCTTCTGATATTAAAAATCAGCTTATTACTGGCCATAGAGTACTAGATCTTGACATTATTGACTAAATGTCTTATGAGGCATCAGAAGGAGTCTATGAGAATGTTTAGAAAGTTCCAGATCGAGGAATGTTTTCCAGTAAAATTTTCCAGGTCAAACATGGACTTCTGAATGACTGATTTAACATCAGAATGAGTTAATATGTATAGAAAGATAATGTTCAAAGACTCTTTGAACAAAAATGTGTTCAGTAGTTCAAAAAGGGACCTCTGTATGGTTGGTTAACATCAGGAGTATTTAAGTTTATATAGTTTAAAACCTTATCCGGAACCTTTGAATAGGTTAATTTTTTTTCGCATATGGACTTCTAAATGAAGCATCAGAAGGAGTATATGAAAATGTATGGAAGTACTCTAGGGCCAGAAATATCGAAGCAGGTCAAAATGCGAACTCTTTATGGCTGATTTGACATCAGAAGGAGTCTATCAGTTTATGATAGTAATAATAATTTTAAGGACTCTTTTGCAGTAATAATCTTTTTAAGGACTCCTTTGCCAAAGATTTGTTCAATCGGTCAAATATGGACTACTGTCTACCTGATATAACATTGCGAGAAGTCAGTCTGTATGTATAGTGAGTTACAGTTCACGGACTCTGGCCAGAAATAAGTCAAGAAGGTCAAAAATGGTCTACCGTCTGGCTAATATAACATCACAATTAGTCAATCTATATGGATAAATAGCAAGTTAAATGTTTTAAAACTCTTTGCTTTGACCAGAAATATGTTTAGTAGGTCAAAAGGGACCTCTGTATGGCTGATTTATCATCAGAAGGAGTCTATAACTTTATATAGTTTAAAAAAAATTAAGGATCCTTTGACCAAAAATAAGTTCAAAAGGTCAGATGTGGACATCTTATGAATGGCTTATGAAGAATCAGGAGTCAACGATTATGAATAGAAAGCTCCATTTCAAGTACTCTTCGGCCAGAAATGTTTTCAGTAGGTCAAATATGAATTTTTGTCTGGCTGATATAACATCAGAAGACAATAATCTGAATGTATTCTGTTCATCTTTAAGGACTCTTTAGCCAATTATATGTTATGTAGGTCGAATATAGATTTCTGTATTGCTGATTTATCACCAGAAGGACTCTCTACGGTTATAATATAAAAGAAAAAACTTTGTGAGGAATCTTTTTTCAATTTTTTTTTCACTTGGACAAAAATGGACTACTGTATTGCTGATATACAGTGCAATGCAATCACAAGAAGTCAATCTAAGTGAATAGTAAGTTAGGCAAGGACTCATTGGCAAGAAAAATGTTCCGTAGGTCAAAAACTGAGTTTTGTATAACTGATGTATCAGGAGTCTACAAGAATCTATATAACAATTTCAAGATTGAGAATTTGAAGATTTGGCCAGACCTATGTTCAGTAGTTCAAAAAGGGACCTCTGCATGGCTGATTTAACATCATTAGGAGTCTAAAAGTTGATACGGAAATGTAATATATGTACATATATGTGAAATATACATATATGAAACATATCCACATAGAAAGTGAAAACATCTACCAATATATTAAAACCTATTAGAAAATGGAACAAATTCATATATTGTAAAAATAATGATAATGTCTGCAACTGCTTCAAGCTCCCATATTTAATACAAAACAAAACAAAGTTGCAATGCTATGAAAGATAGCAAATTAATATATTATACTTCACTGCATATGATTTCAATTAGACGGAGCATGCAGTGCATTGTCTGCACATGTGTGTTATCTCTTCAATGAACATCGGAATAAGTTCCTTCTTGTAAGTATTGCAATGCAACATCACATATGTTGTATTAAATTCAATGGAAAATGCAATGCAATACAAAGCAATGCAATGATGCAAAGCAATGCAATGCAATGCAAAGCAAAGCAACGCAACGCAACGCAACGCAACGCAACGCAAAGCAAAGCAAAGCAATGCAAATCAATGCAATACAAAGCAATGCAATGCAATGCAATTGAATACAATAAAATGAAATGCAATACAATGCAATGCCACATCACATATGTCATATGATACTTCTTCAATGCACAAGGGAGTCAGTTAGTTAGTTTATTGTATGCAATGCTATGAAAGATAGCATATTTAATGTATGCAACGTATGCACAGGTGTGTTCTCTCTTCTATGAATACCATAATAAGTTCCTTCTTGTAAGCATTGCAATGCAACATCACATATGTTGTATTAAAGTCAATGGACAACGGATGATTTCGTGCATGCAATGCAATGCAAAGCAAAGCAAAGCAATGCAAAGCAACGCAACGCAACGCAACGCAACGCAAAGCAACGCAACGCAATGCAACGCAAAGCAAAGCAACGCAACGCAACGCAACGCAACGCAAAGCAAAGCAAAGCAAAGCAAAGCAATGCAACGCAACGCAACGCAACGCAATGCAACGCAACGCAAAGCAACGCAAAGCAACGCAACGCAACGCAACGCAACGCAATTTCGATGCAATGCAAGTGAATGCAATGTAATACAATGCAATGCAAAGCCATGCAATTTCAATGCAATGACATGCAATTTCAATGCAATGCGATGCAATGCAATTGAATAAAATGCAATGCAAAGCAATGCAAAGTAATACAATGCAATGCCACATCAAATATGTCATATGATTCTGCTTCAATGCACAAGGGAATCAATTAGTTCTGTATGCTTCGCAATGCAACAGCTTATATGTTATGTTATATCTCTTCATTACACAACTAAATGAGTTAGTTATTGTATGCAATGCAATACAATGCAATGCAATGCATTGCAAAGTAATGAAAAGCAATGAAAAGCAATGCAATGCAATGCAAAGCAATGAAATGCAATGCAATTGAATAAACTGCAATGCAAAGCAATGCAAAGCAATGCAAAGCAAAGCAAAGCAAAGCAATGCAAAGCAATGCAATGCAATGCAATGCAATGCAATGCAATGCAATGCAATTGAATAAACTGCAATGCAAAGTTTAAACAAAATAAATAGCATAAATAAAATTCAATGCAATGCAAAGCAATACAATGCAATGCCACGTCAAATATGTCATATGATACTTCTGTATGATACTTCTGTATGCTTTGCAATGCAGCAGCTTATATGTCATGTTATATCTCTTCATTAGACAACTAAATGAGTCAGTTATTGTATGCAATGCAATGTAATTAAATACAATAAAATACAATGCAATGCAATGCAATGCAATTTCAATGCAATGCAATACAATTTCAATGCAATGCAATACAATTTCAATGCAATGCAGTGCAATGCAATGCAATGCAATACAATTTCAATGCAATACAATTTCAATGCAATGCAATGCAATTGAATACAATACAATGCAATGCAATGCAATGCAAAGCAAAGCAAAGCAAAGCAAAGCAAAGCAAAGCAAAGCAAAGCAAAGCAATGCAAAGCAAAGCAACGGAATGCAAAGCAAAGCAAAGCAAAGCAATGCAATGCAATGCAATGCAATGCAATTTCAATAGAATGCAATTGAATACAATAAAATACAAAGCAATGCCACGTCAAATATGTCATATGATACTGCAATGCAATGCAATGCAATAAATTGCAAAGCAATGTAATGCAATGCATTGCAATGCAATTGAATAAAATGCAATGCAAAGCAATGCAAAGCAATGCAAAGCAATGCAAAGCAATGCAAAGCAATGCAAAGCAATACAATGCAATGCCACGTCAAATATGTCATATGATACTGGTTCAATGCACAAGGGAATCAATTAGTTCTGTAGTCTTTGCAATGCAACAGCTTATGTGTTGTCTCTCTTCATTAGACAACTAAATTAGTTAGTTATTGTATGCATTGCAATGCAATGCATTTGAATACAATGCAATGCAATGCATTTGAATACAATGCAATGCAATGTAATTGAATACAATAAAATGCAATGCAATACAGTGCAATGCAATGCAATACATCTTTGAGACAGGATCCAGTTGATTCAAATAGATTGTGTCCACAGATGCAGTCATTTGAACTTCAGCTTAACAGTAGATACTCCAAGACTTTTCTGTTTACTTCTTGTTGCAGTTGGTGAGTTCTTGGTTTACTTCTTGTAGAAGTTGGTGAGTTCTCTGCTTGTCAGTCTCTCCTGGCTGGCTCGCCAAATTGTTTGATTTTGCTGTATTTGGCCGAGCAGTGGTTTGGGTGGCCATCTCATTGAATAAAATGCAATACAAAGCAATACAAAGCAATACAATGCAATGCCACATCATATATGTCACATGATACTGCTTCAATGCACAAGGGAATCAATTTATTCTGTAAGCTTCGCAATGCAACAGCTTATATGTTATATGTTATGTTATGTTCTATGTTATGTTTTGTTATATGTTATGTTATGTTATGTTATTTTATGTTATTTCTCTTCATTGGACAACTAGAGTTAGTTATTGTATGCAATGCAATTGAATGCAATAAAATACAATGCAATGCAAGTTCAATGCAAAGCAATGCAATTCATTGCAAAGCAATGCAATTCATTGCAATGCAATCCAATTGAACAAAATGCAAAGCAATACAATTTCAATGCAATTGAATATAATGCAATGCAATGCAATTGAATACAATAAAATGCAATGCAAAGCAATACAAAGCAATGCAATGCCACATCAAATTATGGTATACTGCTTCAATGCACAAGGGAATCAATTAGTTCTGTATGCTTCGCAATGCAACAGCTTCTATGATATGATATATCTCTTCATTACACAACTAAATTAGTTAGTTATTGTTTGCAATGCTATGAAAGACAGCATATTTAATGTATGCACATAAGTGTTATCTCTTCAATGAACATCGTAATAAGTTCCTTCTTGTAAGCATTGCAATGTAACATCACATATGTTGTATTAAATTCAATGGACAACGGATGGATATATTTCGTGCATAAATGAATGGCAATGCAAAGCAACGCAAACCAATGCAATTTCAATTTGGCTATGCAAAGCAAAGCAATTCAATGCAATTGAATACAATAAAATACAATGCAATGCAACGAAATACAATGAAATCCAATGCTGTCACATGTCAAATAATACTGCTTCAATAGACAAGGGCGTCAATTATTTCTTTATGCTTCGCAATGCAACAGCTTATTCGTTATGTCATATCTCTTCATTACACAACTAAAGAAGTTTGTTATTTTAAGCAATGCTATGAAATATAGCATATTTAATGCATTTTACTTCACTGCACAACGAATTCAAATAGACTGAATATGCAGTGCAATGCAATAGCACATATTGTGTGTTCTATCTTCAATGAACATTGGAATAAGTTAGTTCTTGTAAGCATTCCATTGCAACAAAACGTGTTATCTCAAATGCACAACAAAATTACTCAGATCTTGAATGCAACGCATAAATGCGCGAAGAATGCAGACAGAAAAATTTAAGAATGCACAACGAAATAAGTTTGTTCTTTTATATAATTCAATGATACATGTCATATCTTATGTGTTATCTCTTTAATGCAAAACGGAATAAGTCAGTTCAAATCACAATACAGACTGTCACGTGTGATTCTTCAATGCTCATGTCAGTTAGTCAAGGATCTGTATGCAAACATCATCTTTTCAATGCAAAGCGGAATTAGTTAGCTTTTGTATGAAATTTGATGCACAACGGATGGATTTATGTCGTGCATGTAATTCAAAATGTCATGTGCTTACTGGCACAAGGGTTTGAATTAGTTAAAGTCACGATACAGACAATGTCAATTGTGTGATTCTTCAATGCATATTTCAGTAATTCAAATGTTACATTATATTTTCAATGCACAGCTTTACTGTGCAATTTAATGCAAAACGGATAGATTTTTTTCGTCCATGTATTTTTTCGAAATGTAATTCTGTATGCTTCGCAATCCAACAGCTCATATGTTGTTATGTTATATCTCTTCATTGCACAACTAAATAAGTTAGTTATTTTATGCAATGATGTGAAAAATAGCATATATTATGTATTATACTTCACTGAACAACCATTTCAATTAGACAATATGCAGTGCAATGTGTTATCTCTTCAATGAACATAAGTTCCTTCTTGTAAGCATTGCAATGAAACAGCACATATGTTGTATGCAAGTCAATGGACAACGGATGGATATATTTCGTTCATGCAATACAATACAATGCAATGCAATTGAATGCAATACGCTTTCAAGATGCTTCTATATGTTCTTCTATAACATATTCCATAAACATCCTTCTGAAGTTTCCATCAGCAGTCATAATTTGATGCTTCAAAAGTCATTTAGAAGACCATTTCTGACCTTTTGAACTTATTTCTGGTCAAAGGGTCTTCAAAAAATGCATAAACTTATAGACTCCTTCTGATGTTAAATCAGCCATACAGGGGTTCCTTTGGACCTACTGAAAATATTTGTTGCCAAAGAGTTCTTGAACATTAACAATATAAAATCAGATTGTCTTCTTTTGATGTTATTTTAGTCACACTTGAAGTCTATATTTGAACCAAGGAACATATATCTGGCTACAGTATCCTCAATCTTGATCTATCTATACATACTCATAGACTCCTACTGATGCCATAAGTCATTTAGAACACCAAATCTAACCTAATCTGAGTGTATAAGTTAATGTTCAAGAACTCTTTGGCCAGAAATATGTTCAGTAGTTCCATAAGGAGCCTCTGTATGACTGATTTAACATCAGAAGGATGTTTATATGGTTTACATTTTTTTGAAGACCAATTGACCAGAAATAAGTTAAAAGGTCAGATTTGGTGTTCCAAATGACTTCTGAAGCATCAATAGGAGTCCCTGAGTATGTCTAGAAAGTTCAAGATTGAGGATTCTGTGGCCAGAAATATGTTCCTTGGTTCAAATATGGACTTCAGTGTGGCTAAAATAATACCAATAGCAATTAACAATCTGATTGTTTATTAAGTTAATGTTCAAGAACTCTTTGGCCAGAAATATATTCAGTAGTTCCATAAAAAAACTCTGTATGACTGATTTAACATCAGAAGGAGTCTATAAGTTTATCAATCTTATGAAGACCCTTTGAACAGAAACCATGGAATGGAACAAAATGGAACAAATTCATATATAGTAAAAATAATGATAATGTCTGCAACTGCTTCAAGCTCCCATATTTAATACAAAACAAAACAAAGTTGCAATGCTATGAAAGATAGCAAATTAATATATTATACTTCACTGCATATGATTTCAATTAGACGGAGCATGCAGTGCATTGTCTGCACATGTGTGTTATCTCTTCAATGAACATCGGAATAAGTTCCTTCTTGTAAGTATTGCAATGCAACATCACATATGTTGTATTAAATTCAATGGAAAATGCAATGCAATACAAAGCAATGCAATGATGCAAAGCAATGCAAAGCTATGCAAAGCTATGCAAAGCAATGCAATGCAATGCAAAGCAAAGCAACGCAACGCAACGCAACGCAAAGCAAAGCAAAGCAATGCAAATCAATGCAATACAAAGCAATGCAATGCAATGCAATTGAATACAATAAAATGAAATGCAATACAATGTCATATGATACTTCTTCAATGCACAAGTTCAATGCAGTTAGTTAGTTTATTGTATGCAATGCTATGAAAGATAGCATATTTAATGTATGCAACGTATGCACAGGTGTGTTCTCTCTTCTATGAATACCATAATAAGTTCCTTCTTGTAAGCATTGCAATGCAACATCACATATGTTGTATTAAAGTCAATGGACAACGGATGATTTCGTGCATGCAATGCAATGCAAAGCAAAGCAAAGCAATGCAAAGCAACGCAACGCAACGCAACGCAACGCAACGCAACGCAAAGCAACGCAACGCAACGCAAAGCAAAGCAACGCAACGCAACGCAAAGCAAAGCAAAGCAAAGCAATGCAACGCAACGCAACGCAATGCAACGCAACGCAAAGCAACGCAAAGCAACGCAACGCAACGCAATTTCGATGCAATGCAAGTGAATGCAATGTAATACAATGCAATGCAAAGCCATGCAATTTCAATGCAATGACATGCAATTTCAATGCAATGCGATGCAATGCAATTGAATGCAATGCAATGCAAAGCAATGCAAAGTAATACAATGCAATGCCACATCAAATATGTCATATGATTCTGCTTCAATGCACAAGGGAATCAATTAGTTCTGTATGCTTCGCAATGCAACAGCTTATATGTTATGTTATATCTCTTCATTACACAACTAAATGAGTTAGTTATTGTATGCAATGCAATACAATGCAATGCAATGCATTGCAAAGTAATGAAAAGCAATGAAAAGCAATGCAATGCAATGCAATGCAATGCAATGCAATGCAATGCAATTGAATAAACTGCAATGCAAAGTTTAAACAAAATAAATAGCATAAATAAAATTCAATGCAATGCAAAGCAATACAATGCAATGCCACGTCAAATATGTCATATGATACTTCTGTATGATAGTTCTGTATGCTTTGCAATGCAGCAGCTTATATGTCATGTTATATCTCTTCATTAGACAACTAAATGAGTCAGTTATTGTATGCAATGCAATGTAATTAAATACAATAAAATACAATGCAATGCAATGCAATGCAATTTCAATGCAATGCAATGCAATGCAATGCAATACAATTTCAATGCAATGCAGTGCAATGCAATGCAATGCAATGCAATGCAATGCAATACAATTTCAATGCAATACAATTTCAATGCAATGCAATGCAATTGAATACAATACAATGCAATGCAATGCAAAGCAAAGCAAAGCAAAGCAAAGCAATGCAAAGCAAAGCAACGGAATGCAAAGCAAAGCAAAGCAAAGCAAAGCAAAGCAATGCAATGCAATGCAATTTCAATAGAATGCAATTGAATACAATAAAATACAAAGCAATGCCACGTCAAATATGTCATATGATACTGCAATGCAATGCAATGCAATAAATTGCAAAGCAATGTAATGCAATGCATTGCAATGCAATTGAATAAAATGCAATGCAATGCAATGCAAAGCAATGCAAAGCAATGCAAAGCAATGCAAAGCAATACAATACAATGCAATGCAATGCCACGTCAAATATGTCATATGATACTGGTTCAATGCACAAGGGAATCAATTAGTTCTGTAGTCTTTGCAATGCAACAGCTTATGTGTTGTCTCTCTTCATTAGACAACTAAATTAGTTAGTTATTGTATGCATTGCAATGCAATGCATTTGAATACAATGCAATGCAATGCATTTGAATACAATGCAATGCAATGCATTTGAATACAATGCAATGCAATGTAATTGAATACAATAAAATGCAATGCAATACAGTGCAATGCAATGCAATACATCTTTGAGACAGGATCCAGTTGATTCAAATAGATTGTGTCCACAGATGCAGTCATTTGAACTTCAGCTTAACAGTAGATACTCCAAGACTTTTCTGTTTACTTCTTGTTGCAGTTGGTGAGTTCTTGGTTTACTTCTTGTAGAAGTTGGTGAGTTCTCTGCTTGTCAGTCTCTCCTGGCTGGCTCGCCAAATTGTTTGATTTTGCTGTATTTGGCCGAGCAGTGGTTTGGGTGGCCATCTCATTGAATAAAATGCAATACAAAGCAATACAAAGCAATACAATGCAATGCCACATCATATATGTCACATGATACTGCTTCAATGCACAAGGGAATCAATTTATTCTGTAAGCTTCGCAATGCAACAGCTTATATGTTATATGTTATGTTATGTTCTATGTTATGTTTTGTTATATGTTATGTTATGTTATGTTATTTTATGTTATTTCTCTTCATTGGACAACTAGAGTTAGTTATTGTATGCAATGCAATTGAATGCAATAAAATACAATGCAATGCAAGTTCAATGCAAAGTAATGCAATTCATTGCAAAGCAATGCAATTCATTGCAATGCAATCCAATTGAACAAAATGCAAAGCAATACAATTTCAATGCAATTGAATATAATGCAATGCAATGCAATTGAATACAATAAAATGCAATGCAAAGCAATACAAAGCAATGCAATGCCACATCAAATTATGGTATACTGCTTCAATGCACAAGGGAATCAATTAGTTCTGTATGCTTCGCAATGCAACAGCTTCTATTATATGATATATCTCTTCATTACACAACTAAATTAGTTAGTTATTGTTTGCAATGCTATGAAAGACAGCATATTTAATGTATGCACATAAGTGTTATCTCTTCAATGAACATCGTAATAAGTTCCTTCTTGTAAGCATTGCAATGTAACATCACATATGTTGTATTAAATTCAATGGACAACGGATGGATATATTTCGTGCATAAATGAATGGCAATGCAAAGCAACGCAAACCAATGCAATTTCAATTTGGCTATGCAAAGCAAAGCAATTCAATGCAATTGAATACAATAAAATACAATGCAATGCAACGAAATACAATGAAATCCAATGCTGTCACATGTCAAATAATACTGCTTCAATAGACAAGGGCGTCAATTATTTCTTTATGCTTCGCAATGCAACAGCTTATTCGTTATGTCATATCTCTTCATTACACAACTAAAGAAGTTTGTTATTTTAAGCAATGCTATGAAATATAGCATATTTAATGCATTTTACTTCACTGCACAACGAATTCAAATAGACTGAATATGCAGTGCAATGCAATAGCACATATTGTGTGTTCTATCTTCAATGAACATTGGAATAAGTTAGTTCTTGTAAGCATTCCATTGCAACAAAACGTGTTATCTCAAATGCACAACAAAATTACTCAGATCTTGAATGCAACGCATAAATGCGCGAAGAATGCAGACAGAAAAATTTAAGAATGCACAACGAAATAAGTTTGTTCTTTTATATAATTCAATGATACATGTCATATCTTATGTGTTATCTCTTTAATGCAAAACGGAATAAGTCAGTTCAAATCACGATACAGACTGTCACGTGTGATTCTTCAATGCTCATGTCAGTTAGTCAAGGATCTGTATGCAAACATCATCTTTTCAATGCAAAGCGGAATTAGTTAGCTTTTGTATGAAATTTGATGCACAACGGATGGATTTATGTCGTGCATGTAATTCAAAATGTCATGTGCTTACTGGCACAAGGGTTTGAATTAGTTAAAGTCACGATACAGACAATGTCAATTGTGTGATTCTTCAATGCATATTTCAGTAATTCAAATGTTACATTATATTTTCAATGCACAGCTTTACTGTGCAATTTAATGCAAAACGGATAGATTTTTTTCGTCCATGTATTTTTTCGAAATGTAATTCTGTATGCTTCGCAATCCAACAGCTCATATGTTGTTATGTTATATCTCTTCATTGCACAACTAAATAAGTTAGTTATTTTATGCAATGATGTGAAAAATAGCATATATTATGTATTATACTTCACTGAACAACCATTTCAATTAGACAATATGCAGTGCAATGTGTTATCTCTTCAATGAACATAAGTTCCTTCTTGTAAGCATTGCAATGAAACAGCACATATGTTGTATGCAAGTCAATGGACAACGGATGGATATATTTCGTTCATGCAATACAATACAATGCAATGCAATTGAATGCAATACGCTTTCAAGATGCTTCTATATGTTCTTCTATAACATATTCCATAAACATCCTTCTGAAGTTTCCATCAGCAGTCATAATTTGATGCTTCAAAAGTCATTTAGAAGACCATTTCTGACCTTTTGAACTTATTTCTGGTCAAAGAGTCTTCAAAAAATGCATAAACTTATAGACTCCTTCTGATGTTAAATCAGCCATACAGGGGTTCCTTTGGACCTACTGAAAATATTTGTTGCCAAAGAGTTCTTGAACATTAACAATATAAAATCAGATTGTCTTCTTTTGATGTTATTTTAGTCACACTTGAAGTCTATATTTGAACCAAGGAACATATATCTGGCTACAGTATCCTCAATCTTGATCTATCTATACATACTCATAGACTCCTACTGATGCCATAAGTCATTTAGAACACCAAATCTAACCTAATCTGAGTGTATAAGTTAATGTTCAAGAACTCTTTGGCCAGAAATATGTTCAGTAGTTCCATAAGGAGCCTCTGTATGACTGATTTAACATCAGAAGGATGTTTATATGGTTTACATTTTTTTGAAGACCAATTGACCAGAAATAAGTTAAAAGGTCAGATTTGGTGTTCTAAATGACTTCTGAAGCATCAATAGGAGTCCCTGAGTATGTCTAGAAAGTTCAAGATTGAGGATTCTGTGGCCAGAAATATGTTCCTTGGTTCAAATATGGACTTCAGTGTGGCTAAAATAATACCAATAGCAATTAACAATCTGATTGTTTATTAAGTTAATGTTCAAGAACTCTTTGGCCAGAAATATATTCAGTAGTTCCATAAAAAAACTCTGTATGACTGATTTAACATCAGAAGGAGTCTATAAGTTTATCAATCTTATGAAGACCCTTTGAACAGAAAAAAGTTCAAAAGGTCAGATATGGTCTTCTAAATGACTTTTGAAGCATCAAGTAGGAGTCTATGAGTATGTATAGAAAGTTCAAGATCGAGGATTCTTTGGCCAGAAACATGTTCCTTGGGTCAAAATGGACTTTACTGTGGCTTATTTAACATTAGAAGAAGACAATCTGATTGTATATTAAGATAATGTTCAAGAATGCCCTGGCCAGAAATATGTTCAGTAGTTCCATAAGGAGCCTCTGTTTTACTAATTTAACATCAGAAGAAGTCTATAAGTTTACATAGTTTCAATTTTTTTGAAGACCCATTGACCAGGAATAAGTTAAAAAGGTTAGATTTGGTGTTCTAAATGACTTCTGAAGCATCAATAGGAGTCCCTGAGTATGTCTAGAAAGTTCAAGATTGAGGATTCTGTGGCCAGAAATATGTTCCTTGGTTCAAATATGGACTTCAGTGTGGCTAAAATAACACCAATAGCAATTAACAATCTGATTGTTTATTAAGTTAATGTTCAAGAACTCTTTGGCCAGAAATATATTCAGTAGTTCCATAAAAAACCTCTGTATGACTGATTTAACATCAGAAGGAGTCTATAAGTTTATCAATTTTATGAAGACCCTTTGAACAGAAAAAAATTCAAAAGGTCAGATATGGTCTTCTAAATGACTTTTGAAGCATCAGTAGGAGTCTATGAGTATGTATAGAAAGTTCAAGATCGAGGATTCTTTGGCCAGAAATATGTTCCTTGGGTCAAAATGGACTTTTACTGTGGCTTATTTAACATTAGAAGAAGACAATCTGATTGTATATTAAGATAATGTTCAAGAATGCCCTGGCCAGAAATATGTTCAGTAGTTCCATAAGGAGCCTCTGTTTGACATACTGTAGCCAGAAATATGTTCCTTGGTTCAAATATAGACTTCAAGTGTGACTAAAATAACATCAAAAGAAGACAATCTGATTTTATATTGTTAATGTTCAAGAACTCTTTGGCAACAAATATTTTCAGTAGGTCCAAAGGAACCTCTGTATGGCTGATTTAACATCAGGAGTCTATAAGTTTATGCATTTTTTGAAGACCCTTTGTCCAGAAATAAGTTCAAAAGGTCAGAAATGGTCTTCTAAATGACTCATCAAATTATGACTGCTGATGGAAACTTCAGAAGGATGTTTATGGAATATGTTATAGAAGAACATATAGAAGCATCTTGAAAGCGTATTGCATTCAATTGCATTGCATTGTATTGTATTGCATGAACGAAATAAATCCATCCGTTGTCCATTGACTTGCATACAACATATGTGCTGTTTCATTGCAATGCTTACAAGAAGGAACTTATGTTCATTGAAGAGATAACACACATGGGTACACATTGCACTGCATATTGTCTAATTGAAATGGTTGTTCAGTGAAGTATAATACATAATATATGCTATCTTTCACATCATTGCATAAAATAACTAACTTATTTAGTTGTGCAATGAAGAGATATAACATAACAACATATGAGCTGTTGGATTGCAAAGCATACAGAATTACATTTCCTTGCATGGACGAAAAAAATCTATCCGTTTTGCATTAAATTGCACAGTAAAGCTAACCCTGTGCATTGAAAATAATGTAACATTTGAATTACTGAAATATGCATTGAAGAATCACACAATTGACATTGTCTGTATCGTGACTTGAACTAATTCAAACCCTTGTGCCAGTGGCACATGACATTTTGAATTGCATTTTGAAAAAGCTAACTAATTCCCTGAAAATTGCATTGCATTGCATTGCTTTGCTTTGCTTTGCATTGCTTTGCTTTGCTTTGCTTTGCATTGCTTTGCTTTGCTTTGCTTTGCTTTGCTTTGCTTTGCATTGCATTGAATTGCATTGCATTGCATTGGAAATTGCATTGCTTTGCTTTGCTTTGCTTTGCTTTGCTTTGCTTTGCTTTGCTTTGCTTTTTGCTTTGCTTTGCATTGCATTGCATACAATAACTAACTAATTTAGTTGTTTAATGAAGAGATATAACATAACATATAAGCTGTTGCGCTGCGAAGCATACAGAACTAATTTATTCGCTTGTGCATTGAAGCACTACCATATGACATATTTGACGTGGCATTGCATTGTATTGCTTTGCATTGCATTGCATTGCATTGCATTGAAATTGCATTGCATTAAAATGCATTGCATTGTAATGCATTGAAATTGCATTGCATTAAATTGCATTGCATTGTATTGAAATTGCATTGCATTGCATTGAAACATAAATGCAATACAATGCAATGTAATTTTCAATGTAATGCAATGCAAAAGAATTGCAATGCAATGCAATGCAAAAGAATTGCAAAGCAAAGCAAATCAAAGCAATGCAATGCAATGCAATGCAATTTCAATGGAATGCAATTGAATACAATAAAATACAAAGTAATACAATGCAATGCCATGCAAAGCAATGCAATGCAATGCCATGCAAAGCAATGCAATGCAATGCAATGCAATTCCATTGCAATGCAATGCAATGCAATGCATTACAATGCAATTGAGTAAAATGCAATAAAATGTAAAATGCAAAGCAAAGCAAAGCAAAGCAAAGCAAAGCAATGCAATTTCAATTTAATGCAATTCAATGCAATGCAATGCAATGCAAAACAATGCAATGCAAAACAATGCAATGCAAAACAATGCAATGCATTGCAAAGCAATACAATGCAATGCCACGTCACATATGTCATATGGTAGTGCTTCAATGCACAAGCGAATGAATTAGTTCTGTATGCTTCGCAGTGCAACAGCTTATATGTTATGTTATATCTCTTCATTAGACAACTAAATTAGTTAGTTATTGTATGCAATGCAATGCAAAGCGAAGCAAAGCAAAGCAAAGCAAAGCAATGCAATGCAATGCAATGCAATGCAATGCAATTTCAATGGAATGCAATTGAATACAATAAAATACAAAGTAATACAATGGAATGCAATGCAATTTCATGCAAAGCAATGCAATGCCATGCAAAGCAATGCAATTCCATTGCAATGCAATGCAATGCAATGCAATGCAATGCAATGCAATGCAATGCAGTACAATGCAATTGAATAAAATGCAATGCAATGCAAAGCAATGCAAAGCAATACAATGCAATGCCACGTCAAATATGTCATATGATACTGGTTCAATGCACAAGGGAATCAATTGGTTCTGTATGCTTCGCAATGCAACAGCTTATATGTTATGTTATGTTATGTTATGTTATGTTATGTTATATGTTATATGTTATATGTTATATGTTATGTTATATGTTATGTTATATGTTATGTTATGTTATGCTATTTCTCTTCATTAGACAACTAAATTAGTTAGTTATTGTATGCAATGCAATGCAATTCATTGCAAGGCAATCCAATTGAATAAAATGCAATGCAATGCAAAGCAATACAATGCAATGCCACATCAAATATGTCATATGATAATGCTTCGCAATGCAACAGCTTATATGTTGTTATATCTCTTCATTAGACAACTAAATGAGTTAGCCATTGTATGCAATGCAATGCAATTGAATACAATAAAATACAATGCAATGCAATGCAATGCAATGCAATGCAATGCAATTTCAGTGCAATGCAATGCAATTGAATATAATGCAAAGCAATGCATTTGAAAACAACAAAGTGCAATGCAAAGCAATACAAAGCAATGCAATGCAATGCAAAGCAATACAATGCAATGCCACATCAAATATGTTATAATGCACAAGGGAATCAATTAGATCTGTATGCTTCGCAATGCAACAGCTTATATGTTGTTATATCTCTTCATTAGACAACTGAGTTATTTAGTTATTGTATGCAATGCAATTTCAATGCAATGCAATTGAATACAATAAAATGCAATGCAATTCAATGCAATGCAATGCAATTAAATATACAATAAATTGCACTGCAATACAATGCAATGCAATGCAATGGACTGCAATACAATGCAATGCAATGCAATGCAAAGCAATACAATGCAATGCCACATCACATATGTCATATGATACTTCTTCAATGCGCAAGGGAGTCAGTTAGTTAGTTATTGAATGCAATGCTATGAAAGATAGCATATTTAATATATGCAACGTATGCACATGTGTGTTATCTCTTCAATGAACATCGTAATACGTTCTTTCTTGTAAGCATTGCAATGCAACATCACATATAAATTCAATGGACAACGGATGGATATATTTCGTGCATGCAATGAAATAAAATGCAAAGCAATACAATGTAATGCCACATCACATGTTACATGATACTGCTTCCATGCACAAGGGAATCAATTAGATATGTTGTATTAAATTCAATGGACAACGGATGGATATATTTCGTGCATGCAATGAAATAAAATGCAAAGCAATACAATGTAATGCCACATCACATGTTTTATGATACTGCTTCCATGCACAAGGGAATCAATTAGTTCTGTATGCTTCACATGTTATGATATATATCTTCATTACACAACTAAATTAGTTAGTTAATGTATGCATTGCTATGAAAGACAGCATATTTAATGTATGCACATAAGTGTACATAACATAACAACATATGAGCTGTTGGATTGCGAAGCATACAGAATTACATTTCCTTGCATGCACGAAATAAATCTATCCCTTTTGCATTAAGTTGCACACTAGAGCGAACCCTATGCATTGAAAATATAATGTAACATTTGAATTACTGAAATATGCATTGAAGAATCACACAATTGATATAGTCTGTATCGTGACTTGAACTAATTCAAACCCTTGTGCCAGTGGCACATGACATTTTGAATTGCATTTTGAAAAAGCTAACTAATTCCCTGAATATTGCTTTGCATGGCTTTGCATTGCATTTTATTGCATTGCATTTTATTGTATTCAATTGCATTGCATTGCATTGCATTGAAATTGTATTGCATTGCATTGCATTGCATTGCATTGCATTGCATTGCATTGCATTGAAATTGCATTGCATTGCATTGTATTTTATTGTATTTTATTGTATTCAATTACATTGCATTGCATACAATCACTGACTCATTTAGTTGTCTAATGAAGAGATATAACATAACATATAAGCTGTTGCATTGCGAAGCATACAGAACTAATTGATTTCCTTGTGCATTGAAGCAGTATCATTTGACATACTTGACGTGGCATTGCATTGTATTGCTTTGCATTACTTTGCATTGCATTGCATTGCTTTGCTTTGCATTGCATTGGATTGCATTACAGTGCTTTGCTTTGCTTTGCTTTGCTTTTCTTTGAATGGCATTGCATTGCATTGCATTGCTTGCATTGCATGGCTTTGCATTGCTTTGCATGGCTTTGTATTGCTTTGCATTGCTTTGCATTGCTTTGCATTGCTTTGCATTGCTTTGCAATGCATTTTATTGCATACAATAACTAACTAATTTAGTTGTCTAATGAAGAGATATAACATAACATATAAGCTGTTGCATTGCGTAGCATACAGAACTAATTGATTCCCTTGTGCATTGAAGCAGTATCATATAACATTTTTGATTTGGCATTGCTTTGCATTGCATTGCATTGCATTGTATTGTATTGTATTGTATTGTATTTTACTGTATTGCATTGCATTGCATTGCATTGCATTGCTTTGCATTGCATTGCAATGCTGCATTGCATTGCATTGTATTTTATTGTATTCAATTGCATTGCATTGCATTGCATACAATAACTAACTCATTTAGTTGTGTAATGAAGAGATATAACATTACAAAGCTGTTGCATTGCGAAGCATACAGAACTAATTGATTCCCTTGTGCATTGAAGCAGAATCATATGACATATTTGATGTGGCATTGCATTGTATTACTTTGCATTGCTTTGCATTGCTTTGCATTGCTTTGCTTTGCATTGCTTTGCATTGCTTTGCATTGCTTTGCATTGCATGCACGAAATATATCCATCCGTTATCCATTGAATTTAATACAACATATGTGATGTTGCATTGCAATGCTTACAAGAAGGAACTTATTACGATATTCATTGAAGAGATAACACACATGTGCATACGTTGCATACATTAAATATGCTATCTTTCATAGCATTGCAGACAATAACTAACTAACTGACTCCCTTGTGCATTGAAGAAGTATCATATGACATATGTGATGTGGCATTGCATTGTATTGCTTAGCATTGCCTTGCATTTCTTTGCATTGCATTGCATTGAATTGCATTACATTGCATTGCATTGCATTGCATTGAATTGAATTGCATTTTATTGCATTGCATTGAATTGAATTGAATTGCATTGCATTTTATTGCATTGCATTGAATTGCATTTCATTTTATTGTATTCAATTGCATTGCATTGCATTGCATTGATTTGCATCGCTTTGCTTTGCTTTGCTTTGCCTTGCTTTGCTTTGTTTGCTTATTTGCTAATAACTTTGCTTTGCTTTGCATTGCATTGCATTGCTTTGCTTTGCTTTGCATTGCTTTGCTCTGCTTTGCTCTGCTTTGCTTTGCTTTGCTTTGCATTGCTTTGCATTGCTTTTGCATGCACGAAATATATCCATCTGTTGTCCATTGAATTTAATACAACATTATGTTATGATGTTGCATTGCAATGTTTACAAGGAACTTGTTACGATATTCATTGAAGATATAACATACATGTGCATACGTTGCATACATTAAATATGCTATCTTTCATAGCATTGCATACAATAACTAACTAACTGACTCCCTTGTGCATTGAAGAAGTATCATATGACATATGTGATGTGGCATTGCATTGTATTGCTTAGCCTTGCATTGCATTTCATTGCATTGAATTGAATTGAATTGCATTGCATTGCATTGCATTGCATTGCATTGTATTGCATTTCATTTTATTGTATTCAATTGCATTGCATTGCATTGCATTGCTTTGTATTGCATTGCATTGCTTTGCTTTGGTTTGCATTGCATTTTCCATTGAATTTAATACAACATATGAGATGTTGCATTGCAATACTTACAAGAAGGAACTTATTCCGATGTTCATTGAAGAGAGAACACACACAATGCACTGCATACTCAGTTTAATTGAAATCATATGCAGTGAAGTATAATACATTAAATATGCTATCTTTCATAGCATTGCAACGTTGTTTTGTTTTGTATTAAATATGGGAGCTCAAAGCAGTGTTGCAGACATTATCATTCTTTTTACAATAAATGAAATTGTTCCATTTTCTAATAGGTTTTATATATTGGTAGATATATGTAGGCTACATATGTTTTCACTTTCTATGTGGATATATTTCATATATGTATATTTCACATATATGTACATATATTACATTTCCGTATGGGTATATCAACTTTTAGACTCCTAATGTTAAATCAGCCATACAGAGGTCCCTTTTTGAACTACTGAACATCGGTCTGGCCAAAGAGTACTCAATCTTGAAATTTTTATATAGATTCTTGTAGACTCCTGATATTACATCAGTTATACAAAACTCAGTTTTTGACCTACTGAACATTTTTCTTGCCAATGAGTCCTTGCCTAACTTACTATACACATAGATTGACTTCTTGTGAGGCTACCGGTATATCAGCAATACAGTAGTCCCTTTTTGTCTAATTGAAAATATTTTTGGAAAAAGATTCCTCAAAAAGTTTTTTTTTAATATTATAAACTTAGAGAGTCCTTCTGGTGATAAATCAGCAATACAGAAATCTATATTTGACCTACATAACATATTATTGGCTAAAGAGTCCTTAAAGACGAACAGAATACATTCAGATTGTTGTCTTCTGATGTTATATCAGCCTGACAAAAATTCATATTTGACCTACTGAAAACTTTTCTGGCCAAAGAGTACTTGAAATGGAGCTTTCTATTCATAATCGTTGACTCCTGATTCTTCATAAGCCATTAATAAGATGTCCACATCTGACCTATTGAACTTATTTTTGGTCAAAGGATCCTTAATTTTATTTAAACTATATAAAGTTATAGACTCCTTCTGATGATAAATCAGCCATACAGAGGTCCCTTTTGACCTACAAAACATATTTCTGGTCAAAGCAAAGAGTTTTAAAACATTTACTTGCTATTAATCCATATAGATTGACTAATTGTGATGTTATAGTTGAGGCAGCTTCTTCTATGGTCTTGTCTCTTGATCCAAAGGGGCACTTAATTTCGAGCAGTCCAGTTTCCCCATCATCATATAATAGCATCCGGGGTTGCACCAAGAAACGGTAGCTCTGGCTGTAACATTAGGCCAGCATCGTGTACATGTCTAGATGGATATTTCTCTTGGTAGAGCTCCTTTGCCTTTGGCTCACTGGCAGTGCCATAGCTCGTTGCCTTTGAGGTGAAGGGTTTAGGGTAGTACATTGACTGGATGAATTCCTCTGTAACTTTTTTTCTTTTCAATATTTTTCCAAAGTTAGAGGCTGTCAGCCTTCCCTCACGATCTTTGTGCCATTTCTCACAAGCAGCCTGTGCCTTTGTCGCCACTTGAATTTTACTTGCTTCAAGTTTGAAACTCTGATTGACTAATTCAGTAGGTGTTGGTAGAGACTAGAGAGATGTCTGGGGAGAGGGCCTGGGGATGTTGTCGGCACAGGAACAGGATACGGGCAGGGATGATGTCGGCTTGTTTGAAGCTACAGGAAAAGGAAATTGGAAGGAAAAAGAAAAGTTATGATAAATACAGAAACAGTAGAAATTACAATATAACTAATAACAACATATGAGAGGGAGTTCTCTGTTGTGGTTATTGGCACTGGTGTGCTGCGGTCTTAAGGTATGCTATTTAGTCAATTCATAGTATAGTAAATCATTATTTTTTTCTTATTTTTCTAATACTATTTTCTCTTCCAAATTTTAAAAGCATTTATGTTCTATGGCTACACAGTTTTCATTGTTTTACTTGTTTTAAATATTATGTGCTCTATGAAGTGTACACTTTAGTTTGAATAATTTTACTGAGATGTTGGTTGGTTTGTGACATTTGGCTTGTACCAGAACATCTTTGTTTTCCTTCATTCATTTTAAACCATAAATTTATATTTGCAGTGCTGCTAGAGGATGAGCAACCACCCATGCAACAGCAGCCAGAGGAAGTGCCAGAACATTTGGACCAGCATCCGCCACTGGAGCTGCCCTCAGGGGAAGTGGAGCAAGAGCTGCTGACATTAAGAACTATGCTGGCTCAGAAGGATGCTGAAATTGAAGATAAAAAAATAAATAAAAAAAAAGACACTAACACCAGAACTCCTGCACCACAGCAATATGTCACAGGTCGGGGGGGGGTCAACCCAGACTGCACCCACCCCTCTAACCCAGGACCACCTTGGGGAGCGTACCAGAGACCAGACAGACAAGTACAAATTAAAAGTAACGATCTTTATTGAATAAAAGCAGGAATTAAAAGTCTTGATGTGGACTTCGTATCTCTCCACAGGATGGAGGAGACCAAGGGGTTCACCGCACCGACCCGTGTCACAGGCAGCCACAGAGGAGGAGGGAGTCGAACGCCAGTCCGGCGAGCAGGTAAATGTTGAGGTAAGTAGACCCCCTTCAGGTGGAATACAGGCAGGCAGATATACAAGCGGACCAGGACTGGGGTCACGGACCAGGAGGGGACTCTTGCACCGGACAGGTGGGTGGCAGGTACGTTTTCCTCTCCACAGGGCAGGTGAGTGGAGTCTCGGGTGGCGGCGGGGCCTCACTAGAGAACCGGTGGGTAGACAGGTCAGTACGTTCCCGGGCGTCGACTGTTCAGTAGGTGGTCGGCACGAGGGCTATGGGAACCAGGAGGGGGACTCGCTGCCAGCCAGGTAGGTAGCCGGGTACGTATGTCTCCTCCGTGTAGAGTGCTCTCCCGTAGCGAAGTCCTCCGTGTCTCTTTCTCCCTTGGCGGCTCCAGTCAGAAGCAAAGGTATCCTCTAATCCAAGACAGAGACAATTTTACTGGTTCACTTCTCTTTATGATAAAGCAAGGACTTACGGCTGGAGCGGGTGGCGGTACTGACACGATGTGGCCAGGGCGGACCTCTGCTTCAGTCAGACACCTCACAAGGCAGCGGGAGCAAAAGAATCATCTATTCAAACAGACAAAGCAGTTTTTACGGGTGCAGGCACACTCCTCTTGTAAGATGGAGAGATCGGGCTTACGGCCGAATGGAGTTGCTCCGAACAGGCAGGCAGCACACAAGGCGGCAGTGGCAGAAGAATCTTCTCTTTAAATAGGCAGAGCATTTGATACAGGTGCAAACATGTTCCTTTCGTGAGATGGGGAATTAGTCTTACGGCTGGACTGGATTGCTCCAAGCAGGCGGCGCGGGGGCTGGGGGGTGTCTCTCCTTCAGACAAGCAGCACACAAGGCAGTGGCAAGAGAAATCTTCTATTTAATAGACAGAACAAGTTATACAGGTGCAGACATGTTCCTTTCGTAAGATGGAGAATTGGTCTTATGGTTGGACTGGATTGCTCCAAGCAGGCAGCACTGAAGCTGGGAGGGGTGTCTCTCCTTCAGACAGGCAGCACACAAGGCAGTGGCAAAAGAATCTCTATTTAAATAGACAGAACAAGTTATACAGGGCAAGCACACTTCTCTTCCATATCGAACAGGAGCTCGTGGCCGGAGCGGGACATACACATTCAACACTGAGGGCTTTGTTCAGCAAACACAGGACAAGAATGTGAACTGGGGAATACTGGCGTTAAAAATACATATACACCCACACACTGCAACTTCACGTCAAGTCCAATACTGTGTGACACTTCAATTTGGGCACTGCACATCCACTCTCAATCTCAGTGCAATAAGGCCAGCACTCACCCAATGATCAAACCTTCCCCTGTACGCTGAATCAACACTCAGGAGATGAAGAGATGCAGATAACTTCTCACAGCATGGAAAACAGCGTCTTCAATACTCTCCCACACTCAGAAGAAGATATCAGGATTTCCAGGATGGCTCAATTCACACTCTTAAGTGACAATTATATTCGTGATCAATATACTTCACAACTCCTTATTCGACTCAATGCAAGACATGCATTCACACAGATCCGGTGTTTCATTACTTATCTTCCTCCCTAGAATGATGGCGTTCTCCCGTCTTGACTGAATCTCCACAATTCACTCACTTCACATCCAGTTCACGTTCCAGCTTGTCTCCTCACAAATCACCGTTGCACCCTTTATCCAGCCAGATCCTCACAGCCCTCTCCAAAGATCCCAGCGAATTCAAGCCACTGCCAAAGGAATAATTTTCTCCCGAAAGAGTACCACACTCAAATGCTTCTTCCTTTTCCTTTTAACTGCCTCTTTAGGCCATGTCTCCCAATCACAAATCCCCACATCAAACACCCGCACCTGGTACCGCTTAGCTAATCATCTGCTGTTGTCATGGCAACTGACCGCAAGCGAACCGGCACGGTGTGTCAGTGAAATCGTCCCGGGGGGGAACACACTCCCAGCAGAAATTGGTTCCGCCGAATTTGTCACCTGGTGACAAATATTTCAAACAATAGTACTGTACTATTAGTCCGGTACTGCACTGGCTTCAGTTACGATCAGTTTAACAACTTGTGCTCTGTGTTTGCTGTGCCAAATAGTTATACAGCTCCACAAACCTTTGTTCCATTAACATATAAGAGGGTTGATCGTGAAATAAATAAAATGCCACTACGTCACCAACTTTTGCTGGTTCTCATGAAGTTGCGCCAAAATGTAGACTGAAAGGATCTGGCTTACAGATTTCAGATACCAGAACGAAGCGCAGGCACTCTTTTCAACTCATGGGTCGATTACATGTTTGGTGTACTTGGTGAATTACCTGTATGGCCACATATCATCTCCCAAATGACACCATCATCTCCCAAATGCCAGATCAATATAAGATCAACTTTGGAACAACTCTAGCAATACTTGACTGCACAGAAGTAAAGATTGAGAGGCCAAGTTCGTTAGTACTGCAAAGTCAAAGTTTCTCAAACTACAAGTCAACCAACACTTGCATGTGATCCACGTGGCGCTATCATGTTTACATCAACTCTTTTTACTGGATCATTGTCTGACAAAGAAATTGTTCAGAAAAGCAAATTCCTAGAGTTGCTGAAAAAACTCATGTCTCATAGCTACCTGAACAAAGATGATGGTGTAATGGTTGACAAAGGATTTCTCATTGAGAAAGAATTGGAAGAAATTGGACTGAAAGTCAATATCCCCCCTTTTGCTCAGTCAAACAAACAGATGTCTGCCGCTGATGTACACAAAACAAAAAAGATAGCTGCTCACAGAGTTCATGTGGAGAGAGCTATTGCCAAAATAAAGAAATTCAAAATTGTATCGGGGAGAATACCCAACATCAGGTTGGGCAACATAAATCAAATTTGGTATGTTGTAAGCATGCTCTCAAACTTTCAGCCACACATATTATAGGCTAGTTATCCTGTATTTCTCAGTGTTGAGCAAGGGATTTAAAATGTCAAAAAGATGGCTCATCTTAAATAATTTTATTGTATGTGTGTATATATGTGTAAAGTTTTTTTGTGACTGGAATAGTTGTATTTGTTGATAATCTACTGTGATTACTTATATTAAGTGTTGCACATTTTTACCTCTGGGGGTCCCGCATACATCATTATGAGATATGATGTAGAGGAATGCAAATTGCTTAAATGTTTTCAAATGTAAATAAAAATAAATTGATCAACTGTTAGCTGTCATGGTCTACTTATGTAGATATGAATATGAATATTTGAACCATCTTTCCTCCAGATACTGTGCAGTGTGCAGACGGTTAGTGTATTATTTACCTGGTAACTCAAACCACACCCGATTGGAAGTTCCTTTCCCTGTACTGTCACCCTAGCAGCTGTCTGATTGACTAGGTAACTTATGTCATGTTTTTTATGACCTCATATACCTCTGCTCACACATCTGACTCTTTCCTAAAAAAGTCAGCAAGGTTGTTTTAGGTAATGTATTGCAAAACATGAGCTTCATAGTCACCTCACAATGTTAGTCATACTTGGATATTGTACAGTACATGCAGCATCACAAAGATGAAAACATTTCTCTGAGTTCATGAAGAATATATGAATGAATGAAAATAAAACACACAGACTGTTTAACTACTGAATAAGTACTTTGCCCACCACTGTGTACTGTACATGACCTCAACCTTTTATTACCTGTTTGGGTTGTAGGAGCAGATGACCGGCTTCTTTTTCCGTTTAGCCTTAGCTTTGGCAACAATGACAGACGTGATAGGTTGGGCGCTTGATCTGCTTGCCTCTCGGCCGATGCCACTGCTGGGCCTGACTTGTACAGGACAGCTGATCTGTCCCCCGCAGCCGGTCAACATAGTGGAACAGACCGATAATATGGGAGCAGTAACCCGGTTCCCTATGGATTCAATACCAATGACCTCATGGAACTTTTTTCTGTTAACAGATGTTTAGCAAAGCCTAGTATATTACAAAACGTTGCTTTAGCAGAAGAAAAATCTAGCTAGCTATGCTGATACGGAGCTTAAAGCTAGGTTTAGCATATTTTACAAGTCACGTAAAGTTAGATTAATAAATTGAAAGTAATAATAATACATTAATAAACTGAAAGTAAATCACACTTCTTACCCTGCAGTGCATGAACAATGCTGATCCTCTATCTTGTTGTCTGTGATGGTGATGGCAACGAGATGCGGTTTTTCACGATTGCACTGTGACCTGTAGATTTTTGCCTGGAGCTGAAGCTTTTCATTGACCTTCTCAACAATAAAATTATTTATATAACCCTCCAATGCATAATTAAGGCCCTTTTGGTGACTTCGAGATGATAAATACTCTTTCTGCCTCCAAAAATAATCAATTGCCTCCTGTGAAATATCTCCTACTGTTAAAGCTGCCATAGCGCCTGTCACCGAATGTTGACAGTTTGTCCGAGTGAGTGGAGGGGGCGTGGTTTAGCCATAGGTCAATTGTTGACTCCTTCTGACGTTGTGTCAGCCATAAAGTAGTTTATATTTGACCCAAGGAAAATATTTCTGGCCAAAGAGTCCTCGATCTTGAACTTTCTTTACATAATCATAGACTCATTCTGATTCTTCATAAGCCATTCATAAGATGTCCATATCTTCATAAGCCATTCATAAGATATCCATATCCTTAAATGTTTTTAAACTATATAAAGTTATAGACTCCTGATGATAAATCAGCCATACAGAGGTCCCTTTTGACCTACAAAACATATTTCTGGTCAAAGCAAAGAGTTTTAAAACATTTAACTTGCTATTAATCCATATAGATTGACTAATTGTGATGTTATATTAGCAAGACAGTAGACCATTTTTGACCTTCTCGACTTATTTCTGGCCCTAGAGTACTCAACATTGAACTTTCTATAGATTCTCATAGACTCCTTCTTACAACAGCCATACAAATGTCCATTTTTGACCTATTAAACATATTTCTGGCCAGAGTCCGTGAACTTTAACTCACTATACATACAGACTGACTTCTCGCAATGTTATATCAGGTAGACAGTAGTCCATATTTGACCGATTGAACAAATCTTTGGCAAAGGAGTCCTTAAAAAGATTATTACTATCATAAACTTATAGGGCCCTATCTTGCACTCAGCGCAATTGACTTTGTACACTGACGCATGTATCATTCCTATTTTGCACCCGCGCAAAGCGGACTTTTCCCTCCACAGACGCACGTCGGTAAACTAGGAAATCAACTTGCGCTCCGTGGGCCGGTCGGCGCAAAAAAAGAGGCGTGTTTCGGCGCAAACACTCCCTGGTGCTATTTTGCAGTTCCAGAAAACAATTCGCGTTGCGCGTTGTTCATAATGCTATTTTAAGCGCGCATGCTTGGCCATAATGTAGCGGGTGCACAACGCGCATACACTTTGATTCTCTCATCAACACAGATGCAGCAGTTTTTATTTTTGCAAATCATACATTATAACAAGGAAAAATATTAACACATGAGGGAAATCATTGTGGTGTCCATGAAGATGTAAGAAATATGTAGTAAGCCTAAATCTAGCTTACATTTACCCAATTTTTTCAGGCTAATTGTAGTAATGACATGGCTGATGACACCATTTTTGATGCCAGCAACAATGAGTGAAATACGGTTTAATTGAAAACACGCTGTGTAATTGAACGAACGTTCGGCATACTGAAACTGCGTTTCAGGTGTTTGGATAGGTCAGGAGGCACTTTACAGTACAGTCCTCAAAAAGTTGTAGCATTCTTTGTGGCATGTTGTGTTTTACACAACATTTCCATAAATCAAGGTTGTGTTGTTGACATAGATGAGGAAACATTAGAGGACTTAAGGACACGTGATGGTGAACTGCATGTGCCGATGCCACTTAACCCAAATGCCCCAGCAGCAGCACGGGACAGGAGAGCGTATTTGGCAGAAGAGCTGCTTCGTCATCTACACTACAGTATAGTGAGGTAAAGCAAATTAATATCGGTCTAATGTTCGACTACATTTAAAAAATATAACCATGCATATATTCGTGATTCAGAGAGAACGAGTCCAAAACATCCGAAAGTGTTTATTTGTGACATTTCTTTATTTACATTTGTCAAAATGAAAAATCAATATCAAACAGTATATTGATAAAAAAAAAATACAAACGGAAAATTAGGTTGAAAAGAACGTCGGTCTCCTCGGCTGTGAACCGCTCCTGGCGCGCGCCTGGTAAATCCGCCGTATTAATAACAATCCGCCATGCAACATGCACACCTGCTCTTAAAGGGTATGTTGGATGACGCTCTGATTGGTTTATTTCACGTTACGCCCAAACCACGCCTATGAATAATGAAGCTACTTCAGACCAACCCCTTTTAGATTTGCGCCAGGCGCAAGAGGCATTTATCCTGCCGGGAAAATAGCAACAGCGCCGAGACCCGCCCACAAAGGTACTTGCGCTTTGCGCTTTGACACTTGCGTTTCAGATCGTGCGCTGGGTGCAAGATAGGGCCCATAGACTTCTTCTGATGTCAAATCAGCCATACAGAGTTCGCTTTTTGACCTGCTTCGATATTTCTGGCCCTAGAGTATTTCCATACATTCTCATATACTCCTTCTGATGCTTCATTTAGAAGTCCATATATGAAAAAAATTAACCTATTCAAATGTTCCGGATAAGGTTTTAAACTATATAAACTTATATACTCCTCCTGATGTTAACCAGCCATACAGAGGTCCCTTTTTGAACTACTGAACACATTTTTGTTCAAAGAGTCTCTGAACATTATCTTTCTATATATATTAACTCATTCTGATGTTAAATCAGTCATACAGAAGTCCATGTTTGACCTTTTGAAAATATTACTGGAAAACATTCCTCGATCTGGAACTTTCTAAACATTCTCATAGACTTCTTCTGATGCCTCATAAGACATTTAGAAGTCCATATCTGACCTATTGAACCTATTTCTGGTCAAAGGGTCCTCAAAAAGTTTCAAACTATATAAACTTTTAGACTCCTAATGATGTTAAATCAGTCATACAGAGGTCCCTTTTTGAACTACTGAACATGTTTTTGCCCAAAGAGTCTTTAACCTTTATCTATCTAAACATATTGCAACATATTGCATATTGCACCTGTGGACACATTCCTTCTGATATTAAATCAGCTTATTACTGGCCATAGAGTACTAGATCTTGACATTTCTAAACATTCTCTTAGACTCCTTCTGATGTTACATCAGTCATATAAAACTCCATGTTTGACCTACTGAACATATTTCTGGCCAGAGTCCATGAATAACTCACTTTACATACAGACTGACTTCTCGCAATGTTAAAACAGCCATAAAAGGTCCCTTTTTGAGCTACTGAACATATTTCTGGGCAAAGAGTTCTCAATCTTGAAATTTCTAGAAGGAGTCTATAAGTTTATAATTTTTTTGAAGACCCTTTGACCAGAAATAAGTTCAAAAGGTCAGATATGGTCAGAAAGGCCAGAAATATGTTCAGTAGTTCCATAAGGAACCTCTGTATGACTGATTTAACATCAGAAGGAGTCCATAAGTTTATACATTTTTTGAAGACCCTTTGAACAGAAAAAAGTTCAAAAGGTCAGATATGGTCTTCTAAATGACTTATGAAGCATCAGTAGGAGTCTATGAGTATGTATAGAAAGTTCAAGATCGTGGAGTCTTTGGTCAGAAATCTATTCCTTGGGTCAAAAATGGACTTTACTGTGGCCAATATAGCATCTAAAGAATACAATCTGAGTGTATAAGTTAATGTTCAAGAACTCTTTGGTGAGAAATTTGTTCAGTAGTTCCATAAGGAACCTCTGTATGGCTGATTTAACATCAGAAGGAGTCTATAAGTGTATGTAATTTACAATTTTTTGAAGACCCATTTACCAGAAATAAGTTAAAAAGGTCTTCTAAATGACTAATGGCATCAGTAGGAGTCTATGAGTGAGTATGCATAGAAAGTTCAAGATCGAGGATTCTTTGGCCAGAAATATGTTCCTTGGTTCAAATATGGACTTCAGTGTGGCTAAAATAACATCAAAAGAAGACAATCTGATTGTATATTAAGTTAATGTTCAAGAACTCTTTGGCCAGAAATATGTTCAGTATTTCCATAAGGCTGATTTAACATCAGAAGGAGTCTATAAGTTTATACATTTTTTGAAGACCGTTTGACCAGAAATAAGTTCAAAAGGTCAGAAATGGTCTTCTAAATGACTTATGAAGCATCAGTAGGAGTCTATGAGTATATAGACCGTATATTGTGTATAGAGAGTATATCATGGTTCTAAAATGGTTTCTGAATTGTTAATTAATGCTAAATGCAGCATCCGTGAGTGACCTTGAGGAATCCAGACCAGAGCATTAACACATCTTAAACCAACAAATATATAATAAGACCCACCTTTTCTGAACTTTACTAGCCCATTTTATTTGTCTCTCAGAAGATCGTATAGCCTAATCAAAATACATGACAGTAAACTTTTATTTAAAAAGTTACATCTATCATTGGGATACCAAATGTATGGTACATTAACAGACATTCAGCATTATAGAAATCAAATGTGCCAAAATAATGCATGAGAAAATAATGAAAAATAGATAACTCCAGGCGTCCAGACAGGCAGACGTCCACACGTTAAGACGTATGGCATTCCGATCGGCTCTATAACGCCGATTACGCCCTGTATACGCTCTATAACGCTCTATAACGCCCTGACGATTTACCATAAAAGCGCGCGTTCTTAACGCTTCCTCGACGTGCGTTTTGGGTCACCGAAAACGCACGTTTTTCGTTAAAAAAAATGGGCGTCGAAAACGTTACTCAGTTACTAACGTAACCTCGGTTCTCTCTAGAGAGGGAACGAGTATTGCGTAAGCTAGCTTACGCTACGGGAAAGATTCATCTTCTCGAGATATTGAAGCCAAAAATTATCCTTAATTTTGTATTTATTGTCAACGCAGTGCAGCAGCTAGCAGACCTAGAGCAGGCTATCTTGCGTGCTCATTGGCTGCCCTGCGGCAACTGCAGCAGCCTACCAGTGAGCCCGGCGTGACGTCATGCCCAATGAAGGAACTCGAGACACGAGTTGACAGACAGCGCATGCAGGTCCCCCACACGTTTAACTGATGACAGTGCAGTCAGAAAAACGGATTTTAGTGACAGGTCTTTAAACTCCACGGAGTCCAGCGGCTCAAAGGGAAAAACTTTCAGGGCCTCGAGGACCAAGGAAAGATCCCACATAGGAACCGACGGGGGGCGCGGCGGATTCATCCTTCTAGCTCCTCTAAGGAAGCGGATGACCAGGTCATTTTTCTCCAGCGACCGGCCGCGCGTCAACTCCGCAAACGCTGCCACGGCCGCCACATACACTTTGAGCGTGGATGGGGACCTCCCCTTATCCAACAGCTCTTGTAGGAAAGTGAGCAGTTGCGAAACCCCGCACATCCGTGGGTCCAGACCTCTGTCGGTACACCATTTGGAGAACACCGACCATTTAGACGCATAGAGCCTTCTCGTAGAAGGGGCTCTAGACTGAGTGATCGTGTTCATCACTCCCTCTGGCAGGGCAACGGGTACCCGTTGATCAACCATGCGTGCAGAGACCAGCGCTCAGGATGGGGATGCCAGATCGAGCCGCGAGCTTGAGAGAGGAGATCGGCCCTCACCGGAATCGGCCACGGGGCTGTGCATGACAGCCGTGCCAGTTCCGGGAACCAAGTCTGATTCTCCCAATGCGGGGCTGTGAGGAGCACCGAGTGGCGCGCTTCCCTGATCCTCTTGATTACCTGTGGCAACAGAGAGATTGGAGGGAAAGCATACAACGGGCCAAGCTCGGCGCGACGCGCGAGCATTCAGCCAGCGTTGGAGCGGGCGCATGCGCAGCTGGCCCAGCCGAAGCACTGCTGCGGCTGATGCCATACAGCCCAGCATCCTCTGAAAAGTTTTCAATGATGAGGCTAGGTGACGAACACGGCGCGCGCGCTGTGTCGATAAATGAGCCGTCATGGCCACAGAGTCCAGTTCTATTCCTAGAAAGCATTAGTGAGCTCTCCCAAGCTCTCCAGGTGACTGAGAAGCACTGTCCTGTGAGATAGCAGTTCTGTCTCTGACTGTGCTAATATCAGCCAATCGTCCAGATAGTTCATAATTCGCAGCCCCTGACTTCTCAAGGGGGCGAGCGCCGCATCCATGCACTTCGCAAACGTACGGGGTGCTAGAGACAGGCCGAACAGCTGGACGGTGTATTGATATACCTGACCGTCGAAGGCGAATCTCAAAAATCGCCTGTGACGGGGCACTATCTGAAAATAGGCATCCTTCAGATTTGCATCCTCAGGCATCCTTCTTTTTGCAAGCACTTTGTTCAAATGTCTCAGATCTAGTATGGGCCTGAGGCCCCGTCCTTCTTGGGCACGAGAAAATAACGGCTGTAAAAACCTGACTCGCTCAGAGAAGGCGGCACCCGTTCTATAGCCCCTTTGCACAGCAGCTTTGCTATTTCTGCATGAAGTAGGTGTGCTACTTCCGCATTCACTATTGTCGCGGTCCGGGCTCGGAAGCGCGGGGGACGGCGAATGAACTGAAGTGAATAGCCATGCCTTATTGTGCTTAGCACCTGTGGTGGCAATTTTATGATATTCATTGATCTTTAGTAAAATATAGATGATTCAAAGAATGTCACATGTGTGTCTCTCACTTGTAGTGAGAGAAGATTCTGTTTATGTACCTGTGGAGGCAGAAGGGGGAGACACTCCAGAAAACAGACGAACAAGGACCTCTGACCTAGATGTCAGAAGGCCATTCGGTGCAGGGGGGCTTAGTGGGCCAACTAGTGACGTCTATGGAAAACTACTGGGAGGAAGGCTCTGGGGGGAAGAAGGCCTTGAAACTAAGATAAAAGCTCGTTCAGTCTGTCAGGGGGTGTGTCACTCTTCTGCACAGGGTAACAACTGTGTATTAGACTGCTCCTATTCTTGCAGGAATAAATACTTCTATTTCTATAATTTGACTATGAGTGTCTCTTACGCAGTGATGTTTGTTTAATGAATTTTCGCCACAACACACCCATTCTGAAATCCCTGGGATATGTTCCCACGCCGCTATGTGAGCAGCTAGGGGGCGAATGGCCTCCGGGCTCTGATCGCCGCCATCTGCGGGCTCGAGAGGCTGAACTGGAGCAGGGAGCGCGGCGCGCACGCTCTCGGTGCTGGGCAGCGGCTGCTCGCTGACAGTCGTGATAGACTGAATTATGTGTAATGTCCCAATCATAAGGGATGGGGAACATTTTCTTTTCACTTTTGATGCGCGAGCAGCGCTCTGGGCGGAAAAACCTTTCTGTAAGCGTGAACGCATGTGCGCGGGCACGAGACTCACAAATGTATTTGACGCCACGATCATTTTGGGTGGGGTGCGTCTTATGAACGCCCTGCGCTTTGTGATAACACTTAAACGCGCGGGCGGCGCCCGGGGGGAGGTGTAAGTTAGTAAGTGTGAGCGCTCTCGAGCGGGCACGAGACTTACATTTATAACCTGTTTCAGCTGCCGTGCAACAGAGCGGGCAGATAGTGGGCACAAACGTGTGGACACATTTCTTAAACTCGACATTCGAGCGGCTTTTCTGCGCTTCATGAGAGTGTGCTCTGTGAGTGACACGGGACGTTTTGTGCTTGTGTGTAGGGGTGAACACTGGGGCGTGGGCACTTTCTCTACACTTAAAACACCAACGGCGTGAGCCGGATAATCAGACATTATGCTCTTTTTGAGATCTCTCTGGGTCGCCGTAAAAACGACGTTTGTGTGCATGCGAGAGGGTAAACGAACCGGCTCGTTGGCTGCTAAATGAACCACTGCAGTAGCCTGTGTGAAGGGGACTGACAGGGAAATAAACTTTGACGGCGGTCCGGCCGCAGCGGGACACGCGCACCTTTTCTCTCTCTTTGTTAGGAGGGCTTCGCGTGCTCAGACTTCAACGTGATCTCTTCTGCCGAGGCCCTCTGGGGGCGCCCTGACGTCGCTGCGAAGGCTGAGGCTGTGCTGGACGCTGAGTGCTGGCTCGCACAAGAGGCTGGGCTCGTTCACGAGGGCGGCCTGTGGCGGAGCTCGAGCGTCGTGGCAGGAAGAGGTTCATGGCCTGTGTGGTCTTCTGTACCTCAGAAAAACGGTCGACGACCCCGTTGACCGCTGGGCTGAAGAGACCAGTGGGGGAGAGCGGCGCGTTTAGGAAGGTGGCGCGCTCAGTATCCCTCATATCAGCGAGCGTTAACCAGAGGTGCCTCTCTGTGACGGTCAACGCGGCCATGGCTCGTCCGATGGCTTGAGCTGCAGTTTTGGTGGCGCGGAGAGAGAGGTCCGTCGCACTTCTCAGATCTGTAACTGCAGCTGGATCCCGGCCCTTCTCGTCCCACTCGCGGAGGAGGTCGGCTTGCAGGATCTGTAGCACAGCCATAGAGTGTAGAGCCGACGCGGCCTGGACGGAGGCAGCATAAGCACGGCCGACCAAGGCGGACGTGGTTCTGCAGGACTTGGAAGGCAGGGCTGACCTTGAGTGCCATCTAGCAGAGGGCAACTGCCTCTTCCACAGTGGGGATAGCCGTGTACCCTTTCTCGGCGGCGCCGTCCACTTGGGAGAGCGACGCGGAGGCTTGGGATTGAAGTCTGGTGGAGAATGGAGCATTCCACGTCTTCGCAAGCTCCGAGTGGAGTTCCGGAAGGAACGGAGCGGGCCTGCTGGCTGAAGCTATGCGGCGGCAACTTTGAAGAAAGCAGCCGTCGAGTCTGTTTGGCTGCGGATTCTTTCGGCTGCCCCATACTGGCGGGTTATGATGCTGTGAAGGCGCGGGCGCCTTCATTGGGCGTGACGTCACGCCGGGCTCACTGGTAGGCTGCTGCAGTTGCCGCAGGGCAGCCAATGAGCACGCAAGATAGCCTGCTCTAGGTCTGCTAGCTGCTGCACTGCGTTGAGGTAAACCAGACAGGCAGTGCAAACGTGTGTGAAGTGTCCAAACGGGCGAAAAGAACGTGCTCGTTTCCTATAGGGTTCTCGAAATCCCACGTTGAAAGCGTGTGCTCAGTTATTGATCGAGTCTGTCGTGCTTTTGTAATGTGGTTTAGGGCTTTTGTATTATCATTAAACCCAAGCAAAACAGCATGGAATTATCGATGTCAAATTTGACAGAGGATATAGGATTATAATTGGTTAGTTATTATAGTCCAGCAGTTTCATGTTTTCATACACAAAACTCTCGGTTTCACGTTCACAGTTTGTTTATTTCAGCACCTCGGACAGCCCCTAATCCCTTCATTCGAGACGCATCTTGCAAATTGTCCAGGCGTAATTTCGGTAACACTTTACAATAAGGCTTCATACATTATGTAACTAAATTAATTCAGATTAACTAATAATGAACTGCACTTCTACAGCATTTATTGATATTTGCTAATGTTAATTTCAACATTTACTTGTAGTTGTAATTATTAAAATCAAGTTGTATTTGTTAACATTACTTAATGCACTGCGAAATAACAGGGTACTTAAAGGGTACACTTCTCAGATTATTAAATAAGTAAAGCAAAGTAAAAGTAACGTTTAAAAAAGTTATTTTAGGTATATGAAAATTTTAATATATAAAAAACATGTTGTATTTTATATATATTTACAAAACATTTTCAACTCTAAAACGTCAAGAAAATCAATGCTAGATATCTGGACAAGTTCTGGGCCAGATTTTAGGTTGATCTCTCAATAAATGAGCTTTAGGAAATATTTTTTTTTGTGCGCAGTACCAAACTTTTCCACTAGATGACATCCAGACTCCACCGATGACTCTTCGATTTCAATATATGTTTTTAGTGATCTGAACCTTATATTTGCACACTATTCCAAATATTTATGTAGACATCCTATTCAGAAATAGTTAGGGCAGCAATGTTAATATTTGATTTCAATTCAATCTCTAAAACACATATAAAAATGGACGGAAAGAATCAAAGCGCGTGTTATAGTTTGCCTCCACTTCACAAATGAAGACTGCGAGACAGAGAAATGTTGTTTTGCGGCATCTAATGAGGAAAATCTGTTACTGCGTCCAAACAAAATCTTACTGAAAGCTTGTTTTTTGAGATATCAACCTCAAATTTGGAACTTATTATTCAACTGATTATTCTTATTAAGTTTCATAAACTTAAACCTATAGCTTTTTTTGTTTCACTTTTTAAATAATCTGCCAATCGTCTTCTTTAAAATGAGACCAAACTTAGATTCCAGAGTTTCTTTCTTACTTTCTCTCTTATTTTTGTTGTTGTAATTGTTACTTATTTATTTATAAAAAATGATGGGCACAAAAAGTGAAAGTCATGTCGTCAATGTCATTAAAGCGGTAATAAATCTTCTTTCTTACATATACTAGCCCAGGGGTTCTCAACCTTTTGCAAGCTGGGCCCCCCCAAAGCTGGTTCATTGCGGTTGGGGGCCCATTGTTATTATTACTAGGCCTAATAGTAGGCATCATCTGCATTTTTTACAGAAGCTTGCAGGTAGGTGATGTTAATGTGAGACCTGAGCCTGCTTTGCCTTGCAAAGATCCTCAATTCTTGGCTCAATGTTTGATAAACATAGCCTCAAATAATTCTGAAATAAGCAATAACAACTAAATGATTGATAACACCTATAATGATCAATAAGCCATTGATGTCTGGATAAAAATTAACTGTGTAACAGGTAGGACATATACAGAAATGGAATAAAGTTATCAAAAAGTCTGCGCTGCATAAATTATAAATTATAAGTCATATATAGACTAATCCTTATTAAAGCCACACAAGTTCAAGAGCAGTGAGTCATTTTCTCTGTTCTCTTTGTTCTTTGATTAACTTTACTGACAGAACGCTTAATTGGCAGCTGGCCCTTTAAGATCAGCCGCTGGTGAGAGACGCAGATCTCACACGAGTCACAACTCTTTATGTCCCTCATAAGACTGCTCTTATGCTATGAAGATACTCGACAAACAACATTTTGGCATAATTGTTAGTTCAAGCGTGAAAGAGAACTGTATTCTGGCGCGCGGTCTGTGCATGATGCGCATTATACGGGCGCGCGTCTTTCAGTGAGTCACATTCATTCACAGGCAGCGCGAAAAATGTGTGCGTTTCAAATCGGTAAAATTAAATCTGTAAAATAGACGTAATAAGTGGCACATAACGTGAAGTACCATGGCATTTTATTTTGTTTGAAATTTAACTTGTCCAGTGGGACAACTAGTTTTCTCTTCCACTTGTCCTACAAAAAAATCCACTTGTCCCGGACAAGCGGACAAGCCTGTCGAGCCCTGCGTCCGTCATAAAAATAAATGCGGATGGTTCGATTTTCTGCATTTTTGGCATCCGTAGCAAATATTTTGAGGAGTTTTGACAATTGAAAGCCACGAAATGACGAATATGGAAAAACGAAAACGACAGTTTCGGATTCAGTCAGGGTGCAAGGACCTTAAACTTTTGAGGCTTGCGCAGCTTCTCGATGAGAAATCAAACAAATGAGCGCCGTTTTCTAAAGTCTATGAGCGCAGCACACACAAATAAACTAAATTGACATACTGCAGTTAAATTTTGCAGTTAAATGAATACACTTCGACCTGACGACCGAGAGCTGACAATTGACCACTTAATTTACCATCACCTCACGATTGAAAATGTGACACTGATTTCATATGACAGCTCAACAAGCAAGTTAATAATATTAAGTCACTTACATTTTAGACGAAATAATGACTGTTTTGGTATATTTTAGCAGCGAAAATAGATCCGATGAATCCAAACAAAGATCACAGCGCATCTCACAGCAACACTCAATCGTGTTTTGAATGATTCAGTGTTTTGAACGAATCGGTTGAGTCAAAGATTCAATGACCCATTCACAAACATCTGTCTCATTCTTGATGAATCGGCTGTTTGAACGAATCGTTTGAATGAACGACTCAATGACTCGCTTAATAAAACCGCTTATCACCTGCATTTGCGCTCAATAGCCTATCGACAAACCAATCAAATTTGTTCAAAACTTTTTTTTAAATCAGTCCAAACACATTTTAATTTTTATTCAGGAGTAACGTATATACAAAACTTTAACTTTTATGACGGTAGTTAAGTGATAAAAAAAAAAAAAATGCAAAAATTTTTTGCCCCCCCAGTTTTTGCCCCCCTCCCATCCTGTAGCATACTCGCGCCCCACCGGCAGAGTGTCGGCGCCCCCCCGGTGGGGCGCGCCCCACCGGTTGAGAACCACTGTACTAGCCAATCGATTTTTACATATAATAGCATATACATAAGTAGTGTTAACATACACCATGTGTCACTTTTTGACTGATTTATGGCCCTGTCGCTCATGACTGACAGAATTCTTGTATCATGAAACCAGCGCTTCTGATTTATGATGGGTCACTGACAGGCTCCGGTATGTCTAGGCTGCGTGGCGCCGTGTGACATCCTCCTGCGGTGACATCCTGGGTTGGATGTGTGAAAGAAAGGTGTCTGCCCATGGCCTTCCTGTTTATTGACCGTCTACCTGCGCGAGATAGGTGTTATGTCCGTGTGTATTCTGTCTGCTGGGGAGCCCCGAGTTCACACTTCGCCAAAAGCTGCGTGTATAAATTAATGTAGAGCGCGAACGCAGTTACTGAAGCATACTAGTGTCTCGTGTCTCGTGTCAAGCGCGTAGTTTTTTCAAACTATTTTCCGAGCCAGATTGTGTTGTTTTGAAACGTGAGTGCAAGAAGATGGAAGCCTGTCTTAACAGTAAGTGTGTTTTATTATTTAGTAATATTATTAAGAAGCTTTATCTGTTTATATGATAGTCACTGTTCTATTGTGTTACTTAAATAGGTTATCTGCGCTTCAGGTGAGGCTAGTTTTGAGGAACTTAAATTCCTGAATCACGCGACTGGTATGTAATTACGCTTTATGTTTAAATATTGCATAGAGTGTGTGTGTGTGTGTGTGTGTGTGTGTGTGTGTGTGTGTGTGTGTGTGTGTGCCACAGTAGGATGTAGTACCTGAACTATAGGTTTGTGTTAATACCTAAGACAAAGAATCAAATCGTTTATCTAACTCACTGTGAAGGTGTTTACAAGTGGAACTGGCGTGGGAAGAGTGCACCCTAAATGGGGTTTGTTAATGGTTTTACGACAGTTGCTTAGGCTAGCCTAGATGTTTAAAGAATGACACTTCATCAAAAGCTTTCTGGCGATTCTCTGGGACCTCACACACAAAAACATCATATTAGTGTATATCAATTTGGTCGTTACTTTTGTTATTAAAAGAAACATTTTTAAAGAAAATGTTTTAGTTTTTAACCCATCCCATTTTGTGTGTGTGTGTGTGTGTTGCAAAACAACAGAATTACATATTTTACTTAAAAATTCACAGTAAATAAGACCCATAGGGATTTCAAGCATTTATACATTTGTTTGCCATAAAAAGCAAGGAAAGTTGTCTATTTTCTTTAAATAAAACTTTTACTTTATTTTATTCTTTAAAACAGATTGATGACCAGCAACTTTTATTAGTACAGTAGCCAAGCAGGGTCCTCACATGATTAAAACACAATTTTCACTTAGAAAACTTGTACTAGAAAATGAATGACTGAACCTTTTTTCTTTTGAAAAACCTACATTTCAAAGTATACCTGAGATGTGTAACAACCACAAGGGATACATGTTGATTCCTAAGTTTCGGGTACAGTGCAAACATGCAATACTCAAGAAATCTAATCTTAGTGTTATCTTTGTGAGGTCAGAACACAAAAACTTTGTGTTGAGTGATCCAGACAAAGCTTCATGCTAGAAAATAGTTTTGTTTTAGGTGAACACCATTGGTGTTAGTTCATGTTATTCCACACATGGGTAGATGTGTGTGATGAACGCAGACCTTTCATTTAAGAGGCTTTTTAAATATATGACTGAACTATCTCTTTTTGACAAACCAGTATTTCATATTATATTATATTATACTTAATATTATAGTAAGTTGCTTAACGTCTGCAGAATAGTTTATGTCAACGTACCGCTTAGCATTAAAGATTAGTTTAGTTTTTAATTGGTATCATCATCTTTGACTCAAATAAAGTTACTATATGTGCTATAAATCTTCGTACATTTTTTTTTTTTGCTCTTCTGTCAGATTTGGTTAGAGGAACGATGCCACAGTATTGTAATGCAAACACATTAAGAACAATAAAGTTACATGTCCTTTGAAAGACTATGAGTAAAATTCAAACAATCGTTATACAGGATTTATGTTTGTACAAAAGTAAATACAAGAGGTAAATTTACTATACCAGTGTGTACGGGGTATAAGAGGGTTGAAAAGCTCTGTTTATAATAAACACACAAAAGTGTGCAAATGACGGTTCTGTTACGCCAATAGATTTAGTCATCTTGTTCAGACAGCAGATGATACTGTTTCACATTATGTATGTAGGACTGTATGTTTTTAGGTGAAGACTTTTTCTTAAAGAGCTGTCAACATTCTGCGTTTTATAGGAATAAATGACAATTCATTTAAGTAATAGTCTTTCTGTTTGAGAATATTTGACTAAGCTGATACTTTGTTTAGGTCAACTTCCCCTCTATCTATGATGTGGTCTATATATGTTGTTTTACACTTAAAACTATACGGCAGAGTCACATTTGACTATTGCCCTGAGAGATGCGTATTCATTAAAGCATGAGGTTGTTAAACAAAGTTCCACACTTCGGTAAATCCTGCAGATAAAATTGCACAAAAGCAAATTCTAGAGGTCAAACTGCACACAAAAAAAAAAAGTAAATACAACATGAGCCATTTAAAACAGATACAGAAACCCTCTCTTCCGATCTATTGCTAAAGTTTAAGAATAAAATTGCTGTTTAAGACCAGCATAAGAAAATTACAAAAATTTAAACTGATATTATTTTAGGTCTGTCTACGAAGAGGTCACAAGACATATAATAGGATCAACATGAAAAGTGAGACTTGATGTTTTTCTGTTACACACATACAACTGTTACACTTAAAACAAAACCTTTCGATTAGCTATACACATTATCAAGGTGTCAAGGTGTCGCAGACACACAATTCGTCATGTTTGTTTTCACAATCTGGGCTTCTTTAAGAAAAACAGTATGTGTCCATCATCAGTGAATACCAAATTTGTTTAATATATCTTAATTTTCCACAATTATAAATATTGATTAGCAACAGCTCAATTGTTACCAAATGCTAGTGAAGAGATTATCTACAGAATGTCACTGGCACATTAGTTTGCTATTAGTGATAGTGGCCCTGGTATTGTCACATCGCAGTGAGTACACATATAAACCACAAAGTTTTGACTATGAAGCCAGGCCAAAAACAGAAAACCGCAATTAGTTGTAGCAGTATGGAGATTGAGTTATGTTCTTTGATTTTGCTCAAATTTTTTTCTAAAACAGACTGTTTGAAACTGTTTACCACGGTTTTCATTCTTAACAGCAGCATTCTTATTGTAATGTCGGGTGTGATTGTAACGCTTGTGTGGTGTTTTCTTTGTACTTTCCCCATGGATGTCTGTTTCCCATGTCATGTTAGTGAACCTTATGTCTTCTCGCCTTCTATTTTGTCATAAATGACAGTTTTCACATGAATTTGCTTGATTGATTTAATAACTTCGAATGCAGTGTATTATATTCATATCTGTGTTACACAACATCTTTTCAACAATAGACAAGCTGTTTATGTTGAGCGTAAGCATCGGTAAGTGTCAACATGTATGGAAAAGACCATTGTGTTACAGCAAAACCACTATCGGTGGAATGATATTGTAATGTATAAAGTTTTTGCATCTGTCTGTACTACTCGACATTATCTCCTTGTTTCTTAACATATGTTTATAACCGTGATCCAATTTTCACATCTCAAAGAATCTTACAGACGGAAAATGTTTATCCAGAATTTAGACTACTGTTAAAAAAGTCGACGTGTAGGGATATATACAATCGGTACATTGTATTTAATGTCACTATAGAGACAATTTAATGAACGCTTCAGGGACTGAACTTTAACATTTTAATCTTTGGTAAAAGTTAACTTAAAGTCTGCACAAAAAGAAAAAAGAAATTCCATCCTTTCTAAATGCATGTTATGGATTTATTGAGCACAATTCACCAGTGCATATGTTTTGACCTTGTAATGTTTAATCAAATTTTGTTGGAAAATCAAAAATACATGCAGGATTTACTCAACTTTTTTATGTCAACTGGTCTTACGTAGCCGGGCTATGCCGCATTTAATTAACATTGTTTATTTCAGTAAACTTAATTTTCTTACATAAGATTAATTCAATTTCATTTAGTGGAATCAGGTTAACATTCTTAATTTTGTCCAAAATTATTAAGTTCAATTATCCTAAACTGTTACATCCAAGACATGCCCCAAAGTAGTTGTTTTTATTATTATTAAAACCACTTTAATTATTGTTAGCATGTCCTCATGCCCGGTCTACGCTTTACCACAATGGTAATCTCCAAAAAACACTAACACACCAGGAACTCTTTTAAATATAATCATAAAAGAACATTAAACATTGACAAGTACCAATTCCTTTTTTATCCTGATGAAAATGATGGGAAGGGGGAAATCCTCTTCCTAGTTTTCTATATTGCTATTTTAACACAGCTAAACTCATTTATGTAATCTCAACCCAAATTGGATTAAGTAAAATGGTTGAAAAGAATCGTGTTGGATTAACTCCATTTACTTAAGTATATTGAACAAGCATCAAATGTTATTTTGGGTATACTTAACTGAAACATGAAAATATAGAGTTAAGTCAAACGCAACTGTTTCATGTCAGATTAACGCAATGTATTGTTTGAATGAGAAAGCTAATACAGCGGTGTTAAATGAAAAATATTTTGACTGAATTCTCTCCGGTGAGATGCAGGACTTGTTGTTTATGCAGGACATAGTTATTTATGGCTTCCTGAAGACCACCCCCCCCCCCGTACACGGTTTCAACGATCACCAAGGATCTCTGAAATATTTCATCTTTTAAATCATGTAGTATTTTCTAAAATGCAGCAAAAACAAAGAATGAAGATCATTAAAATATTACTCTACAAGAATCAATATGTATAATACCATTTTTAGCTTAGACACAGGCACAAACGAATGATGTCTTAAGTGGATAAACCTTTTATTTCAACATAATTTTTTTTCGTTACAAAAAAATATATATATATGATAGACCGTCATTACATATACATAAAGTAAAACAATAAGTCCATTTACAGGTGATCGAGCCAGAATAGGAAGTCGCGGCATGCTACCATGTTTTGCTCCAGGATGAAGCTGACTAAAGTTTCAATAATTTCACCGTCACATAATTTCTAATTTTTTGAAAACAGTGACACACATAGATCTGTTACAAACGTACACATACAGAAAACTCCAAACTCGTTACTACAATCAAACACCACACCCAGAACTTTTCTGAGAATTACACAGATCGGCTCGTTGGCATTAAGACACACAATCGTAACATCATGCCACGAATTTGTTAGGCCTCTTACAATCATTTCATTTTTGAGATTTGTTACACGTCTGGTATCTCCCGCACAGTCGTTATTCGAATCACAGGCAGCATCGACGATCTTATGCATCAAGTCAACCATCTGACCTCTAAAATAATCTTCAAACATACAGTCTATTGTATCTCTTAAACGACACTCTTTGCTCGTGGCGCACTCGTACACCGTAGGCTTGTGCGCTTCATCTTTAGAACTCAGCGGGCAGTTGCGCTCCATCAAGCCTTTAGTTAGAAATTTTTTGATCTTTTTTTTAGAACAAAACTTCATGGATGGTGTAAACTTTGTCCCCTATTCGATGTTGAAAGATTCGGATAGTTCCTGGAATGTCATGTGATTGAGTCCTTGCAGCACAATCGTCCAAGTCTTGTGCATTAACACTCTGAAGTTTGGGTTTATGGGTCTGATCCTCCAAAGTGTTATTAGTCGAAGAAGCGCAATTCGTGTCATGCTCAGGTATACAGGAATGTTGAAGCGGTCTTTGGCAGTCCATGTAACAACCAAATGTTCCCTCAACTCCTGATCAATAAGATGTTGTAGTAGCACAGCAGTCCGCGTTTTTTCCGATTTTGAATCCAACGGAGCTGAAGCAACCGTCTGTAGCGTCAAAACTGGGTTTAGCAGCGGAATCGTCACCACCACACACACAACAGTTAGGAGAAGATGGCTTGCGTCCGATAACTGAGGCTGAGCTCTAGAGTTTATCAGGACTGCGATTGGGGTCCGCCCTTGCCCCCCCTGTTGTGTACGGGTGTGGTCTTCAGGAAGCCATAAATAACTATGTCCTGCATAAACAACAAGTCCTGCATCTCACCGGAGAGAATTCAGTCAAAATATTTTTCATTTAACACCGCTGTATTAGCTTTCTCATTCAAACAATACATTGCGTTAATCTGACATGAAACAGTTGCGTTTGACTTAACTCTATATTTTCATGTTTCAGTTAAGTATACCCAAAATAACATTTGATGCTTGTTCAATATACTTAAGTAAATGGAGTTAATCCAACACGATTCTTTTCAACCATTTTACTTAATCCAATTTGGGTTGAGATTACATAAATGAGTTTAGCTGTGTTAAAATAGCAATATAGAAAACTAGGAAGAGGATTTCCCCCTTCCCATCATTTTCATCAGGATAAAAAAAGAATTGGTACTTGTCAATGTTTAATGTTCTTTTATGATTATATTTAAAAGAGTTCCTGGTGTGTTAGTGTTTTTTGGAGATTACCATTGTGGTAAAGCGTAGACCGGGCATGAGGACATGCTAACAATAATTAAAGTGGTTTTAATAATAATAAAAACAACTACTTTGGGGCATGTCTTGGATGTAACAGTTTAGGATAATTGAACTTAATAATTTTGGACAAAATTAAGAATGTTAACCTGATTCCACTAAATGAAATTGAATTAATCTTATGTAAGAAAATTAAGTTTACTGAAATAAACAATGTTAATTAAATGCGGCATAGCCCGGCTACGTAAGACCAGTTGACATAAAAAAGTTGAGTAAATCCTGCATGTATTTTTGATTTTCCAACAAAATTTGATTAAACATTACAAGGTCAAAACATATGCACTGGTGAATTGTGCTCAATAAATCCATAACATGCATTTAGAAAGGATGGAATTTCTTTTTTCTTTTTGTGCAGACTTTAAGTTAACTTTTACCAAAGATTAAAATGTTAAAGTTCAGTCCCTGAAGCGTTCATTAAATTGTCTCTATAGTGACATTAAATACAATGTACCGATTGTATATATCCCTACACGTCGACTTTTTTAACAGTAGTCTAAATTCTGGATAAACATTTTCCGTCTGTAAGATTCTTTGAGATGTGAAAATTGGATCACGGTTATAAACATATGTTAAGAAACAAGGAGATAATGTCGAGTAGTACAGACAGATGCAAAAACTTTATACATTACAATATCATTCCACCGATAGTGGTTTTGCTGTAACACAATGGTCTTTTCCATACATGTTGACACTTACCGATGCTTACGCTCAACATAAACAGCTTGTCTATTGTTGAAAAGATGTTGTGTAACACAGATATGGATATAATACACTGCATTCGAAGTTATTAAATCAATCAAGCAAATTCATGTGAAAACTGTCATTTATGACAAAATAGAAGGCGAGAAGACATAAGGTTCACTAACATGACATGGGAAACAGACATCCATGGGGAAAGTACAAAGAAAACACCACACAAGCGTTACAATCACACCCGACATTACAATAAGAATGCTGCTGTTAAGAATGAAAACCGTGGTAAACAGTTTCAAACAGTCTGTTTTAGAAAAAAATTTGAGCAAAATCAAAGAACATAACTCAATCTCCATACTGCTACAACTAATTGCGGTTTTCTGTTTTTGGCCTGGCTTCATAGTCAAAACTTTGTGGTTTATATGTGTACTCACTGCGATGTGACAATACCAGGGCCACTATCACTAATAGCAAACTAATGTGCCAGTGACATTCTGTAGATAATCTCTTCACTAGCATTTGGTAACAATTGAGCTGTTGCTAATCAATATTTATAATTGTGGAAAATTAAGATATATTAAACAAATTTGGTATTCACTGATGATGGACACATACTGTTTTTCTTAAAGAAGCCCAGATTGTGAAAACAAACATGACGAATTGTGTGTCTGCGACACCTTGACACCTTGATAATGTGTATAGCTAATCGAAAGGTTTTGTTTTAAGTGTAACAGTTGTATGTGTGTAACAGAAAAACATCAAGTCTCACTTTTCATGTTGATCCTATTATATGTCTTGTGACCTCTTCGTAGACAGACCTAAAATAATATCAGTTTAAATTTTTGTAATTTTCTTATGCTGGTCTTAAACAGCAATTTTATTCTTAAACTTTAGCAATAGATCGGAAGAGAGGGTTTCTGTATCTGTTTTAAATGGCTCATGTTGTATTTACTTTTTTTTTTTGTGTGCAGTTTGACCTCTAGAATTTGCTTTTGTGCAATTTTATCTGCAGGATTTACCGAAGTGTGGAACTTTGTTTAACAACCTCATGCTTTAATGAATACGCATCTCTCAGGGCAATAGTCAAATGTGACTCTGCCGTATAGTTTTAAGTGTAAAACAACATATATAGACCACATCATAGATAGAGGGGAAGTTGACCTAAACAAAGTATCAGCTTAGTCAAATATTCTCAAACAGAAAGACTATTACTTAAATGAATTGTCATTTATTCCTATAAAACGCAGAATGTTGACAGCTCTTTAAGAAAAAGTCTTCACCTAAAAACATACAGTCCTACATACATAATGTGAAACAGTATCATCTGCTGTCTGAACAAGATGACTAAATCTATTGGCGTAACAGAACCGTCATTTGCACACTTTTGTGTGTTTATTATAAACAGAGCTTTTCAACCCTCTTATACCCCGTACACACTGGTATAGTAAATTTACCTCTTGTATTTACTTTTGTACAAACATAAATCCTGTATAACGATTGTTTGAATTTTACTCATAGTCTTTCAAAGGACATGTAACTTTATTGTTCTTAATGTGTTTGCATTACAATACTGTGGCATCGTTCCTCTAACCAAATCTGACAGAAGAGCAAAAAAAAAAAATGTACGAAGATTTATAGCACATATAGTAACTTTATTTGAGTCAAAGATGATGATACCAATTAAAAACTAAACTAATCTTTAATGCTAAGCGGTACGTTGACATAAACTATTCTGCAGACGTTAAGCAACTTACTATAATATTAAGTATAATATAATATAATATGAAATACTGGTTTGTCAAAAAGAGATAGTTCAGTCATATATTTAAAAAGCCTCTTAAATGAAAGGTCTGCGTTCATCACACACATCTACCCATGTGTGGAATAACATGAACTAACACCAATGGTGTTCACCTAAAACAAAACTATTTTCTAGCATGAAGCTTTGTCTGGATCACTCAACACAAAGTTTTTGTGTTCTGACCTCACAAAGATAACACTAAGATTAGATTTCTTGAGTATTGCATGTTTGCACTGTACCCGAAACTTAGGAATCAACATGTATCCCTTGTGGTTGTTACACATCTCAGGTATACTTTGAAATGTAGGTTTTTCAAAAGAAAAAAGGTTCAGTCATTCATTTTCTAGTACAAGTTTTCTAAGTGAAAATTGTGTTTTAATCATGTGAGGACCCTGCTTGGCTACTGTACTAATAAAAGTTGCTGGTCATCAATCTGTTTTTAAGAATAAAATAAAGTAAAAGTTTTATTTAAAGAAAATAGACAACTTTCCTTGCTTTTTATGGCAAACAAATGTATAAATGCTTGAAATCCCTATGGGTCTTATTTACTGTGAATTTTTAAGTAAAATATGTAATTCTGTTGTTTTGCAACACACACACACACACACACACACAAAATGGGATGGGTTAAAAACTAAAACATTTTCTTTAAAAATGTTTCTTTTAATAACAAAAGTAACGACCAAATTGATATACACTAATATGATGTTTTTGTGTGTGAGGTCCCAGAGAATCGCCAGAAAGCTTTTGATGAAGTGTCATTCTTTAAACATCTAGGCTAGCCTAAGCAACTGTCGTAAAACCATTAACAAACCCCATTTAGGGTGCACTCTTCCCACGCCAGTTCCACTTGTAAACACCTTCACAGTGAGTTAGATAAACGATTTGATTCTTTGTCTTAGGTATTAACACAAACCTATAGTTCAGGTACTACATCCTACTGTGGCACACACACACACACACACACACACACACACACACACACACACACACACACACACACTCTATGCAATATTTAAACATAAAGCGTAATTACATACCAGTCGCGTGATTCAGGAATTTAAGTTCCTCAAAACTAGCCTCACCTGAAGCGCAGATAACCTATTTAAGTAACACAATAGAACAGTGACTATCATATAAACAGATAAAGCTTCTTAATAATATTACTAAATAATAAAACACACTTACTGTTAAGACAGGCTTCCATCTTCTTGCACTCACGTTTCAAAACAACACAATCTGGCTCGGAAAATAGTTTGAAAAAACAACGGACGCGCTTGACACGAGACACGAGACACTAGTATGCTTCAGTAACTGCGTTCGCGCTCTACATTAATTTATACACGCAGCTTTTGGCGAAGTGTGAACTCGGGGCTCCCCAGCAGACAGAATACACACGGACATAACACCTATCTCGCGCAGGTAGACGGTCAATAAACAGGAAGGCCATGGGCAGACACCTTTCTTTCACACATCCAACCCAGGATGTCACCGCAGGAGGATGTCACACGGCGCCACGCAGCCTAGACATACCGGAGCCTGTCAGTGACCCATCATAAATCAGAAGCGCTGGTTTCATGATAAAATAATTCTGTCAGTCATGAGCGACAGGGCCATAAATCAGTCAAAAAGTGACACATGGTGTATGTTAACACTACTTACATATACTAGCCAATCGATTTTTACATATAATAGCATATACATATACTAGCCAATCGACATATACTAGCCTACCCAATTGATTTAAAAAAATCTTTACATAGTCATAAATCAATAAACGTTGTGTATTCTTACTACAAAGCTACAATAGTCGAAGCTATAACCAAGCATAATTAATTAAATAACTAGGCAATGTTCATTTCTTAATTCTTGATTAATGTTTCAGGGACGTTCGCAACACTGAAATGTGACACATGATGTTGATTGCTTCCCCGTAAACTTGTTCATTCATGTTTTGAGTCGTCCAGCATGGCTAGATGTCACACTGTATACTTAATAATTGTCGGCGTAGGTTTATTTATGTATTTTGCAAACACCTTTACTACAAAAAGCTATTCAATGTCATCATCCTTACACGGGACAAAAGGAAATAGGGCAAACACTGCAATGGTTCTTTCAATTGTCATGTAACAAATTTTGTAGTTGTCATATAGGATAAGATAACCACAAAAAGCTTAGTGATCGATGAAGATTTGTTTAATGATGGACAAAATGTATTTTCAGCTCTTCAAATCCAATCGTTATAGATGTTGTCAGTATGGACAGCGACAGAAAACATTTAGTATACTTTGATATACTTCAAATTCACGGGTCTTCAAAATGCTACAGTAACAATGTCTGAAATTGTGCATGGCTATAGTGAAGCACACTGGGTATAAGGCCCCAGTGAGATTTTAACGAACCCTCAAAGGCAACTGGGCCACCAATGCAATGACTGTTCTAACTGTATTTTTATATCTGTCATATTCATGGGTCCATAACTTCAAAATGCTACAGTAAAAATGTCTAATATTGTGCATAATTATAGTCAAGCACACTGGGTATAAAGCCCCAGTGCAACGTTTAACGCACCCCCTGAGGCAGCCGAGAAACAGCGCCGTGAATTGGGCTGAAGGTGTAATACGGTTCTTTGTGCATTGTGTAATGTCAAGTTCAAAGCTTCATAACAAAATAAAAAGTGCTTAAAATTAGTAATTCGTTAGAGGAGTAGCTCTATTATAATTGGCTCATGTCCACTTTAACTCTGAGGCAGCCGAGAGACAGCACTGCAAAATAGGTTGAAGGCGCAATAAGGCTCATAGTGCATTGTGTAATGTCAAGTTCAAAGCTTCATAAAAATATTATTCTACAGTGTTATTTGCATTTAAACATCGTTTATTATTCTTTTATTCTGAAAACAGACACAAAAGTAACACAATCCCTTTAAAAAACGTGAAAAAGAGAAAAACCGCACAGCCCCTAAGTTGAACGTCAATAAAAAGCCAACAAACGCGAAGTTCGCGTCATTTTGACAAATCAACAGAACACCGGAATACCGGCCGGCACTAATGGCTCGTAGAATTTTGTTACAGTGCAGGATCACTTTTAACAACATTTGTTGTCTTGTTTTGTCAACGGTAAACCCGAACCTCGACATTGTGGAAGCAACAATTGTAAGGTAGGATCATCCCTGTTTTTCATTCACCGTTGAGTTGTTGTAATTGTTTTGCATGTTCGCATGACAAACAAGAAAGTTTAGTTGTATTAATGGAAAACCTTCCATTAATACGTGGATTTTCCTTTTATGGAACCATTATTGACAGTGTTCTAAATTATTCATAGCCTTGGAATTATGCGTAACACTTTAGAAAACCTCCATTATTAATAAATAACTAGACAGGAATAAACAAGTGTATTATTAATTAAGCGACAAAGTCTTCTCTATTATTTATACAGCTTAACGCAATATTAACTCTCTAGTAGGCCAACCCACCACTATTAACAAACAAGAAACTCTGATTAATGTATTTGTTAGCGCTCAGTTGACTGTGGTACTGCATTATAGCTATCCAGTAATTACTATTTTTCATACCTCCCAGAGAACTTCTAAGAATATACAGGTTCAAAATGAATGTAGAAAGTGTTACTACATCCTTTAGAAGGAATTATTATTTGGATCAGTAAGCTAAAGTGAAAAGCATGATAACTCTCTAGACTGAAATCATTGTAAGCCCTTTGTGCGGTTTTGGATTGTCGTTTTGGATAGTAATTCCTTCTGAAGGATGTATTAACACTTGAGTCTTTACTAGTGGGTTACCATCTTTAATTTAGAACAAGTAGGCCTATACATTGTGCATTATTCACGTTAATTATGAACCTGGTATAGTTCTTGGTAGTTATCTGGGAGGTAGTGTCACAGGCCAGACCTTAAACGCCGGCCCTTTCAAAGTGCACCACCCCGAGGAGTCTGACCAGAGACACACCACAGACAGGACAACGTGATAAGATACAAAGTTGTGTTAGATTTGATTAAAGTAGTCTCTCAGAACCAGGGACGTGCACAGGAATTTTGAGGGGCAGTTGCTCTGACCTGAAAAAACGGCAAACCCCCCCCCCATATATACACAAAGAAGTAAAAAACTGAAATACAGCAATCACCTTAACTACTACTAATAATAACACAGAAAAATATGACTTGAGTCATGAAAATCCCTACATCAATATCCCTATCAATATCCTATCAAGTCACTGATAGGTTTCTCCAAATTTACATACTAAACAACATGCAAAGCTTCAAAGGAGAAGTGTCTAAACTATTAGTGGCCATTTCAACCGTACAAAAATTAAGAAAAATTTTTTTTTTCTTGCTACACTGCAGCATAATAAAATAGTCTCACACTCCAGTAATATTTCTGTGAATTGAATTAATCTTGCACTTGTTCATATTTTTTGTATTATGTCTGAATATTCAGTTGAATTTTGCCCATACAAATGGCCTTATCTGACCGTGTTTATGTCCAAACTCAATGACTCATATTATGGTCTTATTTATAAAGATTGCAAAATGTCAGAGATGACAGGTTTATGATATACAACTTTGTAAACTTATACAAAATGTATTAACAATATGTTAAATGCCACCAAAATACACATGAGAAAAAATAATCATTTTTTTTAATGATTTTTTAAAATTTTTTATTCTGTTTTTTATTTTTTAAATTTGAAAATAAATAATCTGGATTGAATTGACAGATGGGGGAAAACTCGCTTCTAATAAAATATATAAATAAACGCTTAGATTTCGGGAAAAAATACAATCCTTTTTTAACCTTTTGGCTTCCCGTACATTCAGTTGTGCTTCTTGCTTGTATTCAGTTCTGATGGTACGTATGGTAACTCGGCAACTACGCATGATTTGTAGAAGGATTGCGTAAAGGGAACACGAATTCGGGTAGGGATCTGAATCGACTGCTTCACCGGTCGCGTGCAGTGCTGCAGCCACGGAAACAGAGTTTTGCCCTTAACCCACTTACTTTCACTTTCGGTACTCGAATGGAAGTGAATGAGGCTTTGCGATTTTTTTTGTTTTGTTTTGTTTTGATTTTTTTATCTAGGCCTACGTGAAATTCTGCATATTTGGACAATTTATTTATTTTCCCCCTCGGAAGGGCAACGTGAGTCGAGAAGGGCAATGGGCAGTTGCCCGGGCAACCTGAGCAACCCCCCTGTGCACGTCCCTGCTCAGAACAGGGCATCAATTAATCGATCTCTTCTTTGTCTTCCAAGGTTCCAAGGATATAGTACCTGCAGAAGGAGGAGCTCTCACTGGCGTCGACAATAGTAATGTATCCCTCAGCGAACCTTCCAGACAGGCCGTGACCAGCACTCAGGTAAGGAACTTTCCAGTGAACCTGCAGGACAGACGGTGACCAGCACTAGGGTGGGGGACTCCACAACGGATCTTCAGGACAAACGGTAGGTAACACTCAGGTAAGGAACTTCCCAGTGAACCTGCAGGACAGACGGTGACCAGCACTCGAGTGAGGGACTCCACAACGGATCTTCAGGACAGACAGTATATTGAGACCCCCGCACTCAGGACAGACAGTATACGGAGACCCCCGCACTCAGGTAAAAACTACACAACGGATCCTCGAGACAGGTTACAATGGTGGAGAAGTCGGAGCCACTCTTTGACACGGGCAGTGGTAAGGGATCCCACAGCAGTCCTCCAGACAGGCGGTACACACACTTGAGAACTTCACAACGGGTAAGAGCTCCACAGCGGATCTTCAGGATAGGCAGTGAACAGCACTCAAGTAAGGACCTCACAGCGAACCTGCAGGACAGACGGTGAGCAGCACTCGGGTGAGGGACTCCACGGCGGATCTGCAGAACAGGCAATGAACAACACTCGGATGAGGGACTCCACAGCGGATCTTCGGGACAGGCGGTGAATAGCACTCAGGTAAGGACCAAGACTCGTTCTCCAGGCAGCAATGGAGCTTCTCGTGCCGTTCGGTCATATAACCACTTGTTTTTGACCGCGGCTGCCTCAATTCGGTCAGTGACCCTTTGATAGGCCGAATGGAGTTGTAGGTGGTGCCTGTTCACCCAATCGTTCAGACTGGAAACCTCCCCGGTACCAGCCGTTCCCAAAAGGAGATCCATGGGCAGCTGCACGTGCCTCCCAAACATTAAGTAAGTCGGGGCGTACCCAGTGGTGCTATGCACACTGTTGTTATAGGCCTGGACCAGGGCAGGAAGACTATCTACCCACTGGCCCTGGTGGTCCGCATCCAATGTTCCCAGTAGACTCAGCAAGGTCTGATGGTTAATCTCTGGGGTTGTTCGGCCCAAATGGACCCCGAATCTTTCAAATAAAAAAATGTAAAAAATCACAGCTTCTTCGGAATGGTCCGAAATTTGGTGACTTTGTTGGTATTTGGTATATGAACACCCAAAAAAATTGGGGACAGGATGTGAACAGTCTAAGTGGTTGTAAAAAAATAGTCACACTCAGGACCTTCAGGTCCAAATGGACCCCCATAGGAAATGAATGGGAAATTGGCAAAAATGTGAAAAAAACTGAGTTTTTTGGTGCATACAATCTACAAATCAGCCACAATCCATAAAAAAAGCACACAACAGTGAAGGGGTGAATCTATAAAACATCAAGAGTGCAAAACAGACACATCCACACACACACACACAGACACACACACACACTTTTATACACATACACACTCATAAATTCAGATTACATAAATCTGTTTTGAATTTTTAAAAATCACAGCTTAATCGGAATGTTACGAAACTAGGTGACTTTTATGGTATTAGGTATGTGAACACACAAAAAAATTGGGGACAGGATCTGAATAGTCTAAGTGGTTGTAAAAAAAAAAGTCAAACTCAGGACCTTCGGGTTCAAACGGACCCCCATAGGAAATGAATGTGAAATTGTCAAAAATATGAAAACACAGATTATTCAATATGAAAACACAGACTATTCAAATAGAATAGTCTATTTGAATAGTCTAAGTGGTTGTAAAAAAAACAACAACAAAAAACTCACACTTAGGACCTTCGGGTCCAAATGACCCCCATTGGAAATGAATGGGAAATTGTCAAAAATATGAAAAAATGTTTTCACTTTTTTTTTTATTGTTTGATAATAATTATACTTTTACTGTTATTTTAGTTTTTTGATCATTATTTGATGTTACCAGTTACTGTTCATTGAATTTGTTAATTGACTTCTCAGTTACTGTTCATTGAATACTGTTCATTGAATACTGTTCATTGAATTCAAAATGTTTCTTGTGAAAGATTAATAAAAAAGATGTTATGACTGAAAGAATTGCATTTTTATTAAGTTAGAATAAGTTAGAATTAAACATTGGGTAACAAAATGCTTTCCATTTGTTCTCTTTCCAATGCAATGGTCAGATTTGACTGTATTATAAAGTAAAACTGGCACTTCAAATTACCATTTAAACCAACCAAACAAACAAAAAACAAGACAAAAATAGTCTTTGAGAATCTGTTATTATATGTTAAAAATCAACAACCTGAAAAAAAATTTGTATATATTTGCAAAAATCACTAGAATCCCCAGGCCTTTCTACAGAGAGCTGTAAATCCACTAATGGTAAAAATGTGCTATTGCGTGATAAAAATGCTCAGTGTGTCCACCAGATGGCATCTATATTTTTTCAAAAATTGCTTTCATGAGGCCTAGGCTTCACTCTAAAATGTAATACAGCTTCGATAAAAAAAATAAAAATAAATAAAATAAAATATATTCTATTATGTTCAATGGGAAAAAATGGGTAATAATTATTGCATAAATATTAATTATAAATCATAAAATATCTCAAAACACCAAAAAAGAAAAGAAAAAAAATGATAAAAAACAAGTAAAAAAAAATAATTATGATTTAATTTTTTAAATATGAATCCTGCCCTTTGGGTCCATTTGGACCCGAACACCCCAAGTGTGACTGTTAAACGAACAACCCCAGAGGGTTAAACAGCTCACACCCCCCGTTGCCCTGGGGGTGGTACGGTGTGGTGTGAGTCTTTGTACACCCATAAAGCCGGCACAATTCCTGGATAACCCTGGATTCGAAATGTGGCCCTTGGTCCGAATGTAAGGTCTCTGGGCACCCAAACGGCTGAAACACCATCTTCCACAGAGCGTTCGCACTGGTGATAGCGGTCTGGTCCAGGGTCGGAATAGCCCAAGCACACTTCGTAAACAGATCCGTTACCACCAGGATATTCTGAAACCGATCCATCGGTCGACTCAATGTCAGGAAGTCCATTGCCACCATATGTAAGGGGGCCTTGGGCCGTATGGACATCAGGGGGGCTCTCACCTCCTTCCGGGCTTTAAAGAGTGTGCAACGCGGGCATTTCTGGATGAAGGATTTTACAGATATTTCCATCCCAAGTCAATAGAACTGCCTCCGTAGCAGGGACACAGTCCTCTCCTGCCCTTGATGTCCCGACCGGGTGTGAGAGGCCTGTAACAAGGTCTGGACCTGACCTTCGGGTACTACGATTTGACACACGGCTTCCAGGGTCACGGGGTCCTGGATGGACCGACAGACCACCCCTTCTCTCAGATAGAGCTTCTCCCATTGTCTGAGAAGTTTCCTCACTGTCAATGTCTGGGCCCGTCTTTCTTCCGCCCTGGGGGGTGACCCCCGTATCAACCAAGATCGTAACACCACCAGATCACTCCAGATCTTGCCGTTCCCTCCACTGCCGCGGGTCCCAGCCCCAGCTAGTGGGGGTTTCTCCTGGATAAAATCCAGGTGCCTCTACCACTCTTACCGTAAATTCCCCCTCATCTTCGGCAGAAGGTGTCCGCAAAGGCCCGTTACCGTCGATCACCGGAAGCCTAGATAGCACATCGGCATTAGTGTGTTCTCGGCCCGGTCGATACCAGAGGCTGTAATCATAGTTGGCCAGTTGTGCTACCCACCGCTGTTCAACCGTCCTCAGCTTGGCCGTCTGTAGGTGAACCAGAGGGTTGTTATCTGTTACCACCACTACCTTAGCTCCCCACAGGTAATCCTTGAATTTCTCGCTCATAGCCCCACTTCATGGCCAGCAACTCGAGCTTGAAGAAATTATAGTTGGAATCATTTCGCTCGGCGGGATGGAGGCTCCGGCTTGCATAGGCTATAACTCGCTCCACTCCTTGTTGTTGCTGGGCCAACACGGCTTTCCAATCCAGTGTTGCTGGCATCGGTATAAAGGATGATAGGCTGAGCGAAATCCGCATACGCCAGAATTGGAGCCTGTAGAAGTTCGTGCTTAAGCCTCTGAAAGGCAACATCACAGGGGACCTCCGACTACGGGGGTGTGCCGAACCCACAAGGAGTTGGTTCAACGGCTCGGCAATCTTCGAGAAGTCTTTGATGAAGCGCTGATAATAGCCCACGAAGCCTAAAAAGGATCTCACTTGGCGCACCGTCTTGAGTGGGTCCCATCCCTGGACGACCGACACCTTCTCCGGGTCCACCGAAACTCCAGAGGTGCTCACACAATGGCCCAGAAATTTTACCTCTTTTTGGAACAAGTGGCACTTGTCTGGTTGTAGCTTCAGCCCGTACTTTTTCCTGAAATGTCCGCTCCAGATGTTGTAAGTGGGATGTAAAGTCTGGGGAATACACGATAACTTCATCCAGGTATACCAGCGTGCTATCCATCAGCTGGCCACTCAGACACCGCTGCATTAGCCGCTGGAAAGTAGCAGGGGCGTTGCACAGCCCGAACGGCATCCGGTCCTACTCAAAGAGGCCGAATGGAGTGGTGAACGCGGTCTTTTCCCGATCTCTCTCCTCCACCTGTACCTACCAGTATCCTCTGGCCAGATCCAAGGTAGAGTACCATGCGGCCTGAGTCAAGCTGGTGAGCGTATCCTCAATTCGTGGCAGCGGGAAGGCGTCCTTCTTGGTAACTTGGTTCAATTTACGGTAATCCATGCAGAACCTCCAGGCTCCGGTCTTCTTTCGGACCAAGATGATTGGGGCCGCCCAAGGACTACTACTCTCCCGTATAACTCCCTTCTCCAACATTCCCCCCAACAGGGTACGAACCTCAGAGTAGAGAAGTAGCTCCCGGCTGGGCAAGGCATTACTTGTAGGAATTTGATGTTCCACCACATCGGTTCGGCCATAATCTTCGTCATGGATGGAAAATATGTGTTGCCATTTCGCCAGGAACTCTTGGAGCTGTTGCGTCTGACTCTCCTCCAGCCCCTCTCCTCATAGGGATTCTCCCCAAAGATGAGCCGGCATCCCCTCTCCAGGAAGATTCATGGATTGGTCCATCTGCTCCAAAGCCACTTCAACCACCGTAGAGCTCACTTGGCAGAAGCTGACTCCCCGCCTTCTCTCATTTGTTGAGGGCCCACCGAGGTCACTCGGGCCAGACGTTGGTGGCGGTACAAGTTGACTGGGTAGGGATTTACGTTTCGTACCCTCACAGAAACTCTGCCTCGACGGGCTATGGCCAGTCCTCGAGCCACCTCCACACTCTGACAGTTCCAATGGGGCTCGATGAGAACCCAATCCTCCGGACCATACGTCCGAGCGGGCAACCGAGCCCAGATGACAGCCTCGCTCCGGGCCGGAACAGAAAGGGCATATCGACACGCCACCCGGCCAGTGTCTTCGTAGTCCCGTTGGGAACTGGCCATGTGGATCCGGCGACAGTCAGCAACAATGCGCTCCCACTTCCGTCGCTCGGCTGAAGGAGGGTCTTGAATTGGTCCAGCTCGAAATAGTTCCTCCCAACATTCCATAATGACATTCATGCCCAGAAGGGCTCGATGTGCCCCCAAGCAAGGGTCCCGGACAATCACAACTCCTTTCTGTGGTACAGTGACCCCATGGATCTCAAAATCTGTAACCAAGTAGCCGATGTAAGGGATATCCAGACCATTTGCTCCACATAGGGTAAGCCAAGGGGCTTCTGCCTCCTGCAGATGGTGTACATTGAACAGTTCTTTGGACAGGCTTTCGGAGAATAAGGTTACTTGGGACCCAGTATCCACCAGACACTGAACCCGGATGGCGTTTACTCCAATCTCTACGACAGGGAAATGCCCAACTAAACTGTCTCTAGGGGCAGTGGACGAAGAAGGGTCAATCAAAGGGGTCCCGACCACTTGACCCACAGTGGCCGGCCGGTAGCTCTAAAAACCCCCGTGTGAACCACGGCGAGAGCCGCATTGACGACTATAATGTCCAGGTTCTCCACAGCTGTTGCAAATTGGACGGCCCTGTTCGTCCCACTGGAATCTAGGCCCAGCAGGCCAGAATGGACGTCTCCCTCGATCTCGACCCCCGTCTAAATAAGAGCGCTCTCGGGGCAGAGCCAAAGGATCTGGCCGTCCCTGACGGAGTTCTTCCAGAAGGGTCCGAGACAACTCGGTCATTTGTTCACGGACATCCTTCATCAGCTCGGCACGTAGAGTTTGCTTCCAGTCAGCCGGCCCAGGAGGGATAGAACCACACGCACTACTAGTGGCCAGGCAAACAGGGTGCTCGACTGTCTCCGCATGGTCTAATTCCAAAGCTAAGGCCTCCATCCGCAAGTCCTCGAAGGTCAGCTCGAGGTCTCGACGGAGCTGCCCACGCAGGCTTTGACGAACAAGGCCCTCCCGAAGCCCCAGGAGAAATTGGTCCCGTAACAGGGTCTCTTCTGCTCCCAGACCATGATCACGTCTCCCCTTCAACCTTGTAAACTGCTCTCGTAATTGTAGCGCGAAAGCCAGTAAAGTTTGCCGGGGCCCTTATTTGCAGTTGAAAAACTTGGTTCGAAGGACAGCTACTGGAGTGGCATCACCATACTGCCCGGCCAAGAAGTCGAAAATGGCTTGTGGCGTAGCTCGGGTCGCTGCAGGTGCGGCCTGTACCTCTCTCTTGGCCTCCCCTTCAAGCAAATTTAGGATGAACTGTAACTTCTGAGGGGCCCCTGGCCCCTGGAGCCCTGCCAAGTACTCAACCTGGGCCTTCCAATCCGATAGACTTAATTCTGACCCTGGTCCTCCATACCTCTGAGCCCAGGGAGGACCCATAAAGATAGGCATGGTGAATAGGTGGATCTGCGGGACAGACAGTGAGCGGCACTCGGGTGAGGGACTCCACAATGGATCTTCAGGACAGACAGTAGGTAGCACTCAGGTAAGAACTTCACAACGGATCCTCGAGACAGGTTACAATGGTGGAGAAGTCAGAGCCACTCTTTGACACGGGCAGTGGTAAGGGATCCCACAGCAGTCCTCCAGACAGGCGGTGCACAGTACTCAGGTAAGCAACTTCCCGGCAAATCTGCGGGACAAACGGTGAGCAGCACTCGGGTGAGGGACTCCACAACGGATCTTCAGGACAGACAGTAGGTAGCACTCAGGTAAGAACTTCACAACGGATCCTCGAGACAGGTTACAATGGTGGAGAAGTCGGAGCCACTCTTTGACACGGGCGGTACACAGCACTCAGGTGAGAACTTTACAACGCGCAAAACATTTGCGATTTTTTTCCCACTCTAAATAATGATCAAAAACGATTGCGAAATGACGGCGTTTCCATTAACTGATGTTGTGGGACTAAGCGTATTTTTTTCCTCTTGCGATCAGTCATTCCAAAACTCATGACAACGGACGTTGGTAGGTTTATATCACAGCCACCGCACTAGACATTATTATTAATACAATAAAAGTAATATAATTATTACGTGTTATCCAAGCATTAATGGCAAGGAAAGACTTCTACTGTGAGCGGCACATATGAGGTGTTTTCTCACTCAGTTCTGCGCCGAGGTCTTGATTGTGGCATTTATTCTCTTTATTATGTTGACCCTGTCCTGAGGCCTTCCCATATGATAGGGCATTGGAATATTTTTTTCAGAAAGGCCCGTAAAATAAAATGTTCAAACAAAAGGTGCAAAATTGCCAATAAGAAGTCTGTGGAGCAGTCATAGAAAGTGTAGTGACAAATGTGTATGTGTATATATATACACCCCACCCCACCCCCGTGGTTTTAATAGGTTTTCAAAGTAACTTGAAAGTAAAGTAATTAGTAATCTGATTACTTTTTACATGCAGTAATCAGTAATGTAATCAAATTACAAGTTTAAAGTAGTAATTAGTAATTTGTAGTGGATTACATTTTTTTAGTAACTTACCCAACTCTGGTGAACACAAATGAAAGACAAAACAAAACAATCACCAGTGGTATTACATATTAACCACTGAAATAATTTCTTCAAGTTCAAAGGGAATATCAATTGGAATGTTGATCAGTGTTAAACTTTCCCAATTGTCCTCTTGGGATGTTTCAGTCCCAAAGGGAAAAAATATCAGTCTCTGAAAATGTGTTCTCTTACTTATCTGAGTAGAAATAATGAAACGAAAAATTGTCCTTTCCTCTAAGTTCGTGATCCTTTCAGAATTGAAGTGGGAGGCTTGCCATCATTTAGGGAAATCCATCTTGAAAAAAAAATTCAGTATGCATTCAATATTGTATATCATTAATGATTTACAATTACATATACAACACAGGAAACAAATAAAATACATATATATGCATACCATCATCCTAACAAATGACATTGTACTTAATTACCTGTCCATTCACTCTTTTCTCTTTTTTTCTTCCACAGGCACGCGCAACCAAAATGGCGTCAGCAGTGAACACTTGCGTAACACTTGAATACACCATGCGGTCTGTCACGACCACACTGCAAATGAACAACCCAACCCATACAACATCAGAATTTAACACAATCTTGTCTCATATGCATAAAACAAATAAACAGCTATTACATCCAATGTGTTGTCATTCATTTTTTAAGGCTAATTATAACATTGGTAAACTCACCGAGTCAATGTAAACTCTGAAGTGCCCGATTGACAATCACACAAGATCATCCACTATCTTACCCTCTGATTTATTCAGTTTGTATGAACTTTGAACAGTTTAAGAACTATATTAGTTCACTTTTAACACTCTCTCGTCATCAGATCAGATATCCCAGTCGCTCTGCATCTGTCGTCTAATCTGCACAACACTATACGTAAGCAAGGGGCGGAGCCAGCAATCAAACGCTCCGATTGGTGGATACTCATCTCTTAACTCAATTCAGATATATATTTATATAATTTTTTTTATATAATTTCGCATTTATGAATAATCATAACATTCTATTCAAGCAACATAAAAATAAATAATATCTGTAAAACAATTATTTAACCAGGGTTACACTTTCCCCCCCTGAAATCATGCAAGCCCCTTTGCATGCTCTGAGTGGCTGATTAGTCACTACATTTGGTAAAACATCAGGTAAAATGGAAAGGACACCTGTATTTTCAACACCATTGAGGGAGCTAACAAGGGCAGTGCTTAACCCCTGGAACAAAGACTGAACAACAAAAGACGGGGTTTCCAAGCTGAAAGTAGGCAAGTCTCTCAGGTTCCTCTCTCTGCCTACTAGAGCGTCTGAGCGGAATATCCGAATTATGCCCCCCCTCAATTTTAGGCTGTTGTTCTTTCCCTTCAACAGGAACATCTGATATTTCAGCATAGTTTGCCACTTCAACTTCATATTCACTTTGAACAGGTAGGTCCTTTTCTGTTTCAGTTTGGTCCTCGTCAGGTATATTACTTGTTTCAGGGACCCCTTGGAGTATCAACAGGTAAGTATTCGTCTGGGGCATCAACAGGTGAGTGTTCCACTGGATTATCAACATCTGGGGGATCTTGGTTAATTGAGTCAGCAACAGAAGGAACATCCACAGTTTCCTTTGATCTACCGATGTCATGGACTGTAGAGAACTGTACTGTTTCCACAACTGGAAAAGCATTATACCTTCCATTAAGTGTCACGGTGTCTGGTGGGTGTGGTGCTTGTTTGTTGCCTGGGAACCAGCTGATCACTCAATCAGCCGTCAGCTGCAGATAATGATTTCTGCTTGTTAGCTGCCTTTATCTAGCTGGTGTGTAGTATGCTTGGTGTCGTTTCTTTATTCCTGTTTGTACTCTGTCACCCAGTACCTGTATCCTTGTCTATCGCGATGGATTTCTGTTTTCCACTGTGCAGTCAGTCTTCTGAGGGATTGTCTGGGATTTAGTCTCCTATCGCTGGCCTGAGTCCCCGCTGTGATTCCAGTCAAGCGTCTCTCGTTGGGGATCATAACATCCAGGTCGCCCACCAGCAAGAGTGGCTGTTTGAGTATTCCCTGTTGTGATTTCAGGTCGCCCGCCTGCAAACGTGGCTTTTTGAGTATTTCCTTGTCCTGTTTATCGTCAATAAACTGTTTGCTTGCATTTGGATCTTGAGACTCATCATTGTGACATTAAGATCTTCATCCTCTGGATCAGCAAATGAGTCATCATCCGATGGTGGAACACCAGAGTTCAGGCGTGTTCTGGGTTTATAAGCAGGCTTGGGCAAGGTAGGGCTCGAGACTTCTGGTATTGTTAAGTATCCGCAAGGAAGCAGAAGGTCTCTGTGAAGTGTACGAAGAGGACCATCCTTGCTCTCAGGACGAACTGTGTGGACTGGTAAGTCAGCTGCTCGCTTTACTACTACATACACCTCAGACTCCCATTTGTCTGCTAACTTGTGCTTACCACGCAGCCGAACATTTCTCACCAACACTCGATCATTGACTTCCAAGGAGGAATTTGTCACACATTTGTCGAATCTGGTTTTGTTCTGCTCTGCACTCTTTAATGGTCCACGGGAGGCAAGCAAATAGCGTTCTTCTAGATGAGACCTTAGATGCTTGACATATTCGGAATGGGATTTCTGTGGACTGTCTTTATATGCTAACCCAAAGGCAAGGTCAACAGGCAACCGAGGCTGGCGCCCAAACATCAATTCATAGGGGGTAAACCCTGTAACTTCGTGCTTCATGCAATTATATGCATGAACTAATGGCTTGACAAAATCTCTCCAATGAGTTTTGTCTTTCTCTTCTAATGTGCCAAGCATATTCAACAGGGTCCTGTTGAAGCGCTCCACAGGATTTCCCCTAGGATGGTAGGGTGTTGTTAGAATTTTCTTAATGTCTAATATCTCACAAAGTTCTTTGATTGTGCGTGACTCAAAATCTGGGCCCTGGTCACTATGAAGGCATTCAGGGCACCCATAGTGCACAATAAAATTCTCCCAAAGACACTTTGCTACTGTTCTCCCCTTTTGATTTGGGGTAGGGATTGCCACAGCATACTTAGTGAAAAAAATCTGTGATCACTAAGATATCTCTCGTGTTGCTTCTGTCTGGTTCCAATGAGAGGAAGTCCATACAAACTAATTGTAACGGCCTAGTGGCCTGGATGTTGACCAAGGGTGCAGCTTTTTGAGGTAAAGACTTCCTTCGCACACAACGACCACATATCCTGACCTTCTGTTCCACTTCAGCAGCCATTTTTGGCCAGTAGAACCGGGATCTAACCAGATCCAAGGTTCTCTCCATCCCCATGTGCCCCATATTATCATGTAAACTGCTCATCACAGTGAATCTTATCTCTTCAGGGAGCACTAGCTGGTAAGTGATGGAATCCTTATCTATCCGTCTTCTATAAAGTGTTCCGTCCTTTACCTCAAGGCGGTTCCATTCTTTTAGGAAATAGGGAAGACCAGGAAGTTCCTTCCTTAGCGTTGGTGAAGGTCTCTCTCCCAACTCCAAGAGCAAAATCACCTCTCGAAGAACTGGATCAGCTCTGTTTATCACCAAGGTCTTTTGAAAGGTGAGGTATAACAGGTAAACAATCAAACCTATCTTCTTGTTCATAACAGTCGGATACAGCGTCAGAACGTAGTGCAAGGGAGCTTACGAGAGCAATGCCTGGCCCGACATCAGCTGATTGCCTAACAAGGTGCTTCTCACAGATGGCCTGGACTACCTCATCCGTGGCGCTGAAAGACTCTTCCGCGGCGGTAAGCTGATGCTGTATGAACTGTTGGATCCTTTCATGCTCCTTTTGTGACAAGAGGTTTTCTGGAAAAGGCTCCTGAGGTCGCCTGAAAGGCTATCGGCATCGATGTTCAGCTTGCCTGCCCTGTACTGCAACTTGAAGGAGAAAGTGGAAAGAGCTGCAAGCCACCGATAACTAGTAGGATCTAATCTTGCGGTGGTAAGAACATGCGTGAGAGGGTTGCTATCAGTAATGACAGTGAATTGGCTGCCATAAAGGTAATCGCTGAACTTTTCAGTTACTGCCCATTTAAGAGCAAGGAATTCAAGTTTGTGAGTAGGATACCTTGACTCACTGTGCGACAGCCCTCTGCTCACGAATGCAATTGCACGCATCTGCCCACCTTGTTCTTGATACAGTGCAGCTCCTAAACCCTTGGTGCTGGTATCTGTATGGAGAAAGTAGGGGAGTTTGGAGTCAGCATAACCCAGGACAGGTGCGCTAGTTAGCTTTCCGATAATGGACTGAAAAGCTTGCTCATAAAGAGGCGTCCAACGAGTCCCAAAGGGCTCCTTAGGATTGTAGTACTGACCCTTTTTGTCACTAGTTTTACCACTTTTCCTTAACGGTGGATACCCTGAAGTAAGATCATTGAGTGGTTTCACGATGCTCGAATAATCCTTAATGAACCGGCGATAGTAGCCGGAAAAGCCCAAAAATGACCTCAGTTCTTTTAGATCCATGGGACTCGGCCAGGTTTTTAACGCTTGTATCTTTTCGGGATCTGTTTCAACCCCATGCTCCAACACAATATGTCCTAGATAGCGAACGGAGGTTTCGAAAAATTTACATTTCTCCAGAGAAAGTTTCAGTCCGTATTCCTTGAGGCGAGATAGAACATTCAATAGCCGTCTCTCGTGCTCCTCTGGAGTGTCCAAGAATATTATCAGATCGTCCAAAAAGACCAGTACTTCCTTTAGATTAATGTTCCCCATACACTTCTCCATCTTTGGAAAGTACTTGGTGCGTTGGTGACACCTTGGGGCATATGGTTAAATTCCCAAAACCCCAATGGACAGACAAATGCGGTTTTGGGTTTGTCAGACTCCTCAACTTCTATCTGAAAATATCCCGATTTCAAATCTAGTACGGAGAACCATCTGGAACCTGTCAGAGCAGAAAAAGTGTCCTCAAGATTAGGTAGTGCATACGCATCCTTCACTGTCTGGAGGTTTAACTTCCTATAATCGATACACCACCGTATATCTCAGTTTTTCTATCTCACCACCACTATGGGTGAGGAAAAGGGTGACTCAGACTCTCGTATGACTCCACTTGCTAGAAGGTTTAAAAGAAGTTTCATTGTTCAGATTTATGCGATGTTTCACCTTCTGGGTGTGCCCAAAGTCCAAGTCATGCTGACTGAAAACTTCTGGCATTTCTCTGAGCTTGTTAGTGATAAGGTCCTTCAATTTCTGTGGTAATAGGACTCACCAAAATTTAAGGTGAAATTGAGCTCCTGAGCAGGTGGATGCTTATCTTTTAAAGAGGTGCTTGGAGGAGGAAGCACTGATTTGATCGCATGGAGTTCTGCTACTATGCACCTTGGTGGGATAGCTATATCATGTTCGGTTTCATTTGTGAGCACCACTGGTAAATGGTAAGGCTGAGTTTTAGAAAGGGTAAGTATGTGGGGTTTTACAAATACCCCACCAGGCAAAGATGAGTTTTGATGGATGCTCCACCACAACACACTTATCAACCCCACAGGGCACTGCAACGGAACCTTCCACAACTACTGTCTGACCTGCAGCCATGACCTCAGGTACTTTACTTTTCAACCGCACATGACCAAGAACACCATTTGAGTTTTGTTTCCGTCTTGTTTCAAGTGTCCTCAAAACCACTCTGTAACCAAATGAAGATGGTTGATATGTTGGGGAATTTGCATTCAAATGTTGCTCATAGAGAACATCCAAGGTGTTTGTGCCTATTAAAACCAATGGTTGATTGTGAGATTTCCCATCAGGTACTACTAGGGCTACGGTAGGCACCTCAACACTCACTCAGTTCTGAGTATCCCACTGAAGCTGCTTCTCCTTTAGGAGCTTGAGTTTGGTAGTGACAAGTGCAGGATTAGGTTCAGAAGTGCAAGAAGATGCAACGTGGCCATCCTCGCCACATGTAAAACAGTACCATGGCCTGGGCATGCCCATTGGTTTCTTATTGACTGCAGTCACACTCACATTACCAGCAGTTCCTACTTTTGTTTTGTACTGTTTGTCTACTGCTTCCTGCATTAGGAGTTTCTTCTGGGTTTTTGGCTTGTCATAAGATTGGTTAACTGACTTTGTAGCTTAGCAATCTGTTTCTTTAGCTCTTGTGTCTCAGTGGCAAGTGTAACCACTCCTGGAGCTTCTCTTTGCTCAGATTCTGCAGAGGCCCATGCTCTTTGGGAATGCATCAAAGCTCTCTGTTGAGAAGACCCAAGATGCTGCTTCATACGAGTGACCATTGCTGTATGTTTGTCTTCTTCTGTGCGTAGCGTGAGCAGAAGCTGCGCAAAAGGAGGAGGACGGTTGCGCTTTTGCTCTAGCTGCAGATCAATAATCAAATCATCATCCCAGCAGCCTCTACAAAACTGCTTGATAATGTGCCGGTCTGCCTCCTCAGGAGTAATACCTGTCTGCAATCTATACAGGTAAGCGGATGGTTTCTCACCGGCATCCTGTAGGGTATTCATAAATCTTGCAGTTCATCCCCATCTTCAACAATGCCAAAAGCAGAATCTAGCAACTGAAGATAAGCTGAGGATGGGGCTTCAGGGCTTAGGAACTTTATAATATCGGCTGCAGGTGACAAAAGACTGTCCACTATCTTCCTGGACACATGCAGATCAGATAAACCAGGCTCTTTCAGAACAAGCTCAATACTGGAGCGCCAAGTATCATAATCAACCTCATTTCCAGGTCTAGGACATTTACCGTAGAACATCCTGAGCCTTGTCTGTACAGGCCCTGGGGCAGTCATTTCACCGCTCCTCACAACGTGTTCCACAATGAGCTTCTGAACTTCAGGTGGACTGTGTATTTGATGAGAGGTAAAAAGAGGCGGACCATTCAATTTAACAGGCGTGTGCTGAGACTGTAGTTCATCTACCTGACTTGGCTTAACAGGTGCTGCTCCAACACAGTCGCCAGGGAGTTTTTGCCCATTAGGGTTCCCATCTCCAGCCTCAATATCAGTGGATGCTGGTGTGAGTTCTGCGCTCATTTGAGATAGCATCTGGCTCAACACTGCTTCGAAATTGGTTCCACTCAGTTTTGCTATTTTTTTCAGTCCTTCAAGGTAAGATTTAGTGATGCTACTGCCCAATTGCTGTGTAAAGACACTAGATAATGCCCTCACGTGGTAAGTGATACCTGGATCACTGGACAGCAGGTGAGTATAAGGCAGCTGGGGTTCTAGCATTTCCAAGCCTTGACCACTGTTATATTCAATTATTGTGCTCTGGTAAAACTCAGATTCTTTGTCACTAATGAAAATGGTTCTGGCAAAAGAACCATACCTTTTCAGGATGTCAATTAACTCATCATCACTTTCGGTTTTCGTCAAGCCACTAACAATCACAGAGTTCGGAACTTTAATACCCTCTGCCTCAACTATATCCATTTTTGTTTGTTAAGGGTCAAACGATGCTAATTTAATAGTTTAAATCACAGCTCTTAATACTCAGAAACAGCACCACCTCCTGGCTGGCTCGCCACAGTTGTAGTGGGTATTAACTCACTTACTAATGGACCAGAAAAATAAAATCAGAAGACTGCTTGATACGTAAAAGGAGGTGGTGGTGATGCTGAGAAACAGGCAGAGAGACTGAAGGTAGGTTGAACCATAAAAGGTAACTTTACTTTGAGTATTTAGTGATTTTTTTCACTGTACTAAAATGGGCCCCACAGTCACCAGATCTCAACCCAATAGAGCATCTTTGGGATGTGGTGGAACGGTAGCTTCGTGCCCTGGATGTGCATCCCACAAATCTCCGTCAACTGCAAGATGCTATCCTATCAATATGGGCCAACATTTCTAAAGAATGCTTTCAGCACCTTGTTGAATCAATGCCACGTAGAATTAAGGCAGTTCTGAAGGTGAAAAGGGGTCAAACACAGTATTAGTATGGTGTTCCTAATAATCCTTTAGGTGAGTGTATGTTATATAATATTTATATAATAAATCCATATATAGTCAATATCCGTCTAAATCTCCACACAGACTTGTGGGCCCAGAAAGGCTCTCCATGTATCTCAATGTAAAGAGAACAGAAAGGGGAGAGGGGAGGACTTGAGGTCCTTTCTAATATATAAAACAGATGTTTGACTTGCATACATAGAAATAAATGTGCCAGCGCAGCATTAACTCTGGACAAATCTTTTGCACTCTCTGTACAATAGCTGAGAAGAATAGAAAAACATTTCTCACAATTAGTTAACTTGAAGTGTCCTATTTTTAAATAACTTAACGAGTTCGTTTGCCCATAAAATCTTTAGGATATTAGGTATGGAATGTGGAGTATGAATTGATTTTTTGGCGAACATTACACAATGCACCTTTAATGCATAATTACAAGCACTTATAGTTCATTTAATACTACGATAAAATCACAGATATCCCAATATGACATGGGCAAGCAGGCGAACATAAAAGCATATCGAATATATCTTAGTAATGTCTTTATATGAGGATGTTTTATGAAACGTCTGTGTGTGTGTGTGTGTGCATGCGTTGGGGGAGCTTTGCTTCGGCTACTTGGAATTCCGTTCTTGTCGGGGAGGGGGTGTTGAGTGATACGAATCTGTTTCACAGATTCACAGGCACACGCGTTCGAGTTTATGGCTGGGGTTAGAATGGTTTCCAAGTGTTGGAATGCATGATTCACCCTGATGCTGTCCAGATACGCTACAATACCCAGCCCTACCACCCACTGAAAGCTTTTTGGGACTGCATATAAATCTCATCAGTACTTTGATGATTACCAAAGCTGTGTTGTTCTGTTTTCACAAGGCCTTAATGGAAAGACGTGGACTTCTGTGCCCTGAACCTTTAAATGGCTTCAGAATCCAACTCAAATAATCCATGAAACAAATTCCATGAAGTCAAGGAGGTCTACACAGTCATTGCAGGTGTTTACTACTGTACTCTCAGATATAAAGATTAACAAGCATGTTATTTCTCAAGTTGTTCTCAAAATTCCAAGAGAATGAGAAAGTGTGTCCAAACTTTTGACTGACACTGTACGTGAACCTCTATATATTGGCTAAATTTGTGTATGTTTTTCCTGTTACCTGTGTTTTTTTGTTTTTTTTGTTTTTTTAAACAGAACCTTATGGATTACGCTGGCAATGATGATTCAGCCAGTGAAATATTCTGGTTAAGCATGCCAAGTGCAGGCACAAGGCTATCAAGCACTATGATTGGAACCCTTGAAGAACATAACTTGACTACACCTTGCACGTTATTTGTTCAGTGGTTGGAAGGAGAGGAGGTGGAAGTAAGTCATTCAATGTGTTGTTTCCTTAAGTTGAAAAAGCAATCCTATTATGGTTGTGTGCAGTGCTAATACAGTCAGTTATGTATTACTGTTGCTCTACAAAACAGTTTTACCTTAAAAAATAATAATGGACCTTTATGATTTTGAAGTCACAGTTTACCTCTACTTGATGCAAGCTCTGTTATTTGAAGATTACTGAAATAATTCACTGTCTGAAATACAGGAAATCCATTTGAATGCCCCCAATCCTGAACCCAATATGGATGAATGGTCAGAGGAGGACCTCATTGAGCAAATAGACTCATCCGTAAACACCAAGTAAGCCGCCTCCCCTACTCATTTAATTATCTTCTAGTGATTCCTTACAACCTTACAATCTTCTCACAAATGTCATATCTCAGTAAAGTTGATTCACTTCTAAATATTTATAATACTTGCTCCCCTTCAGGCAACATGCCATAGAGATACTTACAGAGCTCACCAATAAAATTAATTTGGAGGATCGAGACTTGTCAAATATGGTTAATGCATGCAGAGATGACATTTATGGCTCTGCACGACGTGCATTCACTAGACACCTGTTTGAGCCATATAAACCACTGGGAGTCGTGTTTATGAATCTTGGCGATAACCCAGAAGGGGCAGTGGATGAAGGTGGGCCAACAAGGGAATTTTGTCGTCTCCTAATGAAGGAAATACAGAGCAGGAGCCTTTTCGAAGGGCCAGATAATTCAAAGTTACTGGCCCTAGATAGCCATAGTAAGCATTTAGTTATGTTCACATTTATTCAAGGGTCCAACCCATGTTGGAAATACACTCACCGGCCACTTTATTAGGTACACCTGTCCAACTGCTCCTTAACACTTAATTTCTAAGCAGCCAATCACATGGCGGCAACTCAGTGCATTTAGGCATGTAGACATGGTCAAGACAATCTCCTGCAGTTCAAACCGAGCATCAGTATGGGAAAGAAAGGTGATTTGAGTGACTTTGAACGTGGCATGATTGTTGGTGCCAGAAGGGCTGGTCTGAGTATTTCAGAAACTGCTAATCTACTGGGATTTTCACGCACAACCATCTCTAGGGTTTACAGAGAATGGTCCGAAAAAGAAAAAACATCCAGTGAGCGGCAGTTCTGTGGGCGGAAATGCCTTGTTGATGCCAGAGGTCAGAGGAGAATGGCCAGACTGGTTCGAGCTGATAGAAGGGCAACAGTGACTCAAATAACCACCCGTTACAACCAAGGTGGGCAGAAGAGCATCTCTGAACGCACGGTACGTCGAACTTTGAGGCAGATGGGCTACAGCAGCAGAAGACCACACCGGGTGCCACTCCTTTCAGCTAAGAACAGGAAACTGAGGCTACAATTTGCACAAGCTCATCGAAATTGGACAATAGAAGATTGGAGTCTCGATTTCTGCTGCGACATTCGGATGGTAGGGTCAGAATTTGGCGTCTACAACATGAAAGCATGGATCCATCCTGCCTTGTATCAACGGTTCAGGCTGGTGGTGGTGGTGTCATGGTGTGGGGAATATTTTCTTGGCACTCTTTGGGCCCCTTGGTACCAATTGAGCATCGTTGCAACGCCACAGCCTACCTGAGTATTGTTGCTGACCATGTCCATCCCTTTATGACCACAATGTACCCAACTTCTGATGGCTACTTTCAGCAGGATAATGCGCCATGTCATAAAGCTGGAATCATCTCAGACTGGTTTCTTGAACATGACAATGAGTTCGCTGTACTCAAATGGCCTCCACAGTCACCAGATCTCAATCCAATAGAGCATCTTTGGGATGTGGTGGAACGGGAGATTCGCATCATGGATATGCAGCCGACAAATCTGCGGCAACTGTGTGATGCCATCATGTCAATATGGACCAAACTCCCTGAGGAATGCTTCCAGCACCTTGTTGAATCTATGCCACGAAGAATTGAGGCAGTTCTGAAGGCAAAAGGGGGTCCAACCCGTTACTAGCGTGGGGTACCTAATAAAGTGGCCGGTGAGTGTATGTCAACAATGAAATTTTAACAAATGTGACTGAATACAGATGTCTATTTGCCATCTCAAAAGGGGATTACAAATTGATTGGAAAAATGATCAGTATCTGCCTGATCCATGGTGGTGTAGCACCCCACTTTTTTGCCCCACGACTGTTCAGTCTTGTTGTGGGTGAGGCTACAGAAGATGTGGACCTGACAGAAATTGATGCTGATGCCAAGTCCTGAAAAATTCACTGTTTTTGCTAAAGTACATTTGAGCACAGTTCAGTTGTAAAGTTGATATGTTACTAAGAACTCATCATTTTTAGATCCAAGATGCCATTACCATTGAGGAGACCAGGGAGGCTTTAGAAGAGGCTTCAAACAGCCTTTTTCTCCTTGGGTCATTAAACATTCAGTGTCGGACTCTTCAAGACAGGAAGACAGTCGTCCAGTGTGCAGCCAAGTTTTACCTGGAGGGACGACTTAATGCTGCAATGGAACAGTTGAGTGAAACATTTCATATTAATAAGCATTGCATCCATTGGGCTGTCTTGAATGTAGGAGTTTTTAGATGAAGCAAGGTTAACTTAAATAGTGATATTTTAAAACAATTATCTCATTGTTATACACTAGGTTTATCGATGGTCTGGGATATTTAGGGTTGCATGCTGCATTGAAGGCAAATCCTAAACATCTTAGGGTATCTGTTTCTGGGCAAAGAGGACCCGCTAACTGCCAAGGACCTCATTGATGTCTTCAGCCCACACTTCGCAGAGGAGGAAAGCAACCGCAGGCACAATGAAATTAGAACCTACGCCTGGTTCCGTGATTTCTTGCTAGATGTGGAGGGTATGATGTCAATAGTAAGCAAAGCTATATAGCAAATATCTAATTTAAAAAAATTTTTTATTTAAGATATTGACATTATTTGCCACAGGTGGAGAAATTCAAGTGGATCAAAGTAAAAATCTTACTCTGCAAGAGGTCTTGTCCTTTGCCTCTGGGCTGGAGGACTTGCCCCCACTGGGATTCAAGAACCAGCTGTAATGCTTTTGTTGTGATGAAAGGATATTCAAGGAGGCTCTGGGTGCACGCAGAATAACTTGTACCAGGAGGTTTTATTAGCTTTTATCAGACACGCAACATCAGTGTTAACTCTCCAGCAGCAAAATGCACTCTGAACTTTCTAGAGCTTATTTGCATAAACTATACTGGCAAGTGCTATATTAGCCAATAAGAACACACGATGCAATATCTCTGGCATGTGATTGGTTCTTAGCAAAACATAAGAATACTACACCAGCCAATCCTTGACTTTATACAGACAGGCCGCAAATTCCCTGAAGCCAACACATGTGACGTAGTCCTCCGCCTACCGATACATAGGAGCTACGAGGAGTTCTGCAACCACATGTGCAGTAGGATTTTACAGGCTACAGAGTTTGGGATGACATAAACCATGTCACATTGTTTGTTGTTTTTACAGTTTTGACATTTGTTTTATCATATTGTTTATCACACCTCTTCTCCCCACTCTTTCTATCCTTCTCCACCTACCCCTCAGCTACCCCACTCTCTCTCTCTTTAACCTACTGAACAGGGTCTTACTTAGGTGGTCCATAACACAGCCAGTTACACAAAGCCCTCCGCTCTTGTTCTGTATTATATACAGTTGTTTTTCTCTTGTATGCTGCAGGACTGAGCTCCACAGAGAAATGTTGTTTATGTTGCTTGTTAGGAGTCCACTGTCTATTAATGCAAACAAGACAAAAATATTGCAGCAAATGTTTGAAGAGTCACAAAATAAAACAACCAAATTGTGTTGTACAACAAAACATCCCTTATGTAAAGTTTATGACTACTTATGTGTGTATGTGCTTGCGTGTGTGCGTGTAATATTTGAGAGCAAAAACCTCTACTGTACTGTGTCCCAGTGGAGTTTTGCTGCATCTAATGAGGAAAATCTGGAACTGCGTCCAAACAAAATCTTACTGAAAGCTTGTTTTTTGAGATATCAACCTCAAATTTGGAATTTATTATTCAACTTATTATTCTTATTATGCAACTTAATATTCTTATTAACTTATTTAGATTTATGGCATTTTCTAGCACTTTTTGAGTTCAACATGTTAAACGATTATGATTATAATATATGATTTATATACAATATTTCTCATAAATAATTCTCATAAACTTAAACCTATATAACTTTTTTTGGTTCACTTTTTAAATAATCTGCCAATCGTCATCTTCAAAATGAGACAAACCTTAAGTCTGCACTCCCATGCGTCAATTTTTTATGACAGTGTCTTTGGAGTACCCCAAACAAAGTAGCTTGTAGGTGGTGTGGCCTAAATAACTGCAATTACTATCGTATATCAATTATTGCCACTACATACAAACACACACACACACACACATAAATATATATATATATATATATATATATACAGTATATAGCCAATTTAGGATGGGTAATTAGTTCGCTTCTGTTCATCTTAACTAAAGGTGCTCTAAGTAACTTTTTTACCTTAACTGAACAGCTTCGGTGTCAGTGGAATGGTTATATTACTTATTTCGGGTTGAATGGTGGTGGTTTCGCACCCCCCTGGTGCCCGAGAGCGGAGAAATCCCACTTGCAACTTTGGGCCAGCGGCTCGCGATGTAACAAATTGCTTTACGGCACTGCACAAGTACACTATGCACGTACACGCCCCCATTCAAGCACCGGCTAGCTATAAGCAAAGGGCAACGATAGTTTGCGTTATGGCTGAGATTTTTTTTGAAAGAGGAAACGGGAGACTGACCGAGCAAGAAGTCAGACTAGAGTAAACATCGGACCGGCATTTTCAGAATGCAGAGAACTGAGAGAAACAGAAGCCTGCAAAAGGATGCTGACCTGGCCTTCTTGCTGTTGCACTTGTAAGTATCTTTGGAATAAACTGTTTAATTTCAATATAAAACAGTTGACGTACTTTACAGATATGAGTTGAATTACAATGGCCTACGTCAACGCGTCTGATAATAGGCAATAAACATGTTGCACATATCATGATCGAGCTATAAAAAACGTTCTGATGTTTTCTTAGACAAGCAAAGGTAAACCGTCATTCTACCAGATGAACGTACCTGTATAGACCTTGCTAATATAACTTTAGACAAATTAGCCTATATTAATGTCATGCCCACTCTCCCCCCAAAAAAAAAAAAAACACGAAAGTGGGTAGTTGGCCTCGTTCATATCGTTCGTTCCCGGTAAAAATACTAGTATGCATGACAACACGATAAATAAAAAAAAAAAATCGCCATCAGTTGGCAAGAAAATATTGCTTTACTTACCTCGGTAGATATAACTGGTTTTGAAATCCGGTTCATGCTCAGCTAGGTTGACAGCTGATCAGCTGGGTTGCTCGTGGAGGGGGGAGGAACAACAGTTCGTTGTTACAACAGTGTGTTTGAAAGCATTTACTACCAGACGCTAGGGGGAGCTTCGTAGGGAAAAAACACTCAGGGCTACCTGGTCCCCCTTTAACTAAGAACTTCAAAATGTAATTTTGTGGATTGATTTATATTTTGTGAAACTCAAATCGTATTTGGCCTTATACTGATTACTGGCAACAATGTCTACCATTTTTTACCATTTTATCAATTCTACAACAAACCAAAAATTATAAAATAATAAAACAATTAGACCAAGTGGATAACAAAAAATAATCTTTCAGTGGATAAAAATGTAAAACTCAGAATGTTAACACTATGAAGCTTTGTATTTGACACATCTCCTGCTCCATCATCTGTGACCGCCTCTGCCGTGCTGACCTGATCACTCACTGTGTGTGGAAGAAACTGATGTCAGTTCATCATTGACCCTCAAAAACCCTGATGGATTGACTGGTCCATCATCTCTGGTTACAATTCCCAAAAAATCACACTGTATAATTTTTTTTTTTTAAAACATAAAATGTTCAAAATAATTAACTTTTAAGATCAATACTTTGCACACAATTCAAAGAATAAATATCTGAATTTATGATTTAAAAAATGTTTTTAACCACTATTTGTAAGACTGCACCTCCATGACACCCGTGGGACCAGGAGCGCGGCTAGAAATTTTGGGCCCTATGAAAGAATATGAGGTTGGGCCCCCTACCGCACCCATTACATTGATAAAATCGATCTCTGGGGGCCCCAAAAGTGTGTGAGCCCTTAGAATTTTTAGAGATTGAATTAAAATCAAATATTAACATTGCTGCCCTAACTATTTCTGAATAGGATGTCTACTTCATAAATATTTGGAATAGTATGCAAATATAAGGTTCAGATCACTAAAAACATATATGGAAATCGAAGAGTAATTGGTGGAGTCTGGATGTCATCTAGTGGAAAAGTTTGGTACTGCGCACAAAAAAATTTCCTAAAGCTCATTTATTGAGACATCAACCTAAAATCTGGCCCAGAACTTGTCCAGATATTTAGGGCCCGAGCACCGATGGTGAGAGGACCCTATTGTTTTTGCTCTGTTTATTCTTCTTCTTCTTCTTCTTCTTCTTCTTCTTCTCTTAAAAGAATCGAACTCAGGCATACAATGTCCGATCTGCCCCAAACTTCACATGTTTGATAAGAGTCCTGTCCTGAACACATGCCCATGCTCATATTTGGTTATAGCAATAGCGCCACCTGCTGGTAGCAGGAAGTGTGGCAAATACAAATACTTTGACATAGTCCTCCTGTATTTATTATCATTACATACTGCCCACCGTGCTCTGTCTTCCTAAAACGGCCGGGTGGCGGCGGCACAGGTGCGAGGGCCCGCTTCATCGCTGCTTGCAGCTTTAATTCTTTATTATTATTTTTTTTTCAAGGTTTCGGGCACTTTTGGGGCCCTTAACGTGCTCGAAAACTCTTGAAACTTTGCACACAGATCAGAACCCGCGGCCATCAGGGCCGGGCTGAAGCTGGTACCCGGGCGTGGCAGGGGGTCTCGACAGCGCCCCCTGGAACGGGAATCCAACACTTGTCCATATTTCAAACACGCTTGCATGTAATAATCTGAAACTCAGTACACATATAGATCTCATCGGGCCGAACAACTTTCGCGCTCTAAGTTTTACGCCAGCCCAACAGGAAGTCGGCTATTTAGGGTTGTTTGGAAACGCATGTTCAGGAATTTAAAACACTTCGCCTAGGGAATTGACCCGATCGTCACCAAACTCGGTGTGCATGAAGTAAAGACATTGAGGATGAAAAATTGCCAGGGGATTTTTGATATCTCGAACGGTTTGGCCGTGGCGAGGAAACAAATTTATGGCGAATAATGGAAACAGGAAGTGTGTTATAACTTCTGCATACATTAACTGATCTTGATGAAACTTCAGCAGTGTGTTCGTTGTAAGAGTCCGATCACATGGATGTGACTATTGTGAGTCAATGTTATAGCGCCACCAACTGGCAGCAGGAAGTGTGTCACTTTCAAAATGCTTTGTAATCACCCTCTTATTTTTACCCGATTTGCTTCAAACTTTATGTGTATAATGTAAACACACGCCAGATGTAGACTTGTGAAAGGATTATTGATATCTAAGATACTGTTGCCGTGACAACGCATCAAACGCATCAAACTTTAATATTCTTTTTGGATGCTTTTGAGACTCTTAGCATGCCTGAAATTGCTTAAAATTGCATGAAACTCGACAGACAGATCACATTTATTAGCCAGTAGACATGTGCAAAGTTTCAGAAACGGGCGTGGTGCAGGGGCTCAGTAGCGCCACCTTTTGACAAAAGTGGGGGTGTTAGTTATATAGTTTTACCTACAATCATAAAACTCGGTACGCATATTGTTCAGATCAAGCCGGACAACTTTCTAATTAACTGTCATTAGCTCCAAACAACAGCAAGTCAGATATTTCAGTTTGAATGTCAAGTCAAGTCAAGTCACCTTTATTTATATAGCGCTTTTTACAATACAAATTGTTTCAAAGCAGCTTTACAGAGATAACAGGAAAACAATGTTGTAATAGTATTGTTAAATTCAAAATTAAATGTTAAATGTCCCCAACTAAGCAAGCCAAAAGCCAATGGCGACAAAGGCGAAGAGAGGCGAAAAAGGCAACAGTGGCAAGGAACCAAAACTCCATCAGATGACAGAATGGAGAAAAAAACCTTGGGAGAACCCAGGCTCAGTCAGGGGGCCAGTCCTCCTTTGGCCAACGAACGAACAGTGTATGATTATGAGTTAGGCAGCATAATGTCAGGAGTCAGATGTGATCAGAACTTTCACGATATTTATCCAGTTCATCTGGTTGGGGTTGGGTCATCCGGCCGGTGAGGAGATGACTGTGTTGAGGTGTCCATGGGCCTTCACAGTGTTGATGGGGCTGGCTCATCAGGGATGCGTTGTCGTCGTGTCCATGTGATGGTCCTTCCTCAGATCTGGATATGGCCTGGATCCGGCGGTTCGCGGTAAACCTCGGGATAAGCAGAGAGACTAATATTAGCGTAGACGCCATCCTTCAAACATTATGGGAAGTGTTCCCGGTTCCGGCTGATCTAAACTATGCAGCCTAACATTGAATTATAGAAATCTATAATGTGTTATGTGTATGCTAAGCCAAAGAGATGTGTTTTTAGTCTAGATTTAAACTGACAGACTGTATCTGCTTCCCGGACTGTGTTAGGAAGATTGTTCCAAAGTTTTGGTGCTAAATAGGAAAAGGATCTACCGCCAGCAGTCGATTTTGATATTCTAGGTATTATCAATTGGCCAGAATTTTGAGATCGCAATAGACGTGAAGGACTATAATGCGTTAAGAGCTCGCTCAAGTACTGGGGAGCTAAACCATTTAGTGCTTTGTAAGTAATCAGCATTATTTTAAAATTTATACGATGTTTAATAGGCAGCCAATGCAGTGTTGACAGAACCGGGCTAATATGGTCATACTTCCTGGTTCTGGTAAGAACTCTAGCGGCTGCGTTTTGAACTAGCTGTAGTTTGTTTATTAAGCGTGCAGGGCAACCACCCAGTAGAGCATTACAATAATCTAGCCTTGATGTCATGAATGCATGAACTAATTGTTCCGCATTTGTCAGTGAGAGCATATGACGTAATTTAGATATATTTTTAAGATGGAAAAATGCGGTTTTACAGATACTAGACACGTGACTTTCAAATGAAAGATTGGTATCAAAGAGCACACCCAGGTTCCTAACTGACGACGAAGACTTAACAGAGCAGCCATCGATTGTTAGACAATATTCTGGGTTATTACGTGTGGCAGTTTTTTGTCCAAAACCCGCGGCCATCAGGGCCGGGCTGAAGCTGGTACCCGGGCGTGGCAGGGGGGCTCAACAGCGCCCTCTTGAACGGGGTCCGACAATTTGGTCCATATATCCAACACGCTTGCATGAATTAATATGAAACTCAGTACACATATAGATCTCATCGGGCCGAACATCTTACCCCCGGTCAAGTTTTACGCCAGCCCAACAGGAAGTCGGCTATTATGGGTTGTTTGGAAAACGCTTGCTGTGGAATTTGAAGTACTACTCCTAGGCAATTCATTCAATCATCGCCAAACTCGGTGTGCATGATGTCAAGACTTTGAGGATGCTAAATTGCGGACGGACTTTTGATATCTCGAACGGTTTGGCCGTGGCGAGGAAATGAATTTTCATGGCTTAATAAGGACATATAAAGTGTGTTATAACTTAGTTAGTTTTACCTACAGTTACAAAACTCAGCGTGTATATTCTTCTCCTCAAGCCGAACAACTTTCTAATTTACAGTTATTAGCTCCGAACAACAGAAAGTCAGATATTTTGGTTTGAATATGGTCATTTTCTCTCTCTCTCTCTCTGAGCCAATATGGCAAGCCGTCTTAACATTTAATCATTTTAACCTACTAGTCTCTATTTTCATGCTACTAGTACTTATTTTTTAGATACTAGTATCTATTCCATTAAGTACTAGTACTTATTCATTAGCGACTAGTGCTTATTCTTTAGGTACTAGTGCCTATTCTTTAGATACTAGTGCTTATTCCTTAGGGACTAGTACCTTTTAAAAGATACTAGTACTTATTCATTAGATACTATATTAGTATCTAAAAATACTAGTATCTAAAAAATAAGTACTAGTAGCATGAAAATAGAGACTAGTGGGTTTAAATGATTAAATGTTAAAACGGCTTGCCATAAGCCTACGTCTCTGTGTCTGTGCCTGTCTGTGTGTGTGTGTGTGTGTGTGTGTGTGTGTAGGGGGAGGAGGGCTAGATTAACCATTTCACTGCTGTGTGGTTTGGCCTGCATTAAAAAGGAAAATAAATGTCTTAAGCCTTGTATTTTTAAAATAAGTTTTATTAATAAAGTAAAGGAATCACAGACTGTTTTTAAATGGGGTTGGATAAATATTTTTTTGTTTTTAAACTGTGTGTGCGTGCGTGCGTGCATGTGTGTGATTGTGCCTTGGTGTCTGTTACAGTTACAAGAGTTTAATCCTTGTTCAAGTTTAAGTTTAAGGCCTTGTCTTTTTTAATCCATTTGCAGCTTTTTATTAAGAATGGTCAAGACAGGCAGGGTGAACAATGGCAAACAGGGCAGAACAGAAAAGGCAGAGACAAACCAGGTTGACAGGCAAAGGACAAAGACCTCCAGATAAATACTAAGCTTCTGGATTTACACATTTAAGTGCTACAAGACATATTGACATATGACATCCTATGACATTAAAAATGATTCTAAATTTAAATTATCTCATTTATGTGGCTATTGTGGTTCACGATCATAGGCCCTGTCCCAAATGGCACACTTCATATGAATTTTCGGTCTTGTGTACTTATTTCATGTGTCCGTTAAATCCATGAGACCGTAGGGTGTCTCATTTTTCATTTTAGGTTTCAGAAGGTTGCTCACGCATACTTTGTGGTTGATATGTGCCCTCGATGCGCACTTTTGCAGAGCCCACACTGATGCAAGCTCTACAGCACACTTCTTTTCGACAGTCAAAGCGGGGTTACGTTTTTGCACGTCGTGCACAATAACCCCAAAGGCACCGGGGTGGCGGTGCCACCGGGCCGTTTATATATATATATATATATATATATATATATATATAGCTGCGAGCAGCGATGAAGGGCCAAAGCTGGCGGAACCGCCACCCCGGTGCCTTTAGGTACTAAAGGCACCGGGGTTGCGGTGCCACCGGCTTGGGCCCGTAATCGCTGCTCGCAGCTATATTTATTAGGGCCCGAGCACCGATGGTGTGAGGACCCTCTTGGAATTGCTCTGTTTATTATTATTATTAGGGCCCGAGCACCGATGGTGAGAGGACCCTATTGTTTTTGCTCCGTTTATTATTATTCTTCTCTAATAAGAATCGCTTTTTAGAGGGCCTAAACATGCTCGAAAACTCATGAAACTTTGCACACGCTTCAGAAGTGGTGAAAATTTACGTGTGATGTGGTTTTCAAAATTGGGTGGGGCAAATGCTGTAAATTATTGCCCCCACATTTTGCCCCGGCTCTACGTTTCACGTACAGGTATGACATTTGGTACATACATGTAATGACCCAATACCTACAAAAAAGTCTCTTGGAGCGTAGCCCTAAACACAACAGGAAGTGAGCTATTTTGAACTTCCTCCTAGATTTTGTGCATTTTTCGTAATTTCCTGATGTTGTATTTCAACGAACTCCTCCTAGAGATTTAATCAGTTCCACATCATATTTTGTCAGTCTAATCTTAAGGCCTTTGCGACGTTAAATTGCGAAGATCTAGAGTTTTCGTCGAAGGATGTGACCTCGGCGGCCTGACAAAAATGTAGATGTGCAAATCCAATTTCAGCCTCTGGGTGAAATATGCATCATCAGATAATTTCTGTGTAAATGTTGAATGCAGTTCCGGTGTTGCTAGGCAACCACAGACAGCCTGCAGTAACTCAGCCATACAATGTCCGATCTGCCCCAGACTTCACATGTTTGATAAGAGTCCTGTCCTGAACACATGACCATGCTCAAATTAGATTATTGTAATAGCGCCACCTGCTGGTAGCAGGAAATGTGGCAAATACAAATACTTTTGTGTTTGTATTTTTTGTGTTACAACCACAGACAGCCTGCAGTAACTCAGGCATACAATGTCCGATCTGCCCCAAACTTCACATGTTTGATAAGAGTCCTGTCCTGAACACATGACCATGCTCATATTAGATTATTGTAATAGCACCACCTGCTGGTAGCAGGAAGTGTGGCAAATACAAATACTTTGACATAGTCCTCCTGTATTTATTATCATTACATACTGGCAACCGTGCTCTGTCTTCCTAAAGCCACTGGGTGGGGATGGCACGGGTGCGAGGGCCCTTTCATCGCTGCTTGCAGCTTTAATTAGGGCCCAAGCCTGAAAAGGCGAAGGCCCTATTGTTTTCCTAAGGATTATTATTAGGGCCCAAGCCTGAAAAGGCGAAGGCCCTATTGTTTTCCTAAGGATTATTATTTAGGATTATTATTATTATTTTACTACCTTTTGGGCACTTTTGGGGGCCTTAACGTGCTCGAAAACTCTTGAAACTTTGCACACATCTCAGAACCCGCGGCCATCAGGGCCGGGCTGAAGCTGGTACCCGGGCGTGGCAGGGGGGCTCGACAGCGCCCCCTGGAACGGGGTTTGAACACTTGGTCCATAAATCAAACACGCTTGCATGTAATAATATGAAACTCAGTACACATATAGATCTCATCGGTTCATATATACTTCATGCTCTTACTTTTTACCCCAGCCCAACAGGAAGTCGGCTATTAAGGGTTGTTTGGAAAACGCATGCAATGGAATGTGAAATACTCCTCCTAGAGAATTCAAACACACGGCACGAAACTCGGTCAGCATGAAGTCAAGACACTGAGGATGAAAAGTTGCCAGGGGATTTTTGATATCTCGAACGGTTTGGCCGTGGCGAGGAAACAAAATTATGGCGAGAAACGTGAAACAGGAAGTGTGTTATAACTACTGCATACATTAACTAATCTTGATGAAACTTCAGCAGTGTGTTCGTTGTAAGAGCCCGATCACATGGATGTGACTATTGTGAGTCAAAGTTATAGCGCCACCAACTGGCAGCAGGAAGTGTGTCACTTTCAAAATGCTTTTAAATCACCCTCTTATTTTTACCCGATTTGCTTCAAACTTCATGTGCATAATGTAGACACACGCCAGATGTAGACCTGTGAAAGGATTATTGATATCTTAGATACTGTTGCCATGGCAATGCATCAAACATTAATATTCCTTTTTTTAAGCTTTTTCATGCTTTTTTATGCTTTCGGGCACTTTTGGGGTTCTTAACGTGCTCGAAAACTCTTGAAACTTTGCACACGGGACAAAACCCGTGGCCATCAGGGCCAGGCTGAAGCTGGTACCCGGGCGTGGCAGGGGGGCTCGACAGCGCCCCCTGGAACGGGGTCCGAAAACTTGGTCCATAAATCAAACAGGCTTTACCCGATTTGCTTCAAACTTGATGTGTATAATGTAGACACACGCCAGATGTAGACCTGTGAAAGGATTGTTGATATCTTAGATGCTGTTGCCGTGACAATGCATCAAACTTTAATATTCTTTTTGGATGCTTTTGAGACTCTCAGCGCACTTTTGGGCCCCTTAACGTGCTCAAAAACTCTTGAAACTTTGCACACGGGTCAGAACCGGCGACCATCAGGGCCGGGCTGAAGCTGGTACCCGGGCGTGGCAGGGGGGTTTGACAGCGCCCCCTGGAACGGGGTCCAAAAACTTGGTTCATAAATCAAACACGCTTGCATGTAATAATATGAAACTCGGTACACATATAGATCTCATCGGTTCATATATCCTTTGTACTTTTACTTTTTACCCCAGCCCAACAGGAAGTCGGCTATTAAGGCTTGTTTGGAAAACGCATGCAATGGAATTCGATATACTCCTCCTAGAGAATTCAACCAATCGCCACGAAACTCGGTCAGCATGAAGTCAAGAGATTGACGATGAAAAGTTGCCAGGGGATTTTTGATATCTCGAACGGTTTGGCCGTGGCGAGGAAACGAATTTATGGCGAATAATGGAAACAGGAAGTGTGTTATAACTTCTGCATACATTAACTGATCTTGATGAAACTTCAGCAGTGTGTTCGTTGTAAGAGTCCGATCACATGGATGTGACTATTGTGAGTCAATGTTATAGCGCCACCAACTGGCAGCAGGAAGTGTGTCACTTTCAAAATGCTTTGAAATCACCCTCTTATTTTTACCCGATTTGCTTCAAACTTTATGTGTATAATGTAAACACACGCCAGATGTAGACTTGTGAAAGGATTATTGATATCTAAGATACTGTTGCCGTGACAACGCATCAAACGCATCAAACTTTAATATTCTTTGTGGATGCTTTTGATACTCTTAGCATGCCTGAAATTGCTTAAAATTGCATGAAACTCGACAGACAGATCACATTTATTAGCCAGTAGACATGTGCAAAGTTTCAGAAACGGGCGTGGTGCAGGGGCTCAGTAGCGCCACCTTTTGACAAAAGTGGGGGTGTTAGTTATATAGTTTTACCTACAATCATAAAACTCTGTACGCATATTGTTCAGATCAAGCCGGACAACTTTCTAATTAACTGTCATTAGCTCCAAACAACAGCAAGTCAGATATTTAAGTTTGAATGTGGATGTATCTGAGAATTTTCTCTCCCTCTCTCTCTGTCTCTGTGTGTGAAGGATTTGTCTATTGCTTTTAATGGATTTCAAGGTTTCAGGGGCTTTTGGGGCTCTTAACGTGCTCAAAAACTCTTGAAATTTTGCACACAGGTCAGAACCCACGGCCATCAGGGCCGGGCTGAAGCTGGTACCCGGGCGTGGCAGGGGGGCTCAACAGCGCCCTCTTGAACGGGGTCCGACAATTTGGTCCATATATCCAACACGCTTGCATGAATTAATATGAAACTCAGTACACATATAGATCTCATCGGGCCGAACATCTTACCCCCGGTCAAGTTTTACGCCAGCCCAACAGGAAGTCGGCTATTATGGGTTGTTTGGAAAACGCTTGCTGTGGAATTTGAAGTACTACTCCTAGGCAATTCATTCAATCATCGCCAAACTCGGTGTGCATGATGTCAAGACTTTGAGGATGCTAAATTGCGGACGGACTTTTGATATCTCGAACGGTTTGGCCGTGGCGAGGAAATGAATTTTCATGGCTTAATAAGGACATATAAAGTGTATCTATTCCATTAAGTACTAGTACTTATTCATTAGCGACTAGTGCTTATTCTTTAGGTACTAGTGCCTATTCTTTAGATACTAGTGCTTATTCCTTAGGGACTAGTACCTTTTAAAAGATACTAGTACTTATTCATTAGATACTATATTAGTATCTAAAAATACTAGTATCTAAAAAATAAGTACTAGTAGCATGAAAATAGAGACTAGTGGGTTTAAATGATTAAATGTTAAAACGGCTTGCCATAAGCCTACGTCTCTGTGTCTGTGCCTGTCTGTGTGTGTGTGTGTGTGTGTGTGTGTGTAGGGGGAGGAGGGCTAGATTAACCATTTCACTGCTGTGTGGTTTGGCCTGCATTAAAAAGGAAAATAAATGTCTTAAGCCTTGTATTTTTTAAATAAGTTTTATTAATAAAGTAAAGGAATCACAGACTGTTTTTAAATGGGGTTGGATAAATATTTTTTTGTTTTTAAACTGTGTGTGCGTGCGTGCGTGCATGTGTGTGATTGTGCCTTGGTGTCTGTTACAGTTACAAGAGTTTAATCCTTGTTCAAGTTTAAGTTTAAGACCTTGTCTTTTTGAATCCATTTGCAGCTTTTTATTAAGAATGGTCAAGACAGGCAGGGTGAACAAGGGCAAACAGGGCAGAACAGAAAAGGCAGAGACAAACCAGGTTGACAGGCAAAGGACAAAGACCTCCAGATAAATACTAGGCTTCTGGATTTACACATTTAAGTGCTACAAAACATATTGACATATGACATCCTATGACATTAAAAATGATTCTAAATTTAAATTATCTCATATATGTGGCTATTGTGGTTCACGATCATAGGCCTTGTCCCAAATGGCACACTTCATATGAATTTTCGGTCTTGTGTACTTATTTCATGTGTCCGTTAAATCCATGTAGGGTGTCTCATTTTTCATTTTAGGTTTCAGAAGGTTGCTCACGCATACTTTGTGGTTGATATGTGCCCTCGATGCGCACTTTTGCAGAGCCCACACTGATGCAAGCTCTACAGCACACTTCTTTTCGACAGTCAAAGCGGGGTTACGTTTTTGCACGTCGTGCACAATAACCTCAAAGGCACCGGGGTGGCAGTGCCACCGGGCCGTTTATATATATATATATATATATATATATATATATATATATATATATAAATATAGCTGCGAGCAGCGATGAAGGGCCAAAGCTGGCGGAACCGCCACCCCGGTGCCTTTAGGTACTAAAGGCACCGGGGTTGCGGTGCCACCGGCTTGGGCCCGTAATCGCTGCTCGCGGCTATATTTATTATTAGGGCCCGAGCACCGATGGTGTGAGGACCCTCTTGGAATTGCTCTGTTTATTATTATTCTTCTTCTTCTTCTTCTTCTTCTCCGCAATGAATCGCATTTTTGAGGGCCTAAACATGCACGAAAACTCACGAAAATTTGCACACGCGTCAGAACTGGCGAAAATTTACATCTGATATGCGTTTCAAAATTGGGCGGGGCAAAATGGCTCGATAGCGCCACCTATAAAGGTTCAACGGAGTGCGCCTCGCGTTACGTTTCACGTACGTGTACGAAATTCGGTACATACCTGTAATGGCCCAATACCTACAAAAAAGTCTCTTGGAGCATAGCCCTAAACACAACAGGAAGTCAGCCATTTTGAACTTCCTCTCAGATTTTTTTGCAGTTTTTGCCATTTTCAGGCCTCGTACTTTAACGAACTCCTCCTACAGTTTTAATCTGATCATCTTCAAATTTGGTGAGTCTAATCTTAAGGCCTTTGCGACGTTAAATTGCGAAGATCTTGAGTTTTCGTCGAAGGGCGTGTCCTCGGCGGCCTGACAAATTTTGATGTTTCGCCATGAAACAGGAAGTTGCTGTAACTCAGGCAAACAATGTCCAATCTGCCCCAAACTTCACATGTTTGATAAGAGTTCTGTCCTGAACACATGTCCATGCTCATATTCAGTTACAGTCATAGCGCCACCTGCTGGCAACAGGAAGTGACATGTTTAACACTGTTGTGGACTCCTGATAACATATAAAAAAGTGCCAGCAAGTGTTAAACATGCTAACAACATACTTGAAACATGCTAAAACATGCTAGCAAGCACTTAGCTAAGTGCTAAAGCATGCTATTACTGCAATTCAATAGGAATTTGCTGTAACTCAGGTATGGAATGTCCAATCTGCCCCAAACTTCACACGTTTGATAAGAGTCATGGCCTGAACACATCTACATGAGAATATTCAGTTATAGTAATAGCGCCACCTACTGGCAACAGGAAGTGACATGTTTAACACTGTGATGCAGTACTAGCAACATATTAATTATGCCAATGAGTTATAAACATGTTAGAAACATGTTAAAACATGCTAGCAATTCTTAGCTAAGTGCTAAAGCATGCTAATACAATGAAACAGGAAGTTTTTGTTACTCAGGAAGGCAATGACCAATCTGCCCCAAACTTCACACGTTTGATAAGAGTCCTGCCCTGAACACATGTCCATGCTCATATTCAGTTACAGTCATAGCACCAGCTGCTGGCAACAGGAAGTGACATGTTTAACACTGTTGAGGACTCCTAATAATATATAAAAAAGTGCCAGCAAGTGCTAAACATGCTAACCTCATACTAGAAACATGTTAAAACATGCTAGCAAACACTTAGCTAAGTGCTAAAGTATGCTATTACTGCAATTAAATAGGAATTTGCTGTAATAGCGCTGCCTACTGTCAACAGGAAGTGACATGTTTTACACTGTGATGCAGTACTAGCAACATATTAAATATGCCATTGAGTTCCAAACATGCTAGAAAAATGCTAAAGCATGATAGCAACACTTCCTCTTAGATTTTTGTGCAGTTTTTGCCATTTTCAGGCCTCGTACTTTAACGAACTCCTCCTACAGTTTTAATCTGATCATCTTCAAATTTGGTGAGTCTAACCTTAAGGCCTTCGCGACAGTAAATTGCGAAGATCTTGAGTTTTCGTCAAAGGGCGTGTCCTCGGCGGCCTGACAAATTTCGATGTTTCGCCATGAAACAGGAAGTTGCTGTAACTCAGGCAAACAATGTCCAATCTGCCTCAAACTTCACACGTTTGATAAGAGTTCTGTCCTGAACACATGTCCATGCTCAAATTCAATTACAGTCATAGCGCCACCTGCTGGCAACAGGAAGTGACATGTTTAACACTGTTGTGGACTCCTAATAATAGATAAAAAAGTGCCAGCAAGTGTTAAACATGCTATCAACATACTAGAAACATGCTAAAACATGCTAGCAAACACTTAGCTAAATGTTAAATTATGTTATTACTGCAATTAAATAGGAATTTGCTGTAACTCAGGCATGGAATGTCAAATCTGCCCCAAACTTCACACATTTGATAAGAGTCATGGCCTGAACACATCTACGTGACAATTTTCAGTTATAGTAATAGCGCCACCTACTAGCAACAGGAAGTGTCATGTTTAACACTGTGATGCAATACTGGCAACACATTAAATATGCCATTGAGTTATAAACATGTTATAAACATGTTAAAACATGCTAGCAATTCTTAGCTAAGTGCTAAAGCATGTTAATACAATGAAACAGGAAGTTGCTGTTACTCAAGAAGGCAATTTCCAATCTGCCCCAAACTTCACACGTTTCATAAGAGTTCTGTCCTGAACACATGTCCATGCTCAAATTCAGTTACAGTCATAGCGCCACCTGCTGGCAACAGGAAGTGACATGTTTAACACTGTTGTGGACTCCTAATAATAGATAAAAAAAGTGCCAGCAAGTGTTAAACATGCTATCAACATACTAGAAACATGCTAAAACATGCTAGCAAACACTTAGCTAAATGTTAAATTATGTTATTACTGCAATTAAATAGGAATTTGCTGTAACTCAGGCATGGAATGTCAAATCTGCCCCAAACTTCACACATTTGATAAGAGTCATGGCCTGAACACATCTACGTGACAATTTTCAGTTATAGTAATAGCGCCACCTACTAGCAACAGGAAGTGTCATGTTTAACACTGTGATGCAATACTGGCAACACATTAAATATGCCATTGAGTTATAAACATGTTATAAACATGTTAAAACATGCTAGCAATTCTTAGCTAAGTGCTAAAGCATGTTAATGCAATGAAACAGGAAGTTGTTGTTACTCAAGAAGGCAATGTCCAATCTGCGCCAAACTTCACACATTTGATAAGAGTTCTGCCCTGAACACATGTCCATGACAATTTTCAGTTATAGTAATAGCGCCACCTACTGTCGACAGGAAGTGACATGTTTTACATTGTGATGCAGTACTAGCAACATATTAATTAAATATGCCATTGAGTTCTAAACATGCTAGAAACATGCTAAAACATGCTAGCAACACTTATCTGAGTGATAACGCATGCTACTATCCCCATAATAAAGGACATTTTTGTAACTGACTTTGACATACTCCTCCTATATTTACCTACTTAAATGCACATTGCCCACCGTGCTCTGTCTTCCTGAAGCCACCGGGTGGCGGTGGCACGGGTGCGAGGGCCCTTTCATCGCTGCTTGCAGCTTTAATTATTATTATTATTCTCCGCAATGAATCGCATTTTTGAGGGCCTAAACATGCACGAAAACTCACGAAAATTTGCACACGCGTCAGAACTGGCGAAAATTTACATCTGATATGCGTTTCAGAATTGAGCGGGGCAAAATGGCTCGATAGCGCCACCTATAAAGGTTCAACGGAGTGCGCCTCCCGCTACGTTTCACGTACGTGTACGAAATTCGGTACATACATGTAATGGCCCAATACCTACAAAAAAGTCTCTTGGAGCATAGCCATAAACCCAACAGGAAGTCAGCCATTTTGAACTTCCTCTCAGATTTTTGTGCAGTTTTTGCCATTTTCAGGCCTCGTACTTTAACGAACTCCTCCTACAGTTTTAATCTGATCATCTTCAAATTTGGTGAGTCTAATCTTAAAGCCTTTGCGACAGTAAATTGCGAAGATCTTGAGTTTTCGTCAAAGGGCGTGTCCTCGGCGGCCTGACAAATTTCGATGTTTCGCCATGAAACAGGAAGTTGCTGTAACTCAGGCAAACAATGTCCAATCTGCCTCAAACTTCACACGTTTGATAAGAGTTCTGTCCTGAACACATGTCCATGCTCAAATTCAGTTACAGTCATAGCGCCACCTGCTGGCAACAGGAAGTGACATGTTTAACACTGTTGTGGACTCCTAATAATAGATAAAAAAGTGCCAGCAAGTGTTAAACATGCTATCAACATACTAGAAACATGCTAAAACATGCTAGCAAACACTTAGCTAAATGTTAAATTATGTTATTACTAAAATTAAATAGGAATTTGCTGTAACTCAGGCATGGAATGTCAAATCTGCCCCAAACTTCACACATTTGATAAGAGTCATGGCCTGAACACATCTACGTGACAATTTTCAGTTATAGTAATAGCGCCACCTACTAGCAACAGGAAGTGTCATGTTTAACACTGTGATGCAATACTGGCAACACATTAAATATGCCATTGAGTTATAAACATGTTATAAACATGTTAAAACATGCTAGCAATTCTTAGCTAAGTGCTAAAGCATGTTAATACAATGAAACAGGAAGTTGCTGTTACTCAAGAAGGCAATGTCCAATCTGCCCCAAACTTCACACGTTTCATAAGAGTTCTGTCCTGAACACATGTCCATGCTCAAATTCAGTTACAGTCATAGCGCCACCTGCTGGCAACAGGAAGTGACATGTTTAACACTGTTGTGGACTCCTAATAATAGATAAAAAAGTGCCAGCAAGTGTTAAACATGTTATCAACATACTAGAAACATGCTAAAACATGCTAGCAAACACTTAGCTAAATGTTAAATTATGTTATTACTGCAATTAAATAGGAATTTGCTGTAACTCAGGCATGGAATGTCAAATCTGCCCCAAACTTCACACATTTGATAAGAGTCATGGCCTGAACACATCTACGTGACAATTTTCAGTTATAGTAATAGCGCCACCTACTAGCAACAGGAAGTGTCATGTTTAACACTGTGATGCAATACTGGCAACACATTAAATATGCCATTGAGTTATAAACATGTTATAAACATGTTAAAACATGCTAGCAATTCTTAGCTAAGTGCTAAAGCATGTTAATGCAATGAAACAGGAAGTTGTTGTTACTCAAGAAGGCAATGTCCAATCTGCGCCAAACTTCACACATTTGATAAGAGTTCTGCCCTGAACACATGTCCATGACAATTTTCAGTTATAGTAATAGCGCCACCTACTGTCGACAGGAAGTGACATGTTTTACATTGTGATGCAGTACTAGCAACATATTAATTAAATATGCCATTGAGTTCTAAACATGCTAGAAACATGCTAAAACATGCTAGCAACACTTATCTGAGTGATAACGCATGCTACTATCCCCATAATAAAGGACATTTTTGTAACTGACTTTGACATACTCCTCCTATATTTACCTACTTAAATGCACATTGCCCACCGTGCTCTGTCTTCCTGAAGCCACCGGGTGGCGGTGGCACGGGTGCGAGGGCCCTTTCATTGCTGCTTGCAGCTTTAATATATATATATATTTATTCTTCTTCTTCTTCTTCTCCAAGATGAATCGCATTTTTGAGGGTCTAAACATGCACGAAAACTCACGAAAATTTGCACACGCGTCAGAACTGGCGAAAATTTACATCTGATATGGGTTTCAGAATTGGGCGGGGCAAAATGGCTCGATAGCGCCACCTATAAAAGTTCAACGGAGTGCGCCTCCCGCTACGTTTCACGTACGTTTACGAAATTCGGTACATACGTGTAATGACCCAAGACCTATAAAAAAGTCTCTTGGAGCGTACCCCTAAACACAACAGGAAGTCAGCCATTTTGAACTTCCTCTCCGATTTTTTTGCAGTTTTTGCCATTTTCAGGCTTCGTACTTTAACGAACTCCTCCTACAGTTTTAATCTGATCATCTTTAAATTTGGTGAGTGTAATCTTAAGGCCTTTGCGACGTTAAATTGTGAAAATCTTGAGTTTTCGTCGAAGGGCGTGTCCTCGGCGGCCTGACAAATTTCGATGTTTCGCCATGAAACAGGAAGTTGCTGTAACTCAGGCAAACAATGTCCAATCTGCCCCAAACTTCACACGTTTGATAAGAGTCCTGTCCTGAACACATGTCCATGCTCACATTCAGTTACAGTCATAGCGCCACCTGCTGGCAACAGGAAGTGACATGTTTAACACTGTTGTGGACTCCTAATAATATTTTAAAAAGTGCCAGCAAGTGCTAAACATGCTAGCAACATACTAGAAACATGTTAAAACATGCTAGCAAACACTTAGCTAAGTGCTAAAGCATGCTATTACTGCAATTAAATAGGAATTTGCTGTAACTCAATAATGGAATATCAAATCTGCCCCAAACTTCACACGTTTGATAAGAGTTATGGCCTGAACAAATCTACATGAGAATATTCAGTTATAGTAATAGCGCCACCTACTGGCAACAGGAAGTTACATGTTTAACACTGTGATGCAGTACTAGCAACATATTAAATATGCCATTGAGTTCTAAACATGTTCTAAACATGTTAAAACATGCTAGCAATTCTTAGCTAAATGCTAAAGCATGCTAATGCAATGAAACAGGAAGTTATTGTTACTCAAGAAGGCAATGTCCAATCTGTCCCAAACTTCACATGTTTGATAAGAGTTATGGCCTGAACACATCTACATGATAATTTTCAGTTATAGTAATAGCGCCAGCTACTGGCAACAGGAAGTGACATGTTTTACACTGTGATGCAGTACTAACAACATAGTAAATATGCCATTGAGTTATAAACATGTTAAAACATGCTAACAATTCTTAGCTAAGTGCTAAAGCATGCTAATGCAATGAAAAAGGAAGTTGTTGTTACTGAAAAAGGCAATGTCCAATCTGCCCTAAACTTCACACGTTTGAAAAGAGTCATGCCCTGAATACATCTACATGACAATTTTCAGTTAAAGTAATAGCGCCACCTACTGTCAACAGGAAGTGACATGTTTAACACTGTGATGCAGTACTAGCAACATATTAAATATGCCATTGAGTTCTAAACATGCTAGAAACATGCTAAAACATGCTAGCAACACTTATCTGAGTGATAACGCATACTATTATCCCCATAATAAAGGACATTTTTGTAACTGACTTTGACATACTCCTCCTATATTTACCTACTTAAATGCACATTGCCCACCGTGCTCTGTCTTCCTAAAGCCACCGGGTGGCGGTGGCACGGGTGCGAGGGCCCTTTCAATGCTGCTTGCAGCTTTAATTTAAACATTACTTTTACTTTGTTTTACTTATTTAATAATCTGAGAAGTGTACCCTTTAAGTACCCTGTTAGTTCGCAGTGCATTAAGTAATGTTAACAAATACAACTTGATTTTAATAATTACAACTAGGCCTACAAGTAAACGTTGAAATTAATAGCAAATATCAATAAATGCTGTAGAAGTGCAGTTCATTATTAGTTCATCTGAATTAATGTAGTTAAATAATGTATGAAGCCTTATTGTAAAGTGTTACCTGTCACAGTCTTCGTCTGCACCTGTCTGTCTTCGTCTTCACTACACTTCCCAGGATCCCGCTCGTCTCCTCACCTGAACTCACTTCCTCATCAGCCACCTGTTTCTTGTTAATCATCATCTGTCTCACCTGTCTTCCCCTCGTTATTGTTCATCACTCTCTGTATTTAGTGTGCTTCAGTTCATTCAGTCCTGGTCGGTCGTCGTCTATGTTAACTGTGAATGTTAGCGCATGTAATTGCTTATGTTCATGTTTTCTGTGTTTTGTGGATCTTCTGCCCGTCAACCTGCCTGTACCAGTTTGCTTTATTTTCATACTTAGTAAATGTTGTAATTGGAGTCTTTGCCTGGAGTCCTCCTTCTACCTGCACTACACAACCCTGATATTACCGAAATTACAACTGGACAATTTGCGAGATGCGTCTTGAATGAAGGGATTAGGGGCTGTCCGAGGTGCTGAAATAAACAAACTGTGAACGTGAAACCGAGAGTTTTGCGTATGAAAACATGAAACTGCTGGACTATAATAAATCACCAATTATAATCTTATATCCTCTGTCAAATTTGACATCGATAATTCCATGCTGTTTTGCTTGGGTTTAATGATAATACAAAAGCCCTAAACCACATATAGGGACAAAAGCATGACAGACTCGATCAATAAAGCCCAGGGTTTCGATGTGGGATTTCAAGAACTCTATAGGGAACGAGCACGTTCTTTTCGCCTGTCACCTATTTGCCTGTCGAAACGCACGCTTTTGACGTGTCAGTGTGCAATCAGACGCCTGACCAGGCGTTTATGAATACTTTGGCTTGCAAGACCCCATTTCGCCTGGCGGTGTGCACCAGTGCACAGCACTTTTTGTAACATCGCGCGCGGAGCCGCATCCGAAGATGGATGAATTTGAGCCGAATCTGGCCGAGCATGTACACAGTAAACACAGAACGTTCCCCTAACGTTCCCATATGGTTCCCATTTGGTTATTTTTTTGGGAACCAAATAAGAACGTTCTAGGAACGTTCTCTGTAGGTTTAATTTTTATAACCTAAAGAGAACGTTCTGGGAATTGAGTCTGGGGTCCTTTGCTGTTGTAGCCCATCCGCCTCAAGGTTGTGCATGTTGTGGCTTCACAAGTGCTTTGCTGCATACCTCGGTTGTAACGAGTTTATTTCAGTCAAAGTTGCTCTACTATCATCTTGAATCAGTCGGCCCATTCTCCTCTGACCTCTAGCATCAACAAGGCATTTTCGCCCACAGGACTGCCGCATACTGGATGAATGTAACCCTTTTCACACCATTCTTTGGAAACCCTAGAAATGGTTGTGCGTGAAAATCCCAGTAACTGAGCAGATTGTGAAATACTCAGACCGGCCCGTCTGGCACCAACAACCATGCCACGCACAAAATTGCTTAAATCACCTTTCTTTCCCATTCTGACATTCAATTGGTTGATTAGATAATTGCATTAATGAGAAATTGAACAGGTGTTCCTAATAATCCTTTAGGTGAGTGTATATGATATCTGTATGAAGTCATGAATGATCTTATTGGTTAGAAGGGTATAACTCCCTCTATATTCAAACTATATATTTACATGCCACGTATTAGAAAACTGAGCTATCTTTCTTGCTTCCCAGCGCTGGTATTTTCTGTATGATTCATTCACAACTTAATAAAAGGATGGAGAGAAAAAGGCACTTCGTGGTTGGAAGATTTTCCTTTCTCACACTAATCATTACAGTTTTTTTTCGATTGCTAAACGACAGTGAGCACAACTGGAGCTACATGTGCAAAACTCTAACTACAGTCTGCACGACCAACAGTCCCCTGAGCTAAACAGTCACATCACCAGCAAAACTTACTCCAAGCAACACAACTCTTAACACATGGCTCAAAACAGGCTCAGCCAAACACTACACACAACCCTCACTGAGATAACACACACTGTCACTCAGAACACACTGAGAGTAAAAACACTAGCATCAAACACCAATACAGAAAATACAAACTTTTCATCTTTACAGTTTGAACAATTTCAGTGACTTCATACAAAGTAATATTTTCTTATTGTGATCCAGTGATCCAGCTCTCAGATTTAATAAAAAATATCTTAATTCGTGTACCGAAGATGAACGAAAGTCTTACGGGGTTGGAATAACATGAGGGTGAGTAATTACTGACAGAATTTTCATTTTTGGGTGAACTAACCCTTTAACGTCCGCAGGGTGTTGACTACCCTCCTCCTTCTCCTCCTTGGCGGCCTTGGATTTGTCTCATTTCTGAACTCTCGCAACCTACAAAAGTCACACAAAATAGGACCATTTTGTTTCAGAATATCGTTATTGTCAACGCAGTAACCCTTTAGTTATGCTCACATGATTGACATTTCTTTTAGCAACAGCCAGATGTCTTGCAAAAAAGTGATCTTCCGTCAAAAAGTAGGCCTAAACTGGTCGCAGGAGTGCGAGCAGCATGATCATGTTCAATTAATTCATATAATTTACTGCTCGGTTATACATAAAATAAACAAATTATCTCTTAAATTATACTTATGACTTTACATTATTTTACATTAACACCAAATTACCTTTCAACAAGACTGCCTTCTTGGTCCTCGTTTCCCATTAGTTGCTTGTCCTAGTTGCTTGTCCTATCAATCTATCAAAATTAGCATTTATTTGAGATCTTAAACTTAAAGGATTAGTTCTTTTAAAAAAACTTTTGCTGATAATTTACTCACCCCCATGTCATCCAAGATGTCCATGTCTTTTTTTCTTCAGTCGAAAAGAAATTAAGGTTTTTGATGAAAAGATTCCAGGATTTTTCTCCATATAATGGACTTCATTGGGAACCAAACAGTTCAAGATGAAAATGAGAGTTTCAGTGCAGCTTACCAGACGATAAACGATACCAGAGGGTCTTATCTAGCGAAACGATCGGTCATTTCAAAAACAAATAAAAAAGTTTAAGTTTTATAAGCACAAATGCTCGCCTTGCTCTGTTCTGTGATGCGCGTTATTGACTCACGTAATACGCAATTACGTTGAAAGGTCACGGCACGCGTAGGCGGAAGTACCGAGTCAGTGTTTACAAATGTGATGGAGGACCATATACACATATTCAAATGTCTTTGTGTCAGTTTATCATTTAAAATGGCCATTTCGTGTGCGTATCCTGGGTGTTTTAATATTAAAAAGGCTAAAAGAACATTTTCGTCAGGACAGAAGCGTGACCTTTCCACGTAATTACGTATTACGATGACGTCGCGAACGTGCATCACAGAACAGAGCAAGGCTTAATTTCTTTTCGTGTTCTATGTGATTAGAACCATAGATATCCATAATAAAGGCTAGATGTCTTACGGCGGAGCCTCTATCGTCATCACCGGCAGCCATCTTGTCACAGGCTAGGCTCTGTGATACCCGATGTAAGGTGAGAACACAAATACTCATATCTCGCGGAAATCTTGTCCGATTTACAAACGGTTTGGTTTCTTATTAACGTTATAAATGTGGCTATAATGTGACTATAATACTGGATGTTTATATAATTAATACATAATTATTCATAAGTGTGCAGTGTCATAACTACATCTCTGACGTTTATAACGAACCAAACCGTTTGAAAATCGGTAGAAAATTTAGCAAGTTATGGTTATTTAAAAAGTACATGCACCATAAACACAATGTTACGAGTGAGCGAGCAGCCTGTGACAAGATGGCCGCCAGGTGCTGACGTCGACCTCCATTGGCCAGCAGCGCGGACAAGACATCTAGCCTTTATTATGGATATCTATGATTAGAACGGCCAGTGCACCATGTGATCAGCTGCTAATATAGAATGTGCTTTTGCGCGTTGGCTGGCACTGAGCCAGAGACAGACGCGCTCAGCGCTTTTCAACCACATAATGTTTCTTTTAGGTTTTAGGTTTCAGACATATAAATTCACATAAGTAGCCTACTAAACAAACAATACATTTAGAGAGACATAGAGTTTGTAAAATACACACTGGTGATGTCTATGGAAACGGCAATAATAATCCTTTCCATTATAAGTAGACACGTTTTATTCATATCAATCAGATACACATTGTGTAAGTAACTTTAAAGTTTACTCTATTCTTCTCCCAGTTCACCGGCCACTTTCATGTATTTTGGGAGAAGTGGGTGAATTAACGTGTTGTAAATCCATTCCCGATTCTCTGAACTGTGGCACTAACATGACCGTGCCCATCGCTCATACAGCTGAACTAACGCGATCGTTATAAAGGTGTTTAGACAACAAAACACACCCACTTGACAATCGGAATATCAGATATTTAATGCTAACAAACTTGTGAATATTCTAAATAAAAAAGGAAAAACGACATAAAGCATATCATCATTCATTCAGTGCTGTTGTGGCTGCGATGTGTCACGTGACAAGCAATGACGCATCACAATGGAAACCATAAAGTAAATAATGGTCTAAATAACAGTCAGCCACAATATTTTACATTTGTGTGAAAGGGTTAAATCGACGGCAGAATGGCTAACAGAAAACTTAAGGAGAAAGGTGGATGGGTAAAAGTAAAATAAAAGCTGGCCAGGTTTCTCGAGACTGTTGCAGCAAAATGTAAAAAGTTCACAGAGCTTTTTGGTTGCTGTGCAAATGCCAGCAGCACTGCATCGCTTAGCCAGAGTGTAGAGGACCAGCAAGTGAAGGCTGAGCCTGAGCATCCACAGCCTGGTCATGATGAGGGACAGACAACAGAGTTAACTTCACATCAGCAAGAGGTCCTGGTAAGTGCCAGTAGCAGGGCACATTAAAATAGGCTGCCTTTATCCCTATCTTAGCGAATCAGTAGGGGTTCAATCTTCAGCTGGCTAATATGCTATCTTTAAAATCATTTGTTTATTCAGGTTGAAGATAGTTGCAGTACAGAAGAAGACTGGAAGAGTGCAGGGAAGTGCCAGAATCTCCCAGGATGCTCTACATCACAATATTTCAAACGCCCCAAGTCAGATAGTCACAGCCTGGAATAATTTTTTGCTAACCACCCTCAGCAAAAGCCTAAAAACCTGTCTCTACAGAGAGTGTTCAGTTGTAAAGATGGTACCAACCGCAAATGGCTCACATACTGTGAGGAGAATCACACGTTATATTGTACAGTTTGTTTAGCATTTGCCAAGCCAGGTGAAACAAATCCCTTCAGAAGTGGAACGCAGGACTGGAAGCATGTCAGTCAATGAGTAGAGGAGCATGAAAGGAGCAACATGCACAGGCTATGTGCTGAAGCTTATTTTTTACGGCCATCAAAAGCTGATATAGCCAGTCTGCTTCATGGCCCCCAAGTAGTGGCCCACAGAGATCAAGTGCGGAAGAGACGGCAGGTGTTGGAACGTGTTGTAGACATAGTTAAGGTCTTTGGCAAGAGAGGACTTAGCTACAGAGGGACACAGTCTGAAGCAGCTTACACTCTGGATGACATGAGCATTGATCATGGGAATTTTTTAGAGCTTATCATTCTTCTTGGGAAATATGATGTATGCATGAAAGAACATCTTACAGAGTGCATAGAAAAAAGCAAGAAGATGCATCAAACCCAGGCTAAAGGTCGAGGTTCTGTTGTGACATTTCTGTCAAAAACAACTGTAATCAAAGTAAGATCTGCAGTGCAGCAGTTAATTCAGGAGACTATTGCAAAAGAGGTTACTGAAGCTGGGATGTTTTCAGTGCAGATTGACACAACACAAGACATCACATCCCAAGAGCAGTGCTTTATAGTTCTGAGGTATGTCAAAGACACAGTACAGGAAAGGCTTTTTGCAGTGGTGAAATGTGAAGCATCTACTGGGAAATATTTTGTTCAGATGCTTGCAGATATGATTGAAAAATGTAACTTTGAAATTAGCAACTGCGTCAGTAATGCCACTGATGGTGCATCAAATATGCAAGGAAAATACAGAGATTTTTCCACACTGTTGTCCTCTAAAGCGCCAAACCAAGTGCATGTATGGTGTTATGCACATGTGCTGAACTTGGTTGTGGCTGACACAGTGTCCCTCTCCATTGGATCCTTGTTCTCACTATTGAATGATATTGCAGTCTTTTTTTGTGAGTCATACCAACGGATGAATTTGTGGGAGCAAGGAAGCCAGGACAGTCGACACAAGCGCCTTTCCATTATCGGAGAAACAAGGTGGTGGGCCAAGGATGTTGCTTTGAAGAGGATTTTTGGGTCCTTTGGAAAGCCAGACCAGTGTGTCTACATTGACGTCCTCAGGACACTGGACAGGTGTCAGGGCCAGGAAAACCTGAAAACAACAGCACGTGTCAAAGCAAAAGGGTACTTGGAAGGTTTAAGGAAAAGAGTCGGAATGCCCGTCAGGCCGTCACTACCTCAATTTACCCCTCGAAAACCTTCTCTGCCCGTACCAAAAAGATAGTTCAGCCAACATGGTTCACTTTCACATTCATATAAAATTATATCGCACAAAACAAAAGTCTCTTACCCAAGATGCTCCTACTGCCACCGGATTCTTTCAGATCTCAGCCGAGTCCCTCCTGGCTCTGAACCCAGTTTGGCTCTTCTCTCTCAATTTTCGAGGTAAGACCAAAGCCTTTGCTTTGGGATGATCACTTCGTCAAATTCGCCAGGACCAGAAAGGAAACGCCGTGAGATCCCACTTCTGACACCAATTGATATGGCAAAATCCATAATTAAACAAAGAGCATCCCCTAAGGCCAGGGGGTCTTCTCACCTCTGAAGTCACTGCCCAACCACCTGCTGAGTGCCTCACACACAAACTAGCTGCACAAACACAACAGCAGAAACACAAGAAGCTCTCCGTTCCCGCATTCAGGAGTACAGAGACCACATGGTATTTTCTAATGCCATATTCATTAATCAGCCAATATTAAAATTTCCATAACAAAAATCAATCATAACTTCGGCAAATATGGAGTGCCGCAGGGATCTGTGTTAGGCCCTCTATTATTCTCAATATATAGGCCTATGCTGCCACTTGGTAATATTATAAGGAAACATGGAATTAGTTTCCATTGTTATGCTGATGACACTCAAATATATATTTCATCACGGCCAGATGAATACGCTAAATTATCCAAATTGACAGATTGTGTTAAAGATATAAAAGATTGGATGACGCGTAATTTTCTTTTATTAAATGCAGACAAGACAGAGGTAATACATATCGGTTCTAAAAAACGTCCACAAAACCTCTCACAACATTACTTTAACATAGTAGGATGCCCTGTTACTTTATCCTCTACAGTAAAAGACCTGGGTGTTATATTAGACTGCAACATATTTCTCATCATATTTCTCATCATATTTCATATGTTACAAAAACAGCCTTTTTCCACCTTAGAAACATTGCTAAGCTACGTAATATGCAATCAGTCTCTGATGCAGAAAAGTTAGTTCATGCATTCATGACCTCGAGACTGGATTACTGTAATTCTTTATTAGCTGGTTGTCCTGCATCTTAAATAAACAAGCTACAGTTAGTCCAAAATGCAGCCGCTAGAGTTCTTACTAGATCAAGAAAATATGATCCTATAACACAGATTTTATCATCACTTCATTGGTTACCTATTAAGTTACGTATTAATTACAAGGTATTGCTTCTGACTTATAAAGCCTAAATGGTTTAGCTCCAGTCTATTTAACGGATCTTCTATCGCCCTATAATCCATCGCGCTCTTTAAGATCACTAAATTCGAGGCTTCTGGTCATACCTAGGATATCCAGATCCACCAAAGGAGGGAGAGCATTTTCACATTTAGCTCCGAAGCTCTGGAATAGCCTTCCTGATATTGTTCGTTGCTCAGACTCGCTCTCCTAGTTTAAAACTAGACTAAAGACGCATCTATTCAGCCAGGCATTCATATAAATATTTTATCTTACAGTTACTGTAAATCCGGCCTCTAGTTCATAAACGCCAGAGGAGAACTGGCCCCCGACTGAGCCTGGGTTCTCCCAAGGTTTTTGTTTTCTCCATTGGGTCACCTGATGGAGATTTTCAGTTCCTTGCCACTGTTGCCTTTGGCTTGCTCAGTTGGGGATATTCAAATTAATTAACCAATCATTAATACCATTGATCAGCCCTACCAAACGTGGATGTCTTTTTTCCACTAATAAACGAACATTGTTATGTTGTTTTGATTGATACTGTGAAGCTGCTTTGATACAATCTGTATTGTGAAAAGCGCAATATAAATATACTTGACTTGACTTGACTTAAAGATTTTGCTTGGAAGTGAGCTAAAACGTATGTATTTAACATAAAAGTACTGTTAATCGATGACGTCACTTACACGGATGAAACTAGCTTAATGGTTAATAAATATTGATTAAATTTGTTCTGTGATTTCAGCAGCAACAAAATAATTGTTGGCTCTGTGACAAATGGTTTGTTGTGTTCCTAGATCGTTCCATGCTGATGCCCTGCTTCGTAGCAGAGTTGAGCTGATCATCATCTCTAAATCATTAAGGCATCAACCATATGACTAGTAAGTAAACCCAGAGAATGTCTAATATGGGGAGAACTCCCACTCTCAGTAAACTTCCGGGTTCTGAACTGGTTGCAGTTCCACTCCGGCTCCACATGAGGGCACTCACAGGACGAGTGCAGAATGAATGGAGCTCTATGGAGCTATACCTCTCAAAATCCACTTTTCTCAGGATATAATTTTTTGTCAAGAAATTTGAATGTTGTATTCCAAAGGGGATGCAAAGAAATTAAACATTGCTGGGTGTTAGATTCTCCAGTAGCCCCTCATTGCAGTACACGAGATCCAGGGGGCGGAGTCGGATCCAGATCTAAGGGGTGGAGTTGGGTAGGTTTAGGGATGGGTTTAGGGATCAGGGGGTGGAGCTGGGTAGGTTTAGGTATATGTAAGGTGGGAGGAGTTGGATCTGGATCCGACTCCTCTCCGTGGATTTCATGTTCTGCAGTGAGGACCATCTCAGATTTTTTAGAGTCACTTATTTGCTTTAAAAAGTCTTTTAAAAGGTCAATGACGTCATACACATTGTACGACCAGAGATACTGCTTTACGGCAATCCTTCAGTCACCCAGGGCAAGACTGCAAACAGTACTGTAATCAAATGCAAGTAAACGGGTGAGCTGCTGTTTTTCTGGATAAAAACAAAAAATGTTTTTACATTTATCAACCGATTTCAGTGGTTTGTATGTGGTGTACAAAATATTTCGTCTCTAGTTGTTTAAAATCTAGACTTTTAAAATATTGTCTTTTCATTTTAATAAGGAATTGTCAAAGCTCAGGCTTGTCATGTATCTGGCTTTTTATTATTGGATAAGAATTGTGAAGACCCCCATATACTGAGATAATATTAAATTTTTACATTAAATAAAATAAATTTTCTTATTGTGGAAAAAGCATTTTCTGTGATTGACCTGATTTTAGCAATAACAAAGAAGAAGAACTGATGGATCATTTATGGTAATACGTATGATATGGTACAACTACAGTGCAATACAGCAAATAAAATAGTAATGAATAGTATAATTATATAACATCATAAGTACAATAATACAATCATAAAATATTGATAATAGCATCTAGTTTATGTATAATACTATAATAATAGCAATAGAATAAGAAATATCAATTACAGAATATAGACACAAAAAAATAATAAGTTAAATAGTGACTTATATTTTTGTTAGAAACTCTTTTTGTTAAATTTCAGTTTTATTGATCAGTAATAGCCATCATAACAGTAAAAGTACCCTAAAAGGTATAAGCTATACAAGACTAATCTAAGCTAATCAAGTAACGTTAAACAATTCAAACATAGGCTACAGCAGGATACGTTAAAATAGCCTAAAAATAAAGTTATGAAACTTCACTTTGCCCTCAGCCAAAACGATTTGCCAGGGAACAATTTATAGATTAATGAGACCAAAGATCGCCTGTTAGATAGCCTATACACAAGAATTATATCTCGTGTTTAACCACTAGACTAGAGCCATCAGAGCCAGCGGCACGTCAGAAGCCAGGGTTTCTGCAGGTTTCATTAAGTCAAATTTAAGACCTTTTTAAGACATTTTAAGACCATAAAGATTGAAATTTAAGACCTAGGGCCTACACGACGCATTACCAAAAAAATATTAAAATAAAAAAAAAATTCGGAAAAAATTATTTATTTCAATAAATTCAGTAATTGAAAGAGCATTCATTTAATTTACAGGTAAAGCAATCGCATTAGTAACCTTCCACACCCAACAACGTGCCAAATGACCAAAACCTTAGGCCTAAAATGAAAATAGGTTCAAACAAACTGGCCCTCAAATAGAATAGTTTTCATTTCATACTCTTATTTACTTTACAAAACAGCATATTAATAGCCTAATAGAGATTGAGAGTGTGTGTGTAAGAGTCAGAGAAAAGAACATTTACAGAAAGTATAGAAATTTGTACTTTGCATTTTATACTGTAAAAACACAATTATAGTTGATTTTAGTTGATCATAACTAGAGATGAAATGGCATGAACATTTCATTTTATGATTATTATGAAATCAATTTGCCAAATGTATGTCGAAACCTAGCAAATAACATAAAATTAGCATCAATATGCACTTTTTGTTTACATAAACATTAAAATACCATTAAAAATGATGGCCAGATTTTAAAGGAGTGTCTTGCAACAGGTTATCTACTAACATTAAGTTAAAGTTAAAATAAAGTCTTTACAAAAATAGTTTTATAAAAAGATAAACCTCACATACTTCAGCCTTTAAATAATCTTTTATGAAAAGAATGAGTCAAAAAGGATAAATTACTGACATTCACAATGCACATCCGCTTATCTTTTATTATTAATAGCCTAGTAAAATTCGGGCCGATTTTCCCGTTGCGTCTGTCGTTGCTATGCAACCATGCACTGCACTCTCTACAACGACAAAGAAGTTTTAGTAGCTAATGGATTTCCACCACCAAGAAACGCTTGCTGTAGCTCTGCTACAAGATTTATTTACGGAGAAGAGAAAAACACCCGTAGTGTTTGGGTGCACCCCGATCCTTCATGTTGACTGAGCTTTCAATGTTGTTACGGAAGGGGCTGATTGGTTGGTTCTTCATGACCTGCGGTGCGTTTGCGGCATTCTGAATCTGAAATGGTGAGATTTTTTCAATCTCGCTGCGGATGCCACGCGCCTATATTTGAATGAACTTGAGCGCGCAAACCCGGTATGTAAACGGCCTCTTGGCGAGTTTTTAAGACTTTTTAAGGCCTTAAATTTAAAGTTCAGAATTTTTGACTTTTTAAGACCCCGCGGGAACCCTGGAAGCACTAGCCGAGGAAAAGCTGTTCCAGGCGGGGTACACGAGCGCTGAGCGCCCGGTGATCTCATGGATCTCACAACTCCGAAAACGTCAGATAAAATTTTTAAATAGGCGCTATCTTTATAAATCAACCACATATTTGAGCTTTAAACAACTACATTGTCGACTGAAAAACTATTAAAACTACATTTCGTGAGATAATAACAGTAGTATTTTTAAATTTCGCTGCCTTTCTCCTCTGAACCAGAGTCCGTCTATCCGCTTCGGATGCAATGCCATCAAGCGATATCTCTGGCCGCAATCAATCATTCATTATAGCCCATTAGCAGAATGCTAGCGTGTTATGGGCAACAACAACTCAACCTGTAAGAAATCGAAAGGACATAAGTACTCGATCATTCAACTTTCGATCTATAACCGATGTTGAACTTGCAAAACCTACATTAAAATTTGAGATTTATCAACAGCAATTGGGTGAAAGAGACAAATTTAGCCGTCTAGCCCCATAGACTCCCATTCAGTCTGCACTCGGACGATCGTCCCCAGTGGAACTCTGGTGAAACTGCAACCAAAATTCAGGACAACAGGACTTAATAGGGAGTGGCCAGGCTTTCCGTAGACGGGCTTTGGTAAAACTAAGCAACAGACAAATTTCCACTTGTGGACAACAAAGGAACTAAACTAAACTTCAAACATACACTAATGTTGCTGGTACAATTTTTTTTATGTTTTGAAAGTCGTCTCTTATGCTCACCAAGACTGCATTTATTTAATAATAAAAAAAACAGTAATATTGTGAAACAATATTAAAACATTTAAATAATTGTTTTCTATTGAGAAGCATCACATCATCCTTTAGAAATCATTGTAATAGGATGATTTGATAAAACATTTATGATTAGGCTATTATCAGTGTTGAAATCAGTGCTGCTTCATATCTTTGTGTTTTTCAGGATTATTTGATGAATAGAAACAGAAATCTTTACTCTCCCTTCTGGTCAATTTAATGCATCCTTGCTGATATAGGGTTAGGAAGTATTAGGCCTAATTAGTTAAATTTGAATATTTAAGTAGCTTTTAAAAATGTATTTTAGAAAAACAAAACGTTACTGGTGTGCATCTTGAGACAAAACAATGGCACTGAAATATTTTAAGATATGTCAGTGCAAGTTGCTTCCAGTTACGACAGTTTTTACATGCATTTCAGTCTGGGACTTAAGCCTTTTCTATGAAACCGGGAAAGGTAAGGGAAGGTTTGCATGACAGTTTTGCTGACACAAACATATATACTGTATATAAATTAATTGTATATGAATATTTTTTTTTTGTAAGTTATAGGCTACAGTTTGCTAAAAGATAGTTTTAATTAAAATGTTTGTGCAATTGTATTTAAAAAAAATATTTTCAAGTTTTAAATATCAAATGTAAATTACTGTTCCTTAATAAAGTTTGTTAACGCTGTTTTTAGTGACTTATTTTAGGTTGATAATTAAACAATGAATCAACAAAAACATGGATTATTGTGTGCCAATTTATTTATTTAATACAAACTGATTGATTTACTTATTTTCTGTAATATATTGCAATAATAATATATTCATAGGATTCTTAAGTGTTTGAACAATAAACAATGTAGAATATGTTGTTTGTAGACCTATAATTTGTGTACAGGCATATCAGGATGTAGAGGTTATATGGTAAATGGACTGCATTTATATAGCACTTTCACAGACCCAGTGGCCACCAAAGCGCTTTACATTGCCTCACATTCACCCATTCACTCACTCATTCATACACCAACACAGGTTAGGAGAACGTTCCGAGAACGTTCCCCTAACCAATAGGAAACGTTAACGTAAAGAAAACTTTCCTAGATAACCAACAGGGAACGTTAGAATGTTTGTTCAGGGAACGTTTTGGGAACCAAAAATTGTTAACTGGGATATATTAATATATTAAGACATATGTCTTACCGCACCGGCACCCAGTTTGTGCGTCTTAAATTATTTTCTTACATTTACAAAATGAGCCTATAGCAGACATAAGCCATTTTAACAAAAATAAAGTTTCATATTTTATAAAATGTCCATGAAACTTAATTAAATGTTTAGTGAAATAAGAAAATATTTCAGAGATCATTAACTGAGTTGTATATAGCCTACATCATACATATTTTATATCCACATATTTTGTTCTAATGTCACAAGTAATAATCTCAGGGTTTTCTGGATTTTACACGATTCTTTTTGTAATGTTATTGGTGGTGATGTACTAAAATAAACATTGTCACGTGTGGGACCTTTCTTCTTCTCACGTTGATTCCTGGTGGTTAAGAGGACAATTACTTCAGTCGCCTCCTGTCGTTTCACAGAATAGCAGATCGTGCGGACGCGTCGAGGCTTTACCAATGTCTAATAGAAGAGAATTGGCACTCTCTGGTTCCTTCCGGTTTCTGGACTGGCTGCAGTAACACGTCTCTGTCCATGCGGGGGCGCTCGCGGCGAGGGCAGAATGCATGGGAGTCTATGGGGTTTCACCCCCAGAAATCCACTTTTCTCAGGATATATTTTTTTGTCTAGTAATTAGAATATTGTATTCGAAATGAGATACAAATAATTACACATTGCTGGGTGTTAGTTGTTTTAGAGTCACTTATTTGCTTTAAAAAGTATTTTAAAATGTCAATGACGTCATACACATTAGCAGAATGCTAGCGTGTTATGGGCAACAACAACTCAACCTGTAAGAAATCGAAAGGACATAAGTACTCGTTCATTCAACTTTCGACCTATAACCCATGTTGGACTTGCAAAACCTACAATGAAATTTGAGATTTCTCAACGGCAATCGGGTGAAAGAGACCAATTTAGCCGTATAGCCCCATAGACTCCCATTCATTTTGCACTCGGACGATCGCCCCCAGTGGAACTCTGGGGGAACTACAACCAAAATTCGGTACAATAGGACTTAATAGGGAATGCCCAGGCTTTCCGTAGACGGGCTTTGGCTTTACCCGGTAGAACAGACGCTTGGTTGGGTGGCTGTGTTGTGGAATTGGCCAATAGGAGAGAGGAAAACAGTTTCCGTGGTTACACTGAATACACAAGTAACGCTAACAGTTTTTGCAACAGAACCATTATTAAGGTAATTAATGTTTTAATATGCGTTTAATCGGTGTTAGGGCTTTTAGAGGATTGCTGTTTGAAGATATTGTATTCTGTCAAGATTACTTATTAGTTGTGAAGTATCTCTGTGAAGGTCTGCAAAGATTTTTAGATGTTTAATTAGTTAGGCTACTTAATTTCTATGTTGGGTAACTTATGTACGCAATAAGGTACGAGAGGCTGTGCTGTATCGTGAATAAGTAACGGCTGAAGGGGTGCAAGTTGCAACCTCTTCAGCCGTTACTTATTCACGATACAGCACTTGCCTCGAGTACCTTATTGCTTTTATAAAACGGTTACCACACACAAAAAAATATTAAAGTCGAAAAATATGTATCTATGCAACTTTCATGAAGTAAAATCACTAAAAGCCCTTTCCCTCCGCTGGAAAAAAATAGTCCCTGAGCGTAAACAGCAACAGAAGTCGTATACATTATTTCGCCAATAGACAGCAGCAAACAGTGTCTTTATGAGTGAGTCAGTCAGTAGAGAAGACTTTTACATTGAAAGGACTCAAACTTGTGATCACGGAGAAGAAAGATGCAACTGACGAACGGAAAACCCCATAACTGTTAAAGGGACAAGATATCGCAGCGGACATTCAAACTGATTTTTGTATTATGATATGAAAATGACTGACCTGAGGAAAATGCTATGTCTACTGTAAATGCAGGTACAGTCGCTTACTCGATCTTCTCTCACAATACTATTCTAGCTTCAAACATGTGTTTAAGTTGCTAAAGGTGGTTGCTAGGGGTGTTGTGTAGTGATACATAGAACCGTTGGGTGAAGCGGTCATAGCCGTGTTTTATCGTGAATAAAACACAGCTATTGACCAATCAGAATCAAGGATTGGAACTAACCGTTTTATAACGTAACAAGTAACTTAAATCTTTAATGAGTGACTTTACACGACATTCATAAGATTAGACTTTATGTATAAAGCTGCCCAAAGAAAACAATTTTGCCACTGTAAATTATATTTAGCAAAAGTCACACATTTTGAAATCAAAATGCACAATTCTTCTTTTTTTATGGAATACTTCAGTAAGTTATTATTAGCCCATGTAATAGGCCTAGATAATCTACGGCTAGGTGTGGCCGTGGATTTGCCAGCATTGACAAGTTAAATGTGTTGTTGATGTTTGCAGTGCAATATCTGTCATTGTTTTTAGTTCAGTTTAGTTAGGCTAAATGTTGTTTCAATTCAGTTCAATTACTGTATCAATGCTGTAAAGTCAATCAATTATGAAACAAATTACGTTCAGCTATAAGCTACGGTGGCCGAGAGAGAGCTCAACGCGCTGCAACTAAAGAAAACAAATGCAAATAGAAAAAAACCCACATGCAAATAGAAAAAAAAACCACCTGCAAATTAAGAAAACATCTTCATCAATTTCACGACACACTTGTGCGCCAAATATTCACAGCACAACCAAATATAGAAACGCACTGCAAAAGTTCACAACACAACCAAATACAGAAACGCGCTGCAAATAACACACAGACCAGAACAGAAATGTTTCCAGGGGACCCCAATAAGTGACGAACCGGCCTGGGACGTGCTTACCAAGGGGGTAATCCACCAGCTGGAAACTGAAGTCTGCCAGGGGGCCGCCATTGGCTAACAAGCCTTCACCTGCTGTTAGCATCCCATTGACTCCCATTCATTTTTGCGTCACTTTGACAGCGAATAACTTTACATCTGAGGCGTTTAAAGACTCAATTTGTCCATTGTTTATTTCTAAAGAAACACGACAATGTATAAAGGGCTCCATTACCTTGTATCTTATGTTATGGCCTCGTAGAAGCAGTTTTTGTAAAAATAGGCTAACGATTGCGTCATGTAGCCTACAGATTGGAGGATAAGCTCGCCGGCAAAATTTTACTGTCTATGAGGCAATTGGGGGGGACGAGGAGGCATAAAGTCCGATAAAGTCAAGGGAGAAGCCCATAGAGAGTCCATAAAAGCAACGGGAGCTTCTAATTGACTTCACTTTTCTCCGTTGAAGTCTATGGGGTCGCTGTGTCCATTTCTTTTACTGTCTATGGTGCTTACAGCTCAAAAGTCTACTTTATTTTACTTTATTTCTTTTAACTTTTTTTTGTCTGCAAAACATACAGAGATTAAATTTTTATGATATAGGCTACAACTTTGTATACAATATACAAAATGTATTAACAATATGTTCAATGTCATCAGAATACAAATGAGAAAAGAACAATGAGCTGAAAACTAAAATAAAGAAATAAAAAATATAGAGAAAAAGAACATGAGGGAAAGATATTAATCTATACATCAATTACCTACACTGTATTAAATTTTCATAAAGAAAAGTTTCATAAGAAATGTTAGGTAATGTAGGGTCCAAAGTTTTAAAGTTGAGACACTCACACACATATAATGCATATTTTAAAAGCTTTTTTGTAAAAATAAATAAATAAATATTTATTTGCAACCTTTATGTTAACAGCATTATATTTCTGTAAGCTCAGGCTTGTCATGTATCTGTTTTTTATTCTTGGATAAGAATTGTGAAGACGCCCATACTGAGATATAATTTAATTTTCACATTAAATGAAATAAAGTTTTCTTATTGTGGAAAAAGTATTTTCTGTGATTGACCCAATTTTAGCAATAACAAAGATAACTGATGGATCCTTTATGGTAATACATATGATATGGTACAACTACAGTGCAATGCAAATAGTAAATATAAGATAAAGTGAGAATTAATAGTAAATAGTTTAGTCAATAAAATAAAAAACAGTATACAACTAATAAAATAGTAATGAATAGTATAATTATATAATATCATAAGTACAAACATTTATACAATCATAAAAATATTTATAATAGCATATAGTTTATGTATAATAATAGTGTCAGGTTTAGTGCAGGTAGCTGAAGACGAGGACACGGTAAATGCAGTTTAGGAGATTTATTTACAAACTTAACTTTCAGGAACATACAGGGACAAAGGAAAACTCAAGGAATTCAGGACACACAACCATACAAGGACGACGACCAACAAACACTGAGGGAAAACACAGGGCTTAGATAGGTTCTTTGTATTCGGGACTGGATTCCTTGCGCTCAGGACTGGGCAGGACTGACGCCGGATCAGTGGACTCTGGTTCAGGATCAGCGGGCTCTAGCGCAGGATCAGCGGGCTCTGGGGCAGGATCAGCGGGCTCTGGCGCAGGATCAGCGGGCTCTGGCGCACAATCAGCGGGCTCTGGCGCAGGATCAGCGGGCTCTGGCGCACGATCAGCGGGCTCTGGCGCAGGATCAGCGGGCTCTGGCGCAGGATCAGCGGGCTCAGGGAATGCAGGACAGGACGGGACCAGCACATCCTGGGACTCGGAACTGGACGGGACCAGCACATCCTGGGACTCGGAACTGGACGGGACCAGCACATCATGGGACTCGGAACTGGACGGGACCAGCACATAATGGGACTCGGAACTGGACGGGACCAGCACATCCTGGGACTCGGAACTGGACGGGACCAGCACATCATGGGACTCGGAACTGGACGGGACCAGCACATAATGGGACTCGGAACTGGATGGGACCAGCACATCAGGGGACTCGGAACTGGACGGAACCAGCATTTCGGGGAACTCATGGGCCAGAACTGATGTGTGTGTAGCCCACACACACAGAAATTGCCGCAGACATCACAGTCAGCGCTGTGTCTTCTTGAGTGGACTCACGTGCGGTGTGCTCAGTCTCTGGCAGGCAGGTGACGGGCTCAGGCTCTGGTGGGCAGGCGATGGGCTCAGATTCTGGTAGACATGTGATGGGCTCTGGCGGATTGACGATGGGCTCAGGAACTACTGGACTCGGAACTGGTTGGAGTGGAAGATCTTCCACCATGTATTTCGATCCACACACCCATAGCGTGTGATCCACGAACTCCAGGAAAGACTGGTCGAGACTCTCTACCAGAAGTAGCTGGGCCAGAGGGTCTTTCAATCCACCCCAGAAACTCTGTGTAATTTCCTCTTCCTCCAACCTCATGTCATCATAAAGGTCTATGTAAAGACCCGCATATTCTTCCAGTGATAAAATTAGCATAACGCCAATTTCATTCAACCTACATGAATTAAGCTAATTTGCACCATTACAGTTGAGTTTCGTAACAAGTAACATGCAACCTGTAACAAGCAACTTATTAACACATGACGCACGCGAGCGCTAGCATACACATAGCCAGAAATGTCATTCTATCAGAAGATTCAGACTATCTCCTCAGATTACACTCTACAAATTATATTGACAAAAATAAAGAAGGATAACCACAGACGATCTCACAAAACAAGATATACATACCAACGATGCTACTCCAGACACAAGAAGTCGACAGATACAAATTGAAATGCTCTGGAACTAACAGACTTGAAGTGCACGTTCAGTGCGAGAATTTTTCTGACTACGGGTCACAAGATAGGACATTTAGAACCATGCGATCTTAAAGTGAACATGACCTAAATAGAAACACATAGGAAATGGTTAGGGCCTAACCATTTCTTACGGGCCTGCAGTGTTGGGAGGAATTGTTTCCTCCAGCGGTCCCAGAAGGTGTTGGACAGGTGCTGAACCTGCCGCCATTGGGACTTGTAGAGGTCTGCAACTCCAAACTCACCGGCAGGAGCAGGCACAATGTTCGTCTTTTGTGTGAGAAGAGCAGTTGGCGTGAGTATGAATGAGTTATCAGGGTCCATAGTCACTGGAACAAGTGGCCTGACGTTGATGATTGCTGCGACTTCTGCCATGAAAGTCACCAGCACCTCGTGGGGGAGCTTGTCTTTCAGCTGGAGGAACAATGCGTCCAGAATCCTCCTCACTAGCCCTATCATTCAAAGGACCAGATGCATCATAAATCACATCATAAAGGATGTGCTTGACACTGACAGGCCCTAGAGGTGTCGAGAGATTCTATTACTTCAAAATGCACAGCTCTTTTCATAAAGAAAAGTTTCATAAGAAATGTTAGGTAATGTAGGGTCCAAAGTTTTAAATTTGAGACACACACAGATAACGCATATTTTAAAAGCTTTTTTGTAAAAATAATTAAATAAAATATTTATTTGCAACTGTTATGTTAACAGCATTATATTTCTGTCATAAGAACAGCTGCGTTGTCATGGGAACATCTCAGGTGAGAATAATGAGGAAATTAGGCTACGTTGTCTTTCATTGCTCCCTTTATCAAGTGTGTTCCAAATGGCTACATAATGGCACACTAGTGCCCTGCTCACTCCAAAGTCCCACTTCAAGGGCTCTGCCGTCTGCCCTTCGAAGGGAGTAGGGCATAGGGATGCTCACGAGCAATAAGCGTCCCAGCCGGGTTCATCACTTATTGGGGTCCCCTGGAAACATTTCCATTGTGGTCTGTGTTATTTGCAGCGCGTTTCTGTATTTGGTTGTGCTTTGGAAGAAAAACCAAAATGAACAGTGTTTTAACCAATCACCGACAGGGCGCGGGTGTTGTGAGGTTTTGAGCTTGTGCACGGCTGGACGCGAAGCCGGAGCAACACCCGCCCCTGTCGGTGATTGGTTGAAACACTGTTTATTTTGGTTTTGAGTGGTGGTGTACCCATTTGTTTTTGTGTGCAGATCTCAGAGCCTAGGCTGCCTACAGAGACGCGGTTTTTGGACTTTTGGGCATGCTTATTGGGCGGGCAGCTAGCGGATCATTAGGAAAGATTAGATGAATGTGATCATTTATGTTTCTGCCTTTTTTGGGCCTGAAATGACTAATGCAACCTTTAACCACTAGACTAGAGACATCAGAGCCAGCGGCAAACGTCAGAAGCACTAGCCGAGGTAAGGCTGTTCCAGACGGGGTACATGAGCGCTGAGCGCCCGGTGATCGCCTGAATCTTACAACTCCGAAAACGTCAGATCAAATTTTTAAATAGGCGCTATCTTTATAAATTAACCACAAATTTGAGCTTTAAACAACTACATTGTCGACTTAAAAACTACATTTCGTGACACAATAACAGTAGTATTTTAAAATTTTGCGGCCTTTCTCCTCTGAACGTAAATAATTACTCTGAACAAATAATTACTAATTATATAATGACCAAATACAACCAGAAACAAATGTTCAGTCTTGCTTTTGAAAAGTAATTCCTCGAGACCTGTTTTCAATTGTGTGGCGATTTGTACAGCCTCAAGCTGCACACGAAACAGACATTTTTCTCAATTCCCGATATGAGAGGTATAGGAAAGTTGCCCTCCGCAATATGGCGGCGCCATTGACGTACGCTCCAGCGGCCAATAGCGGCCTATGTATTTATTATGTCATTGATTCAGGTATTCAGTCAGTGTTGATTCAATGCAGATAATCTAAATCAGTTCAATTGAAGTTAAATCTATAATATTACTGAATATTAATTGTCTTTTAAGCCTGTTCTATTTATATGCATCACATTGTTTACATTTATACAAAGTTCTACATTTGGAATCATACTTAATGTTAAATCTTTTTCTCCTGAATTATTCACAGATGTGTAGCAGAGATTGTTGTACTTTCTTCACAAACCACTGCTCTGAAGACACAGGTAGGGCAGATGTGATCAGACTTTAAAGGGTAAATTCACCCAAAAATGTCATTCTGTAATGAATTACATACACTAATTTTGTTACAAGCCGGGTTAGCTCAAACTGCATAACACACGAGAATGAACCTCATTGGTTTTTTGCATGTCAGGTGAACATGCTTGAGCTTCCGTTTGCCACAACTGATGTGTGAGTTGATGAATGTTTATGTGAATAAAAGCCTAAATTCAATCTAAATTCAATCAAAAAGATCTTCATTTGTGTTCAGAAAATGAACACAAATGAATATCTTATGTGTTTGGAAGAACATGAGGGTGAGTACTGTAAAACTTAAAATAATAGCCGAATCCCAAATATCTCTTTTACACGCCTGGTGTGGCGACAGTTTTGGATAAATAAACGCTCAAAGGAGAAGAGCTCACTAACACAGATTTAGACAGATTTGTGAACAACATTTGAGAGAAATAGGCCTTTTGTGTACATAAAAAAGTCTTGGACCTTTGAGTTCAGCTCATGAAAAATGGGGCAAAAACAAAAGTTTTATATTTATAATTTTGTTCAGTGTAGTTATCAGTATCCCAGAAACTATCAGATGTGTTGGACCTTCTAGAGGTACGTGACCCCACCCCCACCCCCGAGTTGTCCTAGACGCAAGCGACGCAGTGCTGTGCTTCTCGTCCGGTGTGCGACCCCCTTAATTCTTACATTGTAAAAAAGCGCTATATAAATATACTTGACTTGACTTGACATTAACTGATTTGTTAAACACATTCGAATTATAAATAAAACATAATATAATGTGGTAACCTCTTACTGTCATGCTTTCCGTCTATCAGCCTATACTATTTGGATCGTTATCTCTAGGCCTACACTCAATGGACAACATCTCAACACTAAATTAAAGGCCTGTCTATAGACTCCTGTCTCAAAAACAAACCGGTGCAGTTCAGTGATTTGGGAAAATAAAAGCCTAAATATTAGATAATAATTAATAAAAAAAAATCATTTTTGGGTGAACAATCAAATTTGATGAATTTTTTTAAATAAATTATTTTCCCATCATTGTTTATTTTTAATGTACTAGTGCGAAGTGCCCATGCCAAATCAGTTGTTGTGTGTGTTTTTAGTAATTGTTGGTTTGGTGTGTTTGCGTGTTCATTGTTACAATTACACAGCAAAAGTTCAATGACATTTTTATTTGTGCATGGTAGAAAGCAAATACTGATACTGACATAATGATATACAATAAACAAGGAAAATTGAACTACACTATTAAGGGAGCAGGCTACACAGTGAACTCAGAGAAAACGCTACGCTTGAGCAAACAGTTTGTGAATAGGCTACTACAAATGATGGCCGTGAAAGAGACTGTGAACGCATTGAATAGGATATGTTGAGTTGGTGAATAGCATAGGCTACTTTTACACAGTAGCGATAACTTTAAGCGCACCAGAATAAATATAATATTCAGAAATAAACAGTGTAGCTGACTTACAGATTCAGTTAACATCCACAAATGAATAAGCGCAACGATTCAGTTGAGCAGGCTACACAGTGAACTCAGAGGAAACGCTACTTTGACCCTCTCTGTCTCTGGTCCTGCGCTGTGCAGTGTGAGAGGGGGAGTGGCCAGCGGCTAGAGTGGCAAAAGCCAATGTGTGCTTCTTTTACCGATATATTTACAGATATCTTGCCAATGTAAATAAATCTAGTTTTATTCTTCGTTTTATTCTTACCCAAATTGAGGCGATGTGAACATTATGGAGTGCTAAACGTTCTCATGTAATGTATGTTTCATTCATACTCGTAGCCGGAGGGCACCCTTGCACAGAAAGTCCAAAACGGGAATCATAATGGTAATAACTCATGACAGCAGCTTCCGAAATCGCAAACTCTCTTTGAGTAGGCCTATGTACTTATTTTGAATTAGTACTTACTTTGCGAGCATTAAAAAAAATTCTATATAGTATCAGGGGTTTTCCTGGCTCAAAACAAGGCGGAGGTGGTAAAATCTTGATCATGGTTGAAGAAAACACTTTTTGACAAGCACATATTTTAGATATTTTAACAACTTTTTTATTTATTATTAATTCTTAATTATTTTAAGGACCACCATCATATACTGTGTTTCCCACAGAATTTTATGAAACTGGTGACTTGACCGTGGTCCTGCTAGGGTGTCCTCCTTTGTCCTGCTACATTTGAAAGATAAATTCATTAATCTGGTACACTTTGACAGTTCAAAATTAAGATCCAACCCATGTTCAGTGTGCATTGAACAAAGAAAAAGTCTGGGCATTGACTTGAACTTTAAAGGAGGCTCTAGGGCTCGTGCGCTAGAGATGTGCAGATCAGCTCTAAGATCACCCGAATCCATTGTTACAAATAAATCATCCACCCGCCAACCACTTAAACTTATGATATTCTCTGATTTAGATATCTGCACCTGATCATCACATTACAATTTTTCAAATGATCAGTTAATCATGATGATATGGTAACAGATCACACTGAAGTAGGCTAAATTTCTTCTTTGGTAAAATTACATTTCTTTAATAGCCTAAACACAGGCTTTACTCCCTTCAAACTTAAATGATCACCGTTTCATTACATAATTGTTGGAAAACACTCTGTTTTCTGTTAAGCCTGTGTATATTTTTAGTTAAAGCTGTTAAGTTATAAAGCAATCTCATGTAGGGTTTTTTCTTTGTGTTTTATATAATGACCATTAGAAGGTGCTCTAGGCACGTTTTTCGAGTTGCTTTTCCCTGAAGAGAAATACGTTGTTGAAAACGAAAGTAAAAGTGATGCAAGTTCGTTGCGTTTTACCATGAAATGAGAGTTCCGTGTCTTACATGAATGATTTTTATCTCATCGACCCGTGACCCACCCGCAATTAATTTGTTATTATTTATAACTGGGTGATTCTCACGAAAGCTTGGTTTTAAAAATTTCAAACATGAAAATTAAAAAATGCTTAAATTAACAAAAAAAAAATTCAGACATTAGAAACAAAGTCTGGAGAATTTGTGAACATTAATTTAAAAACATTTACTTACAATTTAAGACCATTTTGAGCATAATTTCCAAAACAAGTCCTAAAAAATCTAATTACCGCAACAGTCTGAAAACATCAACACTGTTAGAAAATAAAATAAATTTTAACATTTTTTAAAATGGATTATTAACAGTCATGCACAGTTACTTAGAAATCTGAAATAATATTTATTTTTAAATTAACATTATTTCAATTTTTTGTTTAATTTCTCTCATTACCGCAACACCTTCCACAATTTACAACCTTTTTTTATATATATTTTAATAAAACCTGGCATATTTTCAAAATGATGTGACAAACCTGAAAGAACATAATGTGTAGATACTGTACATGCATTTAAAAGCAAACTACCCATTTTCTATTAATTAAATTAACATTTAATGATCATCTGTTGCGGTAATGAAACATAGGTTTTGGAAATGAGGTTGATTATTTCGGTAATGATAATACGTTTACTATGTCTAGATTTAATGTAGAAAAATTTATAATATCTGCAAAATCATTGATTCAATTTCAAATCTGTTTTATTTTGTAGTGCTTCAATACATAACATTAGCAACAACAACAAAAAATACAAAAATAAATAACTTTAATATTCGTAAAACAATAACTTTAATATTGGTTTGCATTGGTCTAGTGCAAAATCAAAATACTGTTTTTTTCTTTTCTTTTGCGCAATAATAACGTAATGATATAGGAATCGTTCTGTTATATAGGCAAAATTACATGATACCGATGTAATTTATAAACCACTGAAACTCATGTGCCCCCCTGTGCAGGAGGGATAGCCCACCCTGTTAAAAATGTTCTGACGCCGGCCGGGTCTGAAACACAGTTCAATTGCTACAGCACAAATAATCTAACTAATCTATCTTTCTTTCTAACTAGTCTATCTTTCTTTCTAACTAGTCTATCTTTCTTTCTAACTAGTCTATCTTTCTTTCTAACTAATCTATCTTTCTTTCTAACTAATCTATCTTTCTTTCTAACTAATTTATCTTTCTTTCTAACTAATCTATCTTTCTTTCTTTCTAACTAATCTATCTTTCTTTCTTTCTAACTAATGTATCTTTCTTTCTAACTAATGTATCTTTCTTTCTAACTAATCTATCTTTCTTTCTAACTAATCTTTCTTTCTTTCTAACTAATCTATCTTTCTTTCTAACTACTCTATCTTTCTTTCTAACTAATCTATCTTTCTTTCTAACTAATCTATCTTTCTTTCTAACTAATCTATCTTTCTTTCTAACTAACCTATCTTTCTTTCGAACTAATCTATCTTTCTTTCTAACTAATCTTTCTTTCTTTCTTTCTTTCTTTCTTTCTTTCTAACTACTCTTTCTTTCTAACTACTCATTCTTTCTTTCTTTCTAACTAATCTATCTTTCTTTCTAACTAATCTTTCTTTCTTTCTAACTAATCTATCTTTCTTTCTAACTAATCTATCTTTCTTTCTAACTAATCTATCTTTCTTTCTAACTAATCTATCTTTCTTTCTAACTAACCTATCTTTCTTTCGAACTAATCTATCTTTCTTTCTAACTAATCTTTCTTTCTTTCTTTCTTTCTTTCTTTCTTTCTAACTACTCTTTCTTTCTAACTACTCATTCTTTCTTTCTTTCTAACTAATCTTTCTTTCTAACCTTTCTTTCTTTCTTTCTTTCGAACTAATTTCTTTCTAACTAATATCTTTCTTTCTTTCTTTCTAACTAATCTTTCTTTCTAACTACTCTTTCTTTCTTTCTTTCTCTTTCTTTCTTTCTTTCTTTCTTTCTTTCTTTCTTTCTTACTAATATTTCTTTCTAACTAATATCTTTCTTTCTTTTAACTAATCGTTCTTTCTAACTAATCTTTCTTTCTTTCTAACTAATCTTTCTTTCTAACTAATCTTTCTTTCTAACAAATCTTTCTTTCTTGCTAATCTTTCTTTCTTTCTAGCTAATCTTTCTTTCTAACAAATCTTTCTTTCTTACTAGCCTAATCTTCCTTTCTTTCTTACTAATCTTCCTTTCTAACGAATCTTTCTTTCTTTCTAACAAATCTTTCTTTCTTTCTAACAAATCTTTCTTTCTTTCTAACAAATCTTTCTTTCTTTCTAACAAATCTTTCTTTCTTTCTAACAAATCTTTCTTTCTTTCTAACAAATCTTTCTTTCTTTCTAACAAATCTTTCTTTCTTTCTAACAAATCTTTCTTTCTTTCTTTCTTTCTTTCTTTCTTTCTTTCTTTCTTTCTTTCTTTCTTTCTTTCTTTCTTTCTTTCTTTCTAACTAATCTTTCTTTCTTTTAACCAATCTTTCTTTCTAACTAATCTTCCTTTCCTTCTAACGAATCTTTCTTTCTTTCTAACTAATCTTTCTTTCTTCCTTTCTTTCTAACTGATCTTCCTTTCTTTCTAACAAATCTTCCTTTCCTTCTAACGAATCTTTCTTTCTTACTAATCTTTCTTTCTTTCTAACTAATCTTTCTTTCTTTCTTTCTTTCCAACTAATCTTCCTTTCTTTCTAACAAATCTTTCTTTCTTTCTAACGAATCTTTCTTTCTTTCTAACAAATCTTTCTTTCTTACTAATCTTTCTTTCTTTCTAACTAATCTCTTTCTTTTAACTAATCTTTCTTTCTTACTAATCTTTCTTTCTTACTAATCTTTCTTTATTTCTTTCTAACTAATCTTTCTTTCTTTCTTTCTAACTAATCTTTCTTTCTTTCTTTCTTTCTAACTAATCTTTCTTTCTTTCTAACTAATCTTTCTTTCTAACTAATCTTTCTTTCTTTCTAACTAATCTTTCTTTCTTTCTAACTAATCTTTCTTTCTTTCAAACTAATCTTACTTTCTTTCTAGCTAATCTTTCTAACAAATCTTTCTTTCTTACTAATCTTTCTTTCTTTCTAACTAATCTTTCTTTCTTTCTAACAAATCTTTCTTTCTTTCTAACAAATCTTTCTTACTAATCTTTCTTTCTTTCTTTCTTTCTAACTAATCTTTCTTTCTTTCTAACTAATCTTTCTTTCTTTCTAACTAATCTTTCTTTCTTTCTAACTAATCTATCTTCCTTTCTAACTAATCTTCCTTTCTAACTAATCTTCCTTTCTAACTAATCTTTCTTTCTTTCAAACTAATCTTACTTTCTTTCTAGCTAATCTTTCTAACAAATCTTTCTTTCTTACTAATCTTTCTTTCTTTCTAACTAATCTTTCTTTCTTTCTAACAAATCTTTCTTTCTAACAAATCTTTCTTACTAATCTTTCTTTCTTTCTTTCTTTCTAACTAATCTTTCTTTCTTTTAACTAATCTTTCTTTCTAACTAATCTTCCTTCTAACGAATCTTTCTTTCTTTCTAACAAATCTTTCTTTCTTACTAATCTTTCTTTCTTTCTTTCTTTCTAACAAATCTTTCTTTCTTTCTAACGAATCTTTCTTTCTTTCTAACAAATCTCTTTCTTACTAATCTTTCTTTCTAACTAATCTTTCTTTCTAACTAATATTTCTTTCTAACTAATATTTCTTTCTAACTAATATTTCTTTCTTTCTTTCTAACTAATCTTTCTTTCTAACTAATCTTTCTTTCTTTTAACTAATCTTTCTTTCTAACTAATCTTCTTACTAATCTTTCTTTATTTCTTTCTAACTAATCTTTCTTTCTTTCTAACTAATCTTTCTTTCTTTCTTTCTTTCTAACTAATCTTTCTTTCTTTTAAACTAATCTTTCTTTCTTTCTAACTAATCTTACTTTCTTTCAATCTATTGCCTTCAAACTTTCTGGCTAGGCTTTTTCAAGCCAACTTAAAGGAGAACTCCAGCGCAAAATGAACCTTTGGTCTAATTACACATTGTTACCTAGTCAACCGTTATCTGAGATTTGTTTTCATGATTATCGAATGTAAATAGTTTTATCTCTAAAAACAGTTTAGCCTATAACGCTAGTATAATGCTAGTAAATAGGGCATAGAGTAATGACTAAAATAAATCGCTTGTTAATACCACTAACAAGGCTCAAAATAGCCCCACACTAACACGGTAGCATAATAAGGGTCCCTACCTTCAAACCGAAGCATTGAGAACTTTGTCAGTGTCCAGACAGTGTCCACTTGGATCGGCGTTCGTAGATCGACTGGTAGAGACTGTTTTTCAAAGATGGCTTCTGCCTGTATTCGCGAAGCTGACTGTATGTATAAAATATCTTCTTATTAAACTGTCTGGACACTGACAAAGTTCTCAATGCTTCGGTTTGAAGGTAGGGACCCTTATTATGCTACCGTGTTAGTGTGGGGCTATTTTGAGCCTTGTTAGTGGTATTAACAAGCGATTTTTATTTGTCATTACTCTGTGCCCTATATACTAGCGTTATACTAGCGTTATAGTCTAAACTGTTTTTAGAGATAAAACTATTTACATTCGATAATCATGAAAACAAATCTCAGATAACGGTTGACTAGGTAACAATGTGTAATTAGACCAAAGGTTCATTTTGCGCTGGAGTTCTCCTTTAAAGTTTGCCAACAAACTTTTTTATCTAGCCTAGTTGCTGATTACACCTGCAACATCTCCAAACCTAACCTCTCTCTCTCCTTCCTTCTGTACTCCTTGAGCAGTTCTGGGTTGCTGTATACTTTTTCCCTGAACTTTGTCAACCTTGCCTTTGCTAAAACTTTTTTTTTCTCACTTGCTGACTGCCTACAATTAAACAAATCATGAAGCAAAATATCAACAGCTAGAAAAAATATTTAAATTCATATTAAATTCATAAGGTATATTTAAAAGTAGTTCACAATGATTCAATTCTCATTTCCGAAACAGAAGTTATCTCTACCGCAACTGGCCTTAAATGGTTGCAGTATATGAGAATGGTGTTTCGGAGGATGAGGTGCCTTGGTATGTTTTGCTAACAATAGAGAATCCATGATGACTTTGCTAATCTTTTACTCAGTGCATATAATTAGACATTAATGAAGTACAATTTTCAAAAAAATTGTAAATCAAACAATTTTCTAAATGTAGAAAACTACTTGTTTCGGTAATGATAATCAAAATGTCGTGTACACATTCTGACAAGTGAATATTTACATTTAATTGGAGAAATATAAAGAGATCTTCTTGCCTGGTAGCCATCTTGAAGGAACTGGCCCATGTGCTTCTTCATTCAAAATCAAACTTTATTTAAATTCTGAACGTGCTTTTTAACAGTCCTCAAAAAATGTTGCGGAGGATGAGAACCACAGTAATGGACGCATCATTTTCCCACTTTTTTACATTATTTTTATACATGAATATTTAGTAAATAATTTTTCTGTCATCTGAAATAATCTAGTAGAACATCCATTTATTTTTTTTCAGATTTTTTTTAATTTTAATTTGTTTAAATTACAACATAACATAAATTCAGTTACGTTGGACGCGTTACGGTAATGAGAATCTTTGCAGAAAATACAGTAAAATAGAAAATAAAAATATTCCCATGTTGAAATTGCACATTGTGCAAGGTAGAGATCAATATTGTCTTTATTGTGATGCTTTTTTATATTACTAAATAACATATTTAATATTTTAAATTATTAGTGCCGTGGTGTTTTAATGGTTTCGTGAGAATCACCCAACTTGGCCTGTCTGAGCCACGGATTTTCTGCAGTATCCGCAGATATAGGCTAAGAATGGACACAGGCCGGGAACGCTCAACAGAACTATGTCGGTGGAAAAGGGGTATTGGAGCGGGCCTGGCCAAAGGTGTGCTCTGGGACATTAGGCAAGACAAGGGTTGAAGAACATCGGATCTTCACCACTGACGAGGTGCCTGTCCTCTGCAGGGCATACAGGGTTTCACCTTTCAAGCGGCAGATCATGGCTGACCATGTGGAACAGATGCTCAAGGATGGCATTATTGAGCCGTCACAGTCTGCCTGGTCTTTGTTAAGAAGCCAGATGAGTCCATTCGATTTTGTGTGGATTTTGGGCTGCTTAATGCAAAAACCCATCCAGATGCCACATAGTCTCTGACAAGGGCGTGCAGGTGGATCCAGAAAAGACACGTGCAGTAATGGCGTATCCCAAGCCCACTAACATCAAGACCCTCCAGCGTTTCTTAGGCCTTGTTGGGTGGTACCATAAATTTATCTACCATTTTGCAGACCTGGCTGCTCCCTTGAATCATCTGAAGAGGAAAACCGTGGAATGGGTCTGGTCAGAAGAATGTCAGCAGAGTTTTGATCAGTTGAAGAGGGCGCTGGTGGACGCACCTATCCTCATGCAACCTGACATGTCTTTGCCATTTTAAATCCACACAGACGCCAGTGATGTGGGTTTGGGGGCCATGCTGGTGCAGAAAACAGCTGAAGGGGAGAAGGTGATCACCTATGCATCCAGGGGAGTGCGGGGTGCAGAGTGCAATTACTCCACCTCTGAAAAGGAGTGTCTTGCAGTTGTTTGGGCAGTTGAAAAGTGGAGGCACTATCTTGAGGGGATTGACTTCACCATATATACTAATCATGCTGCCTTGACCTGTGTCTTTAATTGTCCAAAAACCTCCTCTCGCCTGACCTGCTGGATCCTGCGGCTCCAACAGTTTCAGTTTAGAGTCCAATACAGGAAAGGACTCCATAACATTGTGCCTGATGCCCTGTCCCGAGCGGTTATACCTCCTTCATCTGCCCCCGTCTATGCTGCAGCGAAGGCTTATGGTTCTTCTGATTTGCCTTCCTCCCTGTTTGAAATAAGGGAAGCCCAGGAAGAAGATTCAGAGGTCACTAATCTAGCCAAAGGGGCGGACGATCTCAGTATGCGTGACTGGATAGGCTTCACAAAGCTACAAGGCCTCCTGTATCGACAGTCTCCTGTGAAGGAAGCAGAGGATGAATATCAGCTGGTCGTTCCAAAGTCTCTTGTACCTTTTTTTTTGGCTTATTTTCACGATCATCCTCTGAGCGGGCATTTAGGCAGGCTGAAAACCCTCTTGAGGATCCTTAAGGTAGCCTGGTGGCCATCGATTCGAAGGGATGTTTGGGCCTACGTCAAGGTGTATGCCATCTACCAGGTCTACTAGGCGGAAAATCAGAAGCCAGCAGGCCTCATGCAGCCTATCTGTGACATCGTCACATTAATTTTAGTGTTCCTTTGAAACCGTAACTCTTATGGTGGGTTAGAATGTATTACATTGGTTATGTATAATGTTCATGTATGATGAATGTATAATGTTCATGTATGTTGAATGAGAACCTTATGTATTCCTGATAATTATACTTAGTTTCCACTGTTATTTTGGCAAGAATGGGGGGATATCTCTTTAAGGCCCCGGCCGCCTTTAATTCCTCGCGCACCTGAGTTTATTTAGGTGCGCGATCAGAATCAGAAACAGAGAGGTGTGTTTTGAGTACATGGCGCCAGTATTGTTTGCTGCAGCAATAGAGATTTAAACCTTGTTCCTTATGGTTTGAGAGAAATATTCAAACGATACTTTAGGATACGTCTTTAATGACTGGAGAGAAGGACAGAAAATTATTGAACCGCCTGGACTGTTTACTCGTGTGCGCGTCTCGTGCAAAAGGACGTGCCTGGACGCAAGTTTGCTGACTGTGTGGGCCAATTGCCAGACAATCTACGGATTTGGTGAGATCAGCTTCATTTTTGTATTTTTTGGAGTGGTATACCACTGGATCAACGCGTTATTTTTTTCCTTTTTTGTGGATTTAGTTTTTTCATCACGGTCCGAACAGAGGATTATTCTCGCGGACTAACTGTTTCCTGTTTGGAAATATTTAGCGCGCTCTGGAGCCGGTCTAGAAGTTTTCTGTTAAACTTGGACTGGGACAGAAAGAAGGGGAAATTTTGTGGTTGCACAGGGTTATTTATTTTTTTATGATATACCACGCTAAGCGCATCAGTTAATTGGCTGATTGATTTGTTTTTTGTTGTTGATTGCTGTTCAGCGCCGTCTGAATGTAATGATTGTTTGCTGGGTGTTTTATTAACTCTCGTACGCATGTTCTTGGGCATGTTTAACTGTTGAACAAAGCATTGAGTATGTGTCAGTATTGAAGTTTGTGAAATTAGCGATTATTGCTTCATTCTAAAGATCCCCTTGTGCGTTTATAGTGACACATCTGTTAAGAGAAAAATAGTATTAAAGGGTGGAGTTCCCAGTGTTAAATGGCTTAATGTCTTATGTCTTTCCTACCTACAGTATACCTATATCGCCAAACCATTGACGGTTTATTGCCCAGCCTGCTGTCTTTGCAATACTTTTTTTGGGGTTTTAACTCGGGGGCCGTGGCTCGAGCCTCCTCCAAGGACAGCAGGCCAAGTTAGTTTACTGTTAACCTTTAAGGCTGAATTGGCAGACAAACTAGTGAATTTTATCTTTTACAATAATCTCATCTCATTGGTGAGAAATCCCCCATTTTGCTTCTCAGCTTGCAAAACCACGACCATTCATGGCACCATCTTGAGCCCCGTGAACCAGGGGTGTAGCCGTCATTTCAGAAGTGAGGGGGACAGAATGTCAAGTGTAATACCAGTTTTTTTTTCTTCATACTTTTGTTGACAGGTTTTTGCTTAATTGGCTTAATATGCTATTTATTTTTAAAGCAATAAAACAGAAAGAAAGAAATACAGATGTTCAGTACTTTATTTTGCACATGCAGGGTTTTTCCTGGCTTAAAACGAGGCGGAGGTGGTAAAAACCCTGATCATGTTTTTTAATAAGATAATAAAATTTTTAATTTTCGTAGAACATCATATAGCCTACTAGCCTGGGTTTCCCCATCCTGCCTTGTGCAGCGCGATTTCATTCACGCTGCTAGGCAGTATGGACACCATGGACCAAATTTTCCCCTCAGATAGGGAACCAATCACAGAACGGGGAGGGAGCAGCAAGGCGATGACGAAGTCTATGCGACACACCGAAGCAGTTTGTTTATATATATATATGGATCCAACACGGCAGCAGACGCGAAGTTACCTTTCAAGTTTATTTAGAAAAAACGTTTGGCGTTAAACCATTTCATAACCAAGAAGGATGTTTTTTCCCTGCTACGAACAGGCTTTGGCAAAAGCCTCATATATCAACGTTAGCCCCGTTAGTGGCTATGGCAATGGGGCTTAGGCTAGCGAGACCCCAGTCGTTGAGGTTGTCACGCCATCAATCTCTGCGTTTACACTTGGCATTAACATGCGATCACCATGATCCGATCAAGCAGATCAGGACACGTGTGTTTACATTTGTTCACAATAAGTAGCCCTGTATCTGGATAACCGATCGGATTTCTGTCTGTTTCTGCATAATATTTAAATTAGGTCTGTAGCACGACACCAGATTAAGAGTAGCCTAAAGATGATACAAATTAAGCAGTCCCAATTGCGTTCACTCACTCACTTTACTTTCACTTTGCGTACACTACTGAGTGACGCGGTGCATGAGTTTTAAAATAATTTTTGACAATCAAGTGCCACCCCAAATAAAAGACTGGCCCAAGCTGCCCCCCCCCAGAAATAATGTCCTAGCTACGCCCCTGGGTATGACGTAACGAAGCATCATTTACTTTAATCACTTGACTTTGGCAGTTTGATACACGCTCCGAACCACTGATTCGAAACAAAGGTTCGTAAAGGTTTGCAAAAACCTGTAAGTCTGTAACTTTGCAAAATCACTATCGTATCAGGTCCAAGTGCTCACAGGGGACCCAGGTTCAAATGTGACCCGCGGCCGTTTCCTGATCCCACTCTATCTTTCTCGTGTCCCTCTTCACTGTCCTTTCTGAATAAAGGTCAAAGGCTCAAAATAGTCTAAAAAATTATTCACAGTGTAATGACACAAAATGACAGCACACTTTATTGGATAACAACAACCAACAGAAGACAAATAGAAGACGTTATACAATAACTACACCATATACTACTCAAAATAAGTAAAAAATATATAGCCATAAAATATAACTTTTTTCCCCCCCCAGGAAAACCAATGAAATATATTTTTGTTCAATAATATTTTTTATTATTATTTAGAATTTTTATGATACTTTGCATTAATTATATAATTTTTATGAGCTATTTTTTCCATTAGAATTAATATATATATTTTTTGTATTATAAAAAAATTATAAATGCAACATTTCACATTAAAATAGTATGGAAGCCCGTTTCCGCCACTTTGAGTAAAAAAAATATAATTCTGTAAGTCATAATAATGAGAAACTTTCTCATAATTATGACTTAATATCTCATTATATTGAGAAAGTTTCTCATAATAATGACTTAGTATCTCATTATAATGAGAAACTTTGTCAATATAATGAGATATTAAGTCATAATTATGAGAAACTTTCTCATAATAATGACTTAATTATCTTAAAATAATGATAAATTTTCTCGTAAGAATGACTTAACATCTCGTAATAATGAGAAACTTTCTCGTAATAATGACTTAACATCTCGTAATAATGAGAAACTTTCTCGAAATAATGACTTAACATCTCGTAATAACAAGAAACTTTCTCGAAATAATGACTTAACATCTCATAATAATGAGAAACTTTCTCGTAATAATGACTTAGTATCTCGTAATAATGAGAAACTTTCTCGAAATAATGACTTAACATCTCATAATAATGAGAAACTTTCTCGTAATAATGACTTAGTATCTCATAATAATGAGAAACTTTCTCGTAATAATGACTTAGTATCTCATAATAATGAGAAACTTTCTCGTAATAATGACTTAGTATCTCGTAATAATGAGAAACTTTCTCGTAATAATGACTTATTTCTCGCACTTCTACGCATGCGCAAAGCAGTGGAGCAGAAGGGAGTGCCACGCTAGCGACATCCGCTGGTCAAAGCCGTGTAAATGCATCACAGCAAACATGGCACGCTCTGCGAAACAGATGTTTTCATTAAAGTCATTGTGATCTACGAAGTGCAATATGTAGTATCATTAAATAACATCAATTGGAAATCATCAGTATATCTTCCATACTTTTCCATGTGCACAAAAAGGTGTGAAAGCGGAATGCAGAAGCAGGTCGGTTACAAAGCACGCCTGCTTGTGCACACCGATGGAAATTGGGTTACTTTAACTTACAAAACTATCAGATTAAAATTGGAATATTACATTTATTCGTTAAGTTTAAGTGTGACATCTTCATAAAATATATGGGTAGGCTATGTGTTAACACGTAGGCTATTATTTGCGGATGCGTGTAGGATGTGCAGGTTCACCTGGAAGATATCAAAACTTTTATAACTTTTGGGACATTTACACATAAGTGGGCAGTGGAATGGGGGGAAACGCAAGGTCTTGAGAGGCGTGTTTTTAAAAGCTAAACCTCTTTTCAATTGAGCTCCGCGTTTTTAGAACGCCGTCATGCGCGAGACGCGATCGAGCGCGACGTCCGTCTAGTCCGCGTTTGCCTAGAAACGCAATGAAAAAGCGCGTTCTGTATGAACGGACCCTTATGGGAAAAAAACTGCTTGAAAATATGATGAACACAGATTTCCAGATAAAGCGTTCTTTTACAGATTTGGAAAGGTGTGCGGTCTTATCATTCCTCCATCTATTTTAAATCCACGGATCACCCTGTGTTGCTGCTTGTTCATACACAAAAATACAAATGAATAATACAAATGAATAAAAGACTATCTAGTATGGAAGCCCATCTCATATACGGGGCGGCAGTGGTTCAGTGGTTCATGTAGATTGTCTACAAACTGGAAGGTTGGTGGTTCAATCCCCGGATCCACCTGACCAAGTGTCGAGGTGTCAATGAGCAAGACACCTAACCCCGGCTGCTCCCGACGAGCTGGGTGGCGCCTTGCATGGCTGACACCGCCGTCGGTGTATGAATGTGTGCGTGAATGGGTGAATGAGAGGCAAAATGTAAAGCGCTTTGGTGGCCATTGGGTCTATGAAAGCGCTATATAAATGCAGTCCATTTACCATTTACCATATACTGATAATTTATCATTATTGTTATTCACTGCAGAGCGTGCCATGTTTGCTGTGATGCATTTACACGGCTTTGACCAGCGGATGTCGCTAGCGTGGCACTCCCTTCTGCTCCACTGCTTTGCGCATGCGTAGAAGTGCGAAAAATAAGTCATTATTACGAGAAAGTTTCTCATTATTATGAGAAAGTTTCTCATTATTACGAGATGTTAAGTCATTATTACGAGAAAGTTTCTCATTATTATGAGAAAGTTTCTCATTATTACGAGATGTTAAGTCATTATTACGAGAAAGTTTCTCATTATTACGAGATGCTAAGTCATAATTACGAGAAAGTTTCTCATTATTATGAGATGTTAAGTCATTATTATGAGAAAGTTTCTCATTATTACGAGATGTTAAGTCATTATTACGAGAAACTTTCTCATTATTACGAGATGCTAAGTCATAATTACGAGAAAGTTTCTCATTATTATGAGATACTTAAGTCATTATTATGAGAAACTTTCTCAATATAATGAGATATTAAGTCATTATTATGAGAAACTTTCTCATTATAATGAGATACTAAGTCATTATTATGAGAAACTTTCTCAATGTAATGAGATATTAAGTCATTATTATGAGAAACTTTCTCATTATTATGACTTACAGAATTATATTTTTTTACTCAACGTGGCGGAAACGGGCTTCCATAAAATAGAGTGCAGGCTGCAGGCAAAAAAAAATTCACGTGAGAAGACCGCCATCCAGTGGCTTTAAAAATATATAAATGTGTGTAATGTCCTTAACCGCCTGTAGGCTGCCTATAGCTTCCTATATAAATACATAGAAAGGCTTTTTGATTCCTATTGTTATTTTAGACATGATTTCTCTATCTTATTTGTTTTTTTTATTTAGATATATATTTAGATATTCTAAAAGACTACTTTTTATTTATTTATTTTTTTTAGAGAAGTATCAGGTTTTGATTACAATCAAACATTAACATTTGGTTAGAAAGGGAACACAATGCAAACATTTTTGTTACTCAGTATTTGATCATTAAAAAATCTAACTAAATAAGGGATGGATAGTGATAATTCAAAACATTTTATACAGACATTTTGCAATTAATTGGTATTTTGGTCTTATTTGCACTCTTGATGTTTTAGAGTGTCACCCCTTCATTGCTGTATACTTTTTTTCTGCACAGTGGCTGATCTGTAGTTTGTACCACCAAAAGTTTCTCTGAGTTTTCCTATTTTTTCGTATTTCCCATTAATTTCCTATGTCGGTCATTTTTGATTTTGACCGGGAAGAAGCTGAGGCTCAATCCCAATTCATGCCTTGGCCCTTCCTCGCCGTTTTGCGTCTTCCTTCATCTCGAATCATCGGCGAGATGGCTTTGCAAACGGTTAAAGGGGTGATTGATTGCGATTTCACTTTTTTCATTTTAAATAGTGTGTAATGTTGCTGTTGGTGCATGAACAGTATCTGCAAAGTTGCTGCGCTGAAAGTTCAACGTAAGCAGAGATATCGTCTTTTAAAAATCAGGAAGTTTAATGCCTACAAAAACGACTCGAATGGGACTACAACGAGATACTCCCGGGTTTTATACGTAACTAACCCATACATTTACATCAACCCCTCCCTCCGGAATATGCAAAAAAGGGGGCATGGCCATATTTCTGCGGCTTTGTCGAAGAGGAAGAGTTATAATGGAGAGCTGTAGCCATGCCGTCGAAAGTGTGTTATTTTCACCCAGCTGTCAGGTCTTCTGTGTTCGGGCTTTCTACGGACGCTGTAGTTCGTCAACAATGGCTAAAATATACGTTTGATTATGTTCCTGAAAATTACAATCGTAACGTGCTGCGCATTTTACGGAAGAAAGCTTCCAGAATCTCCACGAATTCAATGCCGGATTCAACAAAAAACTGTTACTAAAACATGAAGCAGTTCCAACTTTAAAACCAGAGGCTGCAGTTGTTGGGCCACAACCTGTAAGTAAGACTTAATAATTTTAAATGTATTTGCATGTATAATTTCAGACATAATGTTTTAGTTTTATCAAGGAAGTAAACAAATGCCAGCGCTGGCTGTAGTAGTCACTTAGTTATGCTATCTCGTGTGTCTATGACAAACGCGTACAAACATTTTGGACCTGAATTTGTAATTATGTACTAATTTTGTAAATGTATTTTCCATGTATAGCTACTTTATGACATAATTTTTCGATTTGATCAAGAACGTAATTTGCTTATAGTAGCCAGTTAGTTCGATGCTATTTAAAAAAAATTTACCATTCAGAAACGTTTTGTAAGAGCCGTGTTTGGGGAGGTTCTGCTTGACTCTCTTCATTGACGCTTTCTGGGTCTGATTCTGGCTCAAACTCAAGGGGGTAATCCATCGACCGGAAGTTGAAGCCTGCCGCGTGCCGCCATCTTGTAGCAGAACTTCACTTGCATTAGCATTCCCATTGACTCCCATTCATTTTGGCGTCACTTTGACAGCGAATAACTTTACATCTGAGGCGTTTAAAGACTCCATTTGTCCATTATTTATTTCTAAAGACACACGACAATGTATAAAGGGCTCCATTACCTTCTATGTTACATTATGGCCCCGTAGAAACAGTTTTTGTAAAAATAGGCTAACGATTGCGTCATAACCACTCGACGCTCTGTCGCACAGTAGAGAAATTACCGTACAGACAGGAGGAAAAGCTCGCAGGCAATCAATGCATTAACTTAATATGGCGTACTGGCGTTACATTTTAAAATAAATACTATACAAATTACTTACTCCTGCTCACTCACGCCAAAGAACTCTTTGCTCAAGCTCGCCGTCTCTGCAAGATCAACGTTGGCAGTTTTCATGCACAGCTACTAGAATATTTACATCTGTCAGACAGGGTGCTCACGTCATCAAGCTTAGTTTGAGTCGGTTTGAGTCTGCGCGTCAGGAACGGAAGTGCTAAAAAAAATCGCTAAAAATTGGCTTCAACTGTCTCAACTGAGTTCCAATGAGATGGCTCTGTCCACTTCTTATACTGTCTATGCTCAAACTGATACGGCCGTATTGACACCATTATTTACATTAGACAGTCACCGGAGCACATACAACTTTCACCCGTAAAGGTAATGGGCGTGAAGTTTCCGGACTACGTGCACACGCAGTTTAGCCAATTACAACACACAGTGAACCCCCCCCCAAAAAAAGCAGTAAACCACCCCTTTAAAGTGCCCCTATCATGGTATTTTAAAGTTTCCTAATGTTGTTGTAGAGTCTCCTACAGCATGTTTACACGCATCAAATGTAAAAAAAAGGGTTTAATTTCCTCACAATATGCATTTGCACATCATCACATTTTCAATGATTCTCAAACAACTCGTCAAATGAATCAATCTCTCTAAATCCCTCCTTTCCGCGAGCTGCTCTGCTCTGCTTGGCCAGACAACGCAGTCTGTTGTGATTGGTCTAGCCATGTACAGCGCAATCGAGAACAAAAACGCCCATAGCATAACATCGATACCTCTGCGTGTGTCCTGAGGCTTCCTACACCGTAAACTAAACACAGTAACGAACAATGACGTAGATTTTACCATTTTAATGCGAGCGATGATGAAATATTAGAAGTAGTTATTCAACCTCCATCGCAAGGTTGCTGGATAATAGTGGCCCACAGCTGATCAGCAGAAGTATTTCAGTAACACAGTGATGATGTGAGTTAGCCAGTGAGCAGGAGACCTACACAATATAAGACTCAAAACGAAGTATTTTGAACACCATCTTTCAAGAGCAAGCGGTTTGTGAATCCTGCACTGAACTCCAAGATTTGAGAAGCAGTCGTCAGTTTAGGATTATACTGCTGATATCTTGGTAAATATGAATTTTAACCACTGATTCTTCACATGCTCATCCTTGGGGAGTGAAAAATAACTAACACATCATGCACAGCGCCGTCTTCTCGACATGATGCTGTCCAGTTCAGGAATCAGCTCCGGTTTGAGGTTTAAGTTTCCCTGCGAGTGCACGCGCAATAACTATGGCAAGCCGTTTAGCTTAAATTGTACCCAGCCTTACTCGTCGTAATTGCATTTTTACTAGTAAGAATTGAATTAGAGAGCTCTACAATTCAATTCTTACTAGTAGCAATTACAATTAGAGAGCTCTCTAATTCAATTCTATCTAGTAACAATTATGATTAGAGAGCTCTCTAATTCAATTATTAGTAGTAAGAATTACAATTGCAGAGCTCTCTAATTCAATTCTTACTAGTAACAATTCCAATTAGAGAGCTCTACAAATGAATCTTTACTATTCATATGTCTCCATTGACTTCCATTCATTTTTAATTACAGAGCTCTCTAATTGAATTGTTACTATTAAGAATTACAGTTAGAGAGCTCTACTATTGAATTGTTACTAGTAAGAATTACAATTATAGAGCTCTCTAATTCAATTCTTACAGAATTGAATTAGAGAGCTCTATAATCCGATTATTACTAGTAACAATTAAAATTAGAGAGCTTTCTAATTCAATTCTTACTAGTAACAATGCAATTAAAGAGCTCTCTAATTGAATTTTTACTAGTAAAAAAACGAATTAAAGATATGTATAATTGCAGAGCTCTTTAATTGAATTAAAGGGCTCTGCAATTGCATTCTTACTAGTAACAACTGAATTAGAGAGGTCTCTAATTGTAATTGTTACTAGTAATAATTGAATTTGAGAGCTCTCTAATTGTAATTCTTACTAGTAACAATTCAATTGTAGAGCTCTCTAATCGTAATTCTTACTAGTAACAATTCAATTGTAGAGCTCCGTAATTAAAAATGAATGGAAGTCAATGGAGACATATGACTAGTAAAAATTCATTTGTAGAGCTCTCCAATTGCAATTTTTACTAGTAAGAATTGAATTAGAGAGCTCTCTAATAGTAATTGTTACTAGTAAGAATTGAATTAGAGAGCTCTCTAATTGTAATTGCTACTAGTGAGAATTGAATTGTAGAGCTCTCTACTTGAATTCTTACTAGTAAAAATGCAATTACGACGAATATCGCTGGGAACAATTTAAGCTAAAATGGCTTGCCATACAAAAACTGGGCGCGGCCAATATGCTAATGTTTCGGATCTACGTCACTACGAAACGGCTAATGACTCGTTTCAAAAACAATTCATTTCATAGACTCAGAGTCGACTCTCACTTTTGAAAGACAATAACTTTATATACGGTGCACTTTCAGATATAAAACTTTGCAGGATGTTTTCATTCACTTAGAGCTATATTACACACTACACGAACAGTCATTTTAACAGTCCCTTTAAACATTTAAAATTTGCCCCAGATGACACCACCATGCACTTTATTTACTCTTATAATAATAATATAGTCATTTAAATTAAGAAATTGTAATAATAAATTACCTTTCTGAAACAAAAAAGACATCCATTTCGAGGAAGGAACGTTATAATCATCATGTTTAATGAAAGTTAAGAGCAGCAGCGCTCATTGTCAGTCGTTGTCATGGAGAAATCCTGTAAAAACTCGTCGCTTCCGTAACGTCAGAGCCATCTTCGACGACTGATGAACGCATTGGGTTCATGAAGGGTTGTTCCATTTCGTTGGGGAATATTTCAACCCCTTGGCCCTTGTAACTCTGTTCTAAAGGGCCAAGGGGTACACTCAAAAACAAGGAGTGAATTGGGATTGGCCTAGTGTGACTTTTTTTTATGACCCTTTAACCGAAGAAGCCCAGAGGGTTAAAATATAATAACCTATATACAATATTAAATAATATATATATATATATATATATATATATATATATATATATATATATATATATATATATATATACACTCACCGGCCACTTTATTAGGTACCCCATGCTAGTAACGGGTTGGACCACCTTTTGCCTTCAGAACTGCCTCAATTCTTCGTGGCATAGATTCAACAAGGTGCTGGAAGCATTCCTCAGGGAGTTTGGTCCATATTGACATGATGGCATCACACAGTTGCCGCAGATTTGTCGGCTGCACATCCATGATGCGAATCTCCCGTTCCACCAAATCCCAAAGATGCTCTATTGGATTGAGATCTGGTGACTGTGGAGGCCATTTGAGTACAGCGAACTCATTGTCATGTTCAAGAAACCAGTCTGAGATGATTCCAGCTTTATGACATGGCGCATTATCCTGCTGAAAGTAGCCATCAGAAGTTGGGTACATTGTGGTCATAAAGGGATGGACATGGTCAGCAACAATACTCAGGTAGGCTGTGGCATTGCAACGATGCTCAATTGGTACCAAGGGGCCCAAAGAGTGCCAAGAAAATATTCCCCACACCATGACACCACCACCACCAGCCTGAACCATTGATACAAGGCAGGATGGATCCATGCTTTCATGTTGTAGACGCCAAATTCTGACCCTACCATCCGAATGTCGCAGCAGAAATCGAGACTCATCAGACCAGGCAACGTTTTTCCAATCTTCTATTGTCCAATTTCGATGAGCTTGTGCAAATTGTAGCCTCAGTTTCCTGTTCTTAGCTGAAAGGAGTGGCACCCGGTGTGGTCTTCTGCTGCTGTAGCCCATCTGCCTCAAAGTTCGACGTACTGTGCGTTCAGAGATGCTCTTCTGCCCACCTTGGTTGTAACGGGTGGTTATTTGAGTCACTGTTGCCCTTCTATCAGCTCGAACCAGTCTGGCCATTCTCCTCTGACCTCTGGCATCAACAAGGCATTTCCGCCCACAGAACTGCCGCTCACTGGATGTTTTTTCTTTTTCGGACCATTCTCTGTAAACCCTAGAGATGGTTGTGCGTGAAAATCCCAGTAGATTAGCAGTTTCTGAAATACTCAGACCAGCCCTTCTGTCACCAACAATCATGCCACGTTCAAAGTCACTCAAATCACCTTTCTTCCCCATACTGATGCTCGGTTTGAACTGCAGGAGATTGTCTTGACCATGTCTACATGCCTAAATGCACTGAGTTGCCGCCATGTGATTGGCTGCTTAGAAATTAAGTGTTAAGGAGCAGTTGGACAGGTGTACCTAATAAAGTGGCCGGTGAGTGTATATATATATATATATATTAAATATATGCATTAAAAAAATACTATAAAAAGTACTAAGTAAGTTAGTTAGTTCACCCAAAAATTCTGTCATAATTTACTCACCCTCGTGTCATTCCCAACCCGTCAGACCTCCGTTCATCTTCGGAACACAAATTAAGAAATTTTTGATGACATATGAGAGCTTTCTGACCCTTGAGATGCTCTTGAGGCTGGGATTTTGCGGATTTGAAGCGAAAGTAATTGATGAACGTACTATCTGCAAAGAGCAGAGGTGGCGTTTAGTGACTTTTGCATTTGAACAGTCTTCAATTGTATTTCTGATGTTTTTGATTTTCTCAGTAAAGAAGCATTAAGTCATTACTACTAAACTGTGTTGGAATATTCAGTTCAGGTGACGTCTGTTTATTTGTTAATCTAGCCACTTGTTGCATTATTTTCCTGTTATCACTGTAAAGCTGATTTGAAACCATCTGTATTGTAAAAAAGCACTATATAAATATAAAGGTGATACCATTGGATTGTTTTGTTTGTTTTCTATGAGTTTGCTGAGATATTTAAAGTGGGACATATTGTTTTTCCACACAATTCTAAAGACCTCTATGAGTTTGATTCCATTTGCGCTCTAGGTTAGGAGTTTCTCACTTAAAGGTGCCATGTGTCAGAATTGAGGTAAAAATATCCAAAAAATTAGCTACACGTATCAAAAGAATGAGAAGAAATAAGGGCGATGGTGTCATTACAAAAATGAAAAGTTATAATGCTGCCGAGATATCAACCTAAATTAGCATGCTAAATTACTAGCCCCGGCCCGACAGGTGTCATAATACCAGTTACGGCCATGGGAGGCGGTATTCGGTCTCTTGTCATAACCACCAGCCAAACTGCAAATCACGAATAACTCGCACGGCTTGTGGGCGTACTGATGTCTGATCGTGTGGAAAGTACAGCCCACTACTACATTTCAGTTCAGGGAAGAGAGCGGAAGAATGGCTGAAGCCCTTGGCAAGAGACCCTTACCTCACGCATTGGCCGTGGCCTGTGAGACACACGGATTTGATTGGTTTTAAACACCCCCGATTTCTCACACTGAAGTGTCAACCCGGTCGGTCAAATGCCTGAAAGATGAGTTTATCTATAGATCTCCCGACTATTTATACCGCAAATTAGTTCAAATCTCCAGGAATCTAGAGCGAGCGTGCATGCGAGACAGAGACTGCTCCAAACCGCGTAGCGCGCGCACGGCAGAGAGGGAGAGTAAGCGAGAGAGAGACCTTGCGTGTGCAGAGAGCACCCTTGGGAACACCCGAAATTGCAACATTTCTTTTGGATTGGTAAGTAAACCAACTACGTGACCTATATTATGTTTATTAAATGGCTTTCCTTAGGTAAATATGACATATTTGTTCTCCAGCTATGTTATGGACCTCTGCACGCTGATTAAAAAAAATTATTGGTCGATATTATCTATGAGGAATACATTTTGGTAACTTAAGTTTAGCCTACTGTATCTTTCAACAGTGTTCATGTTTTTTTACTATTAGCTAGTAGAGATGATCGGTTCACGTGGGCTAGGATCTGTCGTGTAACATTTACAAGCGCCAAAACTGTATTTATTGTTTGAATTGCGTAATAAAAGTGACAGAATCTGAGAGCTGAGATTTTTTTATATCATAACTAACCTGCTCTGTCTAGTCTGTCGGTCTCCGTGTCCTCTTTGCTTTGCGATTTTTTTCTGTGCGTGAGAAAATTGAATTTGTGGCGTGAGAGCGTGTGAAAAGTGTCAATTGCGTGTGTCTCACGGTGAATTCGTGAGAGTTGGCAGCTCTGAATGGCGCTAGCTTGGTCAACATCAGCGAATGCTGTCTGTCAAATTTGCAGTTTGTTTTTGTTGCCGTTTGTGGAGCCTGTGGTGTCGGTGATGACGGTTAAACTTAGCTGAGAAATACGATACTGGGTGGCCTATTTCATCAGCACCCTCCTGCAGCAAGACAGCTCCCACTCCAACCGCACTAGCGTCGACCTCAAGCTGGAACGGACGAGTCACATCTGGAGCAGACAGTACAGGTGCACTGCAAAGGAGAGATTTTGCAGAAAGAAATGCCTGCTGGCACTCATTAGTCCAATCAAAACAAACTTTAGGACTACACAACTTCGTTAAAGAGGCAACCACACTCGAGAAATTTTTACAAAAGCACCGGTAGTACCCCACCATCCCCAGGAATCTACGTAGTTCTCTCCTCGTAGTAGGTACTGGGTAACTGAGGACAGCAGCCACTTTTCCGTCCAATGGCCGTACCTGACCGTTTCCCACCTGCTTCCCTAAATAGGTGACAGAAGCCTTAACAAATTCACATTTTTTTAGATTTAACGTTAAGGAAGCAGCTTCTAATCGGCGAAACACGTCATGTAAGGTCAACATGTGTTCAGCCCAGGTAGACGAATAAATAACGACATCGTCTAAGTAGATATTACAGTTAGCAACCTCGCCTAAGACTGTGGACATTAAACGTTGAAAGGTTGCTGGTGCGTTTCGCAGACCGAATGCCATACGTTTGTACTGCAGAAAAGCATCAGGGGTTACGAATGCAGAGATCTTAGAAGCGCGCTCGGTTAAAGGCACCTGCCAATAGCCTTTAAGAAGATCTAACTTAGTGATGTATTTCGCACCCCCAAGACTGTCAATGCAATAGTCCATCCACGGTAACGGAAAAGCATCAGCCAAAGTGATGGAATTTACCTTTCTAAAGTCAGTACAAAAACGTAAAGACCCATCAGCCTTTGGTACCAGAACACATGGCGAATGGACTATTACTCAGAACAGCGAAACCATTCTCTGATAAATACTTAACCTCACTTTTCATTGCTTATCGCAGAGTTATTGGGCAACGATAAGCATGTTGCTTGATTGGTAATGCACTACCGACATCGATGTCATGCTGGATGACATTAGTACCGGGAGGAACGTCATTGAACAAACTCGGAAAACTGTCTATCAGCTTCATTACGTCCTCTCGCTGTTCAAGCGATAGATAGGAAAGTTGATCGGGAAGCGAAGATAAAACTTTAGAGTTTTCAAAACATCCTCCTCTTAAAGTTTCCATAGATACATTCAACCCATCGTCCGCAGTATCGGTAGGCAGAGCAAAAGCTAACAATGAAACACGCTCAGTATTTACCTTAGTCACCGGTTCACAAAGCAAATTCTCAGTGTTCTCTTTTGGTTTGACAACAAAAATATGGTTTCAACATATTCACGTGACATAAACGAGTTTTTCGCCTCTGTTCTGGAGTGTGTAAGATATAATCAGTCTCATTCAACTTACTTTTTATCACGTAAGGACCGGAGAAACGCGCAGAGAGAGAAGATCCAAGAATAGGAAACAGCACTAGAACTTTCTCGCCTGGCAAAAAATTACGCGCAACTTCTTTCCTATCGAAATGTTTTTTCATTTTCTTTTGTGACAGAGAAAGGGTTTCCTTTGCCACAGCACAAGCATCGTGCAAACGTTCACGAGTACGTGATACAAAATCAAGGACGTTGGTCTTCGCCGACGAACCGTTACAGAGAAATTCCTCCTTTAACATTTTCAAAGGACCACGGACATTATGTCCGAACACAAGCTCTGACGGGCTAAACCCAAGCGAGTCCTGTCGCGCCTCACGCACCGCAAATAAAACTAATGGAACTCCATCGTCCCACTCACTCCCAGTCTCTACACAATACTTCCTTAGCGCAGATTTTAATGTTTGGTGCCACCTCTCCAAAGCCCCTTGCGACTCAGGGTGATAGGCACTTGAGACCACGTGAGACACCCCAAGAGCTTTCAATGAAGTACGGAAGACACGAGAAACAAAATTTGAACCCTGATCGGTTTGGACAGTTTTTGGCAACCAAAAAGTTGTAAAAAATTTTGTCAAAGCTTTAGTTACCGTCTTAGCCGTTATGTTCCGTAACGGGATGGCTTCTGGAAAGCGTGTAGCCACGCACATGATTGTCAACAAATATTGACAACCAGACTTAGCCAGAGGAAGTGGACCCACACAGTCAACTAGAATAAAATGCCCTTTTCGCGAACAAACTCGACATAAGTTTGAGACGTACCTTTTTTCGTGGTACGAAATCGTTGTCGATAGTGCTCAGGAACTAATTCATATGCCCGTAATATAGCAGTTTTCACGGCATCGTACTGCACGCTTTCCTCTAACGAGAGAGATGCACACACCTCTTGTGCCTTACCTGATAGTTTACATTGTAACATTAGTGCCCAAACCTCGTTTGGCCATCTTAAGGCAACAGCAACTCGTTCAAAAGCTTGAAAATACGCCTCAACTTCCCTCTTACGGAAAGGTGGAACGATAGAAATATTTTTAGCCACATCAAAATGTGTTGAAAACGGCGCTACAGACTCATATCCCATATCAGACGGCACAGAATTAACACCCGAAGTTGATGGACCCGCCGTCTCAGAGTTAACCTCCAACCTAGATGTTTTAACAATAGATTTTTTAGGTACCTCTGGAACTGCCTGCAACTCCAACTCCCGCAGTCGCACCTTCGTATCTGCATCAATTCGGTACATTTCAATCTGACGCTTCAAATCATCTTGTCTCGCTTGAGCTTTGTCCTGAGTCTCCAATTGTAACCATGCTAAACGTAACTTTAAACGGGAATCTGCACGCAAACCCGGCGATGACTCTGTGGACAGTGAAAGAGGGTCAAATTTAGGCATTGTAAAAGATGGACGTACCTCCGCACCAACCTCAATCACTGGCGTCACTGGAACACCACTCGACACACGTAAGGGCGAACTTCCTGCAGCTGGTGCCGCCAACTCCGCTGCTGCAGTAGGAACCGCCCCCAAAGAAGGAAATACCCCCTTTTTAATCAGGCTAGTCACTAAACAAGCTTTCAACTCTCCTTTACGCAGTGTTCTAGAGATAGAAATCTCATAATGTTGAGCAATGAGAAACAAATCATATTTTCGACATGTCTCTAAAACTTCAACACTAGGTTGATTTAAAAATTGCTTTAGCTCAAACGTTGCCATCTTAGAAAAAAAAAAAGAAAACGCAAAAGCAATCAGGATAATCCAACACCCTCTGGACCTACCTACCTAACCATTAATCTAACTATACCCTACCTAGTCTTCAGAGGGTACCGATTAAGAGATTGCTCTCTCCCCCGGAATACCTCCAAAAACAACAAACTAAAATAATAAAGAAAAACAATAAACAGTAAACCGTCGTCAGGACTGGCGCTAAGCACAGCCCCGCTGGCTTACTCTTCCTAACCAGAGGATATGGATCACCTGAATCAAATTAGATCAATCAAATTACCACTACTCGGACACATATCTCGGATGAGCCCCCATTTATGTTACGAACCCCTGTTAAAAATGCTCGTTTCGTAAGGGTTCGTCAACACAAAAGGAAACGCAAGGCAGAGAGCAGTTTAAAACATTTATTATTAGACTAATAAATGACTGCACAAACTCACGTCTCTCAAATTCTCTCTCTCTTTACAAGGAACACACATTTACTCCACACTAACGTTAACATCGACATACCAAAGTTTAACAAAATAAACAGAATAGTGGCACAATACAAAGAACACATTTTGAGTTGATCAGGGGCCCGTTTCAATAAGGAGGTTCAACCAACTCTGAGTTAAAACTTGAACTCTGAGTTGACTTACCCTGAGATGGGAAACTCTGAGTTTTCGGTTACAGAACAGCTGAAATGAGTTGGTTCAATCAACTCTTGAGTTGACTGACTCTGAGTTAAGCGCGTGCACCACAACTATAAAAAGCCATTATCAATGGAGCGCAGATATTACGAGTCACCATGGCAACAGCGCCAGACAAAAAGAGGAATTACTGTTATACAGTGTTGGGTGTAATTAATTACCAAGTAATCTAAATATTGTAATTTAATTAAAGGGATTGATTACTCTTAATTCTGTAATTTAAAATAAAATCTGATGTAATTACATTAAATACTGAAGAGACTATAGAACAATTCAGTATAAAACAATAATGGATTTAAAATACATTTTTTAAATACAAGGTATATTTTTAATGTAACCTTCTCCCTCTACACACTTTGGTCAATTCAAGAATAATTCATGCAATTATATATTGTTAATTTGAAAGCATTAAAAGTGCAGTTTCTTGTCTCTCCTTGTATTGTTCAAGTGGTTGAGGTTGATATGGGATTTAGTAATTAGTAATAAGTAGACCAATACTTTCTAAAGATAGTAATTATTACATTAATCTAATTACACTGTTGAAGATGTCATTTGTAGTAATTAATAACTATTTTAGAGTAACTTACCAAACTGTTATAATATCAGAGGTGAAACTGGAAGAACAGTAGCCTATGTTATTCAACCTAATTTTAATTTTCATGTAGGCTATAGGTGCAATCCTGCAGGCATTAAAAGAACGTGGCAGCAGCTGAAAATAAAATATATAAACATAATTCAATCAGGTAAGGCTTGAGCATATCATGGGTGTAGGCTACCTGACTTTACAAACATTTGACATATTAAATAACTAAATAGCATCCAGTATATAGCAGTGCAGGAGCATTTCTGGCTGAGGGAATTCCTTCATCAGAGCCAGTCACTCCCGAAGATCCAAGCCTTCATAAAATGTAAGAGGTCTACATCTGTGTTATTTTTTATATAGGGTATTTTTGATATTTCCATTTATTTTACTTTGGGTTGGGTTTTTCGTTGGTCCCAACAGATTCTGATGGTAATATCTGTCTTTTGGAGCCTCCTGTCCCAACAGAACCCCAGGCAGTTGAAAGTAGCCTACACTCAATACACCAGAAATTATGACAAATAGGCCTAAACTTCATAAATAGTAGGGACACACTTCAGTGTGTAATGCCACAGTTTAATTCTGTAGAATTTGTTTAGAACTACCGGAGGTGGAAAGAGTAATAAAATATTTTACTCAAGTAAAAATACTATTACTTTGATAAATTTTTTACTTAAGTACAAGTAAAAGAAGCCGGTCTAAAAATCTACTCAAGTAAAAGTACTTCTATTCAATGACTCTCCTATGTAGGGTTGTAATGTATGAGAGTTTCACAGTATGATAACCGTCTCAAAAAATATCACGGTTTATGGTATTAAACAATTATTAAATATATAAACTGCATTATTAAATTACAGTTATTATTATCATCAGTTAAAATGACAGTTAAATAAACTAAACATTTGTTCAATAAAACCTATCAACTAATTTCAATAATTGATTATGAATTAGATTAACAACTTATTTTGTATCATTAATAACTTATTAAAATTTTTAAAAATAATTGAGTTCTATGAAATGTTTTTATTCAGATTTTTTTATTTTTATGATTTAGTACAAATATATTATCAAAAACGGTGGTAATCAAATAAAAGTTTAGCAAACGTTTTGATCCTTTTATTTTTTGGCAAAGTGCTGCAAAACAGATTTAGTCAATTAAACCATAGACAAACAATATATATATATATTCCTTAAAAAATGTTTAAATAAATTGTAGTATTATTGTTGGTGTTTAAACACTGCTTCCTCTTTAAAAAAGGGGAGGAGACCGAAATAAACTCTGGGTTTACCGAAGAAAACCTGCTCCCGACCAGGTTAGGTTCACAGAGTAAGTTACCATGGTAACTGACTCTGAGTATAAGTTACTTCTCTTTCAGAAACGGGCTTGACTTACTCTGCTTTCTCGGGTTTGATATACCTCCCATTCTGAAACAGAAAACCCAGAGTTTCCCTCATTTCAGGGTTAACATACTCAGAGTTTTCACTTAACCTCCTTTCTGAAACAGGCCCCAGCCGGCGAGGCATCGTGACGCGCACGGAGTTGTCCGCTGCGTGTCTCACCCTCCTGCACACTCCACGTATATGCCCAGCACGAGCCATCAGAGCAACGCACCACAGGTGCGCAGGGGTGGAGCCTACACTCAAAGAAACAGCAATTAAAAGACAAACATAGACAAAAATACACAGGCAACACCCATAAGGCTGAGGCCGTAACAAACATTACACAAGGCACTCTCTAACCTTTATTAATCTGATGGGTGCATCAGTTTCTAATGTACTAGAGAAGATAGTGCATACTGCTAGTCTTTTCATCAAGTTAATTTGTGTGATTAGGTACACTGAGCAGCTGAGACAGATAAGGCAGCTTATTTGCGAATCTATCTTTAGTGGTTGGGATAACTGTTCTACCTGGCCGATAATGCAGAGCGATATGGCAAATGTCAGCAGTAGCCTACTTAGTACACATTACAAGTTAGTGATCAGTGACGTCCACTGGTCATCACTTTGCGGTAGAATATCTATATCATATATAAGGAAAATTAAAACCTGTTTATTAGACAAAGGTCAGAAAAAAACCTGGTATTACACTTGACATTTTTTGTCCCTCACACTTGACATTTTTTGTCCCTCTCACTTCTGAAATTATGGCTATGCCCCTGCCTGTCACTCACATGAGGCTGCAGCAATAGCAAACGACAACGATCTAATCAATTCCCGCCCTACATTTTTTCTTGTTTGAGAAGCATTGCATTTAAATATACATCACAACAGGGAGGAAAAGACTAATGCAACTTCCATTTCATGCCGATTTCAACATATTATTCAGAAAATTATCTGTCATAGATGTGTCATATCTGGCACTCTGTCATTCATTCCCCTCAGCAACTGCTGCCTGCAATGTCACTTCTCTACCGACATTCATGAATCGTACAGTTTAGTGTTGTTCTGTGCACAGACTATAAATTTAAATTCAGATATAAACTATGAGCTGATTAATTGACTACAATTTACTAATTAATTACATATGCAATCTTTTGTTTATTGTATGTTTTTGAATCACCTAGAAAAGTTGTCTCGAAGAATACAAGTGGGTCTGGGACACTCAAAATGCAAACTGATCCAATATGAGCGAATGCGAGCCATGCTAGAGGCAAAACGCCTCTCTTCTCAGCTCTCTCAACAGAAGGTAATGAATGTGTTTTACTTTTTTGATTGCATAGCCTACCTGTGTTAATTTCTATGATAGCAAATAGATCAATAATAGAAATGCAATTCTAATGAATGATAAAGCTTTCATAGATTTTGATCTTTCATCACCCTTTATGAGAGTTGTTAAAGTTTAAAGGGGTTTCAAAGACCAGGGGCCATATGTATAAAGCCACTCAGGGTAAAATTTTTGTCTTAATTAGGGATGCACCGAATCCATGAATATTGGGCTTTGACGGGGTTCGGTTTCTCCCGAACCTTAGAATTTTTTTCCACCGAACCGAACCCTTGGATGTTTTATCCAGCTGATGTGGGCGTTGTCATGGCTTGCCTCAACATTTGCGTTTAAATAGCGTGCGCTCTCTGTGGGCGTGTCACATTAACGCGTAATGAGCTGAGGGAAAAAATACTGACATCACTCTCTTTTCATACAGATTACATAAACTGAGAATATTTGTTTTTTATATAAATTACTTCATTGAAAAGAAGAGAATTCAAGCTTCATAAAGAAAAATATCTCGTGCCTGTATGACAAGTATTTTCTGAGTTATAAGTTCAGTTTCGGACGCGTTTCAGAATGGACTGCACTGACAGAGAGAAGGCAAAACTTCGCATCATGTGTATTTTTCTTTATTTGACAAAAAGCACAACACTTTGTTTTTATTGTGAGTATACAGACAAATAATAGACACTTAACAGAATCTAATGATGTACAACACTTATATGTAAGTATTTTGAGTCTCTTTTGCACTGATAAGAAAAAAAGCGAGCAAATCACGCCGGCGTGATTTCAGACCCCAGGGGTTAAGAGTAGTTAAGTTCCCGGATCCAGGATTTGGCTTCGGATTCGGCCGAATATTGGGCTTTTTGAGGGGGTTCGGTTTCTCCCGAACCTTATAATTTTTTGTTGTTTGGCAATACATTTAGTCAAAAGGAGGCGATTCAAGTCGAGCTACATGTTCAATTTGCAATGCCGATTTGTCTCGTGGTGGCAAGGACCCTAAACAATACACAACATCGCCGCTGTTAAAACATTTGTGTATGAAATACCTGAAAGAATACAAGATGTGCCCTTCACTTTGGGTGCTCGAGCCCCTGCCCTTTTTCAAAATTAATCGAAAGTGCCCCTCTCAAACAAATAATGATAATATTGTTTTCAATAAAAACAAAATGCATTTGATTATAATTAACATGAACAATGTGTACAAAACTAAAGTAGCCTAAATTCACGTTTATTTGTACGTTTCTGTCAGTCTGAGGTGCCGTTGCCATGACTCGTTGTTGCGTCACTTGCGTGTCTTGCTTCGGACTCGACTGAAGAGGTCAGTCTCTGTTTTCGAGGGTCTAAAACTTCGGAGGAGGGCAGGCGCGCGCAATCGTAGCAAAAGTTATGCGTTTTAAAAAGAAAATGCACTAGTGTAAACGACAACGTAGGTATTCCACAGTCTGATCGGGAACCGAACTGATGCGCTCGAGCCAAAATATATGGTTCTTTATATTATGAATATAAATATATTCATATAGTACTCTATATTATGGTTCAAAATATAGAGTTTTTTTATAGAGTTTTTTACTCTATAAAAAAAAAAAATTTATAGAGTGAAAAAAATAACCAAACCATTTTTAAACTTCTCTTTTTTTCTTCCAATAATCAAAGTTTTTTTTCTTAAATCCACATATTACATATTTTAAAATATTACATAATTCATTGATGACTGTTTGTTATATAATACACCGACCAATCGTCATCTGGCACAAAAAGTTCAAATTTCATTGGACAATGTGAAGTTGAGCGGCAATTTTCTAGTCATTAAGAAATCATTTAAAAATTACAATCGAATTTACATTTATGAAGCGATCTGAATCTGCGACTTCTGCGTCATTGAAACAATGGATGTTAATTGACTACAAAGCACTGCACAAAACCAGCACCAAAGTCGCTACAGTAGCACCATACAAGTCATGTATTTAGCAGATGTAAATTATATTGATACACCGTTTACCATTTGAAAACGATCATAGTTGGTTCAAATGAATGAAGCCCCGGCGCCACCTACAGGCCTATGATGTGAAGTGTAACGTTAGGCCAACAACAACACGTGAAATGGTGATTTTTGAAAATAGTACAGAACCGTCAAAAATTGACAAATTAGATTTTTTTTGTTTTTTAAAGAAGCCTCTTATGCGCTTCAAGCCTGCATTTATTTGATTGAAAATACAGAAAACAATTATTAAAATTTAAAATAATGGTTTTCTATTTTAATATAGGCCTACTTAAAAAATATCACTTATAAGTTATCTTTGATGTAAAGCTGAATTTTCAGCATCATTACTAACTCTAACTTCAGTTTCACATGTTCCTTCAGAATCATTCTAATATGCTGATTTCAATGTTGGAAACAGTTGTGGTGCTCAATGTTTTTTTGATTAAAAGTTGAAAAGTTATCCTTGCTGAATAAAAGAAAGAAAGAAAATTACTGACCCCAAACTTTTGAACAGGAGGCTATAGTGGATATTGGTACAAAATATTTCGATTTGAGATAAATGCTGTTCTTTTTGTAACTTTTAAACTCAGAATCCTACGTCTATTAAAATAGAAAACCAGTATTTTAGATTTTAGGTATATTTCACAATATTACTGTTTATTTTTATCAAAAAAATTTAGCCTTGATCAATTTTTCAATAAGATAAATAAGATACTTATTTCTATAACATTAAAAATAGTAATGTTTACAAACTTATATATATATAAAAAAATGCATAAATATATATATGCATCAGTGGCGGCTGCTGGTCTTTCAAAGAGGGGAAGCTCATTTTTTTTAAACTCGACTGTCAGGTGTGGCCGTGTGGGGATGGTGAAAAGAGCGTAGACTCAGGTGCAGAGTTGATGGGGTTTATTTTAATAATAAAAAAAAACAAAAACAAACAAACAAAAACTATGAACCAGCACAGGACTGCAAACACAAGGAGAATAAATAGGGAGCAAATAAGACATGTAACAAGGGAGGACAGGTGGGGCAAAATAACTAATAATCAGGAAACAAGATGGGAGTCGAATCGACAGGAGAGCACATGGCACAAGGAAAACATATGACAAGCCATGTGCTCACACCAAACATGACAAAAAACACAAGCAGGTGGCCAGAAAAACAAATTACAAGCAATGTGCTCACACAAAACTAGACATGAAGAACACTCATAAGCCACGTGTTCACACACTATTGGTGTGCTACACAGCACAAAACAAAGCACGCGGCCGATGTAAACACAAACAAAACACAACACACGTGGACAGAGCGAACACGAAACCGGCTCGTACACGACAAGACAGAACGTTATGCACGAACGAGTGAAAGCTCATCCTGTGTGCTCACAACAGAAAACAAACACGAGGAGCATTAATGTCCGAATTCCGACACAAAACCGAAACCAAACTAAACAGATGTGCCGTGATTCAAACACCACCTCGCCCCGCACATGTAACAAGGCACCTGACATCGACGGAGGAAATGTGGGAATTAGGTTAAACTGTGAAATGTATGATGAAAATTGCAAATACCAATAAATATGTTACAGCAGTTTGTCTTACAAGTACACTTTCAAAATCCGCGCTGACACAGTGTGAGCTCGAAAAATCTCGAATAGCTTCTTAACTTTTTATTGTACGAAATCGCTGTCAATCAAAAGGAGATGTAGTCCTCCAATCATCACGCAGACGCCCGGACTCCAGGCCAGCCCACTCCCCATTCACCCCAGAGACGCCGAGCGTCCGGGGGCGGGACATAATCGCAGCATTTATCCAATGACCGTCTAGTTTCGAAGCACTGAAAAAAACTGTTCAAAGCAGCCCCATTGAAGTCAATGGACGCTCGGCTTCAACGGGGAAATGCCCTGTGAATGTACGGGAATGTATGAGAAGGAAATCGAGTCAGCTGAACTGCTATATGAAGCTGATTCTGAACGAACTCGTCTTCGAGATGAACGTGTTCTAACGCATTTTTAGTCAATGAAATGTTAACACAATAGTACACATTTGACCATTAATTTTTTGACATTATAGGGGAAGCTGAACTTCCCTTGCAGTCTTAAAGAAATCGCCACTGATATGCATGCCCCTTTTTTACATTTGAGCCCCTGCCCTTGAGGAACTCTCTGCACGTCCCTGATCCTGGCATAATGTTGCCTATTCTTCTTCTTTCTTTTTTTTACAGTTAAAATAAAATGAAAAATACACGTTTTTATACACATGGATGTTTTTTACTTCATTAATGGGTTAATGGACTGAGGATGGGAGAAAGATTCGGTTTTCGGTTTCGGATTCTGCAGTGTCATGACGTAACGTGACGGCATACACGGAAGCTACAAAGGGACGTCGGCACAGAACAGAGTTAGCTTCTGTGATGAAGCAATTCGCTCCCAGGCAGAGGAAGGTGTGGCGGAGGGATGCAGTGTCTCATTCCCTTCTCAGGGAACAAGGGTTAGAGTCGTAACCCGAGTCGGTTACAGTGTAACCCGTAACTACGTCGACTACAACACTTTGGGGAATGAGTACCCACTATGCCACAACGAGCCCTGCCTGTCCCAATGTGAAGCTGCCCACATGCACACTTAGGACGATGTTTTTTGTGGATGTTTTTACACTAATGTGTTAATGGACTGAGGCAAGGTTTTTTTCGTAAACGAAAACTGAAACTAAGACTAAAACCTTTGGTCAAAAAACATTTTTTTGAAATGTTTCAGTAAACAGAAAAAAAAAAAAAAATTCATAATAAATGAAAAACTAAAACGAAACTAACAACAGTTACTGAAAAAGTAACTGAAATAAAATAATAATTATCAAAAATAAATAATCGTTTTCGTGATTTAAAAAGCACTTTCTATTAGCGGAAAAATCTGACCTGTGGCTGTTTAAGGAAATGCCTGATTTGGCGCTTCAGTTCATACGCGTGAAGTTGCCGAGGCGGATAACCGGTGTCCTGTGATGGTCCTCAATGAAGGACCGTCTATGGAACGCCAAAAGGGTCACAATGCGCCACTTTCCTACCACGTTTTGCTAAAAAAGCGGCGTAAAAAGCGCCGTTTGAACGGCCAGGACGCCGCTTTTTACGCCGTAAAAAGCGCCGTGGGACTGTGTAAACTACGCCGTATTTTTCGTCGGCCCGGAGGCGGCGAAAAAAAACGACGCTCTATATGCTCATGTAACGCCGCTTTTTACGGGACACAGTGTCCCCAATGACGCGTATCATAACGCGTCACAAGACGCGTAGTGTAAAATGATAATTATCTCCACCCAACAATCTCAATTTGAACTGTTATCACCCAATCAGTAAAGAACAAGAACAGACCACATTAATCCAACCCAGCACAAGGATGAGCTTCCATGCCTCAATATTTAATATTCAATTATTTTAATTATCACAATTACAGTTTTAATTTTATTAAATTGAACAAGCACAACATTCAGCATTCAATTAAATATTCTTTAATATTTATTATTATTATTAATAATATTATTTCAACATAATATCTCGTTATTTCGAGATAATTATGTGTGCGTGCAACAAGCAAGATGTGCATTTGTAAATCCGGTGAATTTACAAATAAATTAATCAATGAGGCCCTTATAAAATATATATATTTTATATAGGCAGTTTTTTAAATATAATATATTATAAGATTTATTTTTGTCAATAGGCTATATCTTCATTACCTAGAGATATAATTAAACAAAAAGTAGCCAAAACACATCTAACAGAACATAGCCTAAGTTGTTTATTTTTTACAAAATAATGCAATTAAAATGTCTGTCCAACGTGAACAGGGGCCTTACCTGTGAACAAGATGCGTTTAGCAACTTAGCCATGGTTTGAATTCACCTAAATAGTGTTTTAGACGGCAAGCTGTAGTCTCGCGCTGAAGTCTCGCTCCTCCCACCTGGACTCGCGTGGGAACTCAGTTGTAGCCGGAAAAGGTAGATAGTGTCCAGGTGGGAGGAGCGAGACTTCAGCGCGAGACTACAGCTTGCCGTCTAAAACACTATTTCGGTGAATTTAAACCATGGCTAAGTTGCTAAACGCATCTTGTTCACAGGTAAGGCCCCTGTTCATGTTGGACAGACATTTTAATTTCATTTTGTGTCTGTTAAGAGGCACAAAAACGCTCTTTATGTTATGCCCCCATAGCTGCCGTTTTAGCTGAGTGGGAGCTCTGGGCATTCACTGTCGCAGCTCCGCGTCGCAAGCACCAATCCTCTTCGTTTTTTTTTCTATAGACAGTACTCACAAAGGTCTAACGATCAAGATTAACTTAAAAATTGCCCGGAGTTCTCCTTTAAGAGAGCTGGAGAGGTCTCCTAACCTAGTTAGGAGTAACAAGATGGCAGCATGTACTTTTCAACGAAAACATGTGACCCTGGACAACAAAAGCAGTCTTATGTGTCCGTTTTTTAAAATACATCTTTCCATTGATGTATGGTTTGTTAGGATAGGACAATATTTGGCCGAGATACAACTATTTGAAATCGGGAATCTATGCAATAGGGTTGTTTTAAAGGTGGGGTATGTGATTCTCTTTTTTGTCCATTTTTTCAAAATCACTTGAAATCCTATTCATAACCCACTTACAGCCACTGAGTTAGAAGCACTGAAATGAAAATTAAGCAATTTAATAATCTGTGGAACAGGCAGGACTCGAAAAACTCCACCCAATCATTTCCAAGACCACCTAGAATCATTGGGCAGTAAGTCCGTCAATCAAACGGTCGTACCATACCCCCCTCCCCCATCCCCCTCACGCGAATCAGGGCCAGCGTTGGAGGAAAGAAGGTAGGACCATTTGAGTTGTGTATTTTCAAAATCTGCCAGCCGTTTTGCAAATCACACACCCCACCTTTAAGGACATGTTTGTGCATGCCCATAGACAGCCACTCTGAAGCGGTCAAAGGCGATTCTAAAATAGTCAAAAAGTCGAGACCGGACCCATCGTCAAAATTTCTGTGTCCACCACTCTAGTTCATCCAAAACAAATGGTGTAGAACAGAGGTTCTCAAACTTTTTACACCAAGTACCACCTCAAAAAAATATTTGGCTCTCCAAGTACCACCATAATGACCAATATGAAAATACAGTATCGTAGTAGGCCTAACTATTCAGCTACAGTTATGCACAGCTCAAAATGAGGCGGTTTAATTTCTAATAAGAATATTTATATTGTCAGCCACTTTAAACATTGTAAAAACACAGTTTTAACATTAACACTGCACTGTGCAGCTTACATACAGGTAAATAGAAAACTTAAATAATGATTCAATTCAAATGTATTGCACATAAAAGTAAAATAAACACTGTAGCCTACTGTACTTAAAATATTAAGTAAAAAAATAAAGTACTGTACTTAATAAAAAAAACACAGGTTGTGTATTCATATTTAACCTTTTTAAACGTATATTTAAAATATTCTGGCTGACCCCGGTGAGGTTTTCAAGGCAACCATTATTTTTAGAACGTACCACATTGATTCCATGGTGAACGCGTCATTGCTTGTCACGTGACACACCACAGCCACAATAGCGCTGAATGACTGATGATCTGCTTTTATTTCATTTTTTTATTCAAAATATTCACAAATTTGTTAGCTATGGCATGAAATATTTGATATTCCGATTGTCAAATATATGCAAGTGGAAGTGATTACGTTAGTTGAGCTATATGCGCCGCCATGTTAGTTTGTGCCACTGTTCAGAGAATCGGATCTGTTGGATTTACAGGACGTGAATTTCTCCTTTCTCCCGGAATACATGAAAGTAAGCGGCCGGTGAACTGGGCGAAGAATAGAGTTAACTTTAAAGTTACTTACACAATGTGTATCTGATATGAATAAAACGTGTCGTCTAATTATAATTTGAAATTATTATTATTTCCGCTTCCATAGACATCAGTGTGTATTTTACAAATTCTAAATTGTATTGTTTTTTTAGTATTTATGTGAATTTAAATGTCTCAAACCTAAAATAAACATTATGTGGTTAAAACACTGAATAATTGTGATATTTGACAGCGTCTGAGTGGCGCACATCCGTCTCTGGCTCAGCGCCAGCCAACTGCGCGAAAGCACATTTGAATTTAGCAGTTGATCACGTGATGCACTGGCTGTTCTTTTTTTTACAGTCTATGGTTCTACTCACACCGGTGTAATCGTTTCATATAGGGGTGTCCATGGTTAACCGATTAACCGTTAAAAATTGCGTAACCGAGTGAAATGGCGTGCATTGTATTTAGTTGTAATAGATTTTTGCACCACCAGAGACCGCCATTGATTTGACTGTTTATTTGCACAAAGTTTCTAAAAAAAAGTTATAGTTAAGTTGCTATAATATGACTGTATTCAATTCTAGGGCCTTCACAGGCCGCGAACGCAAAAGTCAGTGACCTACTTTAACTGCTCTGTCCTTACCACTGCGTTTTATTTCTATAAATTAATTTCGTTTCAAATGTGGTCCAACCAGTTATTAAAGGTGTTAAAAATAAACTACCCCGCCCTTTCTCATGTGTCTGTATCTCGGGGTTGCGGCGCGCACACCAGGGATGGAAATTATTTAGCACCCGCCACCAGCCACATGCGGGTGATTTTGTGTTGTGGGGGATAAATTCGGTTCACCCACCGGCCACCGTGGCGGGTAAATAAAAATAGCATCATGCGACGTTCGTCTGTAATGGGACAAATTAGTTTGAATAAACGAGCAGACACTGATTAGCAAGACAACTCAGTGAATGTGCTTTCCATTAAATGAATCACACACACACAGTAAACAAATCCTTAATAAAAAAAACAAAACAAAAAACAAGGCTATTCTGGTGGGTGCGGTGTCGCTCATGTAACCTAAGGGTGGCGGCGCGGCGCTGCCAATAAAGCTCCTAAAATCTGTCACAAAGAACCGGCAAAAGTAATGATTATGAATATGTAAAATATAGCAAGGAGATATTTTAATTATTTATTAATAAACAAGTCTTTTCTTTGTCCTTGTCAGTTGCAAAGATGAAGTTGACGATGCTGACTCGCGATCTTCAGTAGTGAACGCGCCAGAGAGAAATGCACATTTCATACGGATTACAAGCAGAGAGCAGTCTGTGTCTGTTTTCTTTCGTTTTGAATTGTTGTGTTTAAAGAAGACATGTCACATGTCTGTGAGAGAGGCTTCCTTATACACTGAGTTTGGTTCATTTATGAACCAAAGGAAGGAAGGGTTATAAGGAAGGGTTTGGTTCATCCTAACCCTTCCTTATACACTGAGTTTGGTTCATTTATGAGACGAGCTCCAGTTCACGTGCTGGCGCCTCCGCTTCGTGGTTATATCGTCTGCTATATTTAATTCTTATTTATTAAATCCAGGTAATTGGTTGATGAAACATTGATTAAAATTAAGATACAATTAATACAAAACGAAATTCACTTTAAAGAAAGGTTTTGTGCTTTCTGTTTGATGTCTCTGTGAAAGTTTTAAAGCATCTTTTAGTGCCGCTTTCAGAGCGCTCACCTCTGTAACATTGTGTTTTCCTCATATGCGAACTGAAATATAGTAGATCTTGTAGTATTAATTTTCACATGCAGTTACACATTGTCGATTAAAAACAAGAAAGTGCCTGGTAAAAACATTGAGTGGCTGGTAGATTTGAAAATCCACAGTGGCCGGTGGACAAAAAAGTTAATTTCCATCCCTGGCGCACACTATGGTTATCCGAGTATTAACCGCTAAGGGCCTCGGTTAACGGTTAATGAAAAACTTGAAAACGTGCAGCCCTAGTTTCGTACACTCCAGGGACCAGCCAAGACTGATCACTCATCACACCGGTTTGATCTTACATGCGAAATTCAGTGATTCCTCTGCGTACCACTAGAGGGAGCCTGCGTACCACTAGTGGTACGAGTACCACACTTTGAGAACCACTGGTGTAGAAGGAATGTCCAGGCTATAGGCTGCATCGCACACTTCTTGAATCAGGGCCTCTGAAAGGAGGGCTCATTCAGCCATGCCTCTGGTTGAATGAGCCCTCACGGCCAAAGGTGAAGGCAAGCTGCGCACCTGATAGGCCATAGAGCCGTGGATGGATAATGAAGTCAAATTACTGCTCAGAGCAAGAGACAGCATTCAAATCAGGAGATATCTCTGCCTACAGAGTCGCCAGAGCTAATCTCAAGAGAGGTATCAGGTCTGCAAAATTAAAGTACAAACAGCGGATTGAAGAGGATTTTAGCAATAATTCCAATCCACAGAGAATGTGGCAAGGCATCTGATCAATCACAGACTATAAAAATAAAAATTACACACAGCATATGACATACAATAATGATTCTGACCTTGCAGAGGAACTAAATAGCTTCTTTGCTCGGTTTGATAAACATAATAATCAATTGCCAGTTCACTTGACAGGGGACTCACAGCCCCTGGTCCTACATACCCAAGAGGTACGGCAGGCACTTAATAACATCAACACAAGAAAAGCAGCTGGTCCTGATGGTGTGCAAGGACGTGTGCTACAAGCCTGCGCTGACCAACTGGCAGAGGTGTTTACAAGCATTTTCAACCTCTCCCTTTCCTTGTGTATAGTCCCGACATGCCTGAAATCTACAACCATTGTGCCTGTTCCAAAAAAAAACAACATGATAACTAGGGGTGACACCGAATAGTCGAAGATTCGATGCATCGATAGGAGGAGCCTGATTCGACTGCCAATCTCACGGTCGAATCTTCGCAGAGGTTATATCGGGTGCTCAATGCCTGATTTCACATAGAACTAGCGGTTTTCTGTCAACTCAATACGTTAATATAGGAGCCTATTATGACAATGCTGTAAATAAAAATGTGCAAAGAAAGAAGCTTTTAATAAATATTTTTAACGTGCGTGAATAAATCCAAACACCCCGTGACAGATTTAAGTTTCACTTTCGATCTGTGACCGGAAAGAGGAGCGTCTTGGCGGCAGGGATTTAAATCTTTAAAAATGTCTGGGATAAGAAAATCTAAAGTGTGGATGCACACCATCAGAAAGGATATTCTCCAAGGCTGGATTTAGCATCAGGAAAAACACAATTTGAAAAGACTCAAACGGACACAGAGACACAGACAGAGTGGCTGGATTTTTCTCTCTCGATCAGGGAGGGTACAAGTGATTTCAAATCATTTTAGCCGGTTCTAATTAGATTTTTGGATGCTGTAAACATGTTTAGCTAAACCGCCACTACAGTTTAGCGTGTATTGTTGTTTATGCAGTTAAAAAGACAAAGTTGACAATTCTGGCTATAGTTTCGTTATTTTAATAATTTCTTAATTTTTACTTTATTTTTTTATCACTCGGGGTTATCTAAATTAACAATTTGTTGCTTGTGTTTTGAATATATGTTCCCCTGCACTTTAGGCACTTTGCACACATTTGTTCTGCATCTTGTGACTTGATTCTGACTTATTTCGGTTTGTATTTTATTTATTAGAAAGGTATATTCTGTTCTAATTTAATTCTGTAAATTAATTGTTGATTATTTTTCGGTGCATCGATGTTGCGCTTACAGCTGCTCGCACAGGCAATTTAGCCAATTTAATTTGATTTGCATGTGAAATGCAAATCCTTTCTACAGTTATTTCTTAGTTTTATTGATCCGAAGTGTTTTTATACGTTTTCTTCTATATCTTTGTGTGATGTTCTGTACATCGCGGCATTAAAATGTTAAAGCCCCGCCCCCTCCCCAACCCCACACATATGATTCGACTATTAGTCGACTATAGGGGAGAATTGACGATTCTGATTCGACTATGAAAATCCTTAGTCGGGGACACCCCTAATGATAACATGTCTCAATGATTATCGTCCGATTGCCCTCACTCCTGTTATTGCAAAATGTTTTCGAAAGACTAGTAATCACACACATCAAAGACTCTGTACCAGCTGATCTAGACCAATATCAGTTTGCCTATCGGGCAAATAGATCAACTGAGGATGCCATATGTGTAGCTATGCATGCTGCCCTTTCACATCTGGAAAAGCCCAACACATACATCAGGATGCTCTTTGTTGACTACAGCTCGGCATTTAACACTGTTGTACCAAGCCATCTGATCAATAAACTTCATGCATTAGTACTAACTCCCTCTATATGCAACTGGTTACTGAACTTTCTCACCAACCGCCCCCAGTCAGTGCGGTTGGATAAGCATACATCCTCTACCTTAACCTTGAGTACTGGTGTGCCACAAGGATGTGTGCTAAGCCCCCTCCTCTATGCACTTTTCACCCACGACTGTCAAGCTACCCATAAGTCTAATGTTCTGGTCAAATTTGCAGACGACACGACCATCATTGGGCTCATATCAAACAACAATGAAGATGCTTATAGGGACGAGGTGCAGAACCTGATAGCATGGTGTGAAATCAACAACCTGGTCTTGAACATCAAAAAGACCAAGAAATTATAGTGGATTTTAGGACCACTAAAAAGACCACCCATAACCCAGTAACTATCAAAGATGACGTCGTGGAGAGAGTTACCAGCCACAAGTTTCTAGGAGTTACCATCAGAGAGGATTTCACATGGGGGAAAGCACAACAACGCCTCTTTTTTTGAGAAGGCTAAGGAGAGCTAACCTTCCCCAGAAGCTGTTGTTAAACTTTTACAGATGTACTATAGAGAGCATCTTGACAAATTGTATGACAGTCTGGTATAGCAGCTGTACCAAAGCTGCCAAAAAAAGCCTTGCAGCAGGTTGTAAAAATAGCACAGAACATTGTAGGCATTGATCTGCCATCATTTGAACACCTCCATAACATTCACTGTTTGAGAAGGGCCATTACCATCAGCAAGGACATCCCTCACCCTTGTCATAACTTGTTTCAGCTCCTCCCTTCCGGCAGGTGTTTTCAGTCAATCTGCTTACGCACAAACAGACTAAGAAAAAAATTTTTCCGACAGCAATTAGAAAGATAGAGAGATAGATAGATTTCTTTATTGTCATTGTACAACATACAATGACATTTTAGACTTTCCAACATATACAGTTAAGAGTAGTTAAGTTCAAATTGCATATTGCCCATTTATTAAGTAAAGTGCTCATAGTGTTATTTCACTTGTGGTGATGATTTGGGGATGTGTTTTCAGTTCATAGTTTAGTATCGTGATAGCTTTGGGATAAAAATAAATGATGGGCTGGGTGATTCGGGTCTGTCAGAATGTTATATGTTTTCTGCAGGCAGCGAGAGGTAAAAATGTCATCCAGAGCAGGTAGCTGTTGATTCGTAATATTCTGTGCGGCCTTTAGTATTCTCTGCAAAGCCTTTTTATCACCTGCCGAGCTGCCTCCATACCACACTAGCATACCATATGTGAGGACACTTTCAATAGAACAGCGGTAGAATGACACAAGGAGCCGCTGTGATAGGTTTATTTTCCTGAGCATTCTTAGAAAGTACAGCCGCTGTTGTGCCTTCTTGACTAACGCTGTGATGTTTGTCGTCCATAAAAGGTCCTCTGAAATGTGTGTGCCCATAAATTTAAAACTCTATACTCTCTTCACTATCTCCCCGTTGATATGCAGTGGTGTGTGGGCAATCTGTTTCTTCCTGAAATCAATGATGAGTTCTTTCTTTTGTTCTTAACCCTCTGGGGTCTGCGGTGTTTTTGGGGCTATTGGGATGTTCTGACATGCTCTGACATTTGTGCTTTTTTCAGTTATTTATAAACATGTTAATGGCAAAGGTGTAAATTCACTCTATATAGCACAAACGGCGTTACGATAATATGTGATTAACATCTACGTACATGTTTGCATTTTTAAGAGAATAATGTTTATGCGTGGTTATTGAAAAAAATAAAAATGAAACTTGCTGAAATAAGACCACAAAACAAATACTAAATATGTGTCCACAAGACTTTTGACAAATGGATGTTGTAGCTTCGAGTTCTGGCTTCAAAATGATGTGAAAATCATCCCATCTAATCGTTCACATAAAACTAAACACTAATTTATACTTTGTATGACAGTTTTTTTGTCTGAAGAGGTTTATGCGTGGGAGTGGTAATAGCCCATGAATATTAATGAGATTCAGACCAGGGGTGTGACAGACACTCCCCCAATGGCCCATTAGGGTGAAGCAGCCTGAACAAAGAATGAGAGGAGATTCAAAGGTTTTGTTTTTCAATCTGTTTTATTGTAATTCCTCTGTGTGGAGAAACTAAATGTTCTAAATTTGCTCTAAGCAAATCAAATGGGAGTAAAATAAATAAATAATCAGTCAGCTATAAACAAAGCAATTGTGAGCGATAAATAAACAAAAGTAAAGGCAGGTATCTCACAGTAAATGCTTATGCCCCGTTGAATGACATCTGTCCATTTATATTTGCAGCCTTTTGCCAGCTGCCTTAGCAGCCTGAGCATTGGTGTTGTGGCACAGAGTAGACACAGCACTTTCTGAAAAAAATAGTTTGAATAGACTCATGGGCGAATGCGAGTCTACAGAACTCAGTTGCGGTCCAGCTTCCCGTGCAGGAAGGAATCGCACAGTCTGTGGAACCATGTCAACATCAGTCTCTGTTTTCCATGACAGAGTGGACTGCCTGTTGCTTGCCTGCTTGTTTGCCTTGGCTCTCTTCGGGACAGGTGCCTGGACATGTTCATTGTCACATCTGTAAAAAACAAGTGTGCGCTGTTACACAGTACAAGAGCACTGAAGAGACTGCTAGCATTATACAGAGCGAGAGGACACATAACAAACTCACTGGCTGAGTTGTTTACGTTAACACGTGAGGCAGCACGAGCACGGAGATTACAAGCTGCACGGAGTGTGCATGTGGTGCATGTGTATGAAGTGTCTTTCGTTCGTGATTTTTTTCAGTTTTTTTCTAAATAAAAATCAGAAAATGTATTCTCGTTTTTTTTATTTTTGTCTATTTAAATTCTATTTACAAACTCACCACACACAATAATGGTCAATAACTGTAATTTGCTGAAAGCTAATCTGTTTCTGAAAAAAATGACACCTTGCACATGAAGATAGCACTTTGTTTTAGAATTTTACAGTCCAAAAATCTAAATATGTGAAAAACACCTATTTTAGCTTCAGGTTCTAAAGGGTTAATAAATGTTGTAGAAGTATCATTCATTGTTAGTTTTTTAATTTCAACATTTACTTAAACATTTTAAATTGAGTTTAATTTTTTTATTGTATCTGTTATTACCTTAGATAATGTAGGCCTACTATGAACTAACAAGAATGATCGAGGTACAATTGTATTGCTCAAATATTCATTCATGTAGTAAAAACTTAATTTCTTAGTAACTAGCACAACACTGATCACTAATGTAAATATTACGTCTGTGCACTTACTCAGTATGATTCTCGATCGCACGGAGAACTGAACGACGCCTGCGTTCCCCTCTGCGAGGTGCTGGAGAAGGAGTGCGTGATGCAGACACATTTCTATAAAACAACAACAACAACAAAACTGTTAGCATACATAATCCAAAGTAAACTGATGGGCAATTAATGGGTATGGACGCACAATGTATATCTGTTGATGGGCCATAGGACGGAGAAATATCTATATCTATACACCGCGAAATATACACCGCGAGTGTTGATGGGCCATATAGACCGCACACATTTAGAGCATTTCAAACATTTACACTGTATTCACAATCATCTGTGCATAAGGCAGTATTTTAGCAAGATAAGCAGTGTCATAGGCTAACCAAAACAGAACATTTATATATAAACATATAATGTCTAGTATTTAGACAGTATTTTACCGGTGGCTGAAATATATTTGCACTAAATCACATTATATTTACACCTAAGCAGATATTCGCAAATAAGCTACATTATGCATAAGCTAATCAAAACTGAGTGAAATATATTTAATATACAAATGTTTAGAGAGTAACGTTATCACATTGAAAGTTTACACTTGAGCATACACGAATGTTAGGGATATTGTAAGGCAATCTTTCACGTAGTATGTCAAAAGCTAGCCAAAACGAAGCAAAATATAGTCTGAAAATTCATATGAGTTCTATATTATCAGAATAAGAAGTATATAACACTAAACAACTTACTCTAAACTTGTATCCTCGGCGGGATCAATTCGCTCTTCAAAATGCAGCCGTTTGTCGTCTGTGTTGCACTCTGAGGAAAAGGTGATTTCTTCCTCGCTGTCCAGAATCATCTGACGGGCTTCTTCACCGGAGTAGCGTGCCATCCTCAAAACGCGATGAACTATCAGTGAATCTCATGAAGAATCTTTGTGTGTTTATGGCATTGATCGGGGGCGTGTGCGATCACCTAAACTATTTACATGTGAATAGCGCCGGGGGCGTGGCGGCCTCAACTCATTAAAAATAATGAGGGGAGAAAGAAAAAACAGGACCTCTCCTTGGTTTCAAACGGATTGCATAAACTGAGAATATTTGTTTTTTATATAAATTACTTCATTTAAAAGAAGAGAATTCAAGCTTCATAAAGAAAAATATCTCGTGCCTGTGTGACAAGTAATCGCGGAGTTACAGTTAATCTTAGGACGCGTTTCAGAATGGACTTCACAGACAGAGAGAACGCAGAACTCGCATCATGTTTGTTTTTCTTTATTTGGTGAAAAGCACAACACTTTGTTTTTATTGTGAGTATCCACAAAAAAAATAGACACTTAACACGATCTAATGATGTACAACACTTATATGTATGATCAAAATCAACCGAGTATTTTAAGTCTCTTTTGCACTGATAAGAAAAAAAGCGACCAGATCACGCCGGCGTGATCTCAGACCCCAGAGGGTTAATGTTTAGAGTAAGATTATTCTCTGTGCACCACATCGTCAGCCTCTGTACCTCCTCTCTGTAGGCATACTCCTCTCCTCTGGTGATCAGTCCCAGCACAGTCGTGTCATCAGCAAATTTAATTATGATGTTAGTGTCATGAGATGGTAAGCAGTCATGTGTATACAAAGAGTAAAGAAACGGGCTCAGCACACAGCCTTGTGGGGCTCCCGTACTGATTATCATTGTGGGGGAATGATGCGGGCCCATCCTCACTGACTGTGGCCGTTTCGTTTGGAAGTCCTTAATCCACAGGCAGATGTTATGCTGTATGCCTATGTAACTCAGATGGTTTTTGCCTCATTCTCCTTATATTCTCCTTATATTCTCCTTATTCGCGGCTCCCTTTTTGTGTTCGCGTTGTCGCGAGACTTCGTGAACTATCGCGAGACTTGAGACGGAGTGTTGTGTCATTTCCTTTAAATACGGCCGCGCGCTGTTGTTTTGGTATGTGTGTGCGTGAGCTGTGTGTTGAGCTGCTGCAGATTGCCTCTGCCTTTGCAAATGATTGCTGTTGAGTGACTTAATGATACGGGAACTGGCCAGGTTCTGTGCATTGATGGCGAGCCACTGGGCCCAAACCTGATGCATCTACCGGTGTGGTAGGAGGTGCTGCAGCTGCTAACTTTGCTACACCTGCGCACACACCCTCTGAGACACTTTCACACACCTTTGGACACTTTATACATCTACATATTGGTACTGATCTTATGAACTGTTCCATCCTGGACTCTTTGGACTCTGTCTGTCTCGAGGCTGTGTGTTGTGAACCGCGGCGGCCTCAAGCACCTTTTTATGATTGAGTGAATTCTGAAATTGTTGTATGCTCATTAACTTTGAACTGAATACCTCCTATGTGCACGTGTAAATATTGTAAATACTTGTTGTCTTATATGTAATACAATTCAGAATTGCACTGCAGCCGTGACTCTTGTGTATCATTGAACTCTACCATTTCCTCCCTGAGCCAAACTAAGATCTTCTGATATTGGTCCATTATTTTTACATACAATTGCAGCAATTATAAATGCTACATGACTTTGGCGAGCCAGCCAGGAGGATTTGGTGAGTTTAATGTGCATTTGAGTTATTAATTTGGGGGTTATTGTAGTTCAGTAACAATAATGGATGTGTTTTTGAAACGTGGTATCAAATTACCAAATGCTGTGCTGTTGGAGGGCATAACAGAACCAGAAAGTGATGAAGTCATTGAGTTTCTAAGCCAATATGGTTCAGTCAATGAGATTGAGAAAATTTCTGAGACTGAATCTGAGTATGATGGTGTGCTTGTTGTTGAATTTACTAGTGGTGCAGCTTTGGAAGCGCTACGTCCCATTTTGCCATACACATGGGTCTCGGCTAAAAAGACACATAGATGTTGCATTTTGGAGCTATCTTCTGTTTGTACAGATCGCGTTGCTAAAGCTAAAACTATGTTGTATTTGTCTGATTTACAGAATTTAGCCAAATTACACTGAAGTGCTCAAAACAACGATGTCTCAGATTGGACTTTCGGTCACCGAGCTCCACTCTGAGCCTCATGTGGAAGATCCACCAAGTACTGAGTTGCCCACGCTGCCAGAGCCATCAGTGAAGCCATTAACTCGGTTTCCACCAGTCATTCCTATTCCCCTTGTCGACACTGCTGCTTCCAGGTCAGTCGATGAGCCCCACATTGATCCTTCTGATCCTATGCAGCCGGGGATGAGACATTCAACTGCCAGCACTGATGTCCATCCACCTGAGGTCCAGCGCTATGTAGTAGAGCACATTGTAAAAAATGAGGAGAGTGCAGCACATCACCAGAGGATCAGGGTTTTCTCAGGTCGGCTTCCTAGACCTACTCATGAGGCTGACTACGACACCTGGCGGTCAGGAGTAGAACTACTGTTGAAGGATCCATCTGTATCCGACCTCCATCGCTCCAGGAGGATAGTGGAGAGCCTCCTTCCTCCAGCAGCAGATATGGTCAAGCAATTGAGTTCCAACACTGCCTATAGTGTATCTAGACACTCTTGACTCTGCATATGCTACTGTTCAAGATGGGGATGAACTGTTTGCTAAATTCATGGACACATTTCAGGATACCGGTGAGAAACCATCTGCCTATCTCCAACGGCTCCAGGTTGTCCTGAACTCCGCCATGAAGAGGGGAGGAGTCATAGGGTCTGAAATAAATCGACATTTGTTGAACCAGTTCTGCCGTGGATGCTGGGACAATTCTTTGATCGCTGAGCTTCAGCTAAAACAAAAGAAGACTTGTCCACCCACTTTTGCTGAGCTGTTGCTCCTCTTGCGCACTGAAGAGGACCGAGAGGCAGCAAAAGCACATCGAATGAAGCAATATCTGGGTTCTACACGGCAGAAAGCTACATCTCATGCCCAGTTTGCACGTGTTAACCTTGAAGATGGGGCCACAGTTACCGCTTTGGTTAACATCACCCAGCAACTGACTCAACAACTAGCTGATGTCCAGCGACAGTTAGCCATGCTAACGACCACCCAGTCAAAGACCAGTGCTACTCCCAAGACTTCCACCTGCAGTAAGCCACATGCCAGGGCCATCAATCAGCAGCTTCGTCGATCCACACCTACTCAGGCCAAACCTGGTTATTGTTTTCGGTGTGGCGAAGATGGTCACATCCGTCCTCAGTGTGAGAATGAACCCAATTCTACCCTGGTTGCTCGTAAAAGGAAACAGTTCACTAGCAACCAACAAAACCCTTCCAACTCCGTCCATTTAAACTGAGTCCGGTTCCTGTTGTGGGACAGACAGGGGCCAGAGGGGACCAAATCCGTCCCAGGGAAAGAAAGAAGATTGTCAAGTGTGCAGAAGTGTCACAGCCCCAGATAAAGAATGCAAACATACAGCTTCCAAAGGGCCTGGTGGGCTCAAAATGTTCTGCAGTCGTCCAGATTGCTGGACAGAACTACCATTGCCTTTTGGATACTGGCTCGCAGGTCACCACGATTCCAGTCTCTTTTTACAACCAGAGTCTTAGCAATCACCCTGTGAAGCCACTTTACAACTTACTCCAAGTAGAGGGTGTCGCCGGTCAATCAGTGCCATACCTGGGGTATGTAGAGATGACAATAGGCTTTCACAAAGAGTTCTTGGGAGAAGAATTTGATGTACCGACTCTTGCCTTGGTTGTACCTGATGGCCATCCTGAGGGTTCTTCATTTGTGCTTATCGGCATGAATACTCTGGAGCCTTTATATGAGCAATACACTAGCAGTGACATCTCTAATTTTCAACCTACGGCCCAAGGGTACTGTGCAGTCTTAAAGCTCCTACAACTGAAGCACCAACAAAGCCAGGTGGGTCGAACAAGCACCGTGAATTTGTTGAGTCAGACACCAGTCATGATTCCTTCTGGTCAGACCATTGTTCTAGAAGGCTCTGCCAGAGTAGACCGTCCAACTACAGTTCCATGGGCTGTGATTGAACACCCCATATCACCTCTTCCTGGTGGGCTATGCGTCCAGAGTTGTCTCATGACACTTCCAACTCATGCTCCCTACAAGGTTCCTGTTCTCGTTATGAACGCGTCTGAACAAGATGTTCTCATTCCACCAATGACAGTAATTGCTGATATTGGTACATCACCTACCATCATGGCCCAGCAAACCGTAAATGCTTCTCCAGTCCAAGGAGGTTCTCAAAGAAGTACTTTGGAGTTAAATTTTGGAGAATCACCTATTCCACCTGAATGGAAGGAGCGAGTAACATCCAAGCTCAACCAAATGCCTGAAGTGTTTTCTCACCACGACCTTGATTTCGGCTGTACGAACCAAGTAAAACACCATATCAAGCTCCATGATGAAACCTCTTTCAAGCTTCGAGCCAGGCCTATCCATCCCCGCGATATTGAAGCTGTTCGAAGCCATTTGCGGGATCTGCTTGAAGCTGACATCATCCAGGAGTCAGTGTCACCATTTGCTTCTCCAATTGTGGTGGTCCGGAAGCGGAATGGCGAGGTTAGGTTGTGCATTGATTATCGTAAATTAAATTTACAAACCGTGAAAGACGCCTATGCCCTGCCGAACCTTGAAGAGTCGTTTTCAGCATTAACGGGTTCCAGATGGTTCACGGTTCTGGATCTAAAGTCTGGATATTATCAGATTCAAATGAGTGAAGCCGATAAGGCTAAAACCACATTTGTGACACCGCTGGGTTTCTGGGAATGGAATCGGATGCCGCAAGGCGTTACGAATGCTCCAAGTACATTCCAGAGACTTATGGAGAAGTGTATGGGGGATTTAAATCTCAAGGAAGTTCTTGTATTCTTAGATGACATCATTATTTTCTCTGATACGTTAGAGGAACATGAGAAGCGGTTACTCAGAGTACTTACCCGTCTGAAGGAATTCGGCTTAAAGCTGTCCCCTGAAAAATGCACATTTTTCCAGTCCAGTGTACATTACCTTGGGCATGTCGTGTCCGAGAAGGGCGTTGAAACGGATCCTGAAACAATATCCGAATAGCCAGAGTCGCAACTGCACTGACCAAGTTGATATTTTTGAGGATGAGGATGCTGAACTTACCATCCTTGGGAGTTTTCCTCAGTTCCCAATGACGTTCAGTGTGGAAAGCGCGAATGGATGTGAACATGAACCAACGACCGGTGGCATTGTGGGGTCGACAAGTGACGCTGGTTATGTTCCATCTTTTCCACAAAGCCCTGTACTAAGACCTTCAATTGCAAACTCATTTGAAGATCACTTACCTGAAGTTGAAGAGTCCTGGCCAATCACTGGTGAAGATTCATCCATGTCCAGATGCGAGGTAGAAACTCCTGTGGATGAGACTGCAGTGGAAGAATCTGGAAATCCTTTACTTGAACCGATAACCGAACATGTTACAAGAGAGATGGAGCTACCTGTGGGAGGAGAATTGGAATTCCCTGTGGAAGAAATAACTATCAATGTGCCTGAAGCTGAAGTGCTGCTGGAGCCTGTGGTTGAAGCTCGTGAGCCGGTCCAATCTGAGTCATCTGTGGTGCCTATTGTTCATAGTTCTGTTACTGTCCCCAGTGATATATTGGGATCTGATGTAGTACCCAGACGTTCAGGACGGCAGCGTCAACCCCTTCAACGCCTTCAATATGCAGTATTGGGCAACCCATTAATTTCAGTCGTTCAAACTCTTTTTCATAGCTTGTCTAACGTTTATACAGAGGCCCTTAGTCACGCCGCTGCAGCAGACTCTGTCCCTAAACTGTAATGGTTGTTTCTGCAGTTTTATGCAACGGGACGTGCATGATTTAAGGGGGGAGGGTGTAACCCAGATAGTTTTTGCCTCATTCTCCTTATATTCTCCTTATATTCTCCTTATTCGCGGCTCCCTTTTTGTGTTCGCGTTGTCGCGAGACTTCGTGAACTATCGCGAGACTTGAGACGGAGTGTTGCGTCATTTCCTTTAAATACGCTGTTGTTTTGGTATGTGTGTGCGTGAGCTGTGTGTTGAGCTGCTGCAGATTGCCTCTGCCTTTGCAAATGACTGCTGTTGAGTGACTTAATGATACGGGAACTAGCCAGGTTCTGTGCATTGATGGCGAGCCACTGGGCCCAAACCTGATGCATCTACCGGTGTGGTAGGAGGTGCTGCAGCTGCTAACTTTGCTACACCTGCGCACACACCCTCAGAGACACTTTCACACACCTTTGGACACTTTATACATCTACATATTGGTACTGATCTTATGAACTCTTCCATCCTGGACTCTTTGGACTCTGTCTGTCTCGAGGCTGTGTGTTGTGAACCGCGGCGGCTTCAAGCACCTTTTTATGATTGAGTGAATTCTGAAATTGTTGTATGCTCATTAACTTTGAACTGAATACCTCCTATGTGCACATGTAAATATTGTAAATACTTGTTGTCTTATATGTAATACAATTCACAATTGCACTGCAGCCGTGACTCTTGTGTATCATTGAACTCGACCATTTCCTCCCTGAGCCAAACTAAGATCTTCTGATATTGGTCAATTATTTTTACATACAATTGCAGCAATTATATATGCTACACCTAGGTCAGACATCTTATAGAACAGTCTGTTTGGTAAGATGGTATTAAATGCAGAACTGTAGTCAATGAACAGCAGCCGTGCATACGTCCCTTGATGTTCCAGGTGGCGCAGTACAGTGTGGAGGACAGTAGTAATGGCATCATCTGTCGACCTATTGGACCTGTATGCATACTGGTGGGGGTCCATGGTGGATGGCAGCACAGACTTGATGTTATACAAAACCAGCCTCTCCATGCATTTCATAATTACCGGTGTTAGTGCAATGGGCTATAATCATTGAGGGATGTTATGGCAGCCTGCTTTGGCACCGGCACTATTTTGGACGTCTTCAGGCAGGTTTGAACCGTGAACTTGCCCAGCGGGGGTCAGAGTTGCGGAAGTAGTTCTTAATCCTCTGCTTATAGGCTGCCTTCGCATCCCTGATGCTCTTCCTCAAATTCGCCCTGGCTGCACTGTAATGCTGCATGTCACCGGACCGGAAAGCAGAATTATGGACCTTTAGCAGGTGTTTAACATTCTTGGTCATCCACGGCTTGTTGTTAGGAAACATGCAAACTCGTTTCGTGGTGGTGACATTTTCGATGCAGCATTTTATATAAAATAGCACAGAGGATGTATAGATGTCAATTGTATCATCCACAAATACGGTCCAGTCAGTGCGACTGAAGCAGTCCTGCAGCTGCTCAGACGCTCCCTTTGGCCATATTTGTATTATTCTAGCAGTTGGTTTGTTCCTGTTGATAAGTGATCTATATGCTGGAGTCAGAAACAATGAAATATGGTCGGACAGTCCTAGATGGGGAAGAGGTGATGCCTTATATCCATGCTTGATGTTACTATAGACATTGTCGAGTGTGTTCTTTCCTCTTGTGGGGCACTTTACATGCTGATAAAGTTTTAGGAGAACAGTCTTTAGACTGGCTCTGTTGAAATCGAGACACCCCTCGCTGCAGCCTGTAGCACGATGACGTAGCTGGATGGTCCAATACGTAGTGGATGGAGGTGTGTTTTGGTGACGTCATATACGCATGCGCAGTGCCGATCTCTGGATTATAATTCGCATGTGTTGGTTATAAGTGACATGTATGCTCAATATTGTACTAAGATGATGTTCAAACCTGTGTAGTATAGTACTGTTAAATAATTATAAGTAATTATTGATGAATAAGTAATTATTTACATAAATGGGATGCTTATCCGAGATTCACTCTACATAGGCTATAGGCCTACATGCAAAGTTATTTTACAACATTTTAAATCACATGATTTTAAACCTAAATTTGATAGATTAATAGCATGTTCTCACCGCAAGTATTTTTTTTAATGCGTGTATATATAGAACATTTTAAAATAAAGCAATTTTATTTTATTCAGGTCATATTTGCTGTTGAGTGGAAGCAAAAATGTAAAATTAGTCTTAATTGTCTCTGTAATTTTAAAGGTACAACTGTAAACATCTTAAAATACCAGTAAACATTCAAGAGAAAATGCTAAAATAATATCAGCATCAAGAAAATAAATCTTGTCAGATGTAAAAAAAAAAGAAAAGAAAAAAAAAACTAAATAGCCTAAAAGCCTACATAATTAAGGTTCCTCTTAATTTGCTGTTCAGTGAGACATGTCTGGAAGCTTGTTTTCGCCACAGAGTGAGAAATAAAAAAGGTAATTGCGACTTTTTATCTCACTATTCTGACTTTTTATCTCAGAATTTCGTGATATAAAGTCGCAAGTGTGTGTTAAGTCAGATTTGCGTGACATAAAGTCGCAATTGCGTGTTATTAAGTCAGAATTATGAGATATAAACTTGCAAATTTTGACTTTATAATACGCAAATTGGGAGAAATTTTGACTTTATAATACGCATTTTTATTGGGAGATATAAAGTCGCAATTGCGTGTTATAAAGTCAGAATTGTGAGATATTAAACTATTCTGAGGTTAAAAAAAATAAGTAGCCTAATTTTTTCCCCTTAAATTGACTTTATAACTCGCAATTGCGAGTTTAGCTATATCTCACAATTCTGAGAAAAGATGCCCGAATTGGGATATATAAACTCGCAATTATGTTATAAATTCAGAATTGCGAGAAAAAAAGTCAGAAATCTAACTTTATTGCACACAATTGCGACTTTATTTCACGCATTTCTGACTTTATATTTCACAATTCTGAGAAATAAAGTCAGTAGGCTATGCGAAATGTAAACTCGCAATTGTGAGGAAAAAGTCAAAATAAATTATTAAAAATGTTTTATTCTTTGGCGGAAAAGAGCTTCCATACTCAAGTGACCATTTATATTTAAATGTATTCTTCTTGGAAGATCAACGTGCGATTGTTCACCAACTCTCTACTCTACACCTACTCTAACTATAACTATAGAACCAATTCTTAATGCGCATGTGACCCCATCAGCGTTTATCACAGGATCGCGTTTAAAGTCTGTTTAAAGAGAACGGCGTCGTCCCCTAATTTAATAACAAATGATCATTTCGACAGAAGTGAATCAATCAAAATAACTAACTTTAGCTGGAAAATAACATTATTCAAGAACCGCTATAAAGCCAAAACGATCTCTGTTACCTTAAATTATATGTTTATCTCTGTAAAGCTGCTTTGAAACAATCTATATTGTTAAAAGCGCTATAATATATAAATGAAGATGACTTAGTTGTGCGCATGCGCGCGTAACAGCATCCACTACGTATTGGACCATCCAGCTACGTCATCGTGCTACAGGCTGCAGCGAGGACCTCTTGTTGAAATCACCTGCTATCACAAAGGCTCCTTCTGGATAAGCCTGCTGTTGTTTGCTAATGGCAGTTAGCAAGTATGCCAAAGCTGTTTTAGCATCTGGAGGTCAGTGTTGGGTATAGTTACTTTGGAAAGTAGTTAATTAGGTTACAACGTTACCATCAATTAAAAGTAATCAGTTACGTTACAGCGTTATCTATTCATAAAAGTAACGCGTTAGAGTACTCATGCGTTACCAAAAATTAAAAGCCGTTTGCAGCGTGAACAGCTGCTGCTGTCCATGATGCAGCTTAATTGACAGACACGGCCCCCTTTAAATTCACCTAGAAGTCGTGACTCCTGGCAATGAATAACGTCAGTCATCCGACTAAATTAACACTGCGGGATAACAATAACAGGAAAGACAGTCATCAATATGCTATTCCACATAGCGTTTTATTTATTTATTATCACAGAACATATGAATCAAAATTCACACCTTCCCAGCCCGGGTAGCCTAGGCTATGAGCACCATAAAACAAGATAACTCCTGATTTTTTCTTTAACTCTAATGCAGTTAGAAATGAACAACCAGTCAACGATCTAACAGAAATTAACAGCTGTCTGTCAAACAAAAATGATTACAAACCGAAAAAAAACAAGATTGGTGTTTGGATGTGAGATCGAGATGTTTTTTTTTATTTGAGGTAGAATTTTTGGCGGTCGACAGAAGCTTTTCACCAACGCAGAGTGTGCATTTTACCGTTATGTTCTTTTCCTTTTCGTTGACAAATTGAAAATAATGTGCGTACTTCCATACTGCAAACGCTGTCCTCTCTGCCATCTTGCCGGGAGTTCGAAAAAACACACACACACACACACACACACACACACACACACACACACACACACACACACACACACACACACACACACACACACACACACACACACACACACAGGGGGGAGCAGGGCACAGACGTATCACAGCCATTGACTTTATATGATTACAGCGCTTCGGCTCCGCTGATACATCCGCAGGTGGTACAGTAGACCTAGGCATACTACTATACTGTCGGACAAAAAACAGGCTGCAGTCTGGATTTTCCTTTCCTTAAAATAACGGATTACTTTAAAAAAAAAAATAACGAAGTTACTGATTACTTAACGCACAAAACTAACGCGTTAAGTTACACATATCACGAAAAAGGTAATTAGAGTACTCTAACGCGTTACTTTATAACGCGTTACCCACAACACTGCTGGAGGTATGTATACAGCAGTGATTACAACAACTGAAAATTCTCGCGGCAGGTAGAAGGGGCGACATTTTACTGTTAAATACTCCAAGTCCGGGGAGCAGTAAGTGTCAGTTATTACAGCATTTGTGCACCAGTTGTCGTTGGTGTAAACACAGAGCCCCCCTCTGTTCTTACCGGAATCCGCGGTCCTGTTGTCCCGGTGTGCTACACGGCCAGCTAGCTGAATAGCCTCCGCTGGGATCGCTTGGTTGAGCCAAGTCTCCGTAATTACAATAGCACAGCAGTCCTGGATGGTTTTCTGCGTGGATGTAATAAGTTCCAGCTCCTCGATTTTATTGGCAAGTGATCTTGCGTTTGTGACGAAGAGGCTCGGCAGTGGAGGCTTGTGTGGATCTCTGCCTAGCCTAGCTCGTATCCCGGCTCTGCAGCCTCGCTTCTGCTTCCTCTCACCGCGCCGCCTCTGTCGCTTCTCGGCTGGGAACGTAATTCACGGAGACCCCGATGGTCTGACGAGCTCAGACGGTATGTTGTGTCTGGGATCTTCCTGGTTAAAAGTACAGCCCCCGGGCATCATACTGATGATAAGAAGTTCGTGCTGGCTGTATTTTATATATGCCTGTGCATGTAGTACTTAGAAAAAATAAATAAACTATCAGTAAACTACTCAAACCATGCCGATATGTGGAGAGCTGAGCTGCTGCGTGTGCACGCGCCACAATCTTAAATATAATTCAAGATGAATAAATTAACATCTTGAATATAATTACATTGTTAAACTATGATATCTCCCTGTCAAACCATGTATAGTAAGGTTGTTGGCAATGTGCGACTTACTGTTTAAGTGCAATAATAATTTATGCTGCTATACACTTGTGCAATAATAATAGTACTGGTACACCTGTAATAATAATGGATATGGCATTTTAGACAATATTCTGAACAATCTTGAAATATGTTGTATTATGAGCCAGTATCCTCCTTAGCTTTTAAATTGTATTTATTTATTATATTGTTATGCTAATTATTATATTTATTAAGTATTTTATCATGAATTTAATATTTATTTGTATCTTAGTACATGTATTGTTAACAATTTGTTTTGTCTTATTTAAATAGGATCTACTTCTCTTTCTCTTTTTAAATGCACCTTTTGGGTTGTCACAAATGTAATTTCATTGTGTCTCACAATGACAATAAAGTACTTCATAGAGATACCCTGAACGACCCAGTTACTGATGGTCTGTTTGGATGTGGGAAGCCCCTTCTTGGGCGACCCCAAAGCACACCAGCAACTGTTCTGACTTCCGCCATGAAGAAGACCTCTGGACATATATCTTGAGAGCTCTGACAGTGCAGAGCAAATTAAGTCTTCATTCGCCGTCACATGAGGTGGAGGATGAAAGCCTGCAGAACCGTAGGCCGTCCCACATTAGATGGCACTTTAGGCACATAGCCTGACCTGGGATGCAAGATAGCCTTAATGTCGCCTGTAGCAAACTCCAGGCACCCATGAGATATAGAGAGCACCTGAAGATCTCCTATTCTCCCCAGAGAAGTAATGAAAAATTACCTTTTAAAATAGCTAATAAATAGCTACCTTGAGGGAAGGTTCTTGGCCTAAGCCGACTCCAGAGGTTCGAAGGGGGCCTCAACCAGCCCTTCGAGAACCACTGCCAGGTCCCATGTGGGAACTCTGATACGAGCTGCAGGTCTCATCCTCCGAGCCCCACGGAGGAAACGTACGACCCAGAGGCCCATCACCCAGAGGAGTGTGGAAAGCCGCAATGGCAATGACGGGGTAAGACCAGCCGAGAAGCGATCTTGGAGGAACTCCAGCACTGAAGCCAACTGGGCAGTTAACTGGGTCCACCTCACGCTCTCTACACCATTCCACTTTAGGCCGTACAATCTCTTCATGGAAGGAGCTCTGGAACTGAGTATGGTTTCAACCACTCCAGCTCCCTCAGTGGCCAGTCCCAAAATTTCAACAGGTCTGGTCGAGAGTGAATATTGAGCCTCAGAGGGATCTGCCAAGGCTGGCCTACCAGGAGTGCTATGATGTCTGAAAACCATACTCGGGCCGGCCAATCCCAATGTGGCTGGATGGGTGAGAGAAAACAACAGTGGACAGTGGGACGTCCCTCGAGATGCGAACAAATCCACTTCCACATGGCCAAACCTCTCGCATATCGACTTTACCAGCTCGGTGTGAAGTCTCCATTCCCCGGGCCTCAGCCCCTGCCTCGACAGGATGTCTGCTCTCTGATTCTGGTCCCCTGGGATATGCATTGCTCTGAGAGATAACAGTTTCCTCTGGGACCACGGGGAGGATCTGATGCGCCAATCTGGATAGAGGGCGTGATCTCAGAACCCCCTGATGAATCAAGTATGAGACCACCGACACATTGTCTACGTGGTGACCCCTGAGGTCGGAGAGGAAGCTCCTCAGAGCCCTGCCATTCATGACCGTGCCCCAACACGTGAGGGAGGCGTCTGTCGTAGCAGCTTTCCGGGGACATGACGCTTCCAGCAGAGCCTTGGGACAGGCCTCTCTGCCTTGGGACAGAAACAAAGCTTTTTTTTTCACATAGATAGGCAATAAAGGCATCTGCGCCACCACTGCAGGGCCCTCATGTACAGCAGGCCGAATGAAATGACTTTGGACGCTGCTGCCATGAGCCCTCTCTGAAAATGTTTTACAGTGATGACTTAGCTTTATCCTGGTCAACGTGGCCAGAATGGACTCGATGCGTGCAGGAGACAATTGTGCCCGCATCGTGACCGAGTCCCACACCACTCCCAGGAACATGGTTCTCTGTGCTGGTGCCAACATGCTTTTTTTCATGTTGAGTCTTAACCCCAAGCTCTGGATGTGGGCAAGGACGACATCTCGATGCCAAACAGCCAGCTGTTGTGACTGGGCCAAAATCAGCCAGTCGTCGATATAGTTGAGCACCCTGATACCCTGAAAGCCTCAGCGGCGCTAGAGCTGCATCCATCCATTTGGTAAATGTGCGAGGGGAGAGAGCTAGGCCGAACGGAAGAACCCGATATTGGTACACTTTGCCCCCGAAAGCAAACCTCAGGAACTTCCTGTGAGATGGAAGGATGGATATGTGGAAGTATGCATCCTTTAGATCTATCGTGACAAACCAATCGTCAGATTAAATTTGGCTCACGATGATGGGAATAGTGATCATCTTGAACCTGAACCTCCTCAGAGACCGATTCAAGTGTCTGAGATCTATTATTGGACGCAACACCCTATCCGGCTGTAAAACCCGAACTCCCTGTCCGGCGGAGGAATATACTCTATGGGCTCCTTTACCAGCAGGGAGTTTACTTCTTGTTCTAATACCCGACCCTGCGCTGGGTCGACTACAGTCCAGGCCACCCCGTTTAATTTTGGTAGGCGCAAACTGAACTGCAGTCTGTACCTCCTTTGGATTTTGCGCAGAGCCCAAGGAGAAATACTCTTTCGATTTTTCCATGCATTGAAATATTTTACCATGGGAACCAACCTCTCGAGGCTGGTTTTCGGGTATCGTTAGAGATTTGTTCTCGACCCCCTGAAGCGGCTCTCCGGCAGGGTTTGATCGAAAACGATTCTCGATGGGCGGACGCGAGTGCTGCCTGGCCGCAGGCCTGTGGGGCAGACAGTGCAGCATGCGTTCGCTGGAAACCGATGCGTCCCGAAGCTTACTTGGTGGCGGGATGCCGACATCGATTTCCTGAGGGCTCCCAAGAGGGGAGGCTCTTTTGGTTTCGTTCACGACACCCTGAAGCGGAGGACTGACAGGGAATAATCGAAAACAGTTTCTGATGAGCAGACGCGAAGACTGCCTGGCCGCAAGCCCTTGGGCACTGCAGCGTGAATTCTCGCGATTCTCGCTCGTCTCTTCACGGTCGGGGACAGCCCTGCTATTTTCGTTTCGTTTTAAACGATTTTCGATGTGCAGAAGAAACACTGCATGGCTGCAAGGCTGTGGGGCAGACAGAGCAGCGTGCGTTCGCTGCTCATTTTAATTGCTCCAGAATTAAATGCAGCCATAAACACTGGATAACTGAAACACCCGAAAACGCACGGCTGTGTGCGTCGAGATATTTCTCAATGAACACAGCCAACACCCTTAGGAGCTGACTGTGCATGCCTCGCACCCACTCATAGGGCCCTATCTTGCACCCGGCACAAATTACTTTGTACACTAACGCATGTATCATTCCTATTTTGCACCCGTGCAAAGCGGGCTTTTCCCTCCACAGACGCATGTCGGTAAACTAGGAAATTAACTTGCGCTCCCTGGGCAGGTCGGCGCAAAAAGGAGGCGTGTTTCAGCGCAAACATTCCCTAGTGCTATTTTGCAGTTCCAGAAAACAATTCCGCCACCGACCAGAAAAAAGTCAGTGGCGCTTTGTTCATAATGCTATTTTAAGCGCGCATGCTTGGTCATAATGTAGCGGGTGCACAACTCGCATACACTTTGATTCTCTCATCAACACAGATGCAGCAGTTTTTATTTTTGCAAATCATACATTATAACAAGGAAAAATATTAAAGGGCACCTATTATGGCATTTAAAATGTTCCTAATATTGGTTTGGGAGTCCCCAACAACAGTTTTACAAGCATGCAATGACAAAAAACACTTTTGTTGCTTTATAAAATGCATTTATTTTTACCTGATTTGCTCAGTGACTCCCATATGAATCGTTCTACGACTCATTTTTCCAAACCCCGCCTTTGCGTGACGCTGATCTGCGGTGATTGGTCAGATGACCCAGTCAGTTGTGATTGACAATGTGTGTGTATAAGTAAATTGTGTTTACAGAGATAATACTTCTATTGGTTAACACGGAGTACAGTGTACAATGCTTTTATCAATTACATTGTGTTATAATAATGATTATAGTGCACCGCTTTGTAGTAAAAATTCAAAATAAGAGAAGGAATTTAAGTTGAGTTATGTTAGCGACCATAGCCCAAAATTCAGTGGTAAAAGCACATTCAGTCTTTGTTTGCTTTAGCCGAACGCATAAACATATTGATAATGCAGTACTACGATTGCTCTATTCTTTATGACAACTCCAATAACAAAGACAAACACTTCACATATTTCAATACAATTGACATTGAAGACTATAGAAGCTGTGCTGTGCGTACACAACACACAAAATAATTATTGAGCATGCTACATAAAACATAAAAGAAACAATTATTAATATTAATAATACTTACAGGTTGTGATTCGGAGGAGGAAGCTGATCCAAATAAACTGAACCTTCCTTCAATATCACCCGGCTCGCGAATCACCATTTTACAGCATTTATGTTTGTGAAGCAATCATCTTCAAAATGACGTGAAAAAGCACAAGGTCCGGGCTAACGTATACTTCTGTGGTATAGTTGTATATATGAACTGTAGCCACTTAGTCTTCAAATGCTCCTCCCTGGGCAGATGAAAAAAGTTCGCTTTTACGTCGCACTTTCAGAACACAGCATCTCGTCAACATGATGTTTTCAAGTATTCCCTGGCGTCTACGAGCGCAATAAGTGGGCGTATCTTATTCAAATAACTTGTCAAGTTGACGTCATCTAGACAGAGAAAAAGCATTGTTCGTCTATCGATTCATATCAGCGAATCAGAGTCGACTCTTACTTTTGAGAGACAATAACTTTGTATACGGTGAACTTTCATATTTAAAACTTTGCAGGATGTTTTTGTTCACTTAGATCTATGTTACACACTACATGAAAGGTAATTTTCAAAAATTCATAATAGGTGCCCTTTAACACATGAGGGAAATCATTGTGGTGTCCATGAAGATGTAAAAAAATGTAGGCCTAAATCTAGCTTACACATTTACCCAAATTTTTCAGGCTAATTGTAGTAATGACATGGCTGATGAAACCATTTTTGATGCCAGCAACAATGAATGAAACAAACACGCTGTGTAATTGAACGAACGTTCGGCATACTGAAAATGCGCTTCAGGTGTTTGAATAAGTCAGGAGGCACTTTACAGTACAGTCCTCAAAAAGTTGCAGCATTCTTTGTGTTATGTTGTGTTTTACACAACATTTCCATAAATCAAGTTCTCTTACGAGAGGTTCTCTCGTATTGCGTAAGTTTAGCTTACGCTACGGGAAAGATTCATCTTCTCGAGATATTGAAGCCAAAAAATTATCCTTAATTTTGTATTCATTGTCAACGCAGTGCAGCAGCTAGCAGACCTAGAGCAGGCAGTCTAGCGTGCTCATTGGCTGCCCTGCGGGCAACTGCTGCAGCCTATCAGTGAGCCCCGCGTGACGTACGTCCAATGAAGGGCGCCCGCGCCTTCATAGCATCATAGCCCGCCAGAATGGGCGTGGCTTAGCGTATAAAAGAAGGGGCTCTAGGCTGCATTCCCTGATTTCTGTCTCTTCAGCGAAGCTCTTCGCATCGCTGGATCTGAGAGAAGCCACCGCCGCCGTCGAACAGCGAACAGCCAGCTTAGGACAGCGCTGAGGAAGCCGGCCGTCTTCGCCACCTTCAGCCATCCGTGCGAGCTACGCTATCCGGCGACGTATCCTTTTTGCAAATTGTGTATTTTCTGTGTATACTCCTAAAAGAGCAGCGAGCGTCTTTGTCAAGATGCCTCGCATTTCCTGTGGCTCGTGCAGGGCCCCGCTCAGCGTCGGAGACCGCCACATGATCTGCGCTCTCTGCCTGGGCCAGGAACATGCACAACTCGCCGGGGGCTGCGAGTTCTGTGAAGGGGACCGCGCAAAGAAGCGCCGTTCCCAGAGACAGCCGGAACCTGTGGCCACAGCGACGCGCTCGCCGGAGAACCTCCCTAGCCTCGCTCTTGCCTTCCCCGCCTCCCTTTACCGACGCGCAGCTGCCGCTCACGAGCCTCACTGCCGTCGCGTCTGAGGTTGAGGGACACGCCACAAGGGACTGCTGTTCTACCGCGGCTAGCTTCCTTTACGTTACAAGGAAGTTACCGCGCCCCCGCAGAAGCAGTCACTCCGCCCTTTGTGGGACCGCGCAGTGATAAGCGCCGTTCCCAAAGGCAGCCGGAGCCTGTAGCTCCACAGCGACGCGCTCGCCGGAGAACCTCCTTCGAGCCTCGCGTCTGAGGATGAGGGACACGCCACAATGGACTGCTGTTCTCACCGCGGCTAGCTTCCTTTATGTTACAAGGAAGCTACCGCGCCCCGCGCGCCCTTTGTTGTCTGCTCGCGCTACTTAAGCTTACGTTGTTTACCCCGTGGCTCAGTGGCTAAACTCTAAGTTTTTCGCGCCAGAGACCCGAGTTCGATCCCGGCTCTCGCAGCAGATAAAATTTATGCAGCTCTCCTCTGAGCTCGCGACCAGCTCTCTTACGTACAGAAAGCGAGCGCGCGCCCCGAGCATGCGTCACCGGCGAAAGAAGGAAAGAGTGCGGTTTTTGTCCCGCCGAGGCCTGACAAACCCCCTCTTTTACCGAAACATTTTCCATCTCCTCCTAGTTCGAGCGGCTGGTAATGTCTATACTGCAGTGAGCCTGTTATAACACGCACGCCTGCAACAGTGCCAACACACACACGAAAACTGTGATGACGCTCTCTCTCTCTTATCTGCTCGCGCCAACTGAAGCTTACGTTGTTTCCTCTGTGGCTCAATGGCTAAACCCTAAGCTTTTCGCGCTGGAGACCCGTGTTCGATCCCGGCTCCCTCAGCAGATAAAATTTATGCAGCTCTCCTCAGCGAGCCGCCGTATTCAGATCCGGCTCACGCCGATGGTGGTTTTAGTGTAGAAAGGTGCCCACATCTCAGTGTTCACCCCTACACACAAGCACAAAACTTCCCGTGTTATTCACAGAGCCCACTCCCTTAAAGCGGGAAACCGCTCGAGTGTTGAACGTAGGAATTGTGTCCACGAGTTCGTGCCCACGCCTATTTTTCTGCCGCTCTATCACTAAAGACTCATATCAAACTATGAGAGAGAAAGACGCGCGTGTCCCGCTGCGGCCTGACCGCCGTCAAAGTTTATTTCCCTGTCAGTCCCCTTCAAACAGGCTACTGCAGTGGTCCATTTAGCAGCCAACGAGCCGGTTCATTTACCCTCTCGCCTGCACACATACGCCGTTTTCACGGCGACCCAGAGAAATCTCAAAAGAGTATAATGTCTGGTTATCCGGCTCACACCGTTGGTGTTTTAAGTGTAGTGAAAGTGCCCACGCCCCAGTGTTCACCCCTACACACAAGCACGTCAAATCTCGTGTCACTCTCAGAGCACACTCTCATAAAGCGCAGAAAAGCCGCTCGAGTGTTGAATATAAGAAATGTGTCCACAGGGCTGTGCCCACTATCTGCCCGCTCTGTTACAAGATCAATAAAACAGGTTATGAATGTAAGTCTCGTGCCCGCCGAAGAGCGCTCACGCTTACTAAACACACACCTTCCCCCGGGCGGCGCCCGCGTGTTTAAATGTTATGATAAGACGCTCCCCATCCGTTATGATCGGGGCGTCAAATACACTTGTAAGTCTCGTGCCCGCGCTCACGCTTACAGAAAGCTTTTCCGCCCAAAGCGCTGCTCGCGCGTCAAAAAGTGAGAATAAAACGCTCCCCATCCATAATGATTGGGACAACTCACATAAATCAGACGGTCTCGGCTTTCAGCGAGCAGCCATTGCCCAGAACCGAGAGCACGCGCGCCGCGCTTCGGCTCCGGCTCAAGTTTCACAAGCCCGCAAATGGCGGCGATCTGAACCCGGAGGCCATTCGCCCCCTAGCGGCTCACATAGCTGTGTGGGAAACTATCCCAGGGTTTTCAGAATGGGTTCTGAGCACAATAAAGCAGGGCTATACACTTCAATTCATTCGCCGTCCCCCGCGCTTTCGAGCCCGGCTTTCTATCACGTAGAAATAGCAGTACTGCTGTGCATAGGGGCTATAGAAAAAGTACCGCCTTCTCTGAGCGAGTCAGGCTTTTACAGCCGATATTTTCTCGTACCCAAGAAGGACGGAGCTTTCAGGCCCATCCTAGATCTGAGACATTTGAACAAGGCACCTGCAAAAGACCGTTCAAAATGCTTACGACCAGAAAAATCCTCGCGCACGTTCGCCCGAGGGACTGGTTTATTTCTCTAGATCTGGAGGATGCCTATTTTCAGATTCAGATATTACCCCGTCACAGGGAATTTTTGAGATTCGCCTTCGACGGTCAGGTATATCAATACACCGTCCTGCCGTTCGGCCTGTCTCTAGCACCCCGTACATTTACGAAGTGCATGGACGCGGCGCTCGCCCCCCTGAGAACTCAAGGGCTGCGAATAATGAACTATCTGGACGATTGGCTGATATTGGCACAGTCAGAGACAGAACTGTTATCTCACAGAACAGTGCTTCTCAGTCACCTGGAAAACTTGGGTCTCACGGTCAACTGGACCAAGAGCTCATTAATGCCCAGTCAGTCAATTTCCTTTTTTGGAATAGAACTGAATTCTGTGGCCATTACGGCTCGTTTGTCGACACAGCGCGCGCGCCGTGTTCGCCACCTAGCCGCATCTTTCCAGAAGGGCAGCTTTCTCCCTTTGAAAACGTTTCAAAGGATGCTGGGCTGTATGGCATCAGCTGCAGCAGTGCTCCAGCTGGGCCTACTGCGCATGCGCCCGCTCCAACGCTGGTTGAATGCTTGCGTGTCTCGCCGAGCCTGGGTTTCTGGCGGCCAGAAAATCAGAGTGTCTCAGACCTGCATAGCGGCTCTGCAGCCCTGGTTAGTAGCCGACTGGTACCAGCAGGGAGTGACGATGGGAACCATCTCTTATCAGAAAGTCATTTCGACAGATGCGTCCAACTCGGGTTGGGGCGCGCTGTTCGAGAGCAGACCGGCCTTTGGCCAGTGGTCAGACCAGGAGAGGTGTTTCCACATAAACTGTCTGGAGATGATAGCGGTCGAGAACGCGCTGAAGCGCTTCCTCCCGTTCATACAGGACCAACATGTTCTCATCCGCTTGGACAACATGTCTGTGGTTTCCCATGTAAACACACGTATCTGTGTGTCAGATCCAGAAACCTCTGCAATCTGACGGAACGCATCCTCATTTGGTCCCAGATGCACCTGCGCTCGCTGAGGGCGGCGCATGTGCCTGGCCATTTGAACGACGGTCCAGACAAACTGTCCAGGGACAACGTTCCCCCAGGGGAATGGTCCCTGCACCCCCAAACAGTCCAGAAACTGTGGCGTCTATTCGGCAGAGTGGAAGTCGACCTATTTGCGTCAAAAGACAACGCTCATTGCCCGATGTTCTTTTCGAAGAACGAGGACGCGCTGGCCCAGGTCTGGCCCAGCCTCCCACTGTATGCTTTCCCTCCGGTCCCTCTGTTACCACAGGTGATCAAGAGAATCAGGGAAACGCGCCACTCTGTGCTCCTCATAGCTCCGCACTGGGAGAATCAGAATTGGTTCCCGGAACTGGCACGGCTGTCACATGCAGCTCCGTGGCCTATTTCGGTGAGGGCAGATCTCCTCTCTCAGGCTCGCGGCTCGATCTGGCATCCCCATCCAGAGCGCTGGTCTCTGCACGCATGGTTGATCAATGGGTATTCGCTACCCTGCCAGAAAGAGTGATGAACACGATCACGCAATCTAGAGCTCCTTCCACTAGAAGGCTCTACGCGTCTAAATGGTCGGTGTTCTCCAAGTGGTGCACCGACAGAGATCTGGACCCGCGGACGTGCGAGGTTGCGCATTTGCTTATTTTCCTACAAGAGCTGATGGATAAAGGGAGGTCCCCATCCACGCTCAAAGTTTGTGGCGGCCGTGGCGGCGTTCGCAGAGTCGATGCGCGCCCAGTCACTGGGAAGACATGAGCTGGTCATCCGCTTCCTTAGGGGAGCTAGAAGGATGAATCCGCCGCGCCCCCCGTCGGTTCCTATATGGGATTTTTCCTTGGTCCTCGAGGCCCTGAAAGCCTTCCCATTTGAGCCATTAGACTCCATGGAGCTAAAATACCTATCACTAAAAACCGTTTTTCTGACCGCGCTGTCATCAGTCAAACGTGTGGGGGACCTGCACGCGCTGTCAGTCAGCGCGACGTGTCTTGAGTTCGGGCCGAATGACTCTAAAGTCATCCTCAAACCTAGACATGGCTATGTTCCAAAAGTGATGGGCACTCCTTTCAGAGCGCAAGTCATTTCACTGTCGGCTCTGCCAGCGTCAGACAGTGAGACAGACGTGAATCTCCTCTGCCCAGTCAGGGCGCTGAGGACTTACACTGCGCGCTCCGCCGTTTTTAGGCGCACGGAGCAGCTGTTGTTTCGTTCAGTGGGCGCACCAAAGGTCTCGCTGCCTCGAAACAGACTCTGTCCAGATGGATAGTGGACGCTATAGCGGCAGCTTATGCGTCAAAAGGTCTGCAATGCCCTCTGGGCATCAGGGCTCATTCCACCCGAGGCATGGCCTCATCGTGGGCGTGGTCCAGCGGGATTCTATCCACGACATATGTGTAGCGGCGGGCTGGAGCTCCCCGTCTACCTTTGTCAGGTTCTGTAACCTAGAAGTTCCCGCCCTGCAGGCTAAACTTCTGTCAGTTTAAGAGAGTTGTGCGTTCTGCCCAGATATATCATGCTCAGACCACTCTCACTTGACTCAGCTCTCCTGGTTGAGCTGCACTAGTAGGGTATGTGCTATATGCTTATACAGACCAGCGCGCTGCTCTGTATTCCCTATGTGTGCTTATGTACAAGTGATGGCCCGCGTGGCTGGCCACCTTATTTTTCCACTTATTTGGGTTCCCCGAGAAACCTCGGCGACTCATGGGTGGTTGCTTGGCGCGCACGGCGTTGACAAAAAGTTCCCGTAGCGTAAGCTAAACTTACGCAATACGAGAGAACCTCTCGTAAGAGAACGTACTCGGTTACTAACGTAACCTCGGTTCTCTCTAGAGAGGGAACGAGTATTGCGTAACCGGCCGTGCTCGCGCCACGAGCGACTTCGCTTCAGTCGACAGAAACCAGGGAATGCAGCCTAGAGCCCCTTCTTTTATACGCTAAGCCACGCCCATTCTGGCGGGCTATGATGCTATGAAGGCGCGGGCGCCCTTCATTGGACGTACGTCACGCGGGGCTCACTGATAGGCTGCAGCAGTTGCCCGCAGGGCAGCCAATGAGCACGCTAGACTGCCTGCTCTAGGTCTGCTAGCTGCTGCACTGCGTTGACAATGAATACAAAATTAAGGATAATTTTTTGGCTTCAATATCTCGAGAAGATGAATCTTTCCCGTAGCGTAAGCTAAACTTACGCAATACTCGTTCCCTCTCTAGAGAGAACCGAGGTTACGTTAGTAACCGAGTACGGTTGTGTTGTTGACATAGATGAGGAAACATTAGAAGACTTAAGGAGACGTGATGGTGAACTGCATGTGCCGATGCCACTTAACCCAAATGCTCCAGCAGCAGCACGGGACAGGAGAGCTTATTTGGCAGAAGAGCTGCTGCGTCTTCTATAGTGAGGTAAAGCAAATTAATATTGGTCTAATGTTCGACTACATTTAAAAAATATAACGAGTCCAAAACACTCGAAAGTATTTATTTGTGACATTTCTTTATTTACATTTGTCAAAATGAAAAATCAATATCAAACAGTAATTTATAAAAAAAAAAAAATACAAACGGAAAATTAGGTTGAAAAGAACGTCGGTCTCCTCGGCTGTGAACCGCTGGTAAACCTGGCACGCGCCTGGTAAATCCGCCATAATAACAACAATCCGCCATGCAACATGCGCACCTGCTCTTAAAGGGTATGTTGGATGACACTCTGATTGGTTTATTTCACGTTATGCCCAAACCACACCTATGAATAATGAAGCTATTTCAGACCAACCCCTTTTAAACTTGCGTCGGGCGCAAGAGTAATTTATCCCGCCGGTAAAATAGCAACAGCGCCTAAGACCCGCCCACAAAGTTACTTGCGCTTCGCGCTTGATACTTGCGTTTCAGATAGTTAAAATAGGGCACATAGTCTTTACTGCCTCGGCAAACACGAGATCCGAGCCACTAGATTCTTGTAACAAATTAGCTCTATGAAATATTAATAATTAATAATAAATTGTTATTATTAATAATGAATATTTGGGTCAGTTAATTGGATTAACTTGATGTGGCTTAATTCATATTACAATAAATTAATCAGTTCGTCCAACGAACTCTTTTGATTATTCATTTATTCGAAGAAAAGGGTATCTTCCATGGCCACAGAAAAATAATTATTTCTTGGCATGTACAGCGCTTTGAGCATGTAACAAGATCAAGATCGTAAAAGAGACTTTGTTTGCAAGCAGTGAATCAGAACCAAATACATATTGTGCACAAGTTTTATTAACTAAATCACAAACATAACTAAACTAAACAAACATACATACATACATACCAGCCCGTTCTCATCCCAAGGCGTCATATACTGACGCTCGTGACATTTCGTCTACATTCAACGCGCATGGCACCCTTTAGCGTCAATATGAGACGCAGATATATATGGGTCAGAAGGTGCCTCCTAGCGGTCTAACCCTACACCAGACCTAAACCTACCCATATCTGTGCGTGTTATATTGACGCTAAAGGGTACCATGCGCGTTGGATTTAGACGAAATGTCAAAAGTGTCAGATATGACGCCCTAGGATGAGAATGCGTTGTACATACATACATACATATATATATATAGGTAAAACAACGACTAGTTGACCATAAATTATGTGAGTAAATATATATCCTTGTACTGATTTGTTGGTTCTGATCCAGCATAAGTTATAGTTTTGTTTTCTTTTTTGTCCTTTTTTTTTCTTCTTCTTTCAATTGTATTTGGTGATAGAGGAGTAAACTTATTTACGATCGAGAGATGGATTTCATAGGTTATAAATGGGGTTTAAAATGTTGTAAAATTTTCACTATGAGATCTCAACCATTTATAAATATAGACATTTCATGGGGTTTGATGAACTAATTACCTTTAGGAATTTAGGAAGTACTTGACCAACATTCCTTTGAAAAACTCAAAAAATATGTAAATGTGTCTTGCCTAAAAATCTAGTGGAGTTTGATAAACTTCCTTTTTCTTTATTACATTTTAACACGAGAAGCCTAATAAAGCATCATAATGAGTTACTATCTCTCTTAGCTAGTATAGATCATAATTGTAATATTATCGGATGTAGTGAAACCTGGATAAACGAGCGGTCTTATCTGAACACACTCAATATGGATGGCTATGTGCTGTATAATAAAAATAGAACAAGCAGACCGGGTGGGGGTGTGTGCTTATGCCAACATACAGCAGAGTGTAACTGTTCGGGATGACCTACTTTTGGATGATGGGCTATCAGATTCCTTATTTATTGAAATGCATAATGAAAATATGAAAAGTATAATTGTTGTAATAGTCTATCGACCTCCTGACTCTGACTTAAATTGTTTCTTGACCAAACTGGATGAAATACTAAGTAGCATCAATTACATGAATATGGCCAGTAATATCCGTGGGTTGATTAAAAAGGTGGGAGGAGTCGGAGTTGAGAAGAGAGAAGTGACTCATAGTTGTAAGAGGTCAGAAAGTGTTGGATGGCAGAAGTCGGTTTCAGATGCGTAATTATGAGGAGATGTGTATTCCATTGTAATGAAGTCTGTAATAAGATTTTTCCAATGATTAATGTGTATTTTGTTACGAGTTTTCCAGTTCATGAGGATAGTTTTCTTGGCGATGGTTAGAGCTGTGAGGAGCATTTTAGAGTTTATAGTTTTATCAGTAATTATTGTGAGGTCCCCCAGCAAACAAAGAGTAGTGGGATGTAGTAGCCGACTATAGTGGATAGTGACTGTGACCTCTTCCCAAAAGTGTTTGATTGGAGTGCAGTCAGTGCCGCCGCTCCCACCACGCGCATCACGCGCTGTGCGTAGGGCACCAAGTGCTGAGGGGGCACCAAAAATAGCCTAATGAAAAATCAATCATCAAACTTCTTGTTATAATCAGATTCAGCGCGTTCTTCATCTTCAATCCGCAGCGCCGAGCAGAGCTAGAGCACGTCAGAAACAGAGAGGACAGGGTGTGTGTGTGTTCATCTGAGCCTCATTGGTCCGTCACTGCTCGTCAATGTCAGAATATTTGAGATGACCAATCAAATCAAAGTAGGCGGGCTTTATGTTCACAGACGCTGAGCGCGAATTTTAACAGTGCAACTCGACGCTTCAGTGTACGGTCAAGTGCGAGATAAGATGTAAGTAGCTAAACGTAACGTTTCATATTTGACAGTTTTTTTAGGTCATAAATGTTAAACGAATGACAAAAAATAATTAGGCAAACTAATATAGTTTTGTCTAATTTCGCCATTTTGAACTGAAAATAGGCCTATGTAACATGTAGCCTAGTGTAATAGTTTAGGCTACTGTCATTGTGAGGGGACAAGAAACATGAACAAAGCCGTTTTCATCATGTTAGGCACAGGATTAATAATGAATGTGTACATATTGAGAATAAAATACAAATTGTAGCCTTTAGTAAATAAAAAAAAACACAACTTTAGGAGGGGAAGAGACAGGGCAAGATAAAAACAAAGTGAAAAAGAGTGTGATGCTGATGAGGAGAGAAAAATAATCAGCTGCCCACTGACATGGTTTTAAAGCTGTTGTTATCGAATTTTTTTTTTTTTTTTTGCCTTCACAACATCTTAAAATGCACATCTGTAGTTCAGAGAAATCCAAAATTTTCTCGGGGAAACCCCGAACCCTCCTAACTAACCTGCCTCAAATTCGGGACCACGGTGATGATAAAACCATGATGAAACATAAAATAATGAAACTAGTTAGTGAGCATTAGACCCTAAACTAAAGTGTTACTTTTAAATTTTTTTTTATTTTTTATAAATCATACCCTCATTGGGGTATGAAACATAAATGAAAATGCTAAATGAAAATGTTTTTTTTTGGGGGGGGGGGGGGGGGGGGCATCATAAAGGAATTATGCTTAGGGCACCAAAATGGCTAGCAGCGGCACTGAGTGCAGTGCCAGGTTGCATGGATGTATCTGTAGAATTGTGATTGCAATGTGTGCAAACTTCTGATGTGAACCCCAATTTAGCTAATCTTTTGCCCATGTAGTGTGTTCTATGAAGTGTTTTGTATTGTATTCATTGAAGATTAGCATTTTTGTACATGAGATAGATGTTTTTACAGATTTGGGTCCAGAAGTTGGCATCAGGAGCTATTGAAAGATTTGAGTTGTAGGTATTTTAAAAATTCATTGCTCCCGATGCCAAACTCCTGGGTCAATTGCGGAAATGTTGTTAATGTGTTAGATTTGAAAATATGGTTAATGTGGGTGATACCCCTTTCAGCCCATGTGCGAAAATGCAGTGTTTTTTTATTGCTTATGAAGTCACGATTGTTCCACAGTGGGGTGAGGTTAGATGGAGCTAATATAGAATTTGTGATTTGTATAATGTTACCCTAGAGATGCGTACATAACCGTCGGCGAGACCTTGTTGTTGAAGGTGACGATCATTTATTTAAACTTACGCGTAACAACACAGAATAATTGTAATTTCACCATCGGGTGCAGATACTTAAATCAGAGAAAATTATTGGAGCGGGTGGATGATTTGTTTTTGGCTGTGGATTCGGAGTTGGATCTCATTCGCTTACTCTAACTGTGCGGTCAGACCAGCGTTAAGAGCTTGGTTGAAAACTGCTAACATGGTTTATCAAGTTAGTGGTATTACCTCCTGCATATTGTATTTGTGCGTGACATGAGCACACACGGCGCGTGTCTTCTCCAGGTCGTGCTTACCAGGTTTGTTCATAAAAGCTGAAATGTGCCCAGATGTAGGCTTTTAAAGTAGTTGGAGCATTTTTAATTACTCACACTCGCGTCTCACCTCCCTCTGACTCTGTATGCTACTGCGACAAAGCACATACGCAACAAATGACGTCAGAAAAGCGTCAGTACATTATAATCGGTTATGGTCTATTACTGAACCGATACCGAATCGTCCTCGTCTGCATCGCGATGCATCGTAGAAACCTTTTCATGAGCAGCTTCTTAGCAAAACCAGCTTTATACTGACCCTCCTCGTTTATAAAGCAGTCTGGTGTGTGAAATGATTCGCGCAAACATGAAAACATTGACGTTGATCGTGGGGAATATTCCCTTCGAAAACAAACTCAGCCACTGCGTCATTAAAATGACTGCTATGTTCCTTATTGCACCCAAGAACAGATCACCACAATTGCTTAGACGCCATTTTGCGCAGTGCTCCAGCGTTTCAACAATGACCGAGCCGGTCTGCGCGGACTATGATTGACAGCTCCTTCACGAGCGAGGGCGGGTCTGTGTTGAAACAAACAAAGTTTATTGTACTGAAATGTGTGTTGGCAGTGCCTGTTTATGTCACCAAACAAAACATAAACAGATCAAATAAAATGAGCACCATTACCCGCATACATGGTGCTCATTTTATTTGATCTGTTTATGTTTTGTTTGGTAACGATGTGGACAGAGAGTGGGACAGACAGTTGCCCCAAGTTTGATTGGGGAAATAAAGCGCAAGCTGTTGTGATATGACAATTGCCTCCGTGAGTTTGTCTGGCCTAGTGGCTTCGGCTGTGAGCTATCCCGGTTTCTTTTCCCTCCTGACACAACGCGTTACACAGTGAACATTTTTAGTTGGTTCAGTTGAAATATATGAAGTGGGGATGTTCATTTACAGTGAAGAAAATAAGTATTTGAACACCCTGCTATTTTGCAAGTTCTCCCACTTAGAAATCATGGAGGGGTCTAAAATTGTCATCGTAGGTGCATGTCCACTGTGAGAGACAATCTAAAAAAAAAAAAATCCAGAAATCACAATGTATGATTTTTTAACTATTTATTTATAAGATACAGCGGCAAATAAGTATTTGAACACCTGAGAAAATCAATGTTAATATTTGGTACAGTAGTCTTTGTTTGCAATTACAGAGGTCAAACGTTTCCTGTAGTTTTTCACCAGGTTTGCACACACTGCAGGAGGGATTTTGGCCCACTCCTCCACACAGATCTTCTCTAGAGAAGTCAGGTTTCTGGGCTGTCGCTGAGAAACACGGAGTTTGAGCTCCCTCCAAAGATTCTCTATTGGGTTTAGGTCTGGAGACTGGCTAGGCCACGCCAGAACCTTGATATGCTTCTTACAGAGCCACTCCTTGGTTATCCTGGATGTGTGCTTCGGGTCAATAGCCGCGTTTCCACTGCCGGGCCAGGGCCGAGCCGCGCTAGTGCGTGCCAGGGCCAGTCGCGTTTCCACTGCCACTTCCGGGGCTTGATCGGGGCTTACTCGGGGCCAACGGCCAGGATTTCTGGCCCGTCGAATACCTTGGGCCAAAGCGGGCCAGCTCGGGCTAGAGGAGTGGTTACGAACAGAGGCGGGGTTTACCTGAGTCGAGACGGGAGCGCCGAATGATTCTGTCAGCATTAAAGACTTTTAAAACAATTTAACTCACTTTCATGTTCGAATGCCTTCTGTTTGTGATCCGATGTGGATTCTGATAACCGTATAAGGTAGAAATATACGCGATGCAAAAGACTATGCGCGCTAACCATTACCATAGTAAACATAGTAAACACTTGAAGATACTTATAGTAAAAAAACATGGTGAACGCTTGAAGAAATCAGACAATCATAAAGCCTATCACAATCATGTTTTTATTTGATCTGTCAGTAGCCTACGTCTCGTCTCTTTATACCGGACTATCATAAAAAAAGCAACTTTTTTTCGGGAGCTTCCTCTGTTTCTGACTGAAAATATCTGTAGCCTACTGGGAGTCGAGACTGTGCTAACGCTCCTCAGGTCGTATTTTTGGTAGCATATAACGTTATTTGTAGAAATTATAATTCTTTCTAAACGTGATATATGTCCTGTAACTACCAAATAAACAGAAACAGACTCGACTGAATAATGTAAGTGCATGTGTCCTCTTTCTTTTGTGAAATAGACCTTACGGTAATTTATTTCTGTGTGACTAATGTGCAATTTTGACATGAATTAATTCATTATGATCAATGTATCACTTTTTATTGTAAACCTGTGGTAAAACATCGATGCTTGGGTTTTAAATATTCAAGTAAACAACAAAAATGCCAGCAAACGGCCGCTTTTATCATGTTTGTTTTGCGATGCACGCTGTTTCCAGTGATTTCTTTCTGATTAGTTTTATGATAAAACTTCCATTTGTTGGTGAAATGATGGGTTAGTGTGACGTTGTTCCAGAGAGGCGTGTTGCGGGCGTGTTTTAGTGACGCGCTGTGGAGCTTCTGGCCCGACAGTGGAAACGCAGGCCAGGTGCTACTGGCCCGTTTAAAGCCCTGGCCTAGCACTGGCCCGACAGTGGAAACGCGGCTATTGTCATGTTGGAAGACCAAGCCTCGACCCATCTTCAATGCTCTAACTGAGAGAAGGAGGTTGTTCCCCAAAATCTCGCAATACATGGCCCCGGTCATCCTCTCCTTAATACAGTGCAGTCGCCCTGTCCCATGTGCAGAAAAACACCCCCAAAGCATGATGCTACCACCCCCATGCTTCACAGTAGGGATGGTGTTCTTGGGATGGTACTCATCATTCTTCTTCCTCCAAACACGGTTAGTGGAATTATGACCAAAAAGTTATATTTTGGTCTCATCTGACCACATGACTTTCTCCCATGACTCCTCTGGATCATCCAAATGGTCATTGGCAAACTTAAGACGGGCCTTGACATGTGCTGGTTTAAGCAGGGGAACAAACCATGACGTCTTAGTGTATTACCAACAGTAACCTTGGAAACGGAGGTCCCAGCTCTTTTCAGCTCATTGACCAGCTCCTCCCGTGTAGTTCTGGGCTGATTTCTCACCTTTCTTAGGATCATTGAGACCCCGAGGTGAGATCTTGCATGGAGCCCCAGTCCGAGGGAGATTGACAGTCATGTTTAGCTTCTTCCATTTTCTAATGATTGCTCCAACAGTGGACCTTTTTTCACCAAGCTGCTTGGCACTTTCCCCGTAGCCCTTTCCAGCCTTGTGGAGGTGTACAATTTTGTCTCTAGTGTCTTTGGACAGCTCTCTGGTCTTGGCCATGTTAGTAGTTGGATTCTTACTGATTGAATGGGGTGGACAGGTGTCTTTATGCAGCTAACGACCTCAAACAGATGCATCTCTAATTTAGGATAATAAATGGAGTGGAGGTGGACATTTTAAAGGCAGACTAACAGGTCTTTGAGGGTCAGAATTCTAGCTGATAGACAGGTGTTCAAATACTTATTTGCAGCTGTATCTTACAAATAAATAGTTAAAAAATCATACGTTGTGATTTCTGGATTTTTTTTTTTTTAGATTATGTCTCTCACAGTGGACATGCTCCTACGATGACAATTTCAGACCCCTCCATGATTTCCAAGTGGGAGAACTTGCAAAATAGCAGGGTGTTCAAATACTTATTTTCTTCACTGTAACATTTTGTTTTCTGACTGACAGCTGATGCTTGTTAACCAGTCATCAGTTAACTTACATGATTAGAAAGTTAGATTAGAATAAAATGGACTTAGAATATACAAGTGTCTATGACACATTAAAACACCTAAAAAATTTAGATTTACATGTGCAAATAGCATCATAAACAACAGAACATGAGGATTCACAGACCGTCACATCAAGCACCCGCAGGGCTTCTGTGAGCCCGAATAAAAGTGTCAAGTCATCTTCATTTATATAACACTTTTAACAATGTAGATTGTTTCAAAGCAGCTTTACAGAGATAAACATATAATTTAAGGTAACAGAGATTGTTTTGGGTTTTTAGCGGTACTTGAATAATGTTATTTCCAGCTAAAGTTAGTTTTGATTGATTCACTTCCGGCGAAATGTTAATTTGTTTTTAAATTAGGGGCCACTAAGACGACACCGTTCTCTCTAAACAGACTTTAAACGCGAACCTGTGATAAACGCTGATGACATGCCCATTAAAGGTGGGGTATGTGATTTCCAAAACGGCCGGCAGATTATGAAAATACACAACTCAAAAGGTCCTACCTTCTTCACTCCAAGCTGGCCCTAACTCCACCCATTCGAAGAACATGGACGAGCATCTCATGCAATCATGCACGAGCAAAAACTCAGATGCGCGAGACTCAGCCCTGGCGTCTGTACAGCGGTCTTCTATTCAAAGCAGGATTCATAGCAATGTGCTTTGAGTATGCGCACAAAGGGGTCACGGCACGCACACACGCGAAGGGAAGGGGGGTATGGTACAACCGTTTGATTGACGGACTTACTGTCCAATGATTCTAGGTGGTCTTGGAAATGATTGGCTGGAGTTTTTCGAATCCTGCCCATTCCACAGATGATCAAATTTATTAATTTTCCTTTCAGTGCTTCTAACTCAGTGGCTGTAAGTGGGTTATGAATAGGATTTCAAGTGATTTTGAAAAAATTTACAAAAAAGTAAATCACATACCCCACCTTTAAGAATTGATTCTATAGTTATGTGCGTTTGAATATATGTGCGAAGGAATTTCCTCATAAAAAGACATTTACTAAGATATATTCGATATGTTTTTAGGTGTGTCTGTTTGCCCATGTCACATATGAATGATTATGATTTTATCGTAGCACCAAGTGAATTATAAATACTATAGTATGCATTTTTAATGTAACTTCGTGTTCACATAATGTTTGCATGTCATTCTTCCTACTGTCAGAACGCTCTTGACCTGATCAACATTAATATGCAAGTGAATGTACAGTAAAATGTATTTTACTATGTTGTACCATCTTTGAAGTGAAAATGTCTAGACTCACAGGCTACCATAAATCAGATATTGACAAGACAAAGGGAAGTATTCGCGCCAAAGTTTTGCCGAATATCATTGGTTAAGGTTGCTCCGGAAGGGGCGTGGTCTGCATCCCTTAAAGGACATCGAGACTCGTCTCTCGCTCTCTTGTCTTCTTGCTCCTGCTTCCTGTTTTCATCATGTAACGCCTCGACTTCGGGCGAGCTCTCGTCTTTCTTTTGTTTGTTCTAGTTTAGTTTTTGTTTTCAGTCTTAGATAATTCTCCATGTTTATTTCCACCGATGAGTGAAAAGAACTTAGCCTGAATTGTCCCTTCAGCAAATTCACCCACCGACATTCAAACGAACCGCGTTTCGCTTTGGAAGGACCAGAGCGACCACGTTGTAGCTAGGCCACATAAGGAAAGAATATTTATATTGCTGTGAAGTAGTATAATTCTTACCAGACAGCTGTTCTTTTATAATTATTCTTCCTCTGTTGATTGCCCGGACATGTGGTTGTGTTCCTGTTTTCTCACGCGAGAGTTCGGTCGGGGAGCTCCAGGGAATCCCCGTGACGTCAGTCTGATCAGCTGGATTAATGACTTTTACTCCCGTTTAAAAGAGCCGGAAAATCGGCGTTCGAGAGCAACGCAACTATTGCTCTTTTGGACTAGCGATCGATCGCACATCACCTTTGGTTTGTCATTGACTGTGATTGTTTGGTCTCTTTGCGGAAATACACAAGTGGATTATTTCTGTTATGAGGTTGAGGTTGAACCCAAGCGCAGACACGTAGTTCACACAACATTTATTTATAGACAAAAACAGGGGAAAACAAAACCCACGAGGGGGCAAAACAGAGGCAATACAAACGAGGGTAACTAAACAAGATAACACTAGACAAAAACTAGACTATTAACTAACAGTAAATACAAGATCAAGACGTTCTTCTTAGACAAGGTACTCACGGGTAGACTCTCACAAAGTGTGACAATGAAACACAATGAACCAGCACAGGACAGCAAAAACAAGGGGATTAAATAGGGGAACACTAATGACGAGGACAGGTGAAACTGACTAGACAATGACAAGACGAGGATAACAAGGGGGCGGGGTTACGAGACGAGAAGCGTGCTTACACAAAACATGGGTCTGTCATGATTCTGCCACAAGACCAGAGAAATCAAAAGACATGATGGCAGAATCATGACAGAACCCCCACCTTAAGGAGCGGCTACCAGACGCTCCTCAAGGGAAACTAAACACAAGACAAGACAGACCGTGACATAGATAAAAAACAAAAAAACATGGAAAACACTAACAGTGGCATACATGAAAAAACTATAACAGGGTTGGGGTGAAACATCAAAAACAACATACAAGGCAGGGGAGGAGGAAACACAAAGTTCATGTGGGGAGGTCCAGGGTGGATGGGAGGACTGGGGGTCTTAGGTCCACAGGAAGAGGGCTTGGAGGGGGACACACGAGGGGACTTGGGCGAAACAGTCCGGGGTTGAGTAGTGACAGGGGAAACAGTCCGGGGATAAGTGGAGACAGGGGCGATGGGGAAAACAGACTGGGATACTGCTTTAGAGGTAGCAGCAACGGACTCAGACACAGAGGACACAGAGGATGAGGTAACGGGACTTCTGACGGGGGATATGGCAGGCGACAGGGCAGGACTGGGTGCAGCGCCCACGGCGGCGGGCTCGGGTGCAGCGCTCACGGCGGCAGGCTCGGGTGCAGCGCTCACGGCGGCAGGCTCGGGTGCAGCGCTCACGGCGGCAGGCTCGGGAGCTGAGGACAAGGCAGGATAGACAGGGGGTTCAAGGATCGCGACTAGACGAGACAGGTAATCAGACAGGGCCTTGGCCGCAATACTGACGGGCATCTCCTCTTGGACAGAAACGGCTTGCAGAATCCTCTTGGCGGCTAGATCGGCCGCAACTCTCTCTGCACTTTCTGGGACGGCGCTTGCTGGAGCGGGCTCACGGACGGCGCTGGCTGGAGCGGGCTCTGGAACAGCGCTTGCAGTAGCGGGCTCTAGAGAAGAGGGCGATGGGGAACAGGAAGCTCCCTTCCTCCTCCTCTTTCTCCTTGGCCGTGGAACAGATGCCACTGTTGGACTAGTGACTGGTTGGGGAAGCTCAACAGGAGCTGTGACTGGGGCATGGAGAACAGTCTCAGACAGGGCCATTTCCGTCGCAGAGGATTCTGATGCAGACTCCCATGAGGTCCATCTCCCGCGCTTGCCGAGGAGACTCTCGGGTACGGCTGATGTCTCGGGGTTGGAAGTGGAGCCAGCTTGATTCCCCAGGGTAACCACAGCCAGGACACGACCCTCCGGGATCACTGAGAGCTTGGGTGATGGTGACGACAAGGTGGATCCCCGCGACTCCCTCCGTGACAAACGATCCACCATCTCACCAAACCCAAGCGCAGACAGTATGTGTTCACACAACATTTATTTATAGACAAAAACAGGGGAAAACAAAACCCACGAGGGGGCAAAACAGAGGCAATACAAACGAGGGTAACTAAACAAGATAACACTTGACAAAAACTAGACTATTAACTAACAGTAAATACAAGATCAAGACGTTCTTCTTAGACAAGGTACTCACGGGTAGACTCTCACAAAGTGTGACAATGAAACACAATGAGAAACAATGAACCAGCACAGGACAACAAAAACAAGGGGATTAAATAGGGGAACACTAATGACGAGGACAGGTGAAACTGACTAGACAATAATGACAAGACGAGGATAACAAGGGGGCGGGGTTATGAGACGAGACAACACAAGCACATGGCCAAAGCAAGGCCATGTGCTTGTACACAAAACATGGGTCTGTCATGATTCTGCCACAAGACCAGAGAAATCAAAAGACATAATGGCAGAATCATGACAATTTCACCTTGGAGATCGCTTCACAGGACCTCTTCATGTGCACGGACTTTGAAAGGCTTACCGGTGAGGCCGATTCAACGCACACACATACACTGGACTGGAACACACACACTCACAGGACTTATTTCCTATATTGTATATATTTATTGTTGGTGCTTTATATCTAATACACGTTGAGGTGTCATTCCATCTTGTTTGTTGTTGTGTTTATGTGGTGAGCAAATAGAACATTTCTATAAAAAAAAAATCATAGAGGGTAGAAACCGTAGATTTTGTGATGTATCCTGCCTTATTTAGGCTGAGCGTTACAACGTGACCTCCCAGGACCGAGAGACATACACACGCTTCTTCATACCAGCCATGCAAAGATTTACCTGTGCAAGTATCCGTGTTTGATCACGCTTTTAAGGCTTAAGATTTGTTGATTCTTGTTGTCTCTTGAAGGCGAAGTGTCTGTGACTGCTTTTCTGTCGATCCTTCGGATCGGCCCAACTCTCTCTCTGCATAATTCTCTCTCTCCCTTCCTTTCTCTCTCTCCCTGTCTCAATGCTTTTCTCGTTCGTCGATGTCTTATTCTGTTGTAAATACATTTATTCCGTGTAACTGTAGATATATAAGTAGTTGAAACTGCCTATCTGCTCATGTTATAAGTCCCTGATATGTTAAAGATCTAGCTTAGCTTTACGATAATGGATACTTCAAATAGTATCTGTTTATAGAACAGGGAAACTGTTTGTCTTGGCCAGAGAAATAGTCTGCCTTTCTAAGTTATTCGAATAATTTCTCAAGGGTTAATAAACATTTTATGGTCAGTTCACTGGCGAGCAGGCTATTGGATGACAAACGAATCCCTTTTGGAATTATCATGAGAATCAAACGATTCTAAACAGTTGATATATTGATATTTAATTATAATGCGTTATGATTGAATGTGAATGTACACAACTGCAGTAATTTTGCCCTCCTGTATGTACAGCTAAATACAATCCGTTGTGTTTGGTTGCCCATAGAGATAGTGGCAACGTATTCCCTTTACGGGGAATTTTTGTTATGTAAGTGATAACTCATAACCCGTATGATTATTGATTATGAAATATAAATCAAGTGTCGATCATACAATTCCCCATTATTGAGCTTTGAGGATTCCTTACAAAAATGATGCCTTTACCATCTGCATGTAAACAACAAAAATGTAAATTTATGGCAAAAACCCCAGACAGCAACATAGTGTCGGCCCAGATCCGGCCCACATCCGGGCTGTGTGGATTTCAGGTATTTTTTTATTATTATTATTAGCAATGATTCCTATACAATATACACAATGGTCTAGTGTTTTCAATGGTCTAGTGGCAACCTTTGAAAATTAAAAGAAATTTTTAGCACCCTACACTAGTGTTACTACACGATACTATACCTTGAAATTTATTGATTTTCAATAGCACTGGGAAGAACCGCTATATATAAGCCTACTGTCATATATATATGTTTACTGTTTTTTTCAGTCACTAACAAGCGTTTGTCCAATCAGTTGTCACATTTTCGAAACTCTAAACACAATTAGCACAGCATCTGTCTTTTGTGTCCATACTGTGGCAATGTGTTGTGCAGCTGTGCTCTCAAATACAGAGCTCTTATAAATAACGACTACGCCACCCCAGCATTTACCCAGCTGGGGAAATACCCGTACAAGGGCACACAAGTTCGTTCTCCTTCCCACAATCACAAAACACTGTGGCGTGAATACGTACAAAACAATGTATCTTTATTCAATAATCATAAATAGTGTAAAATACCACTAGGGTCAGTGAACCAGTTGAGGTGGACGGCAAAGCCACAGATTTATACCTGGGCTGCTTTGTGTATGAGCTACTAGGTCCAACCAGGAAACAATTACAGGCTCTCGTCACGGAGCTAGGGTGCACCATAGGCTGGGCAGGCTGAGCAGTAGACTTTGAATCAGCCCGTAATAAGTACACCGTGCCCAAATCTTTTAAAGCACACACACTCCAATGAAATCCACTGCAAGAAAACCTACACCGCACTCTAAAAAGGAGTTTCCATTCACCATGCGCAGGATGGCTAGCCTGCCCACTTTTGGGTCACCCCTGCTCCTGGAAAAGAAAGAAAGCAAATCAATTGATAGAAACAAATATACAAGAACAATAGCATTAAATTGTTAATGTTGCCAGCAATAAACAATTAGCACAAAATAAAATGTACAAAAATAATATACCGTCACTTATCAACATAAAGGCAAACGAAAAAAATAAAAAAATAATAATCAATTACTCTCCAAATAGAAGTCAAATAATACAATAAGAAAAACCAACAACAACGAGCAAAACAGCCGTGATCAAAACAGCCATGATCAAAACACCCCCCAAGCAAAACAGCAGCGTCAAGGCTAATCAGTGTTGCGATCAAACTCCCATTTTCACGGCCTAAAATACACAAGAAACAGAGTTAAAAACACACTTTTAACGTTACTTTAAAGTGGACATAAAGACATGAGTGGATTTACATACCGATCAGCGGGACTTTCATTCAAATATCCGGCAGACCATTCTCATATCATTTACTACACAGAGAAAATCACGCGTCATGCATGCACCAAATAAACGCAGTCCCACACTCGAATATACACAGTGGACCTACCAAGCAGAAGAGCAGCAGTCACTCGCAGCACGCCGTGATGTACGTGCGATCGATTCTAAACTGGAACTACAGCAGTGATGCAGAGGAAACCCTCTCGAGCAGTACAATCAGTACCGCCGAACAGACACCAGCTGAGCAGAAAAGTCAGTAAACACACACAATCTAGTCAGTGAACACATTTCCACAATGCTTGCATTTTCTTAACAGACAAGCTATACCTCACAACAAAATTATGGATTGTTTTTGTAGTATTTACAAATGTTAACACACACCATCCCACAATAGCAAAAACAATATTCCAAACCTTAGATACAGTATAAAAACCTCTGCTTCTGCAATGATATCAGTTCAAAAACAATATATCTCAGCTGATAATAAACAAAAAAAATTTTTTAGTGTGTATATATGGGTTGTATGATTTGTTATTTGTATCTATTGTTTTATTGAGCAGTTTAGTTATTTATTTGTGAATGGTTTTAACCCGACCTCTGTACCTAATTTCGTTCCAATTCATGTACCATGTTTTGGAATGACACAGACACACAGCTGATTTATTTTGGGTAAATTGGGCCAAGCACAGCTGATTCCAGTCTGGCTTAGACTCAGTGGCAGGGGTTATTTTAGTCTATTACATTGTAGCGACAATGACTTTTGTTTTGGGGAAATTGTTAACTCAAATGGGGAATACTATTCATGAGATAATGAATATGTATTATCGCATACACGAATTTGATTATCCCAAATAGGGACGAGGCTAGACCTCACCGTATATGAATAATTAACACGATTGCTCGTAGTAATTATTCCTATAGGTAAGATTCGGTGAATTATCAGAGTAAATTTTGATGTGATTAAAATCTATCAAGCAATCTGTCCGTCCGGCGGACTGGAGCGAGACTTAATTCTTTATCACAATTTATCGGCCTGTAAACAGCGATTATATCATTTCTGTGGCCACAAAAGAATGATATTTCGTGTAAGGCACTTTTAAATATTTCAATAGTTAAATCAGGTAGAGCAGGTAACTTATATCGACATTTTCAGAGGCTTCAAAGTATGGAACCATGAGACAGACTTGATTCAAATGATTATGAAATTTAATAAACACAACTAAAGATTACATAAACTATTAAATCACGCAGGAGTAAATATGCATAGCAAAACAAACAATTAACAAAAATGATTGCAATACGAAATATTGGAGAGAGAGAAAGAGAGAGAGAGTGAGTGAGTGAGTGAGTGAGTGAGTGAGTGAGTGAGTGAGAGAGAGAGAGAGAGAGAGAGAGAGAGAGAGAGAGAGAGAGAGAGAGAGAGAGTGAGAGTGAGAGTGAGAGTGAGAGAGAACACAGTTCAAACAATTCAACACAAGACCCAAAGGCTTACTAAGCTCTAAACAACCTTAAAACAGCACTTGAATTTAGATTGTACGTTACTTGTGTTTTAGGCCCCTTTTTGTGCAGTTGCGTTCATAAAGGCAGCTTGGTTGGAGGGTCTGGAGCGTCTTCCGGTAGGAGGCAGATGTTTGCGATTGCTTCCGCTGCGGCCCGTAAAAGAGATGACTAATCTCAAACTCGTTTCGTTCGTGAATACACTGAACGAAGGAAAATTATCAAACTGAGGTAGATCAAAAAGAAAGAAACTTAGATTAAAACAAAGTAGAAAAACGACGAATAAGAAGAAGAACTCCGGCTGGAGTTCAGGAAAGTTGTAACTCTCTCTGGCGTAGAAACTTGCACCGAACAGACGGGACGCTCCATGTTTTGAAGGAGCTAGAGGCACGCCTTTCTTGCGCGCCTGATCCAATCGTTTGGGAGGAGGCATGGCGGCAACCTTCTATGTTTGCAAAATACACGTCCTCCGGGCAATGTGCAGAGAAGATAAAACTAAGTCAAAATACACTTCTAACGGGTATTTAATAAAAGAATGCCTAATGTTGCACTTTGGGTCAAGAATTCAGTACCATTAGATTTCTCTGATTACAATAATACCATGCATGGTATAATTGTAAGCTAGCGAGACAAAGATACAGGTTTCTTCGTGATTAGCGCATATCAGGGTTGATTACATACCATAAAGATCATGATTATAGGATTGGTTACATGGGAATAATAAAACAACAAGAAAAACTTTTCATACATTTAAAGCATGAACGATTGTCACAAAATGATTGTCTCTTTGTGTGTGTGTGTGGTTGTGTATGCAGAGTTCGTTGAGCGTTCAACAGTGGGGGTGAACTCGTGCTCCATCAGTGTGGTAGGCTCGTGCTCTACCCCCTCGGGGAATCGTATTGTTTTTGAATTGATTAGTTTATCATGGAATACAATGATAGTTTTGTCCTTGAAAGCTACCTTTTCAGACAAGAAACTCTCGGGGGGGGGGGGTTTCCCCGAAGATCTCGACAAATGGGCCTTGTGGTCCCATGTCGATCACATGTCGGTAAAACAGGGCATTCTTGTTTAATTATTAGAGAGAAATGCTGTGTATGCGAATTGCAGTCAGTGACTTAGTCAAGATAAGATAATCCTTTCCTTGTGTGTATCACTCCAAATGGAGGGTAAGGGGTGGTTAAAAATTAATCTGGTTAATTTCATCAACTGGCAGAGTTGGGCCATCTGGTTACCGTTACAACATTGACACTTATACAGTAAAAGGAGGACTTTGAGGAGTGAAGTTTTTGGAAACAGAAACAGAAAAAGACAAACACTGAAATGTCAGGACAAGGAAGGAGAAGAGTGAGAGATGCAGTGAGAGATGCAGGAGCCGTGAGAGATGCAGTGAGAGGTGCAGGAGCAGTGAGAGATGCAGTGAGAGGTGCAGGAGCAGTGAGAGATGCAGTGAGAGGAGCAGATGCAGTGAGAGGTGCAGGAGCAGTGAGAGATGCAGTGAGAGGTGCAGGAGCAGTGAGAGATGCAGTGAGAGGAGCAGGTGCATTGAGAGATGCAGTGAGAGGAGCAGGAGCAGTGAGAGATGCAGTGAGAGGAGCAGGAGCAGTGAGAGGAGCAGTGAGAGGAGGAGGAGCAGTGAGAGATGCAGGAGCCGTGAGAGATGCAGTGAGAGGTGCAGGAGCAGTGAGAGGAGCAGGTGCAGTGAGAGATGCAGTGAGAGGAGCAGGAGCAGTGAGAGATGCATTGAGAGGAGCAGGAGCAGTGAGAGATGCAGTGAGAGGAGCAGGAGCAGTGAGAGATGCAGTGAGAGGAGCAGGAGCAGTGAGAGATGCATTGAGAGGAGCAGGAGCAGTGAGAGATGCAATGAGAGGAGCAGGAGCAGTGAGAGATGCAGTGAGAGGTGCAGGAGCAGTGAGAGGTGCAGGAGCAGTGATAAATGCAGTGAGAGGTTCAGTGAGAGGAGCAGGAGCAGTGAGAGATGGACACAATATGATTTCACACAGAAGAAATGCTTGCTTATATGTAGCCTGGGAGCCGCTGTACAAACGCTTCCAGTGTGAATACTCGCACGCGTCTGCAGCTGCAGTGACGATGTAGGTGCACTGACGCGCTGCTCACACGCCATTCATGCTTGGTGTGAAACGGCCGTAATTTTACATCACACAGTGAAAACGACATGAATATGACATGGTGGGCAACTGGATATAGCACAACATATTTTAAAATGAAGGATTTAGAGTGTTTCGATCGAGTCTCCTGTGAAGCTGTTCTTCTGTTCGCATTCACTCACTTCGGACCGTCACTCGCAGTAACACGTTTATGCCGGCTACAAATGCACACTTCACAAGATATCACAGCTGGATTCGATTAAGTCTGCAAGGTTTGTGAAATTAAATGTTTATTAGATATTCAGAGATTTGTTTAAATTATGTAGATGCGTATTTGCTGAATGTTGACGGTAACTGAGAAAGTATTTTAGCCTGATTGTTTGCCTTTTCTGTTACAAATAATATAAAAGCGAACACATTACTTTTTCTTATACCATTTACTTTCTTTGATTACCAGACCTGTAGCCACCAGTTCTGTCTAACAAAGTATTAGATATGACTGACAGAGATCGTAAACTAATGAAGACGGAGAATGTGAGTGAGCGCTGCCGTTCTCTTCTCAGGTGCTGGTGTTCTTAGCACCGCCCGTTAAAATAAAAGTCTGCATCGCCGTCAAAATAAAAGTCCCGCTTCCAACACACCGGCCAATCAGAAAAACGTATCGGCCAATGCCGATATCTGGTGTTCTTCGGTCGTTTCCGACCGGAATTTTTTAAATAAAAAAATGTTAAAAATCGTAGCTTCATCGGAATGGTACGAAACTTGGTGACTTTTATGGTACTTAGTATATGAACACACAAAAAAATTGGGGACATGATTTGAAAAGTCTAAGTGGTCGTAAAAAAAATAGTCACACTCATGGTCTTCGGTCAAAAACGACCGGCCATAGGAAATGAATGGGAAATTGGCAAAAATATGAAAATACAGAGTTTTTATGTGCGTACAATCTACAAATCAGCCACGATGCAGAAAAAAAGCATAACACAGTGAAGGGGTGAATCTCTAAAACATCAAGAGTGCAAAACAGACAAACACACTCACACACACACACTTATACACCCATAAACACACACACACACAAAAGAACGTGTGTCATTGTAAAAGCAAATTTTGGGAAATGTGTGAAATAAAACCAATTATTCATCCACAATGTAAGAAAAAAAGCACACAGCAATGAAAGCATGAGACTGTAAGCCATCAAGGTTGCAAAATAAACACCCCCCCCCCCCCACACCCCCCACACCCACACACACATTGAGAAATATGAGACTGGTGAGACTGTAACAGAGAAAATGTAGAATATATGAATTAAAAAATGAGACATTGGGTCCAAAATGCAAAAGTCACACACTATGTATCTCTCTTGAACACACACACCGAACTATGAGACTGGTGAGACTGTAACAGAGAACATTTTGAGATTGTGAAATAAAAAAAATAAAAAATAAGGGGAAGACATTGTAACACATCTAAAATTCAAAAGTCACACACTGTGTCTCTCTTGAACGCTCACACACACTCGCACACAGAGTAAGATCATGAGCACTGTGCACAAAGATCCAACAGTGAGTAAACGAGAAGACAGGAAACCAGAGATGATCTTATATTACAACAGGACCAAAAGTGAAGTAGACAATCTTGATTCGTGAAGGTATTTGCTGCTTTGATTTTTTTTATTGCTGATAATAACAATTATTATTGAAATTCAGATAAAAAAAAGTAGTTTATACAATTATGAAATAAAAAAAAATATTTTTTTATATAAAAAAAATATATAATAAAAAAAAAATATATATATATATATATATATATATATACACATACATTTATTTTATATATATATATATATATATATATATACACACACATATATGTAATATGTAAATATAGTTTGGGTGATATTTAAAACACTTATTTATTTTTATTTCTCTATTTGCCATTTACTTTTTGATAATTATACTTTTTCTGTTATTTTGTTCATAATTGCTGTTGCCTTTTGAAGATGAGTTACTGTTCATTGGATTGTACAAAAATTAGATTTAATTAAAACCTTTATTATAAAAGGCTTATAAAAAATGTTTATGACTTAATGAATTGCATTTTTATTAAATTAGAATTAAAACAAGGGGTAACAAAATGCTTGCCATTTGTTCTCTCTTTCTAACGCAATGCTCAGGTTTGACTGTATTATAAAGTAAAACTGGCACTTCAACTACCATTTAAACCAAACAAACAAACAAAAAAAATTTACAAAAGTAGTATGAGAATCTCTTAATATATATTCAAACCCACAACCTGAAAAAAATAAGCAAATATGTGCAAAAACAACTGGGGAATTCACAAGCCTTTCTACAGAGAGCTGTACATCCATCTAGTGGTTACACTATGATATTGCATGATATTTATGCTCACTACTCCCACCAGATGGCACCAATCTGATTTTAAAAAAAATTTTCTATAGGTCTAGTCTACTTTATCCTAAAATACAGCATTAATTAAAAAATAATAAAAATTACATATATATATAAATTTTCTATTATATTCAATGGGAAAAAATAGATCATAATTATTGCATAAATATTCATTATTATCATAAAATTCTCTCAAAACACCAAAAATAAAAAGAAAAAATATTATTGAACAAAAATAAATTTCATTGGTTTTACTGAAAAAAGAAAAAAATTGATTTCAGGGGTCCGGTCACTTTTGACCGCGAAGACCAAGAGTGTGACTGGAAAACGAAGAACACCAGAGGGTTAAAAAAAGCCAAATATCGGCCGATATATCGGCCGTGGCGATATATCGTTCGACCACTACTTATTAGCGATTGAAAAAACTGTAATATTATCAATTTTTTTTGTCCTTGCATTTAAAGTCTAGGAAATCATTAATTTCTTCTGAAGAGATCACTTTACATGATGATATATTTATTTAAGGCTTTTATTTTTAATATATTTTATAATGTAATAATAATAAATATCTCCAAATTAACGTAGAAACAGCATAAAGACAGTATATTTTAAATAATTGTTTAATGGCATCTTTTTATGAATGAAAGCCAGTATCACTGATACCAATACTGCTACTTCAATTATTTTTTTATTTTTATACATTAATTAAACATTAATTATCACTATTCAACACTACAGTATAATTGAAAGCGTAACATTTATTGGGCTCCAAAAAATATACCAACTTTTAAATTAAGTAAACAATCTTCACATAAGCCCATAATAAATGTCATATTGACCTGTGCCCACCTGTCTACAGGTAGGTAATACACAGAAATTGAATTGCATTTTACATTATAAATTAAATCTAGATTAATCCTTATTAAAGCTACAAGCGTTCTTTAGTCAAGAGCAGTGAGTCATTTTCTCTGTTACCTATGTTCTTTGATTCTGCTGTCCCTGCTGCACATGTGGATCTCACACGTGTCCCATTTACTCACAACTCTTTGCGTTAATTTAATACTTTATTGAACACATTTAAGACTGCTCTCATGAGGATACTCAACAAAACGGACATTGTGGCATAAGTGTGATTTTCTTATTCGTTCAAGCACAAATTCATTTCATTTCATTTCATTTAATTTCATTTAATTTCATTTATTATACAGGAAAAATTTGAGAGCAACAATTAAGTTACAATAAACGGGCCTGGCTCAGTTTAAAAACTGATTTACAGCAGGTTCCTGTTCTGTAGCAACATAAAACAATGTGCAACATTTCAACACATCTATACAGGACATTACTATTGACTAAACAGATACAAACAAGAAAAACATTCAATACAAGAGAACAGATCTAAAAACAATACATGAACAATCAGTGTATGCAGGTCTGACTATCAAGAAGAAACAGTTTATATGACTTTTAAAAATGGGTGATGGATGATAATGTTCGAATGTAGTAGGGAATGTCATTCCATAATTTAGTGTAAATATAGAAAAAAGATTTCTTCTGACCATAATTGTTTTTATATGGTGGAACTGGAATGAGTGCCTGTGAAACTGATCTAGTGAAGTGTAGTGGCCTCATATTATGTGTCGGAAGAAGACCTACTGTATGAGTGCCTAGTGAAGAGCTATTTTGGATCTGAAAATAAAATGCAATAGCATGACTGTTTACGTAGTTCTGATAGTAGTCAGGGCATTTGTGCGTGTGAGCGCACTACAATGATGAGACCACTTAGGAAGATTACTGTGGATCTTAAGAGTTCGGTAATATAGTCGTGCTATTGGTTCAGTAGTGTCCTTAGTGGCAAGAGACCAGATTGGAATACAGTAGGACATTGTTGAGAACACAATGGCATGCAGGTAGGTTTCAGAAACCGAAAAGGAAAGATATGATCTAATCTTATTGTATACATAGAGTTTCTGATTCAACTTTTTTGTTAATTTAGAAATGTGGTCCCGGTATGTGAGATGTGAATCAAGTAGCACACCAAGGTAGTTGTAGGTCTTTGTAACAACAAGAGCTTGGTTTTCAAAAGTAATAAGGTCAGTAAAAGAAAGACTTTTCCTGGGTGAATGAAAATACATACATTCCGTTTTCTTTACATTGATGGTCAGATGGTTCTTTTTCAGCCAATCATGTAACAGGCGAAGATCAATAGATAGTTTAGAGTTTATGAAATAAGAAACCCCGGTTGGGAAACGCTGGTCTAGACCAGATAAATAAAATGCAACTGCAGCCGTAAGTCAGGCGAATGCTTTTATTTCTTCCTTTGGTTTCAATTTTGAAAATTTTGCAGTTCTTTTAAAAAAAGGTATACATTTTAATACAATAAAAAAAAATGATATAACATGATTTGATACTGTATATTAGCATCAATTACACATTTTCCACATTAGCAACAAAGTGGAGATCCTCTTTTCTGTAATGAAAGACTAATCTTATGGGTTGTGGTGTCTCAGACGTTGGCCAATATTGTCACAGTGTGGTGTTGGAGGAAGACAAGGCAAGCAGGCAGAAGATCCAATATAAAGTTCTTTACTAAATATCACTTCAGGATTGATACAGACAGGCTGGTAACACACACAATAACATAATCATACATAAACGAGAACCAACAAGGAGTGAGGGAGAACACAGGGTTTACATGCACAGAGAACAGAAAGGGGAACAAGACACAGCTGGGGCAAATTAACTAGACACAGGTAAAGGAACTGAACACAAACGAGGAGCGGGAAAACTGGGACACAGGACTGAACCAAATACACAGTGACGGGGGAAACTCAGGACACACATGTAACATTACGCCCCCTCCAAAAGGCGCGTCCTCACGCCGTATACATCAATGGGGTTGGGGGGGGCGGGCGCCCTGGAGGCTGATGAGGGTGTGGCCTACCCGGAGCAGGATGTGCGGAGCGGAGCAGGATGTGCCGGAGGCCAGGATGGAGACACCCCTTTGGGTGGCCATGGTGGGGACGCCCCTTCGGGTGGCCATGGAGGTGACGCCACTTAGGGTGGCCAGGGTGGAGACGCACCTTCGGGTGGCCAGGGCGGAGACGCCCCTTCGGGTGGCCATGGCCCTTCGCCCCTTCGCATGGGAGTCAGGCCTGGCCCCAATGACCAAGGCCCTATATCCACCCCCCAAAATTTTCTTGGGGGGAATCACAGACTCTGGGACAGGCTCTGGGACGTGGATAGTCTCTGGCTGGGCGGTCTCTGGCTGGACGGTCTCTGGCTGGAACGGGACTCTTTGCTGGACGGGACCAGCAGTGAAGGCGCTTTGCTGGACGGGACCAGCGGTGAAGGCACAGTTGCTGGACGGGACCAGCGGTGAAGGCACAGTGCTGGACAGGGCCAGCGGTGAACGCTCGGGGCTGGACGGGACCAGCGGAGAAGGCCCTGTAGGGCTGGACGGGACCAGCGGAGAAGGCTCTGTAGGGCTGGACGGGACCAGCGGAGAAGGCTCTGTAGGGCTGGACGGGACCAGCGGAGAAGGCCCTGTAGGGCTGTACGGGACCAGCGGAGAAGGCTCTGTAGGGCTGGACGGGACCAGCGGAAAAGGCCCTGTAGGGCTGGACGGGACCAGCGGAGAAGGCTCTGTAGGGCTGGACGGGACCAGCAGAGAAGGCTCTGCTCGGCAGGCAGGCTCTGGCTCGGCAGGCGTGACGTGAAGCTCTGGCTCGGCAGGCGTGATGGGAAGCTCTGGCTCGGCAGGCGTGACGGGAAGCTCTGGCTCGGCAGGGCTGCAGGGAAGCTCTGGCTCGGCAGGGCTGCAGGGAAGCTCAGGCTCGGCAGGGCTGCAATGGAACCAGCGGTGAAGGCTGTGAGGCTGGTGACGTCAACAACGGTGAAAGATGATCCACAGGATACCACTCCACATAAGCCTGGAAGTTCCCCCGAGACCCATCTCCGGGCAGGTGTGCTCTGGTCTCTGGGTTGAGACGATGAACTCAGGAAGAACACACAGAGGCTGGTGTCATCATAATGGACGAGAGGTACTAAGTCCAAACACCTCTGTGTGTGGGTTCTCGAGGGACTGATCCTCCTGCGAAAGGCCAACAGAGATGGAAATGTTGAAATAAAGTCGTTATTTTTGTTTGTTTTTGTGCACAGAAAGTATTCTTTTCCAGAGGAGAACTGGCCCCCGACTGAGCCTGGGTTCTTCCAAGGTTTTTTTTTTTCTCCATTGGGTCACCTGATGGAGTTTTGGACACCATTAGGTCACTTGGAGTTTTTCGGTTCCTTGCCACTGTTGCCTTTGGCTTGCTCAGTTGGGGATATTCAAATTAATTAACCAATCATTAATACCATTGATCAGCTCTAACAAACGTGGATGTTTTTCCACTAAGAAACGAACATTATGATGTTGTTTTGATTGATACTGTGAAGCTGCTTTGATGCAATCTATATTGTGAAAAGCGCTATATAAATATACTTGACTTGACTTGACTTGACAAATGGAGTGGTAGGAACCTTGGGCACATATCCGAGCCGGGGTCTCAGAACAACGTGAGAAAGGCCCGGTCTGAACTCTAGGCACGATTCATCGACCGAAAAAGCCTGCAGATCCCCTACCCTCTTAAAAGAAGCCAAAGCCAACAGGAGAGCTGTCTTCATAGACTCGTTGACATAGATCAACTGTAGGTAAGGGTTCAAAAGGGGGCCTCTGGAGTGCTCTGAGCACTAGAGTTAAGTCCCAAGAGGGTACAGGGTGCAGATTACGAGGCGGATTTAGCCTCCTGGCACCCTTAAGGAAGTACTTTCCCAATGACTTACCTTCTACTGCATCGTGATAAGTGGCTATTGCGACAACATACAGTTTGAGGGTGGATGGAGACAGCCTTCGCTCCAACCCATCTTGCAAGAAGGAAAGCACGACTCCGATCGGGCAAGTTCGGGGGTCTTCCTGGCGGGAAGAACACCAATCGACGAACAGGTTCCACTTCAACGCATAGAGGTGCCTCGTAGAGGGGGGTAGCTCTCGTAGCCTCGTAGCTCTCCACCGCGTCGCCGAAGAGGCCACCCTGGGATATGGGGGAGTTCAGGAACCTACTCTTGTCCGACTCCCTCATATCGGCCTGGGTGAGCCACAGGTGTTGCTCCTGGACCACAAGAGGGGACATCGCCTGGCCTAGGGAATGTGCAGTGATTTTTGTCATACGCAGCTCTTGGAGCACCCCTTGGTCGGTACCACTCTCCTGCATGTCACAGAGTGCGTTGGCCTGGTGGACCTGAAGGAGCTCCTTTGCAGATTATCTAGTTCCCCCTATCTTCTACTTCTGGTTCATTCCAGAAGAAGGCTACTTTGGCTAATCCCATTGGTGGTCTGAGGGTTACAGTGAGGAATGACCCGCTAGGTGAAAGACCCTAGGGCTTCTCACTCCTCCTTGTAAACGTTTAGATTGGAGCTTTTTGCCTCTTCGTCTTCTTCAGCCTACACCACACTGTGACAAAAGCAGCTTTCCATCCATCAAGATGATTGACAAGTTTACTCAATTGTGCTTATTTTATTTGTAACTGTAGAGACAAACACAAACACTATGAATGTAGCAGTCATTCCCGCTGTTAAATTATATACTACTTTCGTATTAATACAACAGCAAATTCAAACACACTCTCTCTGGATCTCCCAGCGCTGTCTAGAGGTTAACGGTGTCAAGACACATGCGAAAACTATCCAAATGTTATAATGCAGTTAGAGCAGGAATAAAGGCTTCATTGGGACAGCATTCTCTCAATGAGAAGCTCAATTAATAGGGATGTAACGATTCACTCGCAACCGGTTGAAAATCGATAAAAATGTGTGACGATTCAAGTCGGTTGAAATGTTAAACAAATCACGATACATGTTTTAAACAGCAGGGGCGTTTACATAGCCTACTGTGAAGTTGTGAACCTCGCTTTACAGGCACAGTAGCAGCGAGCACACAATGGCGCGAAGCTAGCGAGTGTTTTCACTTCATTCATGGAACTTGAGCTTGTGTGAGCCAAGCTCAACTTCCATAGGAATGAACTGAAAACGCTTGGTTTGCTCCGCTCGCGCTGCGCCAGTGTGTGCCATAGACTGGTGTGCACGTGCCGTCAAACACATGGCGACGGCAAGCGTAGATGTTGACTCATTCAAATCGGAGGTGTGGCGGCATTTTGACTTTCCGTAGACTAATAATAATCACCATCGTGAGAAGCACCAGTCACCTCCGTTTTCATGTAAAAGGCATTAATACGATAAGTGCGAGAGCCACGAAGATCACAAGGTACATCAGTGTTTCCGTGGCAACCAGGTGTTGTATTTATTTTACTATCTTTCTCTAAATGTGAGAAATGTCTATCTTTCACAAATAATTTATTGATGGTTATTTTTATTTTTATTTTTTATTTTTTACTTTTGCTAGTGAAATCATACAAATTATAACCAAATTAAAACCCCTCTCAATGTGGTATTAATTTTACATAGTCTTTTGACCAGACAGACAGAAAGAGTTGAAACAACCTTGAAGGGATTTTTTTATTTATTTCAATGTAGTTTTTTTATTTGACAGATATACTTTAAAATTAAAAAGAAATTTGCAGTATTTTGTCTGAGAAATAATAAAAGGGACACTTTTTCATTTATAATTTCTTAAAGGTTGTATCAGTCATTTCAGGCCCAAAAAAGGATAGAAATATAGAGCTGAATATCATCAACAGTGAAAGCTAATGCCATGCTTCCTAATGATATCTCCCAAGGGTAGCATGTACAGGGTGCAAAGGGTGAAACTCACATTCATGTCTGCCCCATTAGTCACTATATGTTCACTATCAACTGAATATCAAATGCCATTGAATAAATAACATTGAATATCTTTGTTTGACATTGAATATCTTGTTTGAAATATAACTTTGTGTGTATCTCAGGTGCAGAAGGTATTGGATGCAGCTCAGGTGAACAAGGAAAGGAGTGTTCTGAGACTGCATAGACAAGTGTGGCTCCAAGAGCATCACAGACTCAACATAGCCAGGTAGCGTACCTGTGAATTCTAAAACTTTGTTTAAAAACACTAGCAGGGGTTTTAAACATTTGTTTGTAAAATAAATAAATAAATAAATAACTGGCTCCAGTATCTTGGTCAGAATTAGGGGTGGGGGAAAAAATCGATTCTTAGATGCATCGCGATGCGGACGTGGACGATTCTGAATCGATTCACAAATGTCAAAAATCGATTTTCAAAAAAAAAAGAAGAAGTTTTTTTTAGATATATATTTATAATAACGTAATATTGACGGAACGCAAAAGACGGAACTATGAAGCGCGGAAGTGCAGTGGCCGGACCGTCTGTGGCGTACACATAACAGGCACACATTTATTTTCCTGTTGGTTCTTTGCAATGTTAATAAAATATATTGTACGTTAATTCTTTATGGGTCATTACTTTGTACTTTCAAAGCAAAGTATTTATAGTCACACACACACACACACACAAAAAAAAGATTCAGATAATCGATTTAGCATCGAATCGCAGCCCTCTGAATCGTAATCGAATCGAATCGTGAGGTGCCTAGAGATTCCCACCCCTAGTCAGAATCCAACCTTGTTCCTGGAGGCACACGTTTTGGATGTCTCTCTTATTTGACTGTAAGGACTGAGCGGAACGACGAATCATCTAAATAACTAAATGTATTTCTTCCCATCAACCCTGGGACTTCAACAAACACACACACATACACAAACTGCTAACACTGGCCGAAGTGTCAGGTTACAAGTTTACGACCCAAAAAGAATGTGCATGCAGGATCTCTCTCTCTGTCCACACTACACACACCCATAAGGACTTTGCTGGAATTTCCAGTCAAAAAGACATTTAACAATACATATTTGATATGTTTTATGTGTGTTTGATGGCCTACGTCCGATTGCAAGATCTGGGAATGTTTGTAGTTTAAAAGGAACCACAAATGCCTATATTACGTATATTTGAGACGCAAACCTGAATTCTTCTCATTGTTACATGTCATGTTTGAGGTCATTTGAAAACTCTTTGTCTGACGCAGCCAGATATATGTATTGGGTTACCGTAAAAAGTATGATTGCCTGTATAACATCTCTCCTGTTATGTTTAAGAATCTGTGGAAAGGAAAGACTTCTTCAGAAAGGTTCTGCCTCTGTCGTAATTTATGTAGATAAAGCTGTCAAACCAAACAAAGACAACTTTCCCGCTCAAGATTTCCTGAACAATGATTGGACAATCCGCTTCAGAGGAGGCGGAAACATCAGGTCTTCAAAAGGACTGGCCCTCTCCTCACCCTTTCTCTTGCCTCTTACCCCCCCCCGGCGTCAGGATGTGATTTCTTAGTGGTCTCCTCCGGAGATCTTTCATCTTTTTCTTTCTTTGTTTAATTCTAAGTTCTTTTAAGTACCCTACCGAGTTCATTTCCACCGACGAGGAATGAACTTAGCTTGAATTGTTTCTTTGGTAAATTTACCTCAAAGACCTTCAAACATGCGTTCGAAAGTCCGCGCTCTGAACCACCAGGAAACCACATGGACCACCACGCGCAACCGCTCAACGAACGAGCAGGCGCGCGCCCCAAGGACACACACACACGCACGCCTTCTCCTCAGCAAACTAAGAGACAGTGCAAGTATTTTATTTCTCATCCAGATTTATTATGCTGTACGGTTGTTGCCTCAAAAGGGGCGATCTTGTGATTCCTTGTTGTCAGGTCTGAGGTTCCGTTGTCCAGGTGAACTTTGCCAAACGGCTGACCCTTACGGATCTCCGTTTCTCTCTCTCTCCCTTTCTCTCTCTCTCTCTCCCTCACTCTCACACTCACTTCGATACGTACATGTGTCCATTGTCTGTCTTTGTCATTATGTTTGTAAATACATGTATTCTTGTAACGTAGTAAATGCATAGGCTAGTTATTTCTTATTAAAATTCATGATACTCATTTGATGGATTGACTGTCTGCTCATACTTCGGGTCCCTGAAATGCCTATCCAAAAGCTACGAGCTTTACAAATTAAAGATACTTTAAAGAGTATGGGTTTATAGGGCGGGAAGACTAATTCTTGTGGCCACAGAATTGATTTTCCTAAACTCTATAAATTAATTGAGCTAATTAATGTTACCTATTTGTAAAACGTGATCTGTGTAGCTAATCGCAATCAACTTGCGGTTGGCTGCCATACACATGCAAGCATGCAGTCTTGTATGCAGGTAAAGTAACGTATCATCCCTTATCGGGAGATGTATTAACATGTAAGACTGATCTGATACAAACCTGTATGAATAATTATTAATTATGAATTATGAATTATGATATGCAAATTCCCCGTAATCAGATCCACCCCTGAGTCGTTACATAATATTGGTGGAGGATGCGGGCACATTTCAAACTTGTTTTACGAGCATTCCAGTCAATCTGTGTATGAGTATTGTTATTTAATATTTATGCGCGCGGATGTTGAAATTGTAAGACAAGCCGCAGACGCGCGCACCTCGAAGAGTGAGTGAACTCACTGCCTGACTGACTAAAGGCACAAGCCGTCTCAGTTCAGCACAACTAAAAAGAAACTGCGGTTTCATTGTATTAAAATTTGTCCTACAAAAGATGAAGAAGCCTCTTTTGAATTATGACACTTTTAATGTTAAACTCCCCTGGCGGAACGAGATTCTTCGGCCACGGTGAAGACAAGATTTAGTGAAACGATGCTCTTTCACTATTCTTAAACAGGCCTGATATTAATTATAATCGTTAGATTATCGATAACTCCTGGTTAAAACATTGACGTAGCTACTCAATTGTAAAACCTAACGCATATTTGATCATAAGTGCTATTTGATAATATGTTATGGGAGTCGAAAAAACAGACGAATAATCCCTGTTTTATTCACGCACAGCGCAGCGAAGCAATCCTGCCAAACGTGTTTGTTAGAATATAGCACAGAAACAATCCAAAACCTAAAAACATTTTAATCATAAGTGCTATTTGATAAATGTTATTTGGATCCAACTGACAGACGTATAATTCCTGTTTCCTTCTACACAGCGCAGAAAAAAATTCCTGCAAGACGTGTTTGTTAAAATATAGCACCAAAAGAAAAATCCAAAACCTAAAAACATTTTAACCATAAAATGCTATTTGATAAATGTTATTTGGATCCGAAAAACAGACGTATAATTCCTGTGTCCATATTTATGTGTGTAGCGAAAGAAATCCCGCCACACGTTGTCTTTGTGTGTTTATATGCAGTAAACTGGCACAAACAAACCCTCCGAGGTTTAAAATTTATAAGCAAACACATGTGAATCATGGTAATAATTGTTTTATGTGGGAATCGAAAAACAGATGCCTAATTCCTGTTGCCCTATTTGTGTGTAGCGAAAGAAATCCTGCCACACGTTGTTTGTGTGTGTTTATATGCAGTAAACTGGCACAAAACCCGCCGAGGTTTAAAATTTATAATTGTGATTTTTGCAGAAAATTAACGTATGGAACCGTTTTAAAACTGAATTACATACTAAAACAGAGGTTGTAATTCCGCTGACAAAACACGAGAGGGCAACCTACATGTGTTGCGGTGTCCAAATCATACCAGCCTCTGACGTCATTCAGCGTGAACGCAATTACGCCACCCTGTGGACGTTTTGTAGATCGTCATTCTCAACTACCTCTTTTCTGTTTTTTTGTTCTTTTTCATTTTCCCTGCGATTATGAATTCTGAATTGTCTAACTTTCAATACATATTCCAGTTAAAGCCTTGCTTGTGCTGGCATTTGTTTGACGTTAGACAATTCTCCTGCTGACTGTTTTATGCTTACTTTGAGTTTGTTTCAAACTAGATTTGAATTAAGAAATTTAAAGTTAAGTTTCAGTTTAGTCATTGATATCCACTTAGAGGGAAAACGCCCCTTGTGGCAGACATGCTAAAGTCAGCTTATTCTTTTACTCCTTTCATTCTGTGAATTGGTCTATTTCCATCTTTTTTTTTTTAAATTTATTTATTTTGTTATCACTGATAACATTACAGCAATCATGAGTCGCATGAGATATAGCCTAGTTCTGATCTTTGATTTCCTTACACTTATTTAAATTGAATTTAAACCAGTTTGAATTGAAATTTGAATTAAGTGCCTATCCAACCAAACAGGTTAACCACTGGAGAAAGTACGCCCCCCCTTGTGGCACAAACCAGCCACTACAGCCTGTCTTCTCCAGGGTTTCATCCTACTTTATTACTTTGATTGTTAATTTTTATTAATAATGAAAGTAATAATAAATAAATAAAATAAAAAATTATTTTAAATTTATTTTTGAAGATTTTTTTTTTAAAGTTGATTTGACAATTACATTGTCATAAATCCCTTTTATTTTTATTTTTATCAGTGTTTAGTGAAGCCTCTTGCCTTGGTATCTCTGCATGCATAATTACTCAATTTGGTTTAAACAAGGAAACCTTAATTCACCTTAAGTTTCATCTGTTTCTCCTCTTCTGTGTTTATGGTGTAGAAATCCCTAGCGCGCGGTGGTGAGTTGACAGTCACATCTACTTGGCTTCCAGCTGCGGATTGTCTGACCAGCGTTGAATGACACAGGCCATGCGTGAGTCGCGGACTCCTCTGTCTCTATACACGGGCAGCACACAATTTGGCACTCCAAAGGTCGCAATTGTTTGAGAGGGCGCCCGTGGTACGGAGTGTGGAGCCCGGCGACTCTGCGACCAAGTGTTCGAAAACGCTGGAAAGACCAATCACGTGCTGATTCCAACCGGAGTGATTTCAGTTCCAACCTGGGCAGACTAAAAATGAGGTAATAATAAAAAAATAAAAAACATCTACTTAGTATAGGCCCCAGAATATTACATATATCCCCGGCCATTTAAGGGGTGTGGCCCACCTTCCCTTCTCCAAGCCACACACCCCCTTTCCTAGGTTTGCCGCCGACAGCCGGCTTAGACGACCTTACTCTCTTTAACACTCCCTTGTGTCATTATTTGCTCCATCTTCATTAGACCTATTCAATTTTATTTTACTCTAATCTTTTCTATCTTGCTATTTCTCTGTTCTGTTGTGATTTGTTCCTTTCAGTTCACCCAGAGACAGAACCTACGAGAGACACCAAGGAAAGCTAGATAACAGAACGACGACCAAGCAGCTGGCGTCATCACATGACCCCATAAGGCTACTGCCTGCCAAATTCTTTATTTAGATCCACGCAAAATTGACCCACCTAATCATCTAACTGTCTGCATCAGTTAGCCAAATTACGGCTCACATAGCCGCATAGTATTATAGCTCGTTAAACGTAGAAAGAACTTGCACTGGTCTTTTCGTGTGTGTTGTGTTCCTTTCGCCCACAGGGAAGCCAGTCACCAGTGACTCAGAGCCCCGAGCCAAGAGCAGCTGGACGCAGACGTGGACCAGCTTGACGGCGCACAAACTAAGCCTAAGCACCCACGACAAGGCCGGGCCAGACACGTCCAAAACCTCGCTTGCCAGCTCATCGCACAAGCACGTCTCCGTGAAAGGAGCCGCCTCGCCCTGGAGCACGAAGTTGCAACGCTAAGGATGCAAGCCGAGGACGACAACGACCCCGAGCTACAGAAGGAAGTGGAAAGACTTCAAACTGCCCTGCCTGATCTTCATCGGCACACAGACCGAAGAGAGCATTCAGAGAAAAGAACCAGAGAGGAACTCAATGAGAAACTCCGACAAAAGAGCAGAGACTGAACTTAAAGAGACTCGAAAGCACGGCCTGCGAAAGAAACTCGCAAGCGGCCCATGCTACCATCCACAAGATCGTACAGCAGAGAGACGATCTCAAAGACTAACTTGACACTCTTCACACAGAGTGAAACACTCTTATAGACTGCAGAATGACCGGGAAGGGGAAACACACACCACAAAGTTTCCCTGACCAGCTGGTCCGCACCTGTCAGTCTACAACCCAGAGCTAAAAAGGGTGGGGTGAAAGCCCACTGTTCAAAACATCACCAGCCAGCCCACAAGAACCCCCGTCAGCAGCGAGGGGAGAAGAGCCTTTCCAGGAGAGCCCCTGCTACTTACAACGGCAGGGCTCCCAAAAGACTTAACAAGCTGGCGAGAAACCTCCCTACGTTCACTCCGAACCCTTCAGGAGGCCACAACGTGCACGCCTACCTACAAGACATTGACTTTCACTTAAAAACTGTTACCAACGTCACCGCGTGGGACAGATTATCCGAAATCTGCACCCCACAGTGAGTCATCACCTAGGCATCCTGGCCTGCCCACATAGCATGACTACTCAACGGCTATGAGAAGCTTACAACAAGTAAAAGACTGTATCCGAAAAGACTTTGACAACCCCCACGATATACTCGGTCTCTGAACACTGTTCAAAACATCACCAGCCGAGACCCTGGAGTCGCTGAAAAGCTTCTGCACAAAGACTTTCCTGACATCCTATGCCTGAGCGTAAGACCTTCAACAGGCACACAGAGCAAACTGTCACAAAGTGACAGCAGCACAGCCTGAGCGAGGAAGCACAGTTTCCCACAGCTGGGTCCAAAACCCCAAAAGACCAAAAGGGGGGTGGGCCCAGAAACTCTACCTACCCATCACTCTAGACAATGAGGTGAGCCTTGAAACCCTGGTAGACACCGGCTCAGACTTCACTTTAATGTCAGCCCAACTCGTTGAAAGACTCAGTGCTAAAGCTAAGAGCGAAGATCTCACACCCCGAAGAACTCCTAAAAACCCCACTGACTTTGAACTGTAAACCAGAAGACACTGCACGAACACAGTGCAAGACTCTGCTAAAAGGGTCCCTGATCAGCATAGGACATAGAACTTTTAAAAGTAGATGAAAAGTTGTGCTCAAAGAGACGCAAGACTCTGCAGTAGAAAAATTAGAACTTTACTGATTTAAAGAAAATCTGGAATGGCTCACCTGTAAGCCTCACTGGCCAACAGACTACGCTCGACTCTTTCGAACCAAGCACTTGCTACATGCTGGTTGAAATGACACAGCTAAACCTTAGCTTCTATGACAATGACTTGTTACAGGAAATACTAACTCCAAATAGGGCAGTCATCACCCTGACGCCAGATAGTAAGCAAACCCCCCCCTGAGCTGGGTAAACTAGCATGACCGAGAGCCCCTTCGTTTAAACTACTGTCATCCTAAAAGTGTGCTTTTGATCGTTGCGATCCAACCAGAACACAACGTGCAATACGCATCTTTGATCGCTGGCCTGTCTAAATGCAGATAAAACGATAGCTGGAATTGACATCTCTACTCTAAGTAAAATAGCCTTAGATTTCCAACTAAAAGTAAAATAGCATGTTCAGCAGTAAAAGCGTAAGTCTGTTTGACAAAGAAACCTCATCTCAGCAGCTTGTAAACTGTACCGATATCTATTATGCTTTGATTAACAGGAAATCCAAATGGTAGTATGACTAAACCTGTGTCTAACAAAGAAAGCTCAGGACAGAGTTATATCTAGGTAGACCTGGGTGTCTACAAATGTAAAGGCCTTACAAATTATTGTTAAATTGATGTAATTCACCTAAATTTTTGCTGCATCTACAAGCAGAGAGCTACCTAGCGATCAAAACTGTTTATTCGCTGAAAAGTCAGCATTCGTGCACGAGAGGGACGTAACCATATATGCTTAGACAAGTTTGACTTACAGCAAATCTATTTCCTTACTCTGTAAACAAATAGAATAAGTTGCGTAAAATAAAGAAAAGAGTTAGCTAATCAGCTAATGCCAAAACTCATCTGCATTTTACTTAATGTAACACCAAGTCCTAGAAAGACTCAAAATATAGGTGCATCCTGTTAACCCGTTTAAACATGCATAATTCATGTAAAATGTACAGACATTCTTTAGGGACTGCTGAATTGTCTGACATGCTCTGGTTCCCATGACAACGCCTTGTCACAGGAAGTGCTAACTTGTGATGTCACTTTGTAAACAAACCAGCCTAGGTCCCTAAGCTAACCTAGCATCCCTCCAGCTTACGCTAAGCTAAACTAACATAGCATCCAGCTAGCTTACGCTACGCTAACCTAGCCTAGCCTCCATCCAGCTTAGGCTAAGCTACATAATAACTTCTACAGTTAGCAGTTAGCATAATTTACTTGAGCCCTTAATCACCGCTTGTGTTCACACAATGCAAACTATTCTAGAATGCTTTCTTTAACACCAGTTAGGGTTTCTAATTATTCACTTTCCGTGTTTACAATTCTTTGCAGCTAAAGTTCACCTTCACTAGTGAAGGCATCGTCCTTGCTAACCGTCGAAGGCTAACTTTGCAGATACCCTGTTAATTAAACTTACGTTTAACTAAATGTAAACTGTGTAGCTAGAGAATAATTCATATAGCAATAGGAATTTTCATCGACAGGTGACTAAACCGATCATTCCCGGTGTTTGATCACTTTATTCCCTTTTGCTTTAAATTTAGTTTTTCTCTTGTTAATTCTTTCATTTCTTTAACTTTCATAATAACAGCAGTCAGCTGTTCCCTTGGCTAATCAGTCATATATATGATTTAATTTAATTTCCTCTCTTGTTCAAATGTGGTTCCATTTCCCATAGGGCCCAGAAAGGAAACAGAGACACCCTTATTTGTTATTTTGGCTTAGTTTCAACCAGTGCACTCATTTTCGTGACCCTGCAGCACAAGTAATTTCAACAACTTACTAGGGCACATCTATAATCCTAAGGATTGATAATAAGCAAAATTCAAATGAGAAAGCTGTCCGTTTCCCTCTTATCCTTCACTTCGTCAAGCCGTAGTGACCCCCCCAGTTAAGTCCAGAGAAATCATTTAGTCATAAGAACCATCTTGCATAATTTATTTTATCTCGGCTATGCCCTCTCCAGGAAATACTCTCAGAACCACACAAGTCTTAGCCTCCTAACGCTCACACCTAAGCTTATAAGGACACAAGAGACACTTAGCTTTGTGCTAAATATCTAGCGAACCCATTAAGCAGTAGTTCTGAACTTTTAGGGCCATGCATTAGTCACTCACCACAAGTGTGCCAAAATGTCACAGAGCCCCTGCTTAGCCTGACCTCAACAGCCCAGAGTGGAACCCCTCTCGACCTGCCACTGGTCAGCACAAGTCTAAACACACATCAGACGAAAACAGTGCTGCCATGTCCGAGACAGCCAAGAGCCTGAAGTTGCTTAAAGAGCTTCTTCACAAAAGACTTTACAAAGACAACAAGAGGAACGAACACGACATCCTATGCCTCAGCATAAAACCTGCAACAGGCACACAGAACACTGCTTGTCAACAACAGACCACAGAGCTAACACAGCTGACAGAGCTGACAACTTCCCACGACTGGGACCAAAATCCCAAAAGACCAAGAAAGCTGCTTTATCTGTCTCCGCAAAGAACTACACAAGACCGGTCCTAACCGCCCGTCGATCACCACACCAGCCCCGACGCCAAAACTCCTCGGGCGCATGATCAAACAGGGTATGGCCCGGAAACTCTTTGAAAGACTCTGAGAAACAAAATCGAACTCTTACATCTCAAACATGCGAGCTGACTGTGCAGTCATACAGCCAGAACAACATCCGGCAAACAGGTAGCTCACATTCACCTGACAATTGGTTCTTTTAGTCTGAAACACCCTGTGTACATCTCACAAATGGACACTTACCCCTTCTGATTGGCAAAGATCTGCTAGAGCGCTTTGAGCCTTTACTAGACTTCAAACACCTGACAGTCTGGGCCCAAGTTCAAGAACCCCTCCCCCCCTCCAGTCACACGGGTTACCAAAGCCAGACTGGCCGGTCATAGAGGTAACGAGAACTACAACAAAGCCAGACTCTAAGGTCACAGAGTTCATAGAACTCCAGCAGCCATCCAGGGGTACACAGCCTCAACACCAAGTCAAGGTTCAAGTTCGCTACCATGCACCTTCCAGCTCGCCAAAGACCATAACAAGTTCATGAACATTGGGAGTCACCACCACTTCGACCCCTCCAACCACCCTTAGCACGCTGTCTAGACCCACCGACAACCGGTGCCCCAAACACCCGCTATACACCTGACACATGCTGCGTGCACAAGACAACATTCAGCGTTCTGCACCGGATGCCATCACTGCGCCACAGCTTGTGGTGCCACAGTGCAAAAAGGGGGGTCATGCCAATATATATGCTCATGACGCAGCATCAGAGACACTTGCAAGACACCGAAGCAAGTGGCATACCGGCATCCTCAAAGCGAAGTCCCAGCCAACCAAGGACGACACTCAAAAAAAAACAAAAAAAAAAACTTTTTTTTTTCTCCTCTCTTTCTCTCTCTTTCACTTTTACCAGGATGCTGCTGTGCTTCGCCATCCTGTACCTCCAGCCAACCAGAGAGCAGCCGCAATCGGACATCTCACCAAATCCAGCATCAGTCATCGTCCTAAAGGAACAACCGGGACTCCTCATCACCAATGGCCGGACCCACACTCAGAAAGTGTACGTGCCACCTGATCCTCGCAACGTCTACAGAGCACACTACCCCAGCGCAACGACACAATACAGCTGGGTAGGTGTCCGATGGACAGAGGACTCCCTCACTCACGCTGAGGCTGATGTTGAACACATGCTCAACCAACTTGAGAAAATGACTGTCACGCTAGCGGAGCCAGGTGGCCACAACCGCCGCTCCCAACGGTTTCTACGAGCTTTGCTCGGAGCCGCCACGGCCGTCGGAACTATGTTTAACATTTGTATGCCCAGTGTGAATGCAGTAAACCTAGCCACCGTGAGGCGGCATGTAACCGAAATTCAGGCTGAGAGTCCACAGATAAAAGAGCAACTCACGACACAGAGTGCATCCCTGCAGACCATCGACAAGACACTAAAGGGAATTGTGGTAACTTTCAACACTCACAGCGTTCTGCCGACCCCAACAGTGAACTCCATGAAAAAGCTGTTACTGTCTCCCAGAATGACGGTGCTCAAACTCAGCTGGTAACAGCCCTGAGGACAAACCCGTTGCGGGGAGTGAACCCCTCCATCGACAGCCTCGCCATGGGTAGAATTCCACCGCACCTGATACCCTTAGGCCTCATGCAAACCGTGGTGGTGTCCGCCATCACCACGCCAACTGACTCTTTACAAATACACCTTGCCTACTCTCTGGGTAGTGCCATCCCACTCTGCGTTGACCACAAGCAGAGAAAAGGGGGGGCTTTCTCTTGAACTTGCCCATCCTAGAGTCAAGCCGAAGCTCAAGAACATTGTCAATGTCAGATTTTGAAAAGCAACACTCACTTCAAGATATGCACGCTGGACGTGGATGCCTCACACGACAGCGACACAAAGCTGCCCCAGCTCCGAATCCGCACATGTGCACATTGACCAAAGACGTTCAGTATCTCTGCCCCTAACAAACCTTTCCTCAGAGACAACACTGACGGAATCTGCGGGCTGCAGATCAGCGGCACACGCTGCCCTGCTAAAGCCAAGCCTCACACTCAGGTCATCGAGACCCACGCAGAGATTGTAGGTGAAAGGGGGACTCCTTAACACTCCTGTGCGCACAGCTGCACTCACTGACGACCAAAATGACACTGACACCTGTGTCACCTTGCTCGACCAGAGCATGTAATCCAAGCATCAAAGGTGCCATCCTTCACCTCGACGACCTGGCATCGTATCCTCTTCCAAGCGAAGAGCACCAATCAGAACTGACCTTGTTCCCATCGACATAGCCCTCCAAGCTGTGTCTCAACTGCCCGCCTTAACTGCCTCACCTGTTGTCCAATCCTGGACTGCAGCTGATCCTGCGCTGGGTACCTCTACGGTAATCAACCACACCCTGACACTTGACTTTCAATCAGGAGGCTCAACGAGATGCGAAAATCTACAGCCAAGCTCACGGGACCCTCAGGAAGAGGGTACCACGCCGGAGGCTGCGTCGAACCTCATCAAGCTGAGCCCTCAGCCTCAGCACTAGCAGCCACCTGCTACCCGAGCATCATGATTCACCTGTCATCCGTCAATTGTGATGATTATTGTCCGATGATGTCCACACAGGGACTTCATCAGACAAAAAGGGGGACTGTAAGGACTGAGCGGAACGACGAATCATCTAAATAACTAAATGTATTTCTTCCCATCAACCCTGGGACTTCAACAAACACACACACATACACAAACTGCTAACACTGGCCGAAGTGTCAGGTTACAAGTTTACGACCCAAAAAGAATGTGCATGCAGGATCTCTCTCTCTGTCCACACTACACACACCCATAAGGACTTTGCTGGAATTTCCAGTCAAAAAGACATTTAACAATACATATTTGATATGTTTTATGTGTGTTTGATGGCCTACGTCCGATTGCAAGATCTGGGAATGTTTGTAGTTTAAAAGGAACCACAAATGCCTATATTACGTATATTTGAGACGCAAACCTGAATTCTTCTCATTGTTACATGTCATGTTTGAGGTCATTTGAAAACTCTTTGTCTGACGCAGCCAGATATATGTATTGGGTTACCGTAAAAAGTATGATTGCCTGTATAACATCTCTCCTGTTATGTTTAAGAATCTGTGGAAAGGAAAGACTTCTTCAGAAAGGTTCTGCCTCTGTCGTAATTTATGTAGATAAAGCTGTCAAACCAAACAAAGACAACTTTCCCGCTCAAGATTTCCTGAACAATGATTGGACAATCCGCTTCAGAGGAGGCGGAAACATCAGGTCTTCAAAAGGACTGGCCCTCTCCTCACCCTTTCTCTTGCCTCTTACCCCCCCCCGGCGTCAGGATGTGATTTCTTAGTGGTCTCCTCCGGAGATCTTTCATCTTTTTCTTTCTTTGTTTAATTCTAAGTTCTTTTAAGTACCCTACCGAGTTCATTTCCACCGACGAGGAATGAACTTAGCTTGAATTGTTTCTTTGGTAAATTTACCTCAAAGACCTTCAAACATGCGTTCGAAAGTCCGCGCTCTGAACCACCAGGAAACCACATGGACCACCACGCGCAACCGCTCAACGAACGAGCAGGCGCGCGCCCCAAGGACACACACACACGCACGCCTTCTCCTCAGCAAACTAAGAGACAGTGCAAGTATTTTATTTCTCATCCAGATTTATTATGCTGTACGGTTGTTGCCTCAAAAGGGGCGATCTTGTGATTCCTTGTTGTCAGGTCTGAGGTTCCGTTGTCCAGGTGAACTTTGCCAAACGGCTGACCCTTACGGATCTCCGTTTCTCTCTCTCTCCCTTTCTCTCTCTCTCTCTCCCTCACTCTCACACTCACTTCGATACGTACATGTGTCCATTGTCTGTCTTTGTCATTATGTTTGTAAATACATGTATTCTTGTAACGTAGTAAATGCATAGGCTAGTTATTTCTTATTAAAATTCATGATACTCATTTGATGGATTGACTGTCTGCTCATACTTCGGGTCCCTGAAATGCCTATCCAAAAGCTACGAGCTTTACAAATTAAAGATACTTTAAAGAGTATGGGTTTATAGGGCGGGAAGACTAATTCTTGTGGCCACAGAATTGATTTTCCTAAACTCTATAAATTAATTGAGCTAATTAATGTTACCTATTTGTAAAACGTGATCTGTGTAGCTAATCGCAATCAACTTGCGGTTGGCTGCCATACACATGCAAGCATGCAGTCTTGTATGCAGGTAAAGTAACGTATCATCCCTTATCGGGAGATGTATTAACATGTAAGACTGATCTGATACAAACCTGTATGAATAATTATTAATTATGAATTATGATATGCAAATTCCCCGTAATCAGATCCACCCCTGAGTCGTTACATGACCCATTCATTCTCTAATAAAGAGCTGATGAGTTGAATCAGGTGGGTTTGAAGAATGGGAAATGTGCACTCTTGGGGGCTGTTTTAAGAACATTTTAAACTAAATCCGGAAAAACATTTTTGTCGTTCATTTACACAACTGTGTTTTGGAAGCCTGAAAATGGAAATGTTTGAAAACGTAAACATTTTAATGGTATACTATTATAATATGTGTAATGATCCACCTTGGCTGGGCCTACCTCCATTTCCCTCTCATGCAAGGCACGGTAATGCCTTAGCATAGATGAAGTGTTATTATTGTACCACAGTTCCTTGGAGCACAACATACACTTCACCTTTCAATAAAAGATAGTGAATTATGAAATTTAATGTTGTTTTTTTTTAAACAAATATAATGCAGTGGTAATTATGTATGTAGGTATATATGTATGCCTACCTTGTTAGGAGAAATCAGATCAAAGCATTCCCATACAGGGGAAGTCTTTCTCTTTCTTGCTGGCTCCATCGAAACAACAATCAAAACTATAAAATAACCAAAACTCACCTCTATCACAACCACACATTTTAAGTGTTCCCTTTCAGTCGAGAACGTCAGACGTAGTCGACATCGTCTGAATGGGGATCACGCCAGGGAGCTAATCATCTTCGAGTACTATTGAACGAGCCAATGGAATTGACCTATGGCTAAGCCACGCCCCCTCCACTCACTCGGACAATCAATCAACATTGGGTGACGGCGCTATGGCAGATTTCACAGTAGGAGACATTTCACAGGAGGCAATTTTGATGATTTTTAAATAGCATTTTATTAGGAGTTATTACTCACACTAAATCAACACAAATCATTGACATTTTGAACATTATGTGGAAGATGAGTGAAAAGGCTACATCTTTTGCTAAAAAAAACACTAAGTTCCCCAGTTGTTTTGGTATAAAGTTGTATAAAATATTGTGCTTCAATATGTAATTAATGGTTCATGATCAAATTAAATATGTACAGGTCTAAGTTGCATAACGTTACGTTTCCAGGACAAGCCTTTTTACCATCTTTACCAAGAGTACCTCTCCGTTAGTTTGGTGCTACAGTATTTACATGAATCATTCAGCACAACATTGCTAAAATTTGTTATCTCGGTTATTTACATATACATTATGAAGCTAAGTGACATGATGTACAACGCAGCTAGAAGCTAACGTTAACATTTTCTAATGTTAGGCTAACGTTAGAGATGTTAAAGATAACGTTCAAATACGTTGTTGACTTACATTAGAACAGATGTAGACATCCTTGTTTAATTTATCCACGTTTAGTTGGTGTTGTGGTCTAAGTTACCGCATAACTTTATCCAGAGCAGACACTTATCTCGGTTCAAATGTGGCTTGGGAAAGGGTAAAAAATACACACTGTCGCCCAGCCTCTCGGGAGTTGCGGAGTGTCGGAGTTGCATGTACCCCATTACCACGCCCCACCCTCAGGTGCCTCGTGGGATGGGTGATAGGAGGATAGTGTTGGATGTCTCGCACGGTAACCATTCCCTGTGGGCTCCTTACTCCTCCCTTCCACCCAGGGCTGGCCCGTGGCATAGGCAGTATAGGCAAATGCTAAGGGCGCCGGCGCCTTATACCCTAGGGGGGGCGCCAGAGCCACGTAAGGAACTTTCCGCTTTTATTGTACTTCATCACTGCAACGAGTGGAGCAATTACATCATAAGATTTCATCATAGAATTTTGACAGGGGACCCCCCTCCAATAATATCGTGAGCAGGCGCGGGAGCCGTGAGCGCTGAGCGAACAGGCACGAGTAGTGAGTTGTCATCAAAAAAGATGGATAAAGCAAAAAAGCGGCCGGGGGCTAAAATAGAAATAGCCCATTCGTTTTGTTTTGTTTTGTTTTGCTTAATCGGCGGCGCTGGGTTAGTGCTGGTGTAATGCATTGGTCAAAAAAAAGTCAGCGTTAGCTTTTTTTCTGACACCGCATGAAACACGTAGATCAGCGGCCCATTGATTGTTTTCTTGATTGACACTGGGCTGGCCCAATCACATCTTTAATGTGAAGTATAGAAAAATTCTCTTTCTATTAGTATATTAGTACAAAACTTATGAAAGTTTCCTTTATTTTTCAGTGCATTGTTTTACAATATATGAGTAGTATCATGGGATTAATATTATAACTATTAGTATGTAATGTAGACAGACACTAACTAAAAGAGGTTTGAATTTTTCTTTGTTTAATTTGAACACTGAATATGGGTTGGAGCTTTTAATTTTGAACTCTAAAAGTGCACCAGATTGATGAATTTAAAATTAAAATGCACAAAATTTTCTTACGGGGGAGCATGCCCCCGAACCCCCCTAGCCATGTAGCTGTTAAGGAACGACACAGGGAGGATGCAAATGCAAAGAACGCTATTTAGCACTCAGGGTCAGAGAAGTATGCACACACACAGAATACAACACAGAGGAGTGGTCGGACGGACACCAGCGCTGGATGACAGGTGACGCAGGGACCTCGGTGGGCAACGGTGACGGTGCTCTGTGATCCAGTGGTAATCCCCAAACACGGTGCTCTGTGGTCCAGTGAAGGTGAAGGAATCCAACGAACCGTCACGACGAGAGACACAGGGTAATCCCCAATCCAGGAAGACAGACACGGGAACGGGAACACGCCAGGAAAACCATACAACGATCTGACAACATGTGACAGCAGTTACTGACATATAAAGGGACAAACAAGTGGACCCAGCTGGCGCCGCTAATCAGAGGTAATCAGCGGCCACACCCACACACACGCAACAGCACACAGGACGAGAGAGAGACGGTGAATTGATCAACCGTGACAGTACCCCCTCCCCTAGGAACGCCTCCTGGCGTTCCCCGACTGACTTACCTGTCGATTGTAATCATCGATCAGGGAGTGATCCAGAATGTCTCTTGCAGGAACCCAACTTCTCTCCTCCGGACCGTAACCCTCCCAATCCACCAGGTACTGGAATCCGCGTCCCCTCCTTCTCGCGTCCAGAATGCGATTAACCGAATAAGATAGTTCCCCCTCTACGAGTCGCGGCGGGGGGGGAACCGGGACCGGCGGATTAATAGGTGCATGAAACACAGGTTTAATTTTGGACACATGGAAGGCGGGATGAATTCTCCTGTACGCAGGAGGGAGTTTGAGTCGGACTGTCACCGGACTAATGATCTTGGTGACAGGGAATGGGCCAATAAATTTAGGAGCAAGCTTGTTAGATACGGATCGGAGAGGAATGTTCTTAGTAGAAAGCCACACCTTTTGACCAACGACGTATATCGGAGGCTTCGACCGGTGGCGATCGGCCTTAGCCTTGGTGCGCGCCCCCACTTGGAGAAGAGTCTCACGGGCTCTAGTCCACGTGTGGCGGCACCTCTGGACGAAGGCGTGAGCAGAGGGGACCGCGATCTCGGATTCCGCACTGGTAAAAACTGGTGGCTGGTAACCTAAACTACACTCAAATGGCGTAAGGCCCGTGGATGACACTGGTAACGAGTTGTGTGCGTACTCCACCATAGAAAGTTGTTGGCTCCAGGAGGAAGGATTCTTGGAAACCAAACATCGCAACACTCTCTCCAAATCCTGGTTGGCTCTCTCGGTTTGACCATTGCTTTGGGGATGGAACCCCGAAGAAAGACTGACAGTCGCCCCCAGTAACTTACAAAACTCTTGCCAAAATTTGGACACAAATTGGGGACCCCTGTCAGAAACCACGTCCGTCGGGAGGCCATGTAAGCGAAAGACGTGATCAATGACAGTTACCGCTGTCTCCTTGGCGGAGGGTAATTTGGGCAAGGGAATAAAGTGAGCCGCCTTCGAGAACCGGTCCACAACGGTCAAAACGACTGTCTTGCCCTGGCAGGGCGGGAGGGCGGTGACAAAATCTAGCGCAATGTGGGAGCAGGGTCTCGAAGGGACAGGCAGCGGTTGGAGTAACCCATCTGGGGGTCGATTGGAGGATTTACCAGTGGCACAAACCGAGCAAGCCAAGACAAAATTGCGGATGTCACGAGCCATAAGTGGCCACCAGAATCGTTGCCTTACCAAAAAACTGGTGCGATTAACTCCTGGATGACAGGCCACGCTGGAACAATGCCCCCACTGAATGACGTCGGACCGACATTCCTCTGGCACAAATAAGCGATTCGGTGGGCAATCGGGCGGAGGCGTTACCCCTTCTAAGGCCTTCATGACCTTCGATTCGACCTCCCACCTAAGAGTGGAGACGACTAAAGTCTCGGGTAAAATACACTCGGGAGTAGACGGGCGTTCGGATTGGTCAAAAATACGAGATAAAGAGTCGGGTTTGATGTTCTTGGAACCCGGGCGGTACGAAAGAGAAAAGTCAAAACGTCCGAAAAAAAGTGCCCACCGAGCCTGCCTAGAGTTGAGTCTTTTGGCGGTTCTAATATACTCTAGATTCTTGTGATCGGTCCATACGATAAAAGGTACCCCTGACCCTTCTAACCAGTGACGCCATTCCTCCAGTGCTAACTTGACCGCCAACAACTCTCTGTTACCAATGTCGTAGTTACTCTCGGCAGGTGATAAACGATGGGACAAAAACGCGCAGGGGTGCATCTTGTCGTCTGTGGGAGAACGTTGGGAAAGAACTGCTCCTACCCCCACCTCTGATGCGTCGACCTCCACCACGAACTGACGTGAAGGGTCAGGGGCAACGAGGATAGGAGCCGAAACAAAGCGGCTCTTAAGTTTAGCGAATACAGCCTCGGCTGTATCGGACCACCTGAACGTCGTTCTGGGGGAGGTCAATGCAGTCAGAGGCGCGGCTAGTTGGCTGAAGTTGCGAATAAAACGCCGATAAAAATTGGCGAACCCCAGGAACCTCTGTAGGGCCTTACGGGAATCTGGACTTGGCCAATCAATCACAGCCTTAACCTTGTCAGGATCCATACGCATTCCCTCAGACGAGACGATGTACCCTAGAAAAGGAACAGACTGTGCATGAAAAACGCATTTCTCCGCCTTGACAAAAAGCCCATTCTCTAACAACCTCTGAAGCACTCGTCTGACGTGCTGAACGTGTTCCTGGAGAGAAGATGAAAAAATCAATATGTCATCCAGGTAAACATATATGAACTGATCGACCATGTCTCTCAACACGTCATTGACGAGTGCCTGGAAGACCGCCGGGGAGTTGGACAGCCCGAACGGCATGACCAAGTATTCAAAGTGCCCCCTAGGGGTATTGAACGCGGTCTTCCATTCATCGCCCTTCCTTATGCGAACCAAATGATAAGCGTTACATAAATCCAGTTTTGTGAAGATGGATGCTCCCTGTAACCGCTCGAAGGCCGAAGATATCAACGGTAAAGGATAAGTATTCTTTACCGTGATGTTGTTCAACCCCCGGTAATCAATACACGGTCGCAGAGATCCATCCTTCTTCCCCACAAAAAAGAACCCCGCCCCCGCAGGAGATGAGGAAGGGCGAATGAACCCGGATGCTAGAGAATCAGAAATATACTTCTCCATAGCCTCCCTCTCTGGAACAGAAAGTGAATATAACTTGCCCTTAGGCGGAGACTTACCTGACACTAAGTCTATGGCACAGTCATAGGGACGATGCGGAGGAAGAGAAGCAGCACGAGACTTACTGAACACTTCCCTCAGGTCTTGGTACTCCTCGGGCACGTTTGACAAATTCACCACCTCCTCCTGGAACACAGAGACTGGTACAGACGAACACGCAGACACTAGACATGACTCATGACACATATTACTCCACATAGACACAGAGTTGTGACCCCAATCGACTCTGGGATTATGCTGTGTGAGCCACGGGTGACCAAGCACAATGGGTGTGAGTGGAGAGTCCATGAGGAGGAATGTTATTGTCTCAGTGTGATTGCCAGATGTAGTGAGGGTGATGGGTTCAGTGGCATGTGAAATGTTAGGCAGTTGCTGTCCATTCAGAGCATTGACGGCGATCTTGTGCGTGAGAGTCGAAACAGGAATGTGAAGACGTAATGCCAGTCCAGAGTCCATAAAATTACCTTCTGCCCCCGAGTCCAGTAAGGCCTTGGTGTCGTGCGTGTGGGTTGCCCACCTAAGTCTTACCGGGAGGAGAGTAGATGATGATGGTGATGAGGTCTTCTTGGCGGAGATCCCACCCGATAGTAGCCTCATTGTTACTACCGGGCTTGATCTTTTACTGGACACGAGTGAATAAAGTGCCCCATCTTCCCGCAGTATAGACACAGTCCATGGGATCTCCGCCGCTCTCTCTCCTCCCGGGAAAGCCGAGCTCTACCCACCTGCATGGGCTCGGGATCGGAGACGGGGCTGACCGTGTCCAGGTACTCTGCGCGCGAACCCTCCGCGCCACGAAATTGCAGGTTCGGTTGAAACCGACTCATTCTACTCAGGCGGGCATCCACTCTCAATGCCAGTTCAATGAGTCCATTCAGTGTAGATGGGAGGTCCAGCATATAAATCTCCCGTTGGACACGGTCAGCCAACCCATGCAGGAAACGGTCCCACTGCGCCTCCTCGTTCCAACGGCACTCTGCAGCCAGGGTGCGGAACTGGATAGAATATTCCGACACCGAGCCGTTACCTTGGCGGAGATCAGCGAGTAGTCTGGCCGCCTCCCTACCCGCAAAAATCAATCTCGCCTAGGGCAACCAAAGGGCTAGAGCCGGTGTTGCTCCACCCAGTGGAGCGTGCTGGTCCATCTGTAATGGGTGGGCCAGCCGTTTCACCCGGGGCTCCCCCCAGGGTCGGCCCCAGGACATACGGAACGAGGTGTCACTGGGGGGGCCTTCCTATCCCACCCTCAATAATAATAATAATAATAATAATAATAATAATACACCCACTTTTAATAAAAAAAAACAACCATCATGCGACCATATACCTGACGCGACACAACGCTGCAATAAATAATAAGGACCAGCACTGGCTTCTGGCTATATAATCAATCATATTAGTAACAAAGACAAAAAAGCAAAAACACATCCTACCTTTACAAAAGCTGCAGTCGACGAGTGGAAGTGTTAAACTTTCTCAGAAGGAGGTCTTTACATTCATTGCATATTTTCTTCATATAAGCTTCTAGTGACTTAATTTAGTTAATCGCCTGTCGCGAGTGCCAATGCAAAGTTGCAAAGCAGATTTAATCATGATAAAACTAAATTAATTTACAAAATAGTTAAATATATATATATATATATGTATATGTAGTTAAGTTAATTATAATATGTCAGGAATAAGAGGGCACAGTGGTAGCGTGCCTGTGCGGCTGCAATCACATTCAGAGGCAGGATGGTGTTGCCACCAGACGTGAGGGGGCACAGTAACCTAGGTGGCGGGGCCAGGCCCCCTGGGGCCCCCTCGTGGCGCCAACCCTGACTCACCCAGATGACAGGATGCCGATTGCAGCATCAGAGGGTGAGCTGGCCTCTGGAGATGATGACTCGACTGCGTTCTCTCCCTCTGAAAGCATAACGTTGGATCTAGCTGGATCCAGAATTGTCAGCTATGCTGAAACGGGATGATTGGTATTTCGGTCATTTCAATCCTCTCTTTCCTCCAAGATGGGTTGGAGTGAGGGCTGTGTCCTCTACCCTCAAAATGATGTTGCCTCTATTTTTTTACGCACATCATGATGCAGTAACATGGGAAGCACGTCCTGCTGATCGTCAGGTTCCTGAAGGAGCAAGGGAATGAATCTCCTTGCGCCCTTCTTTATCCTCCTGGGCCTTATCTCTGGTGCTAACTGCACTGCAGAGACTGCCCCTGAGCCACTGCAGGCGGTGAGTTCAAAATTCTCTCTTTAAACAGTTCTCCTACTCGCGTGGTCTCTACTAGAGGGTATTTATACCCACGTCGCGGGGGCGAAGTGTGTGATGGGAGTCACGCACGGCAATTCCATTGGCTCGATCAATAGTACTCGAAGATGATTGGCTCCATGGCGTGATCCTTCAGTCGATGTCGACTACGTCCTCCGTTCCCTCGTTCAGGGAAGGTTGGGTTGCATACGCAACCAGGATGTTCATGTGTTTATACATCTGTCAAAATGTCACACCGAGATTCGAACCGCGCCCTGAACCAGTCAGGCGGAAGCGAGGCTTTGGACGGCATCATTGACGTCATTGGTTTAAAGTGATACAAGCCTTGATACACGCTTCACTGAAAGCTTCCGGGATTTCTCAACACATGCTCCGAATCCTCGGCACAGAATGTAATATCACTACTGTTCAAAGTGTGCGTGCGTGTGTCAAGTCAGATATATTTATATAGCGCTTTTCACAATACTGATTGTATCAAAGCAGCTTCGCAGTATTAATCAAAACAACATAATGTTCATTTCTTAGTGGAAATAGCATCCACGTTTGGTAAGGCTGATCAATGGTATTAATGATCGGTTAATTAATTTGAATATCCCCAACTGAGCAAGCCAAAGGCAACAGTGGCAAGGAACCGAAAAACTCCATCAAGTGACCTAATGGTGTCCTAAAACACCATCAGGTGACCCAATGGAGAAAAAAAAAAAACCTTGGGAGAACCCAGGCTCAGTCGGGGGCCAGTTCTCCTCTGACGTTTATGAATGTAGCAACATTGGGTTACTGCATTAAATTAGCTCAAATTATATATAGGGAATTCTAATAATTAATCATAAATATGATTAATATATTGCATTTTAAAGTTAAATTATCGAAGTTGAAAAGAGATCGATTGTATACATGAATGATCTCCACAATGAGTTATGGTTCGTCATTAATATATCAATAGTCTCATTACAGATCGATTATATGAGACAACTTTTACAGGAATTAATTTAGTTATCAAACAATCTGTCTGTCCAGCAGACGGCAGTAAGACTAACTTATCAATTTCCCAACAAAAATTGTCTCTTTCTTATAATTCCAAAAAGCTATTTTCTGGCCATGAAAATATCACCTTCTTGTTATTATAAAGTTTAGGTTACTGAAATAGTAACGCATTGTAAAGCTTTGTAGCGAGATAGCAAACAATTCATTGACTTTGTAAATATGAGCATTTTAGGCAGAACCAATCAAGAATATAATGGCTTTAATAAAATGCAACTACAGATACAGAATTCTACATTTAAACACGGGATACATGTATGTACAGTAAACAGTAAACTAACGCGACAGACGAATAACAAACAGGAGTGAGAGAGAGATTGAGTGAGAGAGAGAGAGAGATTGAGAGAGAGAGCCTTTATTGTCTCCTGACGGAGAAATTCATCTTGGGCATTCGAGATAACAGATGCAACACAATATACATAACACATAACATAATTACCTACACATAATTTACCACCTTAAAAAACTAACCCACACACCCTATTTATTGTTCAATATTTTTATAGAGAGTGGTACAAATGAAAATTTAAACTTATTCAGTCTACAGTTTGGTAACCTGTACCTTCTACCTGAGGGCATCATCTCATACTCACTGTAGAGGACATGATTCGGATCGTTAGTAATTTTTAAACTCTGTTTCCTCACCGCCTCTTCAAAAAGCTCTTTAAGAGTAGTCGGTGGCACTTGTCCAATTATTTTTCCCGCCCTTTTGATCAATGTTTGAAGCTGTGATTTTAGTTTAACTGACAGGTTACCAAACCAGGCTATAATACCATATCGGACAATAGACTCAATTGCTGCCTTATAAAACAGTAACATTATATCCTTGTCAACGCCATGAACTCTTAGTCTTCTTAAAAAATATAGACGCTGACATATTTTTGAGGAAACATACTCCACGTGCTGTGACCACTGTAACTGTTTGTCTACTTGAATTCCTAAATATTTATATGTTGTTACTTGTTCAATCGGTACTCCTTCAATTAGAATAGGACTTTGATCGCCTATAGACCTAGGGTCAAAAATCATTTCTTTGGTTTTATTAACATTAAGGAGCAAGTTATGCTTATTGCACCACTTCACCATCTCCTCTATCTCCTGTGTATAAGTACTAATGTCTGAATCGTTGTAGAGTAAACTAAGTATGGCCGTATCATCTGAAAATTTAATAATAAAATTATTCCTATCGATAATTCTGCATTCATTTGTATATAATATAAAAAGTAAGGGCGAACTTACACAGCCTTGAGGGGCACCTGTACTTATGTTAATCATCTCAGAAAGAGTGGAGTTAACTCTCACCTGCTGCTTCCTTTCTGTCAGGAAAGAACCATACCATTTAATAATGAAGGGGTTCACTTCCATCTGGTGTAGTTTACTTAACAATATCTGCGGAAGAATACAATTAAATGCAGAACTAAATAATAAACGAACATAACCTGATGGATTCTCCAAGTGCTTTAAGATGGAGTGTACAGTTGTAATTAAAGCATCATCAGTACCCCTGCCATTATTATAGGCAAATTGGTACGGGTCCAAAAGATGCTGTACCTCACTCCTTAATTTACCAACCATTATACGTTCTAATGACTTCATCACTATAGAAGTCAGTGCTACTGGTCTATAGTCATCATTATGCTGTGGGCATGATTTTTTTGGCAACGGAATGACAACTGATGTCTTCCAGATGATTGGAATAATACATGCATCCACAGAAGATTGAAATAAGGGGCACCAGGCCGGAGTTAACTCATCCGAAAATGTTTTCAAAATAAAAGATGAAATACCATCAGGTCCACTAGCCTTCTTACTATTCAACTTGTTAAAAACTGCGTTGACATCTTTAGGGTTAATTATTATTCTATCCTGTATTGGGTCACATGGACTTAGACAGCTCTTTGCAGCAGATCACATTTGTTCCACAATTCATGTCAAAACGTTTATAAAAAATGTTAAGCTCATTAGCCTTATACAAATCATTCTCCCCATTTAATTCCCCCTTACTAGAATTCATATTAGTCATTTCTTTCACCGTGTCCCACAGTTTTTTTGGGTTATTTGTTAAAAAGGCTTCCCTAACTCGTTTACTGTGTTCCTTTCGCGCCTTCTTCAGTTTCCCCCTCAGGTCTTTTTGTATTGTTCTCAGTTCCATCAAATCATTATTCCGGAATGCTTGCTTTTTCCTCCTGATCAGATGTTTAATTTCAGGTGTTATGTAGTCTTTGTTGTTAGGATATATAGTGATCATCTTTTTCGGCACAACAGTATTGACACAAAAATGAATATACCCCGTTATTGTTTCTGCAATATTGTCAATATCGTTATCCTGATAAAAGACTTCCCAGTCTGTGGCCAGAAAGCATCCACTCAGCATCTCCTTGCTCTCATCCTGGAAGACACTGACAGTTTTTGTGACAGGTTTGCTTTTTTTAATGGCACACTTAAAGATGGGGATCAGATGGATGATGTTATGATCCGAGTTAGAGAGGGGGGGTTTAATTCTGGCAGCATATGCATCTTTAATGTTGCCATAGCATTTATCTAGCGTCCTGTTCTTACGTGTGCTGTTTCTAACATATTGCTGGAAGCCAGGAAGAGACAGCTCCAATTTGCAATGGTTGAAGTCTCCGAGAACAAATATTGGGGAATCTGGTTTATCCTTTAGCTGCTGGTGTACACAGTCCGCTACACGTGAAGCTGCTTTAGATGCGTTCCCACTGGGCGGGATATATACCGAACATAAAAAGATGTTCCCATAGTCTCTCGGTAAATAAAACGGTCTCAAACTAATGCAGATAAGCTCAAGATCAGGAGTGCACACCCTGTGTTTTATCGTATAATTATTGCACCAAGATTCATTAATATAAACACAAATCCCACCCCCCCTCATCTTCCCTGAGTCATTGTTTCTGTCCATACGCACACATGAGAAGCCTCGTACCTGTACCAATGAGTCTGGAAAATCCTCTTGTAGCCAGGTCTCTGTGTAAATCATTAGGCATGATTCGCGATATTCGTTACATGCCTTTGTATTAAGCCTCAACTCCTCCATCTTATTCCTTAGGGAGCGAACATTGCCAAAGAGTATAGACGGCAGCGGCGGCCTTGTTGCCCTCCGGCGAAGGCGTAGTTTAATGCCGCCCCTTCTCCCTCGTTTCCGCGGCCGGTTACCTCCGCGCTGTCGTAGCAGCTCCTCCGGAACATGGTCTAACAAGCTCGGTTCTGGTGTTACTTTCCTCCTCAAGGACAACAGCCAGTCCCTGCCGTACACCCGCAGCGTCTGCCCGTTACCTTCAGCGAGTGTGGTGATATCATCATATTGTACGTGGGTGCAAAAGGTGGCTGTAATTAGCAGCAGCATCAGCAGCCACACTCCGGTGACTCTCTTTCCCATCGTAACTTCTCTTCCTTGTTCACTTCTTCCACATTCAGCAGACCACAGCAGCACTTCAACCCTCTTGACATAAACTTAACAATTTTGACAACTTAACTTGGACAACTTAGACAAACTTCGACAACCACATGCACCTGTTCTCCCGTGCCCGTGTCGCTAGCAGTGCTGCGCCACCGGAAGTTTTTTGCAACTTCGGGGAGATTGAGAGAGAGAGAGATTGAGTGAGAGAGAGAGAGATTGAGTGAGAGAGAGAGATTGAGTGAGAGAGAGAGAGAGAGATCCGTAGGATCTCTCAGGATGGCAAATTTCATCTAGACATTTGAACCTTAAGAGACAACACGGAAAAACACAATCTTAATGCTCTAGCATCTCGGTAATTCAAATATACTTGCATTCTCATGTGTCTGAGGCTGAGCTCTGCTGCGCCTGTGAGCGGCTGGTCTTGTGTGTTCCGTTGGAGCGCCACGTGGTTTGCTGCGGTCTGGAGCGCGCAGTTTCAAAGAAGGCTTAAAAGTCTTTGACGTAAATTACCAAAGAGATAATTCAGACTAAGTTCATTTCTGGTGAAATGAACAAAGGGAAAAAACAAACTTAAGAGAAAGAAAATAAAAAGAAGAGAAAACGGCGTAAAGCTCCCTAAGGAGCCATCCGGATACCTCTCACAGGGAAAAACTCTCAACGTGGAACTCTCAGGAGTCAGTCTTTTTATGGAAAGACTGGGTTCACGCCTCTGTTTGCGCGAACCCCCATGACTGTCCGAGAATCCGAAGAGGACAAAGTTTCCTTTGTCCTGTGGGGGGGAATGCCCACTGGACCGAGGAGATTGTATTGAGCCGTTCGGCTCCAGAACCATGAAATGTGTAAAAGAATGCACATTACTGCATTCTGCTATCGGAATTCGGCTCCGTTAGATTGAGAGAATTACAGAGATATCAAACATGTCACAGAAATACATAGAAATACAGAGTTACATACGATATGCATATTATAAGCATTTAGTTCCTTCAAAGCAAGTTCGTTCCTTCAAACAAACGTCATACATGAAGTGAATATAAACTGGGAAACACATAAACATACAGGGATATATCGTATACAGTTGGCAATGGCTCATATTCTGAGTATAATACACAGACTTTTACATGTGTGTGTGTGTGTGTTTGGGTGTGTGTGTTAGAATGTCCTTCAGAGTTCGGCCGGGTGGTGACCTCGTGCTCACCCCCCCCCCTCCGGGGACTCCTAAATGTATGTGCGTATTCTTTGAGTTGATGAGTTTAACACCGGAATAGTGGTTGATTATTTGTTGGAACAATGCCCATCTTGTTTGTGAGGTATCATGCAGGAAGGGTGTCCTTCAGTCAGAAGGGCGCCTCTTGGTCACATGTGATCAGAAAAAGGCACCCCTTTGTTTACTCGTTGGAGAAAAACGCTGTGTCTGCACTATAATCAGTAACTTACTCAAGTCCAACACCATACTTCTTTGTGTGTCCGTCCACAGTGAGTGGAGCTGTGTCAGTTGATTAAAAATCCCGTGATTCAATCAACTAGCAGGGTTTAGCCATCTGGTTGCGGCTACAGTCCCCCCTTGATGGTTCGGCAGGACCCGTGTAGGTGGGCCTCGTCAAACCATCACAATCACATTAGTCAGATGGCTGGTGGATCATGCAAGGAGGATGCTGCGGATGGTTGTTAGGACTGAGGGCTCAGCTCGATGAGGTTCAAAACGGTCTTTTGTGTGGCACCCTCTTTCCGAGGGTTTCGGAATCCTCCAGACACGGCTTTCGTGAGCTCGGCTGTAGATGTTTGCATCTCGTGGGGTCCATGGTACAGGATGAAGGCCAAGCCCAGTGTCAGGGTGTGACTGAGTACCATAGAGATACACAGCGCAGTGTCAGCTGCGTTCCAGGCCTGGACAACAGGTGAGGTAGTTAAGATGGGCAGTCGAGACACAGCTTGAAGGGCGGTGACCCCCCTTGTTAGCGAGCAACCTGTCACCTACAATCTCTGCTTAGGTCTCGGTGACTTGAGTGCGAGGCTTGGCTTTAGCAGGGCGGCGTGTGCCGCTGATCATGGGCTGCAGCCCGCAGATTCCGTCAGTGTTGTCTCTGAGGAAGGGTTTGCTAGGGCAGAGATAGTGAATGTTTTTGGTCAATGTGCACATGTGCGGATTCGGAGCTGGGGACAGCTTTGTGCAGCTGTCCTGGAAGTCAACCACGTGTGCGGATCTTGATGTGAGTGTTACTTTTCAAAATCTGACATTGACAATGTTCTTGACCCGGTAGATTTGGCTTGACTCCCTGATGGGCAAGTTCAGGAGCAAAACCCACTTCTCTCTGCTTGGGGTCGACATAGAGTGGGATGGCGCTACCCAACGAGTAGGCAAGGTGTATTTGTAGAGAGTCAGTTGGCGTGGTGATGGCGGAAGCCAGCACTGTTTGAACAAGGCTTAAGGGTATCAGGTGCGGTGGAATTCTACCCATGGTTAGGCTGTCAATGGAGGAGTTCACCCCCCTGCAGCGTGTCTGTCATCAGGGCTGTTACCAGCTGAGTTTGAGCAAAGTCATTCTTGAAGACAGTAAACAGCTGTTTCATGGAGTTCACTGTCTGGGTCAGCAGAACGCTGTGAGTGTTGAAAATTGCCACAGTTCCCTTTAGTGTCTTGTCGATGGTTTGCAGGGACGCAACGCACTCTGTGTTGTGAGTTGCTCTTTTATCTGTGGAATCTCAGTCTGAATTTCGGCTACATGCCGCCTCACGTTGGCTAGGTTCACTGCATTCACGCTGGACATACAAGTGTTAAACAGAGTTCTGACGGCAGTGGCGGCTCCGAGCAAAGCTCGTAGGAACCGTTGGGAGCGGCGGTTGTGGCCACCTAACTCCGCTAGCGTGACAGTCATTTTCTCAAGTTGGTTGAGCATGTGTTCAACGTCGGCCTCAGCGTGAGTGAGGGAGTCCTCTGTTCATCGGGCACCTACCCAGCTGTATTGTGTTTTTGCGCTGGGGTAGTGTGCTCTGTAGACGTTGCGAGGATCAGGTGGCGCATACACTTTCTGAGTGTGGGTCCAGCCGTTGGTGATGAGGAGTCCTGGTTGTTCGCTTAGGACGATGCCTGATGCCGGACCTGGTGAGATGTCCGATTGCGGCTGTCCTCTGGTTGGCTGGAGGCACAGGATGGCGAAGCACAGCAGCATCCTGGTAAAAGTGAAAGGGAGAGAGAAAGAGAAAGGGAGGAAAAATTTCAGCGAGGGTCGTCCTTGGTTGGCTAGGACAGTCTTTTCGCTTTGAGGACGCCGATATGCCACTTGCTTCGGTGTCTTGCAAGTGTCTCTGGTGCTGCGGTGTGCAGCACATGGTGCGTCATAGGGCATACATTGGCATGACCCCCCTTTTGCACTGTGGCACCACAAGCTGTGGCGCAGTGATGGCATCAGGTGCAGAACGCTGAATGTTGCTTGTGCACGCAGCATGTGCAAGGTGTATGGCAGGTGTCTGGGGCACCGGTTATCGGTGGGTTCAGACGGCGTGCTAGGGTGGTTGGAGGGGTCTGAGAGGTGGTTTCTCACAATGTCCATTGGTAAGCTGGAAGGTTAAGGTCAGGTTAAGCAGAGACTCTGTGACATTTTGTCACACTTGCGGTGAGAGACTAATGAATGACCCTAAAAGTTCAGAACCACGGTTTAACTGGTTCGCTAGGTATGTAGCATACAACTAGGTGTTTCACTTGTAGCTAGCTAGTGAAGTGTGTCTTGTATCCTTATCTTAGCTGTGGATGTTAGGACGCTAAGACTTATGTGGTTCCGAGAGTATTTCCAGGATAGCCGAGATGAAATAAATGACTTAAGATGGTTCTTATGACTAAATTATTTCACTGGACTTAACTAGTGGTTTACTACGGCTTGACGAAGTGAATGATAGGGGGAAAAAGGACAGCTTTCCTATTCAAATTATGCTTATTATCAATCCTCAGGACCTATAGTTATGCCCTAGTAATTGTTGAAATTACTTGTGTTGCAGGGTCACAAAAATGAGTGCACTTGTTGAAAATAAACAAAATCACAAATAAAAGTGTCTCTGTTTCCTTTCTGGGCCCTATGGGAAATGGAACCACGTTTGAACAAGAGAGGGAATGAAATTAAATAATATAGATGACCGAATAGCCAAGGGAATAGCTGACTGCTATTATTATCAAAGTCAAAGAAATGAAAAATTAAAGAAGAGCAAAAAAAATTAAATAAAATTAAAAGCAAAAAGGAATAAAGTGATCAAAACAACGGGAATGATCTTAAGGGAATAATCAGTGGCAGTAGTGACTAAACTTTGGATTTGCCTGGACCAACACTCCATAGTGGGTTACAGCGGTTGCGTGTTCGAGACCTCACCGTGTGTGTCCCATCAAAGGAGTAGTCGCATGCCGATGAAAATTCCTATTGCTATATGAATTCTTCTCTCGCTACACAGTTTACATGTAGTTAAACTTAAGTTTAATTAACAGGGCATCTGCGAAGTAGCCTTCGACGGTTAGCAAGGACTATGCCTGAACTAGTGAAGGTGAACTTTAGCTAAGAGGAATTGCAAACACGGAAAGTGAATAATTAGAAACCCTAACTGGTGTTAAAGAAAGTATTCTAGAATACTTTGCACTGTGTAAACACAAGCGGTGATTAAGGGTTCAAGTAAATTATGCTAACTGTGGAAGTTATTATTTATCTTAGCCTAAGCTGGATGGATGCTAGATTAAGTTAGCTTAGCCTAAGGTAGATGGATGCTAGGTTAAGTTAGCTTAGCCACCTAGGCTGGTTTGTTTACAAAGTGACATCACAAGTTAGCACTTCCTGTGAAAAGTCGCTGTCATGGGAACCAGAGCATGTCAGAACAATTCAACAGTCCCTGAAGAATGTCTGTACATTTTACATGAATTATGCATGTTTAAACGGGTTAACAGGAGGCACCTATATTTTAAGTCCTTCCAGAACTTGGTGTTACATTAAGTAAAATGCAGATGTGTTTTGGCACTTGCTAATTCTACTCATGGAACTCTTTTCTTTATTTTACGCAACTTATTCTATTTGTTTACAGAGTAAGGAAATAGATTTGCTGTAAGTCAAAGCTTGTCTAAGCATATATAGTTACGTCCATCTCCTGCATAAGTACTGCATTTTCAGCGAGTGACCAGTTTTGATTGCTAGGTAGCTCTCTGCTTGTAGATGCAGCTAAAATTTAGGTGAATTACATCAATCTAACAATAATTTGTAAGGCCTTTACATTGTAGAAAGGGGAGCAACACCCAGGTCTACGTATATATAACACTGTACTAAGCTTTCTTTGTCAGAAACAGGTTTAGCAATACTGCAATTTGGATTTCTTTAACCAAAGCAGAATAGATATCGGTACAGTTTACAAGCTGCTGCGATGAGATTTCTTTGTCAAACAGACTTACGCTTTACTGTTGAACATGCTAATATTAGTTGGAAATCTAAGACTCTTTCACTTACAGTAGAGATGTCAATTCCAGCTATTGTTTTATCTGCATTTAGACAAGCCAGCAACCAGTGATCAAAATGCATATCGCATGTTGTGTTCTGGTTGGATCGCAACGATCAAAAGCACGCCCGTAGGTTAACAGTAGTTTAAAACTGTGATGGTTTTCCTACACCCTGGTGTTAAGGTGACGTATGCCCTATTTGGAGCTAGTGTTTCTTGTAACCCTTCATTGTCATGGAAACTAATGTTTAGCAGTGTCATTTCGACCAGCATGTAGCAAATGTTTGTTTCAAAATAGTCGTGCATAGTCTGTTGGCAGGTGAGGCTTAGACGTCCATTCAAGATTTTCTTTAAATCAGTAAAATTCTAATTTTTATAATGCAGAGTCTTGCACTGTGTTCGTGCAGTGTCTTCTGGTTTTGCAGTTCAAAATCATTGGGGTTTTAGGAATTCTTTCTGAGGAGGTCTTCTGTGTTAGAGGCCTTCTGCATTAGGTCACGCATCGTTGAGTGGGCATTGCGTGGTCTTTGGCGAGCTGGAAGGTGCAGGGTAGCGAACTTGAACCTTGACTTGGTGCTGAGGCTGTGTACCCATGGATGGCTGCTGGGGTTCCTGGGAACTCTGTGACCTTGGAGTCTGGCTTTGTTGTAGTTCTAATGACCTCTGTGACCGGCCAGTCTGGCTTTGGTGACCTGTGTGACTGGAGGGGGAGGGGTTCTTGAACTTGGGCCCAGACTGTCAGGTGTTTGAAGTCTAGTAAAGGCTCAAAGCGCTCTAGCAGATCTTTGCCAGTCAGAAAGGGGTAAGTGTCCATTTGTGAGATGTACACCGGGTGTTTCAAACTAAAAGAACCAATTGTCAGGTGAATGTGAGCTACCTGTTTGAGCCGGATGTCGTTCTGGCTGTATGACTGCACATTCAGCTCGCATGTTTGAGATGTAAGAGTTCGATCTTGTCTCTTAGCTCTATTTCTGAGTCTTTCAAATAGTTCAGCTGATATCAAAGTGAGGTCTGAGCCGGTGTCAACCAGGGCTTCGAGGCTCACCTAATTTTCAAAAGTGATGGCTAGATATAGTTTCCGTGCCACCCCCCTTTCGACCATGTGCCCGAGGAGTCTTGGTGTCGGGGCTGGTGTGGTGATCGACGGTGGTTAGGGCCGGTCTTGTGTAGTTCTCTGCGGAGACAGACAGAGAAAGGAGCATTTCCTGGTCTTTTGGGATGTTGATCCCAATTGTGGGAAGTTGTGCTGTTGGGCTCAGGCTGTGCAGCTGTCAGCTGTGATGGCTGGGTGCTGCTGTCACAGCAGTTGTGATGTGATGTGACAGTTAGCTCTGTGGTCTGTGGCTGATGAGCAGTGTTTTGTGTGCCTGTTGCAGGTCTTATGCTTAGGCTTAGAATGTCGGGCTCGTCCCTTTGTCTTTTTTTGGAAAGTCTTTTGTGAAGACAGTCTCGGCTGTCTCGGACGTGGCGGCACTGTTTGTCTGATGTGTGTCCAGACTGGTGCTCACCAGTGGCATGTCGAGAGGGGTTCCGCTCTGGGCTGTCTGGGCTTGATGATCTGGTCGATGGGGCTCGGCTCGTTCTGGGCCGTTGGTTGGCTTCCCAGAATCTTTCAGAGCGTTCACTCTGGTGTCTTTCACAGTCTTTACAGATAAAGTCTTTTGTTTGGTGTAAGCTTTGTGGGTCAAGTCTCGTAGCTGTTGGGTAGACATGCTCCGAGGACAGGCCAGAACGCCTAAGTGATGACTCACTGTGGGATGCAGGTTTCGAAGGAACAGAGTTCTGAAGTTGACATCTTCTTCCATACCTGATCGGTTCTGTGCTCCGAAGTATGCTTGTCGGAGCCCCACAGGGGTTTCGAGTCGGGCTTGCTTGATGTCCATGGCGGTGAACAGCCCGTTGTCTGATTCAGGTACAAGCTGTCCCAAGCGGTCACGTTGGCAACAGTTTGTAAATGAAAGTCTATGTCTCGCAGGTAGGCGTGTATGTCGTGGCCTCCTGCAGCGTCCGGAGTGAACGTAGGAATGTTTCTGGGCAGCTTGTCAAGTTCTTTCGGGGCCGTGCCATGGTTAGTGGCAGGGGTTCTCTGGACGAGCTGTCCCCCCCTCTCTGCTGACGGGGGTTCTTGGAGGCTGGTTGGTGACATCTTTAGAAGTGGGCTTTCACCCCCCTTTCCAGCTCTTGGCTCTTGGCTGAAAGGTAAAGGACGGTTGGTCAGGGGAAACTGTGTTGTGTGTGTTTCCCCTTCCCGGTCACTCTGTAGTTTATAAGAGTGTTTCAGCTCTCTGTGAACAATGTCAATTTCGTATATGATATTGTCTTTGTGCTGAATGAGTTCATGGATTTCAACTCGGGCCGCTTGTAAGTGTTTTTCACAGGCCTTTGCTTTAGTGTCTTTCTCTTTTAGTTCAGTCTTTGCTCTCTCTAGGAGAGCTTCACCTCGTTGGAGTTTCTTGTCGAGTTTCTCTCTGGTTTCTTCCTCCGACTGCTCTCTTTGGTCTGTGTCCAGATGAAGATCAGAAAGGGCATTTTGAAGTCTTTCCACTTCATCTTGTAGCTCTGTGTCTGTTGCATCCTCTTTCCCGCGCTGGTCGTGGGTCTCAAGGAGTAGCTGATCCAGACGACTTTGTGCGTGTGCTTGGTTCCTCCGGGCCTCCTCCGCTTGAGGCTTTAGCGTTGCGGCTTCTTGCTCCAGGTTGGTGCTGTTTCTTTCGTTGAGCCGTGCCTGTGCAACAAGAGTGTGTGCGAAGTTTCCAACGATTTTGGCCCAGTCTTTGTGTTTGTAGCTTTGGGTTGGACCGTGGGCCGTCAGCTTGTCCAAGTTGGCGTCCCGCTGCTCTTGGCTTGGGGGCTCTGAGTCACCGGCGTCCTTGGGCTGGAAAGCGGTAGTCATGGCTGTCAGCCATATCTCGAGGTTGTCCCAGTGGGATGCAGGACTGGATGCACGGAACATACTGTAGGCGAGAGAAACACAGCACACACACACAGAGGCCAAAAATGCAAGTTTTGTTCTACGGTTAACAAGCTATACTCATACGGGCTATGCCGTTTATGAGAATTTTGGGCTAACTGATGCAAACAGTTAGACAGTTAAGTCTGGACAATTTGCTTAGGTTAGTGCAGGGCTTAAATAAAGATTTTGATAGGGCGGCAGCCTAGTGGGTCAGGTGCTGACGCTAGCTGCTTGGTCGTCGATCTGTTATTTAGCTTTCCTTGGTGTCTCTCATAGGTTCTGTTTCTAGGTGAAATGAAAGAAACAAATCACAACAGAACAAAGGATAGAAAAGATCAGAGTGAAAACAAAACAATGAAAATAAATAGGTCTGTAATGAACTGGAATAAATACTAGCACTGGAAGTGTTAGGGAGAATACGGAGGCCTAAGCCTACTACTACTGATAGGGTTTAAGGTAGGGCCTACAGGTTAGTGGGGGCTATCGGGGTAGAAACCCTAGGACGATGGTGTGGCTTGGAGAAGAGCCGGGCCAAACACTTAAAATATCCGGGAGATATCTAGTATTCTGTGACTTATAGTAAGCGGAATGGGTTTTGCTAAATTTAGTTTACCTGCGGTGAATTGAGGCCTCTCTGGGGGGGAACCCGCGGCTCAGTCAACCCCTCCGACGGTTCCCAACACTTGACCGCAGTGTTCTTGGGAAACTTCGTTGTCTTCCTGTACCTTGCTGCGCCCTCTCAAACAACCTGACTTTAAACACAACCGGCACCCCGAGGTGTCAACTGCCAGACGGCACAGCAAAGTGGATTTTCCCCAGAACCCTCAAAAAGAGTGGCCCCTCTTCAGGCCCTGGTTTGGGTAATTATTCCAACATTGCCTTGTGTGTCGATTAGCATGGTTGACGTTACCTTTGGAGTGCCCAATTGCTGATGTCACAGTTGCGTGCCACAACGATGGTACGGGATTCGGAAGTGTCCGAAACTCACACACGGCCACGCGTCAGTACCGCCGGTCGGGTAACCTCGCTCGCGGGACACCAATCAGAGAATGCCGCAACTCACCACCGTGCTCTGGTGGGTGCCACCTCTAAATACACAAAGGTTTAACAAGTAAAACGTAAAGTGGATTAAGGCTTGCTTGTTTAAACCAAATGGATTGATTGTTTATGTAGCAATAAGAGTCAAAGGTTTTACTAAATAATAATAAACAAAAGGAAATTATGATAAGTATGGTATTTTATCAAAATAACCTAACCCAAAAGAGAAGAAGAAAAAAAAAAAAAATTAAATAGAAAAAGACAGGATGAAACACAAGAGAAGAGGCGGGCCGCAGTAGCTGGTTTTCACCACCAGGGGGCGTACTTCTCTGTGCTTTAACCTGGTGAACAGAACACTTAATTCAAATTCAAAATTCAACACTTGTTTAAATTTATATTTAAAATAAGCAGGTAAGAATTAAAAGGAAAATCAGATTGATATCCTATAATGACCAATGGTATCCGTAAAGTATCATTAATAATTATGAATTAATCAGAAGAGAAAAGTAGAAAGAAGCCAAGCAGGTTTAAACAAGGGAGGAGGCAGACCGTGGTAGTGGGTTTTCGCCACAAAGGGGGGCGCACTTCCTTCCTGTGGTTAACCTGGTTGAATCAGACACCTTAATTCAAATTCAAATTCAACGAAGTCGAAATTAAATTTAAATAAGCATGTAAGGAAATGTAATAATCAGAGTGATATCCTATAATAGTCCAGATACACTAAAGTATCAGTACTACTTATAAAATAATCAAAAGAGAAAGACGATATAGATGCACACTTCAAAAGAGTGAAAGGGGGAAAAGAGTGATACCGATTTAGTATCCACAAGGCCACGCGGTGGCGCTGTTTCCTCCAAATGGATATCAGTGGCTGACAGACCAACACAATTTAAATTCTAAGTTCAAACTGGCCTCAAACCAAATTTAAATACATGTGTAAGGGAATTGAAAAATCAGGATGATATCCTATAATAATTAACGACAACAGTGAAGTGTCGTCAATAATTATACATCTATATATAATCATTCTATATATACATCTTATACATATATATTATAATCAGAAGGGAAAAGTGGAAATAAAACTATTCACAACAGAATTGAAAAGAGAGGAAGGAGAGCTGGGTGAACCGGCCTAGCGGGTGGTGGACTTCCAAGTGGGCTCTCTCTGGCTGTGTTGGGATTTAATTTAAGTTTTAATTCAAATTTTGTTTTGAACCAAACTCAAAGTAAATGTGCCAGTCAAAAGCAGGAAACTTGTCTAACACAAAATAATATTCGCACGAGCAACGCTGTATATGCAAATAATTATTGAGAATCTAGACAGGCTAATTCACTGGCCATATGGAATTTAGCAGTAAGAGAGCATTATCTGAAACGGCCACGAGGGGGCGTAATTGCGCTCATGCAGGCTGAAGTCAGAAGGCGGGGCGTAATTTGAGACTTCTAAACGCCCTCTAGTGTTTCGTCAGCGGAATTACAACCACTTTTTAATGTGATTCAAGAGCTAAGGGCTTTCAGCTCGCGTCATGCGCTGATTTTCTGCAATAAATCACAAATAAACGAACAGACAAAGGTTTTAGGACCTTTGCGGTGCTAAATGGCACAAGAGCGTGTAGCAGGATTTCTTCGCTGCAAAAACACACAAATGTGAACAACAGGAATTTTCCGTCTGTTGTAGCTACTCCCATACACACAACTATCACTAGCACTATGAGTAAATTGTGTTTAGGTTTACAAATGATTAGCTAGGTCAACGTGAACCAGGAGTTATCGTTATCTAACGATTTTAATATCAGGCCTTTCTACTACTGAATCAAAGGAGTCTCGCTCTGATCAGATTTACGTCTCGCACTAAAAAGAGATTTCTTCGTCTTTAATAGGCGGTTTTATTAAAAATATTAAAATGTATCACCTGCAGAGGGATTTCTGCATCTCTTAACAGGACATTTGTAATATTAATACTGCAGTGTACTCAGCATTTAACAGTGATAAAAATGTCTATGCATATTTTAGCAGCTGTTAAAATGTAACGTTACTACTGACTGACATCGGCTTTTTGCCTCGGTCAGTTGGGAGTGAGTTCGCGTTGCGACTTATCTCACAATTTCAAAATTTCATAGCGCGCGTGCACAAAATTATTAATAACCATATAAACAGATTGAAACTGAATTTTGCTCATAAAACAAAGTTTGAAATGCGTCGCGTCATCCACCATTATGTAGCAACATTGGGTTACTGCATTAAATTAGCTCAAATTATATATAGGGAATTCTAATAATTAATCATAAATATGATTAATATATTGCATTTTACAGTTAAATTATCGAAGTTGAAAAGAGATCGATTGTATACATGAATGATCTCCACAATGAGTTATGGTTCGTCATTAATATATCAATAGTCTCATTACAGATCGATTATATGAGACAACTTTTACAGGAATTAATTTAGTTATCAAACAATCTGTCTGTCCAGCAGACGGCAGTAAGACTAACTTATCAATTTCCCAACAAAAATTGTCTCTTTCTTATAATTCCAAAAAGCTATTTTCTGGCCATGAAAATATCACCTTCTTGTTATTATAAAGTTTAGGTTACTGAAATAGTAACGCATTGTAAAGCTTTGTAGCGAGATCAAACAATTCATTGACTTTGTAAATATGAGCATTTTAGGCAGAACCAATCAAGAATATAATGGCTTTAATAAAATGCAACTACAGATACAGAATTCTACATTTAAACACGGGATACATGTATGTACAGTAAACAGTAAACTAACGCGACAGACGAATAACAAACAGGAGTGAGAGAGAGATTGAGTGAGAGAGAGATTGAGTGAGAGAGAGAGAGAGATTGAGAGAGAGAGATTGAGAGAGAGAGATTGAGAGAGAGAGATTGAGAGAGAGAGATTGAGTGAGAGAGAGAGAGATTGAGTGAGAGAGAGAGATTGAGTGAGAGAGAGAGAGAGAGATCCGTAGGATCTCTCAGGATGGCAAATTTCATCTAGACATTTGAACCTTAAGAGACAACACGGAAAAACACAATCTTAATGCTCTAGCATCTCGGTAATTCAAATATACTTGCATTCTCATGTGTCTGAGGCTGAGCTCTGCTGCGCCTGTGAGCGGCTGGTCTTGTGTGTTCCGTTGGAGCGTCACGTGGTTTGCTGCGGTCTGGAGCGCGCAGTTTCAAAGAAGGCTTAAAAGTCTTTGACGTAAATTACCAAAGAGATAATTCAGACTAAGTTCATTTCTGGTGAAATGAACAAAGGGAAAAAACAAACTTAAGAGAAAGAAAATAAAAAGAAGAGAAAACGGCGTAAAGCTCCCTAAGGAGCCATCCGGATACCTCTCACAGGGAAAAACTCTCAACGTGGAACTCTCAGGAGTCAGTCTTTTTATGGAAAGACTGGGTTCACGCCTCTGTTTGCGCGAACCCCCATGACTGTCCGAGAATCCGAAGAGGACAAAGTTTCCTTTGTCCTGTGGGGGGGAATGCCCACTGGACCGAGGAGATTGTATTGAGCCGTTCGGCTCCAGAACCATGAAATGTGTAAAAGAATGCACATTACTGCATTCTGCTATCGGAATTCGGCTCCGTTAGATTGAGAGAATTACAGAGATATCAAACATGTCACAGAAATACATAGAAATACAGAGTTACATACGATATGCATATTATAAGCATTTAGTTCCTTCAAAGCAAGTTCGTTCCTTCAAACAAACGTCATACATGAAGTGAATATAAACTGGGAAACACATAAACATACAGGGATATATCGTATACAGTTGGCAATGGCTCATATTCTGAGTATAATACACAGACTTTTACATGTGTGTGTGTGTGTGTTTGGGTGTGTGTGTTAGAATGTCCTTCAGAGTTCGGCCGGGTGGTGACCTCGTGCTCACCCCCCCCCCCCCCCCCCCCCTCCCCCTCCCCCTCCCCCTCCGGGGACTCCTAAATGTATGTGCGTATTCTTTGAGTTGATGAGTTTAACACCGGAATAGTGGTTGATTATTTGTTGGAACAATGCCCATCTTGTTTGTGAGGTATCATGCAGGAAGGGTGTCCTTCAGTCAGAAGGGCGCCTCTTGGTCACATGTGATCAGAAAAAGGCACCCCTTTGTTTACTCGTTGGAGAAAAACGCTGTGTCTGCGCTATAATCAGTAACTTACTCAAGTCCAACACCATACTTCTTTGTGTGTCCGTCCACAGTGAGTGGAGCTGTGTCAGTTGATTAAAAATCCCGTGATTCAATCAACTAGCAGGGTTTAGCCATCTGGTTGCGGCTACATGAACTAGAGGCCGGATTTACAGTAACTCTAAGATAAAAAAATTATATGAATGCCTGGGTGAAGAGATTAGTCTTTAGTCTAGTTTTAAACTGGGAGAGCGAGTCTGAGCAACGAACAATATCAGGAAGGCTATTCCAGAGCTTTGGAGCTAAATGTGAAAATGCTCTCCCTCCTTTGGTGGATCTGGATATCCTAGGTATGACCAGAAGCCTCGAATTTAGTGATCTTAAAGAGCGTGATGGATTATAGGGCGATAGAATATCCGTTAAATAGACTGGAGCTAAACCATTTAGGGCTTTATAAGTCAGTAGCAATACCTTGTAATTAATACGGAACTTTATAAGTAACCAATGAAGTGATGATAAAATCGGTGTTATATGATCATATTTTCTTGATCTAGTAAGAACTCTAGTGGCTGCATCTTGGACTAACTGTAGCTTATTTATTGAGGATGCAGGACAACCAGCTAATAAAGAATTACAGTAATCTAGTCTCGAGGTCACGAATGCATGAACTAACTTTTCTGCATCAGAGACTGATAGCATATTACGTAGCTTAGCAATGTTTCTAAGGAGGAAAAAGGCTGTTTTTGTAAAATATGAAAAATGATTTTCAAAAGACAGGTTGCTGTCAGGGATGGGGTTGAGGAGCAGAAGCGAGGACTCAAGTGCAGAGTAGATGGGTTTTTAATAGTAATAAAAACAAAACAAAACAGACAACAAAAACTACCCAGAGGGGGAAAACAAGACAGACTTTTCTTGACTAGGCTTGACAAGGCTTGGCAACAGACAGGAGGTAGAATTACAACGTACATACGACAACGAACCAGCACAGAACTGAAAAGACAAGGAGAATAAATAGGGAGAGCAAACAAAGCAGGCAATGGAGAACAGGTGTGGCAAATTAATCAATCAGTTAACGAGGGAGGACAGGTGGGGCAAATTAATCAATAATCAGGTAACAAGACGGGAGGGGCTAGACAATCGACAGGAGACCACATGGCACAAGGAAACATACATGACAAGCCATGTGCTCACACCAAACATGACAACATGAAAGCACATGAAACAAGGCACAGACAAGATAAAACAGGTGTGTCAGGGCTCTGTCACAAAACCAAGAAATAGACTAGACAGAAGTGATAGAACCCTGACAGGTTGCAGTCTAATATAACACCCAGGTCTTTTACTGTAGAGGATAAAGTAACAGGGCATCCTACTATGTTAAAGTTGTGTTGTGAGAGGTTTTGTGGACGGTTTTTAGAACCGATAAGTAGTACCTCTGTCTTGTCTGGATTTAATAAAAGAAAATTACGCATCATCCAATCTTTTATATCTTTAACACAATCTGTCAATTTGGATAATTTAGCGTGTTCATCTGGCCGTGATGAAATATATATTTGAGTGTCATCAGCATAACAATGGAAACTAATTCCATGTTTCCTTATAATATTACCAAGTGGCAGCATAGATATTGAGAATAATAGAGGGCCTAACACAGATCCCTGAGGCACTCCATAGTTTGGCGAAGTTATGATAAATTTTTCTCCATTTAAATAGACAAAATGGTAGTGGTCAGATAAGTATGACCTGAACCAGCTTAATGCTTGTCCTTGAACACCAGTATAATTTTGTAGTCGATCTAAGAGTATTGTGTGATCTATAGTATCGAAAGCAGCACTAAGATCAAGTAAAACTATTATTGAGATACAGCCTTGGTCCGAAGCTAAAAGTAAATCATTTGTGATTCTAACAAGCGCAGTTTCTGTGCTATGATGGGGCCTGAATCCAGACTGAAACTTTTCATTGATGTCATTTTCTTGCAAGAAAGAGCCGAGTTAAGCGGACACAACTTTTTTTAGTATTTTAGACATAAATGGAAGATTTGAAATGGGTCTGTAATTTGCTAGGTTATTTGGATCTAATTGTGGTTTCTTAATAAGATGTTTTATAACTGCCAGCTTGAACGTTCTTGGAACATGACCTAAAGATAAAGATGAGTTAACAATATTGAGAAGAGGCTCTTCCACTATAGGTAACACTTCTTTCAGTAGTTTAGTTGGTATAGGATCTAATAAACATGTTGTTGTTTTAGATGAAGTGATAAGTTTATTTAACTCTTTTTTTTTTCTATAGTTGTAAAGCATTGTAATTGTTCTTGCGGGGTGATAATTGTGGCTGAATTATAAGGCGCAAGCAAAGATTGAACGTTTACAATTGTGGTTCTGATGCTTTCAATTTTCTCAGTGAAGAAGTTCATGTGCGTGTATGTGTGCGTGCGTGTGAGTGTCTTTGTGGATACTCCCCATTCATCATCATCTTAGTAGTATACAGTAGTAATCATGTGCTGCCTGCTATTTCCTCATTTATGAAAATAAAGTGTTTTGGATTTTGAATAGTGGTCGACCGATATATCGCCACGATATCGGCTGATATTTGGCTTTTTTAAAATATCGGCATTGGTCGATAAGTTTTTCTGACATGCCGATGTGTTGGAAGCGGGACTTTTATTTTGGCGGTGCTGCAGACTTTTATTTTGACGGGCGGTACTGAGATCATCAGCACCTGAAGAGAACCTGCAGCGCCTGATCACACATCGCTCTCTCACATTCTCCGTCTTCATTAGTTTACGATCTCTGTCAGTCATATCTAATACTTTGTTGGACAGAACTGGAGTAAAATACTTTCTCATTTACCGTCAACAGTCAGCAAATGCGCATCTACATGATTTAAACAAATCTCTGAATATCTAATAAACATTTAATTTCACAAACAGATTTAATCGAATCCAGCTGTGATATCTTGTGAAGTGTGCATTAGTGACCCCTTATTTACACTGCACACGTCTGCGGCGCGTTACGGCTGCGACACTGCTGCCGGAGCTGATCGCGTCCACTCTAGTCAATGCTTGTGTTTACACCAGCCGCGGTGCGGTGCGTTTCAGAAGGTCCCAGATTCGGCTATAAAGATTCGGCTTCGCTAAAGATAGGCGCCTAATCTATTTTTGACTGATACCGCGTCCAAGCCGGACCGTAAATACAAAATAGAAGTAAAAAAAAAAACAGTCAGTTTCAAAATAAACACCATGTGCAGACTCACGATTGTATTGCACACCAATATATCCTTGGTAGAAACCATAGACTAAAGCCTAGTTCACACTACATGATTTTAAAACGTCGGGCTGAACTGTCCGGTTCACACTACATGACTTGCTCTCTGTGAAATCAGGAGTGTTCAAGTTGTTGAGCTGTTCACACCACACGACACAACGTGATTGATCCGCAACAGGAGGTAACGGACTACACGAGTTGAAAACAACTCTGTCACCCAACGATTCTATCTTGTCTACAAACCACATTTTGGCCTTGTTTACACTGCAGGTCTTGATGCCCAATTCTGATTTGTTGCCTATATCTGATTTTTTTGACCGTCTGTTTACACATTTTTTCAATTGTGACACATATCCGATTCTTGTGTTTACACTTGACATACTATCTGAAACATCGCGCATGCTTAAAGGGGGTTCTTGCACAAATGGACAAACACGTTATATGCATGATGCTAGCTTTGCGATATATGCGAAGTTCGCCAAACATCACCATGATTTTGAGGAAGAGGAGGACGAAAAGGACCATCATTGCAGCCTGCGCATACGCTTTAGTTATTGTGTGCGAGACGAGAGAGAAAATAGTTTTTGCGTGCATGATACGCACTGTAAACCCCTTGGGTAGGATTAGGGGTATGAAGTGCGTGCTTATTACACGCCAAAAGTGCATATTATTGGAATTACAATTGATTATTGAAAGCGCTATATAAATGCCTCATTCATTTATATCATATGCACGCAAAAACTATCTGCACGAGAAATAAAATTTGTGCTATTGATACGCACTTTCATGAGATCGTGGCGGGCTTTAACGAGGAGCAGTGGGTCCGTAATTTTAGGATGAGCAAGCCAACCTTTGATATGTTGTCAACATGTGTCCATATTCCTCTCATACGACATCATGACGTTTTTCAGACGCGCACCGTGGTTTCTCTCGTCATTAAACCGTGGAGACGAAGCCTAATGCCTCAGAAAATCCGATCTGCCTGTTTACATGAGTCACATTGGCACATATCGGATTTATATCTGATTTATTTCCACATATGAACGAGGCCTGAAACCGATCTCGAGATATCCGAATGCATGCGTTTTTATCCTGTTTACACTGTCATAGAACACATCCGATCTTTGTCACATATGAGCAAAAAATCGGAATTGGGTCACATTTCACTGACAATGTAAACGAGGCCTTTGTCACGAAAAATCACGCGATAAAATGAACCGGAAATGACGCAGAAGAAGACAAAGAAGAACACAACACGGGAATATGGACGTCAGACAGAAACTAGTGCTGCAAACTGTTTGCACGATGATTTGCTCTGAGAAAATATATACACTACAACTTCATTTTAAAAAAGAACATCCAGAACATCAATATTGTGGACATCGGCAATATACAGTTGACTTGCCTTTTTCCTAAAAATATTTTAGTAAAACTTATGATTACAAACAGGGATATACCTCCGAAAAGCATAAGTAATTATATTTTATGTATACACATGCTTGTGTTTAATCTCTAGTTGCTCTGATTGGCTGTAGCTCATGACATCATGTGAGGTTGAGTCGTGTGACAGCTCTGGATATCTAGCATGCTAGATATTTTTCTGGGCTCGGCGACGCCTCTGTGAGTCTTTGATGCATTGTTGGCTCTTTCATACTAACGGTAGAGATCCACTTTTGCGGGAAATGTTGCGTATTAGAACAGAGGACCTGCGAGAGACTTCCCCCAGTCTCCATATGCTCTACTTCTATTTTTCTAAATGAAGCGCCGCCTTCCCGGAATGCTTCGCGGGCGCGTCAAAGTCGCGTGACGTCACCCATAGGAATTAAGCGGAGCGCGGCACGACAGAAGTGTCGCACGGACAAGTGGATCCGCACCCTTAAAGATTGGCGAGCGTTCATCGCGCGCGAATCCCCCGCGATTTGCACCCGATAACACCCTGATCTGTCGGCGAGCTTGACGATTTGCAAATCGGGCTTAAATCGGGCTTAAAATCATGTAGTGTGAACTAGGCTTAAAGGGCCCCTATCATAGATTTTTGAAAATGACTGTTCGTGTAGTGTGTAATAAAGCTCTAAGTGAATGAAAACATCCTGCAAAGTTTCATATCTGAAAGTGCACCATATATAAAGTTATTGTCTTTCAAAAGTGAGAGTCGACTCTGAGTCTATGAAATGAATTCTTTTTGAAACGAGCCAATAGTTGTTTCGTAGTGACGTAGATACGAAACATTAGCATATTGGCCGCAGCCAGTTATTGCGCGCACACTTGCAGGGAAACTTAAACCTCAAACCGGAGCTGATTTCTGAACTGGACCGCATCATGTCGAGAAGATGCGCTGTGCATGATGTGGTAGAGGTAAAGCCAGTTATTTTTCACTCCCCAAGGATGAGCATGTGAAGAATCAGTGGTTAAAATTCATCTTTACCAAGATATCACAGCAGTATAATCCTAAACTATTTCTGTGTTCCCTTTATTTTATAGTATAGACGACTGCTTCTCAAATCTCGGGAGTTCAATGCAGGATTCACAAACCGCTTGCTCTTGAAAGATGGTGTTCAAAATACTTAGTTTTGAGTTTTATATTGTGTAGGTCTCCTGCTAACTCTCATTATCACTGTCTAATTGAAATACTTCTGCTGTGGGCCACTATTATCGAGTCGTCCTTGCGATGGAGGTTGAATAACTAGTTCTTCTAATATTTTATCACCGGACTCGCGCTTGCATTAATATGGTAAAATCGACATCATTGTTCATTACTGTGTTTAGTTTACGGTGTAGGAAGCCTCAGGACACGCAGAGCTGTCGGTATTATGCAATGGGCGTTTTTGTTCTCGACGCGCTCAGGCTCTGGAGACGCGCTGTACACGGGTAGGCCAATCACAACAGTCTGAACTGTCTGGCCAATCAGAGCAGAGAAACTCGCGGAAAGGAGGGATTTAGAGAGATTGATTCATTTGACGAGCCGTTTTGAGAATCATGGAAAATGTGGTGATGTGCAATGTATATTGTGAGGAAATTAAACAGTTTTTTTTTACATTTGATGCGTTTAACATGTTGTAGGAGACTCTACAACAACATTAGGAAACTTTAAAATACCATGATGGGGCACTTTAAGATATATGAATAGGCCTATATGTATCTATCTATTAATCTTTCTGTCTATATATATTCCTATCTATGCCTCTATTAATGTGTCACTATGTATACTCTGTCTGGCTCTAGCCTATCAGTCAATGTGTAAATTTAAATGTAAGCTTAAATTTAACTAAACGAATCGATATACCTAAAACAATATAAATGTCACTATATCAGCAAAAATCCACTATATCAATATCAAACTCCTCTCACAAAAACCCACGAAGTCAAGATGCGTTGACTTCACTTTTATACAGATGTGCGATTGTATGGTCTGTTCCCGACCCTGTCAATCAAACGCTGATTCGGCGGACCATGCCACCTGTCGAAACACTTGTAAAACACTCCAAAGCTTCATTTAGCCGTAGTCACGTGACATGGGTGTTTTGAATCACGCTTCGGATCAGTGTTTCGAAACATCTGTGCTTCGGATCTCGAAAAGGTTCGGAACGTCAGTTTCGCTGGCATCCCATTTCGCTGGCATCCCTACCCTTCCCTTCCCTTGCCCCAGACTGAAAGTGCTGTTTTGTTTTTTGTTTGCATTTTTATTATTTGTCCTGCTTCCACTCTCTCCCTCTTGTCCTGCCAGGCCTGGTTTCCTCGACAGCCGGCCCAGGCTTTCTCTGTTCAGTTGGGACTCACAAAGTATTCTGTTACCTGCAACTGAATCTGTGTCTCTCCCTGACACTGTGACTCTTGCAACTCATAATTTGTAACTTCAATTCTGGCACTTGAAAATCTCATATAAATTGTAATCTCTATAAACTGTAATGTTTATTGAATGTTTCAGGCACAAGATGGAGAAAGAATTTCAACAATTTCTTTGTGGAATTGACCTTGAAGAGGAAGCAGACATAGATATTCTTTATCAGCTACAGGAATATGGTAAAGTTCTCTTTGTTTTTGTTGGAATATTGAAACACGTGAAATACTGTTAGCTACATATTCATATTGAAATCACAATATAAATTGAATATAATGATAAATTGCCATATTTATTGCCACATCACATTGAGTTCACATTGGCTATTGCCCTAGCTAGCCAAACTGGTTTCCAAAACCCCTCTATAACCCCTCTATCAAACTAGACCAGCCTGACCAGACCTAGGACCAGCATTTTCCTTTTTATTATTCAGGATATTTGATATTATTTTACTTGCATTGTATTACTTAAATGTGCATGTTTTGTGTGTGTTTAGAATTGGAGCTGGAAAAGGAACGGGGAAAGTTTAGATTAACCACAGCAGAACCTGTTTATCACCTAAAAGATGATCTGCAGTACAGACTGACATCACACTGCTCTACAACCAATCACATCAGTGAGCTAGAGGAAGTCTTACCACAGGTACCCAATCACAATTAGCAATACACACTTTTTTTTTTTTATGTGTGTGTTGTGTGTGTTACGAGGAATTTTCACGTGAATACACACCAGCATTATGGGGACATTTGGGTTTATGAGCACACCCCTGGAGCCAGGTCCTGGTATTACACCTGCGTCATCAAAAATTTGCATTTTTCACACAAGTGTACGATTTAAGGCCTGTGATTGGACAGATCGGTACCGGTAGGCAGGAAATCGCAAAAACAAGATGGCGCTGGTGGGCAGAGCTTCATTCAGCTTCAGTAGGTCTGCATAACAAGCAACTTAAAGGAGAACTCTGGGCAATTTTTAAGTTAATCTTGATCGTTAGACCTTTGTGAGTACTGTCTATAGAAAAAAAAAACGAACCGGATTGGTGCTTGCGACGCGGAGCTGCGACAGCTTTTGCCCAGAGCTCCCAATCAGCTAAAACGGCAGCTATGGGGGCATAACATAAAGAGCGTTTTTGTGCCTCTTAACAGACACAAAATGCAATTAAAATGTCTGTCCAACATGAACAGGGGCCTTACCTGTGAACGAGTTGCGTTTAGCAACTTAGCCATGGTTTAAATTCACCTAAATAGTATTTTAGACGGCAAGCTGTAGTCTCGTGCTGAAGTCTCGCTACTCCCACCTGGACACTATTTACCGTTCCCGGCTACAACCATGGCTACAACTGAGTTCCCACGCAAGTCCAGGTGGGAGGAGCGAGACTTCAGCGTGAGACTACAGCTTGCCATCTAAAACACTATTTAGGTGAATTTAAACCATGGCTAAGTTGCTAAACGCATCTTGTTCACAGGTAAGGCCCCTGTTCACGTTGGACAGACATTTTAATTGCATTTTGTGTCTGTTAAGAGGCACAAAAACGCTCTTTGTTATGCCCCCATAGCTGCCGTTTTAGCTGAGTGGGAGCTCTGGGCAAAAGCTGTCGCAGCTCCGCGTCGCAAGCACCAATCCGGTTCGTTTTTTTTTCTATAGACAGTTCTCACAAAGGTCTGACGATCAAGATTAACTTAAAAATTGCCCGGAGTTCTCCTTTCAAGGTAGGGTAGTCAGGTTTTGTCTAAAAAACTTTTTTCAAAATTTCTTTAAACTGTCTTTATATACCAATACATAATTAAAATGTAAGTACTCTGAAAAAGAGATTATACAAATCGAGTGTCTGTAGTCCTCTCAGGGCTGCAATAAACACAGCTACTTATTCCATTAACTCCCACTCCCTCCCTTCTCGGCTCCTTCCAAAGGCACGCCCCCAAAACACATGAACGCACGATGCTGACCGCTCGCTCAGGTGGAGGACACGTTTACCAGCGCCGAGTGGAGAGGAGCGGAGAGGAGTGCAGTGCATGTAGAGACATCATGTCAGAATCACATGTAATAAAATACCTAACTTTATCATTATGAATATAAACAACTAACATGGCTGTTAGTACTCACTATCAAGCCAGCATATAAAAAAAAAAGCACTGGTAAAGTTGAAAATATATTGAGTTTGATTCGGTAACGAGCTAGTAACATAATGCAAAGCTAAAAACAGGTTGAATTGATACACGTTTTCCTGTTACACTGTGATGATGGGGAATTTCGCGTAAGATTCATAACATATATGGCGTTTTGCATGTAAGAGCTTCCACAATGAAAGCACTGTTGGCTCTGATGAGGACTACACTCCGGAGACAAGTACTACATCATCGGCTCAAGGACAGGTCCAACGGTCTTCCTTTTTTTGCCTTGTTTGCCTTCGTTAACTGTATATGCAGGTACTGGATATTTTGACTGCTCAATTCTCTGCCATAATTGTGATTCTTCCTAGCTTCCGTGCCTCTTCTCCCCTCCACGAGTCAAATGGGTGCACGCATGTGGGCAGCTCCCAAGGGGGTAATCCACCAGTCGGAAACTGAAGCCTCCCGGGGGCCACCATTGTAGCAGACTATCACCTGCTGTTAGCATTCCATTGACTCCCATTCATTTTGGCGTCACTTTGACAGCGAATACATCTGAGGCATTTAAAGACTCCATTTGTCCATTATTTATTTCTAAAGAAACATGACTATGTATAAAAGGCTCCATTACCTATAAAAGGTATATAAAAGGCTCCGTAGAAGCAGTTTTTGTAAAAATAGGCTAACGATTGCGTCATGTCCACTCGACTCTCTGAGAGAGACATTAGAGAAATTACCGTATAGACAGGAGGAGAAGCTCACAGGCAATCAGGGGGACGTGGAGGCATAAAGTCTGATAAAGTAAAGGGAGAAGCCCATAGAGAGTCATAAAGTGTCTCCTGCAGCTAGCTCATGGACAGCTAATACTCACGCTCTCCGTCTCTGCGAGATTCGGAAGGGAATTATTCAGATTTCTCTCGGCACAGCTACTAGAAGACATACAGGTTGCTCACGTGACATCTACGTCGTCAAGCTCAGTTTGAGCCTGCGCAGTACGCCTGGCTATCAGCTTTTAACGGGCTTCAATTTTCTCTGTTGAAATCAATGGGGTCGCTGTGTCCATTTCTTTTACTGTCTATAGTAGCTCCTGTAACAGCAGGGGTGGTAGCCATGGTAACGAGGGAGAGTGACAGTCGCCCAGCCAATCATTTCATTTGTTCCGAATGGAAATAATTAGCTGTGTTTATTGCATAGACTGTAAAAAAGAATGGACGTAGTGTCCGTGACGTCACCCGTAGGTTTCTGAAGAGCGTTTTTGAAGCCTAAAGTGGGCGGGGCCGGCCGTCGCCATCTTGGCAGCGCGTCACCTTTCGTCACTCCCGGATAAAATAAAATGGGCAAAGAGGCGGGACCAGAGAATGTCTAATAGAAGAGAATTGGCACTCTCTGGTTACTTCCGGGTTCTGGACTGGCTGCAGTAACACGTCTCTGTCCATGCGGGGGCGCTCGCAGCGAGTGCAGAATGCATGGGAGTCTATGGGGTTTCACCCCCAGAAATCTCAGGATATAATTTTTTGTCTAGTAATTTGAATATTGTATTCGAAAGAAGATACAAAGAAATTACACATTGCTGGGTGTTCGTTTTTTAGAGTCACTTATTTGCTTTGAAAAGTCTTTTAAAATGTCAATGACATCATACACATTAGCAGAATGCTAGCGTGTTATGGGCAACAACTCAACCTGTAAGAAATCGAAAGGACATAAGTACTCGTTCATTCAACTTTCGACCTATAACCCATGTTGAACTTGCAAAACCTACAATAAAATTTGAGATTTCTCAACGGCAATCGGGTGAAAGAGACCAATTTAGCCGTCTAGCCCCATAGACTCCCATTCATTCTGCACTCGGACGATCGCCCCCAGTGGAACAACCACAATTCGGTACCAAAGGACTTACAGTTTTTTTGGATTGCTTAAGCACGATTTTCAAAACAGGCCCCGTGTTTTCAAAACACTACACACAATTAGCACAACCACACACCCAATTAGCAAAACACTACAGATCCTTTGCATAATTAAACACTCTTGTAAAAACTATACACTTCTGTTTAAAAACCACACTTTGTTACCATATGAAACACACACGTTTCACATTGCTATACTCTGTTTGCACGAGTTACACTCTGCTGTGATAAACCTAAAACACTTTTAGCACTTCTACTTCCCTATGATTAGAGTAGGCTACCATCAACAAAGTACAAATATAATGTAAATTCACCAAACACTACACAAGACCAAAGTTGCAGACTGAAGAAACTCATTTATTTCTCAACACGCCCAAAATGTTGACATGGAGATTCATAATACTTTAACAAAATGTCACTTTACGTATTGTACTGTAAGTTTACTGTAAAAAATAAAACTAGACATTGTCTCTTCGCCCAGCTGGATCTGGCCAGAGAATTTCATCAACATCGCAGGCAATGTTGTCATTATCAAGACACCTTGGAAAGAAACGTCTTGAATGACGAATCCATCCTTGCATTGCTGCTACCTCCATCTGGTCACAGGCCTCCTCCATGGCTTGGATGAGGGGTACCTCAGCCTGGAGACGGAGATCATAATACTTCCACCGCCATGCCGAGAAAAACTCTTCTATAGGGTTGAGGAATGGAGAGTATGGTGGAAGATATACACTCACCGGCCACTTTATTAGGTACACCTGTCCAACTGCTCCTTAACACTTAATTTCTAAGCAGCCAATCACATGGCGGCAACTCAGTGCATTTAGGCATGTAGACATGGTCAAGACAATCTCCTGCAGTTCAAACCGAGCATCAGTATGGGGAAGAAAGGTGATTTGAGTGACTTTGAACGTGGCATGATTGTTGGTGCCAGAAGGGCTGGTCTGAGTATTTCAGAAACTGCTAATCTACTGGGATTTTCACGCACAACCATCTCTAGGGTTTACAGAGAATGGTCCGAAAAAGAAAAAACATCCAGTGAGCGGCAGTTCTGTGGGCGGAAATGCCTTGTTGATGCCAGAGGTCAGAGGAGAATGGCCAGACTGGTTCGATCTGATAGAAGGGCAACAGTGACTCAAATAACCACCCGTTACAACCAAGGTGGGCAGAAGAGCATCTCTGAACGCACAGTACGTCGAACTTTGAGGCAGATGGGCTACAGCAGCAGAAGACCACAACGGGTGCCACTCCTTTCAGCTAAGAACAGGAAACTGAGGCTACAATTTGCACAAGCTCATCGAAATTGGACAATAGAAGATTGGAAAAACGTTGCCTGGTCTGATGAGTCTCGATTTCTGCTGCGACATTCGGATGGTAGGGTCAGAATTTGGCGTCTACAACATGAAAGCATGGATCCATCCTGCCTTGTATCAACGGTTCAGGCTGGTGGTGGTGGTGTCATGGTGTGGGGAATATTTTCTTGGCACTCTTTGGGCCCCTTGGTACCAATTGAGCATCGTTGCAACGCCACAGCCTACCTGAGTATTGTTGCTGACCATGTCCATCCCTTTATGACCACAATGTACCCAACTTCTGATGGCTACTTTCAGCAGGATAATGCGCCATGTCATAAAGCTGGAATCATCTCAGACTGGTTTCTTGAACATGACAATGAGTTCGCTGTACTCAAATGGCCTCCACAGTCACCAGATCTCAATCCAATAGAGCATCTTTGGGATGTGGTGGAATGGGAGATTCGCATCATGGATGTGCAGCCGACAAATCTGCGGCAACTGTGTGATGCCATCATGTCAATATGGACCAAACTCCCTGAGGAATGCTTCCAGCACCTTGTTGAATCTATGCCACAAAGAATTGAGGCAGTTCTGAAGGCAAAAGGGGGTCCAACCCGTTACTAGCATGGGGTACCTAATAAAGTGGCCGGTGAGTGTAGGACGATGAAATGTGGATGTTGCTGAAACTAGTTCTGAACCAGAGCAGAGCGGTGGAAAGACACATTGTCCCAGACAACAGTGTATTGCATATGATCGATTTGATTTGCTGCTGTTATGTTGTGCAATTGGTCCAAGAATGTAAGTATGAGTGCTGTGTTGTAAGGGCCCATATGGGCATGGTGGTGGAGGACCCCATTCTGTGTAATGGCTGCTCAGAGTGTTATATTACCCCCACGTTGCCCTGGGACATCGACTATAGCCCTGTGGCCAATGATGTTTCTTCCCCTCCTTCGTGTTCTCGTCAGGTTGAACCCAGCCTCCTCTACGTAAATTAACTCATGCTGGATCTCCTCTCCATCCATTCGTAAAACTCTGAATAACAGTGTCAGGCAAAATTGTGTAGTTCAGTGTAGATCTAGTATACATATTACAGTACAGTAAAAGATTATGAGACAGTATGCAAGATCACACTGCTAAAGTGAGTACATACCTCTGCATAATCATGCCGCAGTCGTTTCACCCTTTCGGAATTGCGCTCGAAAGGCACTCGATAAATTTGCTTCATTTGAATATGGCTTTTTTTTTAGGATGCGTGCCAGTGTTGATGTTGAGACCTGATGGATATCGTTGAAACTGGCGTGGTTATTGACAATGTTAGCTTGGAACTGATTGAGTGTTATAGCATTGTTGGCCAAAACCATGTTTGCTATCTCCCTCTCTTGCTGTTCTGTGAACGTAGGAGGCCTTCCCCCTTGTCGTTCCTGACCCTCAATCCTATGTAGAAAAAAACCCAGTATATATAGTACAGTAATTTCACAGGAAAAGGTAACAGAAGTACTGATAGTGCATAGAATACTGTAAGCAGTTACTGAAACCGTGCAGATGTTTTTGATATGATGATATTTTACGAAATGTTCTTATCACACTTGCCACTGTGTATTGACTTAGATTTGGCTGTACTCGCAGTCCAGCCTCCCTCAGCGTCAGGCCGTGGGTGACAACGTGGTCAACCGTGTTGCGCCGATCTCATTTGTCAGATTCTGTCCTCTTTGAGCACCTTCTTGTCTTCCTCTTCCTCTACCTCTAGCATGGCCTCCATCTCTTCCTCTGTTGACTCCTCCTCCTCCTCCTCCTCCTCCTCCTCCTCCTCCTCCTCCTCCTCGTCTTACTCTTTCTCTGACTCTTTCCATTGTGCTTGAAGACCGATAAACTCACCTGCTGCTTTTTATAGTGCTTATACACCTGATTGGTGTGTCTACAATTAAGCAAACAAGTGTTTGCACACCTGATGACTGTGTTGAACCAATTGGTTGGGCGGTGCGGTAATTTGACAGTCAGTGCTTTGGTATTGCAAAGAAGTGACTTCATGATAGATTTTTGTGTGTAATGTATGTTAAGTGTTTTGCAAATCACTGTGTGTAGAGTTTTGCAACAAGTGTGAGGTTGACAATGTGCTTATAGTTGTGCAAATATGGGCTGATGTTTTGCTTCTTGAGTGTAAGGTTTTGCTAATAGTGTACTACTTTTAATTTTAGTGTATAAGCAATCCAAAAAAACGTCCAAAAAAACGAGTGCCCAGGCTTTCCGTAGACAGGCTTTGGCGGGACGTGGATGGAGCTGAGGTGCTAATGCTACTGGCTACTGGCCTCGCGCTAAAGTGACAGCTGATTGAAGAAGTAAAGCCAATAGTTAAAGTTCATGTTTTTGCCCTTCGAAATACTATAATAGTTAAAAGACATAACTCAGGGTATCTGCACACTTTGTAAAGTCAAATTTAAGGCTTTTTAAGACCTGAAGAAATCAAAATTAATACCGTACAATAGGAGTGCGCAATATTGACAAAAAATACATCTCAATATTTTCAACGTTTTATTGATAATTATTAGATGATATTTTACTGATTGTGTTTTTGTACTGGTACCATGGCTGGTTTAGGCCTATTGTTGACAGCAGACTCACTTTTTTAACTGTGTTTTAGCTGTGATGTGAGTTGAGAGAGTCATTCATTCAACCGATTTGTTCAAACGGCTGATTCATTCGGGAAAAGCAAGTGATTGTTCATTGAATCGTTAAAATTATTCGTTCAAAACTTCGCTGTCTGTTACATTGAGACTGCTAACGGTAAGGTTTCATTTTTAAATTCTCGTCGGCGAAATAAAGGGGAAACAAACAATTTTCACAATATTGTGTCTAAAAAGTAACTCACAATGTTAACTTATTGTTAATTTAACTGTTGTATAAAATAGATATCACATTTGCAAATTGTTCACATGAAAACGTCACTCTTGCTCATGAGATATTTTCATAACAACATAATATGATATAGTAAATAGACAAACTTATTTGGGGACATACTATAACTGCACTGACACATCACGCATGAAGGCAAGCATGAGAGAGACATGTCAGCTTGCAGTGCCTCGTCCATAGTTAAAACAATGATTACAATATCATCATAGACGGTACATAGCGCACACTCCTTAGCACATAAGAATGAACTTACAATTAAACTGACATTTACCAACGTTCTTCTACCTCTCCTCTCGCGTGCAGGAGACAGACGTAATGCTGGCGCGAATGACGCAAATTGTCACGTAAACAAGCAAATCCATAAAGATAGAATAATAAAAAAAGAATACGTACGCTAATTCGTTTTACTTTGGAAAGCATTTAGATACGTCTAAGTCAAAGTGTCATAAAAATTTAAGACCTTTCATAAGTAAAAATAAAACTTTTAAAGACTTTTTATGGTCTTAAATAAAAAAAAAATCTAATTTAAGACTTTTTTTGGACAACAATCCAACTTTTTAAAGGTGCCATGTGTCAGAATTGAGGTAAAAATATCCAAAAAATGAGCTACACGCATCAAAAGAATGAGAAGAAATAAGGGCGATGGTGTCACTAAAAAAATGACAAGTTATAGTGCTGCCGAGATATCAACCTGAATTAGCATGCTAAATTACTAGCCCCGGCCCGACAGGTGTCATAATACCAGTGTCGGCCATGGGAGGCGGTATGCGGTTTCTTGTCATAACCACCAGCCAAACTGCAATACACGAATAACTCGCACGGCTTGTGGGCGTACTTGAACCTGATGTCAATCGTGTGGAAAGTACAGCCCACTATTACATTTCAGTTCAGGGAAGAGAGCGGAAGAATGGCTGAAGCCCTTGGCAAGAGACCCTTACCTCACGCATTGGCCGTGAGACACACGGATTTGATTGGTTTTAAACGCTCACACGCCACACCCCCGATTTCTCACACTGAAGTGTCAACCTGGCCGGTCAAATGCCTGAAAGATGAGTTTATCTAAAGATCTCCCTGTTGAGCCACTCGTGATCGAGTATTTATACCGCAAATTAGTTAAAATCTCCCGGAATCTAGAGCGAGCGTGCATGCGGGACAGAGACTGCTCCAAACCGCATAGCGCGCGCATGGCAGAGAGGAAGAGTGAGCGAGAGACCTTGCGTGTGCAGAGAGCACCCCTGGGAACACACGAAATTGCAACATTTCTTTTGGATTGGTAAGTAAGATGCTGTTAGTATTTCGCTAGAAGTTTGTTTTATATGTTTGTGTAGTTTTTTCGGGAAGTTATAACATAGAAATGTATCGAAGGCTGTTCGATAAAAGTGCTAAGGGACTGTTCGTTATTTATTTAAGGGGCCACCGGAGGTGTTTTGAGATCTGTAGTCAAAAAAGACTTGACCCTCCCTTCCCCAGTAATAATTTTTTCTATGACCCTCCAAAATGATTGTGAAAAAAGGCATGACCCTCCCCGATAATTTATTGATTAGGCATTGTTTTTTTTAGGGGTTTTAGGGTTTCGGTGCTGATGCTGTGGTGACACGCTCATGTAACATAAGGGTGGCACTGCCAATAAAGCACCTACTACAAGCTGTCACAAGGAACCGGTAAAATGATTATGAATATGCCAAATATAGCAAGGAGACATTTTAATTGTTTATTAATAAACAAGGGGTTTCTGTGTCAGTCTGTCGGCTGCAAAGATGAAGTTGACGATGCTGATCGCGATCTTCGCAGTGAACGCGCCAGAGAGAAATGCAGATTTCATACGGAGAGAGCAGTCCATTTTCTTTCGTTTTGAAATGTTCTGTTTAAAAGTAGACAAAGCTTTCTATATATTTCTCAGGTCTATGAGGCAAGTATTAGGCTATAGCCTACGCTGAGTTTCGGTTCATTTATGAGACGATCGAGAGTCCAGTTCACAGCGCCGGCGCCTCCGTGATCTATTTTCTACTATATTTAATTACTTCTTCTTTATTAAATCCGAGCAATTGGTTGATGAAACATTGATTAAAATTAAGATGCAATTAATAAAAAACGAAATTCACTTTAAAGAAAGGCTTTGTTCTTTCTGATTGAGGTCTCTGTGAAAGTTTTAAAGTCGCTTTCAGAACGGTCATGTCCGTAACCGAGAACTGTCACAACATTGTTTTTTTCCTCATAAATGCGAACATGAAAAATAAAATAAAAATAATATTTTATGTTCTGTGGAGGCTGACCCTTCTTCATCCGTTTAGTATTACTTTTGTTTTGCGCAGTGTAATTCATAGAATTAGGCTACTAAAAATATTTTTCCACCTAAAAGTTAAAGATTGTTTGTGTCATGTCACGTGTATTTCGCTCATTTTAAATATAAAACGCATGTGTAGACTGATAATTTTCTAATGTCTAGACTCCTTTATTAAGCGGAGACGTTTCAGTATTAAATGCATTTTCTGAGAATTTATATTTAAAGTTTTGACTGCAAATGTCACATCCATAACTCTGGAATTGCCCAATTTTAAAGAATTTATCCTCAACAATTTTTGGGGGGTGTAGGTCTACGTATTTTATTATGTTAACTTAAATGATAGCCTAATAGTAATTTTTAAATGTAACCCACGTCTTACACATCACACTCCACTGTTATGGTGGCAATTTCAGTAGATTTACTCACTAACATTGTTGTGGAAACACAATAAGAATGGAAACTAAAATAATATAGGCCTACTGGTTGGTAGTAGCCTATCGTGCTACAGCGCACATTCTATCAGCTGCAGTTCTGGCGCCTTCGTCCCAATACTGTAAAACTCAACGTATTTTTACATCACATGTTAATGCAGCGGTAGAGTTACTCACAAGATACTGCACTTATTCGCAATCATAAAACTTCATTATTTGCTTGTGCTTTAAAGCTTTGCCGGGTAAACATTTCATTGGCGTTCTGTTCTGACATGATGCATGTACTTTTTCTGAGCGCGTACTGAAGCGTGCGCGCACTGTCAAACAGCGCCAAACTGGATTTGTGTTGGGTCAGAACCATCTGATAGCGATGGGGGGCCGAGACCGAGACCGAGAGATCTACATGGAAAACAATATGCACCAAACAAGTCACTTGTTGAAATTTTATTGTTTTCATGAATATAAAAGTTGGGTGACCCTCCCCCTAGACGAAATTTTTTTTGGATGACCCTCCCCTCAACAAAGAATAAAAAGACATGACCCTCCCCTATTTTCCTCCGGTGGCCCTTTCCATAAATACCGAACGGTCCCTAATGTTAGGGATGGCTAACCGTACACAGCTCTTTTTTTTCTTGCCAACTACGTGACCTATATTATGTTTATTAAATGGCTTTCCTGGGGTAAATCTGACATATTTGTTCTCCAGCTATGTTATTGACCTCTGCACGCTGATTAAAAAAAATGATTGGTCGATATTATCTATGAGGAATACATTTTGGTAACTTAAGTTGTAGCCTACTGTATCTTTCAACAGTGTTCGTGTTTTTTTACTATTAGCTAGTAGAGATGATCGGTTCACGTGCGCTAGGATCTGTCGTGTAACATTTACAAGTGCCAAAACGGTATTTATTGTTTGAATTGCGTAATAAAATTGACAGAATCTGAGAGCTGAGATTTTTTTTATATCATAACTAAGCTGCTCTGTCTAGTTTGTCGGTCTCCGTGTCCTCTTTGCTTTGCGATTTTTCTGTGCGTGAGAAAATTGATGTGTGGCGTGAGAGCGTGTGAAAAGTGTCAATTGCGTGTGTCTCATGGTGAATGCTGTCTGTCAAATTAATGTAATATGAACAAAACGAACACCTTCACTGGTAAAGGTGAAGGGGAGTAGCTTGAAGATGTCATTTTTCAAAATCACTTGACATCAACCAACGTTCCTCTGGAGTCAAAACGTCCTCTATTAGGAGTTATTGGCTCGGCTTCGGCTATGGCTGTAGGGTCGTTGTGAAGGTAGGGGCGGAGCATAGAGACTATGCCGTTTCTCGTTTGTTACTATAGAGTAGAGTCGACCAACTCTATATATGCTATAGTGTGTCAGTAGGTAATATCAGCTTACATTTCTAAACTTTCCTTTTGCCATTAATTGTGATAATCAGTTATCAATAATCAGTAAGATTTTTGCACTTATTTAGTGCAACTTTTATAGAAGAACATTAACGGAATCAGTGTTGCACCAACATTGTAATTCTGTGTTATTCACTGTAATTCTAAAGTATATATTATTTTGTACAGATAATGAGATTGAGGCAGAAATTGAAAACCTTAAGGAAAGGACAAAAAGTAGGCTGCTCATTTGACTTCTTCCCTTGAGACAAGTCTCACCTCATCTATCCCCTTACTAGTCGGCCCCAATTTTGGCAAGTGATGCATACATGACATACCCAACATAAAAAGGTTGCTGCTCATAAGTAGGGTTGCAAAGGGGCTGAACATTTCCGGTAAATTTCCAGAAACTTTCCAAAAATCCTGGAATGTTTCCCAAAAATCCTGGAAATTGTCGGAAAATCCGGGAAAGTTTCCGAAAATCCTGGAAAGTTTCCGAAAATCCTGGAAAGTTTCTGGAAACTTTGCAACCCTACTCATAAGTCATTCTGAATAGACACATAACCAACATATATTTAGAAAGCCAACCATTGAGAGTTTACATTTGAAGACTCAAAATTAACCAGACTGTTATTAATATTGAGATATATAAGCTCAAACATAAAAACAAAAACAACAAATATTAATAACATATTTATTAAATGTATAAAAATATGATGTAAATTTAGGATAGCAACTTGTAACCACAACTAAAGTGTAGCCACAATTGTGGTCATGCTTCATTTAAAATCTGATGATATCTCTAAAATTATGCATTTTATGAAGTCTATTGTGAGACCATGTCAGGGGAGACTTTGGAGAACTTTTAGAGAAGGCTAAAACGATTCTTATCGAATATTTTATTGCCCTGTAAACACCCATTTACAGTCTCTGACTAATGTCTGGCGAGAAGAAATGGCCCATTCATGTTCTTTTCATTTAAATCGACCAACCTTTCACACCTCTGCCGGTATGACACTTAATCTTCATGATTCTTTTATCCTTATTCTTTTGTTTGAATAGAGCCATTATAGCCTGTATTCTGGCATTATGGCTTGGCCATCTAAACCTCTAAACATGAATAATCTACCTATTATGTTAAGTCTTGTTAGAAAACAAACAATAAAAAACTATTCTTGGAACTTTAAATGCGAATTATTTAAAAAAAAAAAGATTGTATGTAATAGAATAGCTCCTGCAGCAGGTGCATTAGCACAACAAGTAGCCTCAAGCTACATGACACAGTTTAATTTATTAATATTACACTTGTATTCAAAGTTCACTTTAAAACAACATTGAGTATTTGTATCATATTCCGGTCGCGGTTTAAAATGGTTTCGTTTCAAGTCATAAAAAGATTTTGAAATATGTTATATTTAGCATTTTAGATGAAGCTATGGGCTATACTTACCTAGCATATGCTTTCTGTAAACATTCTTTATTCATATGAAAACCTCAAATCGCACGAAAATCACACACAAAACACATAATACTTCAATCTTGCATTTATTAGCTTCTTGTTTCAGGTGAAGAGATGTCAGTTTCGCTTTATCACGGATGTTTTTTTATTTATTTTTTTTATTTATTTTTATTTTTTTATTAGACAAAACATACAAATAATAACATGACATCCAAAAAGACAACAATCCAAAATTTTCCAAAGATAGTTTAACATAAATAATAAAAAAATTAAACTAAAATATATAGAAAAATCAAAAGAAAATATATAAAAAAAATTATTTCAATAAAGGGGCAAAGTTTAACTATTTGTATAATATATTAGCTACGAGAAAGTTACAAACTAGTAATCAGTATTGAAGAAAAAGAGAAACATCATATAATTCTTCACTGTTCAATTATCTTCAATTCTTTGGCAAATACAATTGTATCAGTGCATTTCTTATCTATACATTTAAGAGACTCAATATACAACATAAAATCAGCCAAAAAAAACTTCAAACAAGGCTTAGATTTATTAAATTTACTCTTATGAATGTGAAATTTACCTAATAAAATTATAAGATTAATCATAAAATTTACAGACGTAGTTTTTGACTCAAAATATATGATAACATCTTTGGATGTTAATACACAATTATGACCGGATTTCCGTTGAAAATATATAGTTAGATTTTCCCAAATTTTTTTAGAATGATGACATTCAAAAAAAAAGATGTTAAGGGATAACAAATGGCTTCTCATTAACATCATTAGACCTGTGGGAATGGCTTTTATCACAGAATAATACTCTCTATATTTAATAGGAAATGCCCACCTCTTCATGAAACTTTCATAAGAAAGAAACTGAGCTGACTGATCTAAAAGGTCAGATAAAAGGTAAATTCCTTTGTCTTTCCAACTCTGTAAATAAAGAGATTTCCGATTTACTGTAATATAGGCATTATTCCACAAGATTGCTTTATGTGGGGAAAAGTTATGTACATAACATAACTTCCAGGCCTTGAGAGCTTGTTGGTAGAAATTGGATAATGTCACAGGCAGTTTACTAATGGAGTAATCACATAATAACAAAAAATTTAAACCTCCAATCTTTTTAAAAATATTATTTGGAATAAAAAAACATATCGAGTCTGATTTAAGAAGACAGTTTCTGAGCCATTGATTTTAAAGGTATAATTTAAATTTAAAAAATCCAAAAGCTCAAAACCACCTTCATTTCTTGGACCATGAAGAATCTCCTTTCTTAAATGATTATGTTTATTCTTCCAAACAAATTTAGTAAATAAGTCATTTATTTTTTTACAAATCGAGTCTTAAACAGAAAGAGATAGCCGGATAAACAAATCTAGATACCCCCTCTGCTTTGGTTAATAGGACTCTGCCTATCATAGTCAAGTCTCTTTGAAGCCAAAAATTAAAGATGTTTTGAGTTTTTTTATTTGGGGGAAAAATTTAACTCTTGTCTCTCCGCTATATCTTTTGTTACAGTTAATCCTAGATACTTAATCTTATTTTTTACAGGGATATTACATAAAAGTTTTTCCTTCGAATCATAAAGGCACGTTATCTCACATTTATTTACATTCAGCATTAATCCAGAGGCATCAGAAAATGTACTTACTAACTGCAGTGCTGCAGGCAACTGTTCCTTATTTTCCAAAAAAAGAACAGTATCATCCGCAAGCTGAGTTAATCTAAGCTGTTTGTTGAAGATGGTAAGTCCTTGAATATATGGAGAATTCAAGACTTTAATGGAAAGAAACTCAACTACAATGAGGAATAAGAAGGGGGCTATAGGACAACCTTGGCGCACTCCTCTACAGATGGGAAATCGTTTAGAAGTGTTTGGATATAAATTAATAGAGCTATTAACCTTTATGTTAATAGCTCCTTCATAAAACCTTTATGAAACATTTCAATTATAGAAATAAATCTTTCCCCAAAACCAAAGGATTTAAAAGCCCTATACACAAACTGATGCTCAATCGTATCAAACGCTTTGTGGAAGTCTAAGAAAACAATTAAGGCCTCTGATTCTACTAAATTGGAATAGTCTAATAAGTCCAAAAATGAGTCTAATGTTCCAACTTGTGTCGGCCAGCCATAAAACCAGTTTGACACTCATTAATAATTTCGTCTAGACCTTTTTTCAATCGAACTGCATAAACAAGAGATAGCAATTTATAATCTACATTTAATAATGTTATAGGACGCCAATTATCCAAGATCAATTGATCTTTATCGGGTTTTGGAAGGAGGGTTATTAAACCCTGTTTCATCGAAGTCGATAATTTGTTCGATTCAATACACTCCTTATACATTTCGAATAATGGGTTTTCAATAATATCCCAGAAGCAGAGATACAATTCAACTGAAAGACCATCTGTTCCTGGCGATTTTTTTTTTTTCATTGAACGAATAGCTGTAACCATCTCTTGTTTCCTAAGTTCTTCATCACAAAGATCTCGAAATTGATTAGAAATAGATGTGACAGATTGTTTAACTGAATCAAGAAAGTCGGAACATATCACTTTCAAACATATGTAGCAACATTGGGTTACTGCATTAAATTAGCTCAAATTATATATAGGGAATTCTAATAATTAATCATAAATATGATTAATATATTGCATTTTACAGTTAAATTATCGAAGTTGAAAAGAGATCGATTGGATACATGAATGATCTCCACAATGAGTTATGGTTCGTCATTAATATATCAATAGTCTCATTACAGATCGATTATATGAGACAACTTTTACAGGAACTAATTTAGTTATCAAACAATCTGTCTGTCCAGCAGACGGCAGTAAGACTAACTTATCAATTTCCCAACAAAAATTGTCTCTTTCTTATAATTCCAAAAAGCTATTTTCTGGCCATGAAAATATCACCTTCTTGTTATTATAAAGTTTAGGTTACTGAAATAGTAACGCATTGTAAAGCTTTGTAGCGAGATCAAACAATTCATTGACTTTGTAAATATGAGCATTTTAGGCAGAACCAATCAAGAATATAATGGCTTTAATAAAATGCAACTACAGATACAGAATTCTACATTTAAACACGGGATACATGTATGTACAGTAAACAGTAAAACTAACGCGACAGACGAATAACAAACAGGAGTGAGAATGGGATGAGAGGAAGATAAAATGAGAGATTGAGAGAGAGAGAGAGAGAGAGAGAGAGAGAGAGAGAGAGAGAGAGAGAGAGAGAGATCCGTAGGATCTCTCAGGATGGCAAATTTCATCTAGACATTTTTAACCTTTAAGAGACAACACCGAAAAACACAATCTTAATGCTCTAGCATCTCGGTAATTCAAATATACTTGCATTGTAATGGTTCTCATGTGTCTGAGGCTGAGCTCTGCTGCGCATGTGAGCGGCTGGTCTTTGTGGGTTCCGTTGGAGCGTCACGTGGTTTGCTGCGGTCTGGAGCGCGCAGTTTCAAAGAAGGCTTAAAAGTCTTTGACATAAATTACCAAAGAGATAATTCAGACTAAGTTCATTTCTGGTGAAATGAACAAAGGGAAAAACAAACTTAAGAGAAAGAAAATAAAAAGAAGAGAACACGGCGTAAAGCTCCCTAAGGAGCCATCCGGATACCTCTCACAGGGAAAAACTCTCAACATGGAACTCTCGGGAGTCAGTCTTTTTATGGAAAGACTGGGTTCACGCCTCTGTTTGCGCGAACCCCCATGACTGTCCGATACTCTGAAGAGGACAACGTTTCCTTTGTCCTGTGGGGGGGGAATGCCCACTGGACTGAGGAGATGGTATTGAGCCGTTCGGCTCCAGAACCATGAGATGTGTAAAAGAATGCACATTACTGCATTCTGCTATCGGAATTCGGCTCCGTCAGATTGAGAGAATTACAGAGATATCAAACATGTCACAGAAATACATAGAAAAATAGAGCATTACATACATGCATATTATAAGCATTTAGTTCCTTCAAAGCAAGTTCGTTCCTTCAAACAAACGTCATACATGAAGTGAATATAAACTGGGAAACACATAAACATACAGGGATATATCGTATACAGTTGGCAATGGCTCATATTCTGAGTATAACACAGACTTTTACATGTGTGTGTGTGTGTGTGTGTTTGGGTGTCCTTCAGAGTTCGGGCTGGGTGGTGACCTCGTGCTCACCCCCCATCCCCCCCCCCCCCCGTTCCGGGGAGTGTATGGGTGTGCATATGGTGAGTTTAAGTTCGGGATAGTGGTTGATTATTTGTTGGAACAATGCCCATCTTGTTTGTGAGGTATCATGCAGGAAGGGTGTCCTTCAGTCAGAAGGGCGCCTCTTGGTCACATGTGATCAGAAAAAGGCACCCCTTTGTTTACTCGTTGGAGAAAAACGCTGTGTCTGCACTATAATCAGTAACTTACTCAAGTCCAACACCATACTTCTTTGTGTGTCCGTCCACAGTGAGTGGAGCTGTGTCAGTTGATTAAAAATCCCGTGATTCAATCAACTAGCAGGATTTAGCGATCTGGTTGCGGCTACAGTCCCCCCTTGATGGGTTGGCAGGACCCGTGTAGGTGGGCCTCGTCAAACCATTACGATCACATTAGTCAGATGGCTGGTGGATCATGCAAGGAGGATGCTGCGGATGGTTGTTAGGACTGAGGGCTCAGCTCGATGAGGTTCAAAACGGTCTTTGGTGTGGCACCCTCTTTCCGAGGGTTTCGGAATCCTCCAGACACGGCTTTCGTGAGCTCGGCTGTAGATGTTTGCATCTCGTGGGGTCCATGGTACAGGATGAAGGCCAAGCCCAGTGTCAGGGTGTGACTGAGTACCATAGAGATACACAGCGCAGTGTCAGCTGCGTTAAAGGCCTGGACAACAGGTGAGGTAGTCAAGATGGGCAGTCGAGACACAGCTTGAAGGGCGGTGACCCCCCTTGTTAGCGAGCAACCTGTCACCTACAATCTCTGCTTGGGTCTCGGTGACTTGAGTGCGAGGCTTGGCTTTAGCAGGGCGGCGTGTGCCGCTGATCATGGGCTGCAGCCCGCAGATTCCGTCAGTGTTGTCTCTGAGGAAGGGTTTGCTAGGGCAGAGATAGTGAATGTTTTTGGTCAATGTGCACATGTGCGGATTCGGAGCTGGGGACAGCTTTGTGCAGCTGTCCTGGAAGTCAACCACGTGTGCGGATCTTGATGTGAGTGTTACTTTTCAAAATCTGACATTGACAATGTTCTTGAGCCGGTAGATTTGGCTTGACTCCCTGATGGGCAAGCTCAGGAGCAAAACCCACTTCTCTCTGCTTGTGGTCGACGCAGAGTGGGATGGCACTACCCAGAGAGTAGGCAAGGTGTATTTGTAAAGAGTCAGTTGGTGTGGTGATGGCGGACGCCAGCACGGTTTGCACGAGGCTTAAGGGTATCAGGTGCGGTGGAATTCTACCAATGGCTAGGCTGTCAATGGAGGAGTTCACATCCTGCAGCGTGTCTGTCATCAGGGCTGTTACCAGCTGAGTTTGAGCAAAGTCATTCTTGAAGACAGTAAACAGCTGTTTCATGGAGTTCACTGTCTGGGTCAGCAGAACGCTGTGAGTGTTGAAAATTGCCACAGTTCCCTTTAGTGTCTTGTCGATGGTCTGCAGGGACGCACTCTGTGTTTGTGAGTTGCTCTTTTATCTGTGGAATCTCAGTCTGAATTTCGGCTACATGCCGCCTCACGTTGGCTAGGTTCACTGCATTCACGCTGGACATACAAGTGTTAAACAGAGTTCTGACGGCAGTGGCGGCTCCGAGCAAAGCTCGTAGGAACCGTTGGGAGCGGCGGTTGTGGCCACCTAACTCCGCTAGTGTGGCAGTCATTTTCTCAAGTTGGTTGAGCATGTGTTCAATGTCTGCCTCAGCGTGAGTGAGGGAGTCCTCTGTTCATCGGCCACCTACCCAGCTGTATTGTGGTTTTGCGCTGGGGTAGTGTGCTCTGTAGGCGTTGCGAGGATCAGGTGGCGCATACACTTTCTGAGTGTGGGTCCAGCCGTTGGTGATGAGGAGTCCTGGTTGTTCCCTTAGGACGGTGCCTGATGCCGGACCTGTTTGATGTCCGATTGCGGCTGCCCTCTGGTTGGCTGGAGGCACAGGATGGTGAAGCACAGCAGCATCCTGGTAAGAGTGAAAGAGAGAGAGAAAGAGAAAGGGAGGAAAAATTTCGGCGAGGGTCGTCCTTGGTTGGCTAGGACAGTCTTTTTGCTTTGAGGACGCCGATATGCCACTTGCTTCGGTGTCTTGCAAGTGTCTCTGGTGCTGCGGTGTGCAGCACATGGTGCGTCATAGTGCATACATTTGGCATGACCCCCCTTTTGCACTGTGGTACCACAAGCTGTGGCGCAGTGATGGCATCAGGTGCAGAACGCTGAATGTTGTCTTGTGCACGCAGCATGTGCAAGGTGTATTGCAGGTGTCGGGGCACCGGTTATCGGTGGGTTCAGACGGCGTGCTAGGGTGGTTGGAGGGACTCTGTGACATTGTGTCACACTTGCGGTGAGAGACTAATGCATGACCCTAAAAGTTCAGAACCACGGTTTAACTGGGTCGCTAGGTATGTAGCATAAACTAGGTGTTTCACTTGTAGCTAGCTAGTGAAGTGTGTCTTGTATCCTTATCTTAGCTGTGGGTGTTAGGACGCTAAGACTTATGTGGTTCCGAAAGCATTTCCTGGATAGCCGAGATGAAATAAAGGACTTAAGATGGTTCTTATGACTAAATTATTTCACCGGACTTAACTAGTGGTTTACTACGGCTTGACGAAGTGAATGATAGGGGTAAAAAGGACAGCTTTCCTATTCAAATTATGCTTATTATCAATCCTCAGGACCTATAGTTATGCCCTAGTAATTGTTGAAATTACTTGTGTTGCAGGGTCACAAAAATGAGTGCACTTGTTGAGAATAAACAAAATCACAAATAAAAGTGTCTCTGTTTCCTTTCTGGGCCCTATGGGAAATGGAACCACGTTTGAACAAGAGAGGAAATGAAATTAAATAATATAGATGACCGAATAGCCAAGGGAATAGCTGACTGCTATTATTATCAAAGTCAAAGAAATGAAAAATTAAAGAAGAGCAAAAAAAAAAAATTTAATAAAATTAAAAGCAAAAAGGAATAAAGTGATCAAAACAACGGGAATGATCTTAAGGGAATAATCAGTGGCAGTAGTGACTAAACTTTGGATTTGCCTGGACCAACACTCCATAGTGGGTTACAGCGGTTGCGTGTTCGAGACCTCACCGTGTGTGTCCCATCAAAGGAGTAGTCACATGCCGATGAAAATTCCTACTGCTATATGAATTCTTCTCTCGCTACACAGTTTACATGTAGTTAAACTTAAGTTTAATTAACAGGGCATCTGCGAAGTAGCCTTCGACGGTTAGCGAGGACTATGCCTGAACTAGTGAAGGTGAACTTTAGCTAAGAGGAATTGCAAACACGGAAAGTGAATAATTAGAAACCCTAACTGGTGTTAAAGAAAGCATTCTAGAATACTTTGCACTGTGTAAACACAAGCGGTAAGTAAGGGTTCAAGTAAATGATGCTAACTGCTAGCTGTGGAAGTTATTATTTATATAGCTTATAGCTTAGTTATATATATATAGCTTAGCCTAAGCTGGATGGATGCTATGTTAGGTTAGCTTAGCCTAAGTTGGATGGATGCTAGGTTAAGTTAGCTTAGCCTAAGGTAGATGGATGCTAGGTTAAGTTAGCTTAGCCACCTAGGTAGATGGATGCTAGGTTAAGTTAGCTTAGCCACCTAGGCTGGTTTGTTTACAAAGTGACATCACATGTTAGCACTTCCTGTGACAAGTCGTTGTCATGGGAACCAGAGCATGTCAGAACAATTCAACAGTCCCTGAAGAATGTCTGTACATTTTTCATGAATTATGCATGTTTAAACGGGTTAACAGGAGGCACCTATATTTTAAGGCCTTCTAGGACTCGGTGTTACATTAAGCAAAATGCAGATGTATTTTACGCAACTTATTCTATTTGTTTACAGAGTAAGGAAATAGATTTGCTGTAAGTCAAAGCTTGTCTAAGCATATATAGTTACGTCCCTCTCGTGCACGAATGCTGACTTTTCAGCGAGTAAACAGTTTTGATCGCTAGGTAGCTCTCTGCTTGTAGGTGCAGCTAAAATTTAGGTGAATTACATCAATCTAACAATAATTTGTAAGGCCTTTACATTGTAGAAAGGGGAGCTTCACCCAGGTCTACGTACATATAACACCGTACTGAGCTTTCTTTGTCAGAAACAGGTTTAGCAATACTGCAATTTGGATTTCTTTAACCAAAGCAGAATAGATATCGGTACAGTTTACAAGCTGCTGAGATGAGATTTCTTTGTCAAACAGACTTACGCTTTACTGTTGAACATGCTAATATTAGTTGGAAATCTAAGACTCTTTCACTTACAGTAGAGATGTCAATTCCAGCTATTGTTTTATCTGCATTTAGACAAGCCAGCAACCAGCGATCAAAATGCGTATCGCATGTTGTGTTCCATTTGGATCGCAATGATCAAATGCACACCTGTAGGTTAACAGTAGTTTAAAACTGAGGTGGTTTTCCTACAATCTGGTGTTAAGGTGACGTATGCCCTATTTGGAGCTAGTGTTTCTTGTAACCCTTCATTGTCATGGAAACTAATGTTTAGCAGTGTCATTTCAACCAGCATGTAGCAAATGTTTGTTTCAAAAGAGTCGTGCATAGTCTGTTGGCAGGTGAGGCTTAGACGTCCATTCAAGATTTTCTTTAAATCAGTAAAATTCTAATTTTACGAATGCAGAGTCTTGCAACTCTTTGAGCACACATTTTCATCTACTTTTAAAAGTTCTATGTCCTATGCTGATCAGGGACCTTTTTAGCAGAGTCTTGCACTGTGTTCGTGCAGTGTCTTCTGGTTTTGCAGTTCGAAATCATTGGGGTTTTAGGAAGTCTTTCTGAGGAGGTCTTCTGTGTTAGAGGCCTTCTGCATTAGGTCACGCATCGTTGAGTGGGCATTGCGTGGTCTAGCGCAGGGTAGCGAACTTGAACCTTGACTTGGTGCTGAGGCTGTGTACCCATGGATGGCTGCTGGGGTTCCTGGGAACTCTGTGACCTTGGAGTCTGGCTTTGTTGTAGTTCTAATGACCTCTGTGACCGGCCAGTCTGGCCTTGGTGACCTGTGTGACTGGAGGGGGAGGGGTTCTTGAACTTGGGCCCAGACTGTCAGGTGTTTGAAGTCTAGTAAAGGCTCAAAGCGCTCTAGCAGATCTTTGCCAATCAGAAAGGGGTAAGTGTCCATTTGTGAGATGTACACCGGGTGTTTCAAACTAAAAGAACCAATTGTCAGGTGAATGTGAGCTACCTGTTTGAGCCGGATGTCGTTCTGGCTGTATGACTGCACAGTCAGCTCGCATGTTTGAGATGTAAGAGTTCGATTTTGTTTCTCAGAGTCTTTCAAAGAGTTTCCGGGTCATACCCTGTTTGATCATGTGCCCGAGGAGTCTTGGTGTCGGGGCTGGTGTGGTGATCGACGGTGGTTAGGGCCAGTCTTGTGTAGTTCTCTGCGGAGACAGACAGACAAAGCAGCATTTCCTGGTCTTTTGGGATGTTGATCCCAATTGCGGGAAGTTGTGCTGTTGGGCTCAGGCTGTGCAGCTGTCAGCTGTGATGGCTGGGTGCTGCTGTCACAGCAGTTGTGATGTGATGTGACAGTTAGCTCTGTGGTCTGTGGCTGACGAGCAGTGTTTTGTGTGCCTGTTGCAGGTCTTATGCTTAGGCATAGGATGTCGGGCTCGTCCCTTTGTCTTTTTTGGAAAGTCTTTTGTGAAGAAGTTCTTTCAGCAACTTCAGGATCTCGGCTGTCTCGGACGTGGCGGCACTGTTTGTCTGATGTGTGTCCAGACTTGTGCTCACCAGTGGCATGTCGAGAGGGGTTCCGCTCTGGGCTTGATGATCTGGTCGATGGGGCTCGGCTCGTTCTGGGCCGTTGGTTTGCTTCCCAGAATCTTTCAGAGCGTTCGCTCTGATGTCTTGGATGAGCACCATCGTGGTAGTGCTGCCCTCTGCTGGCCTGGAATGGTCTGGACCCTCTGTCGAAAGGTCTGTGACTGTGGTGCGGTTGGGCGCCCTCTAGAGTTAGCTCTGGATAGTGCTCAGAGACAGGGCAAATTGTGGTGTCTTTCACAGTCTTTACAGATAAAGTCTTTTGTTTGGTGTAAGCTTTGTGGGTCAAGTCTCGTAGCTGTTGGGTAGACATGCTCCGAGGACAGGCCAGAACGCCTAAGTGATGACTCACTGTGGGATGCAGGTTTCGAAGGAACAGAGTTCTGAAGTTGACATCTTCTTCCATACCTGATCGGTTCTGTGCTCCGAAGTATGCTTGTCGGAGCCCCACAGGGGTTTCAAGTCGGGCTTGCTTGATGTCCATGGCGGTGAACAGCCCGTTGTCTGATTCAGGTACAAGCTGTCCCAAGCGGTCACGTTGGCAACAGTTTGTAAATGAAAGTCTAAGTCTCGCAGGTAGGCGTTCATGTCGTGGCCTCCTGCAGTGTCCGGAGTGAACGTAGGAATGTTTTTGGCCAGCTTGTCAAGTTCTTTCGGGGCCGTGCCATGGTTAGTGGCAGGGGTTCTCTGGACGAGCTGTCCCCCCCTCGCTGCTGACGGGGGTTCTTGGAGGCTGGCTGGTGACATTTTTAGAAGTGGGCTTTCACCCCCCTTTCCAGCTCTTGGTTCTTGGCTGAAAGGTAAAGGCCGGTTGGTCAGGGGAAACTGTGTTGTGTGTGTTTCCCCTTCCCGGTCACTCTGTAGTTTATAAGAGTGTTTCAGCTCTCTGTGAACAATGTCAATTTCGTATATGATATTGTCTTTGTGCTGAATGAGTTCATGGATTTCAGCTCGGGCCGCTTGTAAGTGTTTTTCACAGGCCTTTGCTTTAGTGTCTTTCTCTTTTAGTTCAGTCTTTGCTCTCTCTAGGAGAGCTTCACCTCGTCGGAGTTTCTTGTCGAGTTCCTCTCTGGTTTCTTCCTCCGACTGCTCTCTTTGGTCTGTGTCCAGACGAAGATCAGACAGGGCATTTTGAAGTCTTTCCACTTCATCTTGTAGCTCTGTGTCTGTTGCATCCTCTTTCCCGCGCTGGTCGTGAGTATCAAGGAGTAGCTGATCCAGACGACTTTGTGCGTGTGCTTGGTTCCTCCGGGCCTCCTCCGCTTGAGGCTTTAGCGTTGCGGCTTCTTGCTCCAGGTTGGTGCTGTTTCTTTCGTTGAGCCGTGCCTGTGCAACAAGAGTGTGTGCGAAGTTTCCAACGATTTTGGCCCAGTCTTTGTGTTTGTAGCTTTGGGTTGGACCGTGGGCCGTCAGCTTGTCCAAGTTGGCGTCCCGCTGCTCTTGGCTTGGGGGCTCTGAGTCACCGGCGTCCTTGGGCTGGAAAGCGGTAGTCATGGCTGTCAGCCATATCTCGAGGTTGTCCCAGTGGGATGCAGGACTGGATGCACGGAACATACTGTAGGCGAGAGAAACACAGCACACACACACAGACGCCAAAAATGCAAGCTTTGTTCTACGGTTAACAAGCTATACTCATACGGGCTATGCCGTTTATGAGAATTTTGGGCTAACTGATGTAAACAGTTAGACAGTTAGGTCTGGACAATTTGCTTAGGTCGGCCCAGGGCCTAGATAACGATTTTGACAGGGCGGCAGCCTAGTGGGTCACGTGGTGACGCTAGCTGCTCGGTGGTCGATCTGTTATTTAGCTTTCCTTGGTGTCTCTCATAGGTTCTGTCTCTAGGTGAACTGAAAGAAACAAATCACAACAGAACAGAAAAATAGGAAGATAGAAAAGATCAAAGTGAAACAAAACACTTGAAATGAGATAACTATACTAACACGGTGTGTGTTAGGGAGAATAAGGAGGCCTAAGCCTGCTGCTAGGGTTTAAGATAGGGCCAACAGGTGAGTGGGGGCTATCGGGAAACCTAGGAAGATGGTGTGGCTTGGAGAAGAGGTGGGCCAAACACTTAAAATATCCGGGAGATATCTAGTATTCTGTGGCTTATAGTAAGCGGAATGGGTTTTACTAAATTTAGTTTACCTGCGGTGAATTGAGGCCTCTCTGGGGGGGAACCCGCGGCTCAGTCAATCCCTCCGACGGTTCCCAACACCTGACCGCAGTGTTCCCGGGCAACTTCGTTGTCTCCCTGCACCTTGCTGCGCCCTCTCAAACAACCTGACTTTAAACACAACCGGCACCCCGAGGTGTCAACTGCCAGACGGCACAGCAAAGTGGATTTTCCCCAGAACCCTCAAAAAGAGTGGCCCCTCTTCAGGCCCTGGTTTGGGTAATTATTCCAACATTGCCTTGTGTGTCGACTAGCGTGGTTGACGTTACCTTTGGAGTGCCCAATTGCTGATGTCACAGTTGCGTGCCGCAACGATGGTACGGGATTCGGAAGTGTCCGAAACTCACACATGGCCACGCGTCAGTACCGCCGGTCGGGTAACCTCGCTCGCGGGATACCAATCAGAGAATGCCGCAACTCACCGCCGTGCTCTGGTGAGTGCCACCTATACACAAAGGTTAAACAAGTGAAACGTAAATTGGATTAAGGCTTGCTTGTTTAAACCAAATGGATTGATTGTTTATGTAGCAATAAGAGTCAAAGGTTTTACTAAATAATAATAAACAAAAGGAAATTATGATAAGTATGGTATTTTATCAAAATAACCTAACCCAAAAGAGAAGAAAAAAAACAAAAATTTAAATAGAAAGAGACAGGATGAAACACAAGAGAAGAGACGGGCCGCAGTAGCTGGTTTTCACCACCAGGGGCGTACTTCTCTGTGCCTTAACCTGGTGAACAGAACACTTAATTCAAATTCAAAATTCAACACTTGTTTAAATTTATATTTAAAATAAGCAGGTAAGAATTAAAAGGAAAATCAGATTGATATCCTATAATGACCAATGGTATCCGTAAAGTATCATTAATAATTATGAATTAATCAGAAGATAAAAGTAGAAAGAAGTCAAGCAGGTCTAAACACAGGAGGAGGCAGACCGTAGTAGTGGGTTTTCGCCACAAAGGGGGCGCACTTCCTTCCTGTGGTGAACCTGGTTGAATCAGACGCCTTAATTTAAATTTAACGAAGTCGAAACCAAATCTAAATAAGCATGTACGGAAATGTAATAATCAGAGTGATATCCTATAATAGTCCAGATGCACTAAAGTATCAGTACTACTTATAAAATAATCAAAAGAGAAAGACGATATAGATGCACACTTCAAAAGAGTGAAAAGGGGGAAAAGAGTGATACCGATTTAGTATCCACACGGCCACGTGGTGGCGCTGTTTCCTCCAAATGGATATCAGTGGCTGACAGACCAACACAATTTAAATTTTAAGTTCAAACTGGCCTCAAACCAAATTTAAATACACGTGTAAGGGAATTGAAAAATCAGGATGATATCCTATAATAATTAACGACAACAGTGAAGTATCGTCAATAATTATACAATAATCAGAAGGGAAAAGTGGAAATAAAAACTATTCACAACAGAATTGAAAAGAGAGGAAGGAGAGCTGAATGAACCGGCTTAGCGGGTGATGGCCACTAGATGGACTTCCAAGTGGGCTCTCTCTGGCTGTGTTGGGATTTAATTTAAGTTTTAATTCAAATTTTGTTTTGAACCAAACTCAAAGTAAATATGCCAGTCAAAAGCAGGAAACTTGTCTAACACAAAATAATATTCGCACGAGCAACGCTGTATATGCAAATAATTATTGAGAATCTAGACAGGCTAATTCACTGGTCATATGGAATTTAGCAGTAAGAGACCATTATCTGAAACGGCCACGAGAGGGCGTAATTGCGCTCATGCAGGCTGAAGCCAGAAGGCGGGGCGTAATTTGAGACTTCTAAACGCCCTCTAGTGTTTAGTCAGCGGAATTACAACCACTTTTTAATGTGATTCAAGAGCTAAGAGCTTTCAGCTCGCGTCAAGCGCTGATTTTCTGCAATAAATCACAAATAAACAAACAGACAAAGGTTTTAGGACCTTTGCGGTGCTAAATGGCACAAGAGCGTGTAGCAGGATTTCTTCGCTGCAAAAACACACAAATGTGAACAACAGGAATTTTCCGTCTGTTGTAGGCTACTCCCATACACACAACTATCACTAGCACTATGAGTAAATTGTGTTTAGGTTTACAAATGATTAGCTAGGTCAACGTGAACCAGGAGTTATCGTTATCTAACGATTTTAATATCAGGCCTTTCTACTACTGAATCAAAGGAGTCTCGCTCTGATCAGATTTACGTCTCGCACTAAAAAGAGATTTCTTCGTCTTTAATAGGCGGTTTTATTAAAAATATTAAAATGTATCACCTGCAGAGGGATTTCTGCATCTCTTAACAGGACATTTGTAATATTAATACTGCAGTGTATTCAGCATTTAACAGTGATAAAAATGTCTAGGCATATTTTAGCAGCTGTTAAAATGTAACGTTACTACTGACTGACATCGGCTTTTTGCCTCGGTCAGTTGGGAGTGAGTTCGCGTTGCGACTTATCTCACAATTTCAAAATTTCATAGCGCGCGTGCACAAAATTATTAATAACCATATAAACAGATTGAAACTGAATTTTGCTTATAAAACAAAGTTTGAAATGCGTCGCGTCATCCACCATTATGTAGCAACATTGGGTTACTGCATTAAATTAGCTCAAATTATATATAGGGAATTCTAATAATTAATCATAAATATGATTAATATATTGCATTTTACAGTTAAATTATCGAAGTTGAAAAGAGATCGATTGGATACATGAATGATCTCCACAATGAGTTATGGTTCGTCATTAATATATCAATAGTCTCATTACAGATCGATTATATGAGACAACTTTTACAGGAACTAATTTAGTTATCAAACAATCTGTCTGTCCAGCAGACGGCAGTAAGACTAACTTATCAATTTCCCAACAAAAATTGTCTCTTTCTTATAATTCCAAAAAGCTATTTTCTGGCCATGAAAATATCACCTTCTTGTTATTATAAAGTTTAGGTTACTGAAATAGTAACGCATTGTAAAGCTTTGTAGCGAGATCAAACAATTCATTGACTTTGTAAATATGAGCATTTTAGGCAGAACCAATCAAGAATATAATGGCTTTAATAAAATGCAACTACAGATACAGAATTCTACATTTAAACACGGGATACATGTATGTACAGTAAACAGTAAAACTAACGCGACAGACGAATAACAAACAGGAGTGAGAATGGGATGAGAGGAAGATAAAATGAGAGATTGAGAGAGAGAGAGAGAGAGAGAGAGAGAGAGAGAGAGAGAGAGAGAGAGATCCGTAGGATCTCTCAGGATGGCAAATTTCATCTAGACATTTTTAACCTTTAAGAGACAACACCGAAAAACACAATCTTAATGCTCTAGCATCTCGGTAATTCAAATATACTTGCATTGTAATGGTTCTCATGTGTCTGAGGCTGAGCTCTGCTGCGCATGTGAGCGGCTGGTCTTTGTGGGTTCCGTTGGAGCGTCACGTGGTTTGCTGCGGTCTGGAGCGCGCAGTTTCAAAGAAGGCTTAAAAGTCTTTGACGTAAATTACCAAAGAGATAATTCAGACTAAGTTCATTTCTGGTGAAATGAACAAAGGGAAAAACAAACTTAAGAGAAAGAAAATAAAAAGAAGAGAACACGGCGTAAAGCTCCCTAAGGAGCCATCCGGATACCTCTCACAGGGAAAAACTCTCAACATGGAACTCTCGGGAGTCAGTCTTTTTATGGAAAGACTGGGTTCACGCCTCTGTTTGCGCGAACCCCCATGACTGTCCGATACTCTGAAGAGGACAACGTTTCCTTTGTCCTGTGGGGGGGGAATGCCCACTGGACTGAGGAGATGGTATTGAGCCGTTCGGCTCCAGAACCATGAGATGTGTAAAAGAATGCACATTACTGCATTCTGCTATCGGAATTCGGCTCCGTCAGATTGAGAGAATTACAGAGATATCAAACATGTCACAGAAATACATAGAAAAATAGAGCATTACATACATGCATATTATAAGCATTTAGTTCCTTCAAAGCAAGTTCGTTCCTTCAAACAAACGTCATACATGAAGTGAATATAAACTGGGAAACACATAAACATACAGGGATATATCGTATACAGTTGGCAATGGCTCATATTCTGAGTATAACACAGACTTTTACATGTGTGTGTGTGTGTGTGTGTTTGGGTGTCCTTCAGAGTTCGGGCTGGGTGGTGACCTCGTGCTCACCCCCCCCCCCCCCCCCCCCCCCCCGTTCCGGGGAGTGTATGGGTGTGCATATGGTGAGTTTAAGTTCGGGATAGTGGTTGATTATTTGTTGGAACAATGCCCATCTTGTTTGTGAGGTATCATGCAGGAAGGGTGTCCTTCAGTCAGAAGGGCGCCTCTTGGTCACATGTGATCAGAAAAAGGCACCCCTTTGTTTACTCGTTGGAGAAAAACGCTGTGTCTGCACTATAATCAGTAACTTACTCAAGTCCAACACCATACTTCTTTGTGTGTCCGTCCACAGTGAGTGGAGCTGTGTCAGTTGATTAAAAATCCCGTGATTCAATCAACTAGCAGGATTTAGCGATCTGGTTGCGGCTACACATAGAATCATATAACTTAGAGTACAATGATTCCACATAATTTGCAATCAATTTTGGATTTGATGTGATAACATCATTGATTTTAAGAGAGGAGATCGTTTGTCTTTTATGATTTCGTTTTTCTAGTGAAAAAAAATAACTTGTATTCTTTTCCCCTTTTTCTAACCACTTAGCTCTAGAATGGATAAATGCACCTTTTGCTATATTTATATAAATCTGATCAATTTGTGTTTTTATTGTCTCCAATCTGACTTTTTCATCTTCTGTAAGATTAACTTTTTTCAAAAGAAAGTCTAACTCTGTCATAAGTGCCTTTTCCTTATTCAAATTTTTTTTTTTACTTGCTTACTAAAATAGCCGATTGCCTAACTTTAAACTTAAACAATTCCCATTTCTTAACATGTGACATTTGCTTATTTCCAAAAATGAATTGAGCTACTTCTCGAACCTGGGTTACAAACCCTTCATTACCAAGCAAATTGTTGTTTAATTTCCAATAACCTCGTATACTATTATTTTTAACTTCAGTTCCAGAAAGTGTCAAAACAGCAGTTTTATGATCCGAAAGAGGTGCATGACTGTATGTAACATCCATGACATATTGGACAGACCCTGGGTTAATTAACCATAAATCAATCCTTGATTGTAAAGACCTAGAGGAGTTACTCCAAGAATAAAATTTTTCATTAAAATTCAAGAATCTCCAAATATCCTCTAAGGAAAGATGGACACTTAAAGCAGTAGTAAATTTTAATTTCGCATTAGAAAACGTGTGGGGTGGTAAACGATCTAAAAAATCATCTGGGGCATCGTTAAAATCACCACCCAATATCAAAAAGGCACCTTGATATTTCCCCATCAGTTCTGATATAGAATGAATGACCTCCGTAGACATATTTTTGGCTTGAGCTGAAGAATTATGACCATAAAAATTCCCTAAAACAAATAAAGAGTTATCCAATTTAACAACTACCAGTAACCATCTACCTTCTTTGGAGCTAACCGATTCCAATACGTCGCCTTTAAATTTATTTAGAAGAATAGCAACACCAGCCGAATGATGAGAACCATGACAAAAGATAACTTGATCACCCCACTGAGAACGCCACCATTTAACGTCAGAATCACAGGAATGAGTCTCTTGTAAAAAAATTATATTTGCATTTGTACGCCTAACAAAAATGAACACAGACTTCCTTTTAGTGCAGTCTCGTAAACCCCTAACATTCAGAGAAACAACTTTTAAACAACTAAAAACAAAATCAGACATGGAATAATCTTATTTGGATGTCAGAACAATGATATATAAAGAACCCTGAAACAACGAAAATTCACAAACCAGTCGGTATTGATCCACTCAAAAAATCAAGGAATCACATCACCCGGACGAACACAAATGGCCTGAAGATAGAGCACAAGATTTCAGTTCGACTGTTTACCCAGAGAAGTCAAAAACTCAGTCAATACTCATCTTGAAAGTCATCAACAGACAGTTTTTTTCCATCGATAAATGCATCTGCTCCACGAAAGTAGGCTCTTTTCCCCTCTTCTCTCGCCGCATTTACCCTTGGCCATAGCAGCTTCCTCTGTTGTCTTTCAGCAAATGTCAGGTCCTCTGCCAGGCGAACCCCTCTTTCCTTGAGAGCAGGATGGTCTCGTGCAGCTTTCCAGACTTTCTCTCTGTAGGATCTGAGCGCGAACTGGATGATGACCGGCCTAGGACGGTTACTTCCAGATCCAAGACGTCCAATCCTGTGGATTGTGTCGACAGAAAAAGGGATGTCATCTACCTCGTCTGGAGTCAGCATTTTTAGGATTTCAAGCACTTTGCTTCTTATATTTTCTCCATCTGTTTCTCTCAAATTATTTAGCCTCAAATTCCATCTCCTACTGTAGATCTCGGCCTGATCGCACTTGCCTTGAACCATCCGGACCACCTGCTCAATTTGCGATACCTTGTTCTCGTTAGCCTTGACTCTTGCAGATGGAGATTTCATCTCCTCGGCCACAAAATCAGTCGTCTTTGAAAGATTAACTATAGCGACCGAGTTCTGGGCAATCTGTTGTTCCACAGACGAAAAGCGATCATTAAGAGCGTTGACAGCACGAAGTATGTCAGCATTAGATACATTGAGATCTTCTTCCTGACATGCTTTTTTTGAAAGAGGGCTACCTGTTGGAGTATTTGGGGATGAATCAGCTCCAGCTGATGCTTCGAAAAGCGAAGAAAGTAACTTTCTATCCTTGTTCTTTGGCATGATGGATAATTCGCACGTGGTCTTGCAGTGTGCTCGGTCAAGGCTGCGTCACAGTCAGGTGAAATTTTTATAAAGTCTATTTATTGCATTGTTCCCTTAAAGAGTTACCACTTCATGGCTTGTAATGAAGCTTTACAATTTCGTCCAGAAGATACGACTCCTCAAAACGCCTCAGAGCTCGAACTAGCACAACCGTTCAGGTCGCCATCTTGCGCCACCCCGTTATCACGGATGTCCAGTATGAGGAATTGTCCATATGACGCGTGATGCAGAAGAGGTCAGTATGAACCACGTGAGATGATTGACAGCTGTACAGCGAATGAAATCGCTCTGAGGTCAAATATGACGGCAAATCAGGAAGAGAAGATACACATCTCGCTCCGTTCGAATTCTCGCTCCATTTGAACACAAATAAACCGGATAAGACGATAATTAATGTTTTATGAGTGATGATTTCTATTCAAAACAACAAACGTTACAGATTAAATATTTTGCACTCCTGGCATAAATTAAGAAATTAATATCACTGCAAACCAGTTTAATCATAAACAGTGGTCAAATATCGAAGCTGGAGACTTAAACCTTTCTAATGATGCTGAGTTTGTCCAGATCAAGTAAGAGTGTGATGTTTTGACGAGTAAAGAATGTTGAACAACAATAATCCGGGATCACCGGTGATCTTTGACGGTTAAGGGGTTTTAACACTCTCTCTCTCTCTCTCTCTCTCTCTCTGTGTGTGGTGTTGCATGCTGGGAGTGAGTGCGGTGTGTGAGAGGCACGTGTGAGAGCGTGAAGTTTCTTAATTTTTCTTTTTTGTTGTTGTTCAATTTATTTATTTTTTGCACAGGATTCATCTATTATCTTTTTATTTATTTTTTCCCTTTCACTTTCTTGATCACAACAGGAGAACAGGTAGGCCATGATAACATTATTTCTGCATCTCGCATGAACAAGGCAGTTGTCGTCTTTTTAAAAAACGAACAACTAGTAACCAGGATAATTGAAAGTGGCATTTGGGTGAAAGAAACATTTGTACCCGTTACACCTCTTTTTGCTCCAGCTACAAAAGTTACCATTTCCAACATACCTCCTTTTATTAAAGATGACGCGATAGTGCGAGAATTAACTCGGTTCGGAAAGATGGCTAGTGCTGTAAAAACTATTCCATTGGTTTGTAAATCCACCGAACTCAAGCATGTGTTGTCTTTTAGACGACAAGCGTTTATGTTTTTGACCGCTCCTACTAAAACACTGGATGTTTCGTTTCGAGTGACATGTGGAGAGAGCTCTTATATGGTTTACGCGAGTACTGATACGTTACGTTGTTTTGAGTGTGGAGATATCGGCCATAAGAGATTGTCTTGCCCTCATAAACAACAGGCCGAGGATGAAGCAGGGACGTCGGGTGTGGCGGGTGCGAGTAGTGGTGCGACTGCAGTGGGGAAGCCGTTGAGTGACGCAAGTGCTCGGAAAGAGGATGGAGATGCAAAGGGAGTAAATGAAGTTAGTGATGGAGTAGAGGTGAGTGTAATCGCGTCTGGAAGTATTGAGGGTACAAACGAAGAAGTTTCGCCTATTAGGGGTGCACGATATATCGAATCAATATCGTTATCGCGATATCACGTTGCTCGATATCATTATCGAAAGTCTCACGATAATTATGCCAATTTTTTTATGCGTCCCCATCCGACATGCAGACGGAGTAGGCCTAACTGAAGGAAAATTCAAATTGATCGAAAGTACGTAGGAGGGCGGAGTCATGCTTGCATGGAGCCTCAGCGGGAACATAAATCAGTGAAGAAATAGACAGAGACAACAAAACGAAGCGAAAGAAAAGAAAGGACCTAAAGAGAGAGCAAAGAGAGCAAAAGAAAGAACACAAAAGTAAGGAAATTTGTGTTGCTCAGCAGGGATGGAAATTGCACCCGCCACCAGCCAAATGCGGGTGATTTTGTGTTGTGGCGGGTAAACTCGCTTCACCCACCGTGGCGGCGGGTAAATAAAAATAGCATCATGCAACGTTCGTCTGTTACAGGACAAATTAGTTTGAATAAATGAGCAGACGATTAGCAAGACAACTAGCCGTGAATGTGCTTTCCAACACACAATCCTTTAAAAAAAAAAACAGGGCTATTCTGGTGGGTGCGCGTGTTCATGTTACAAGGCTGGCGCTGCCAATAAAGCTAAAATCTGTCACAAAGAACCGGCAAAAGTAATGATTATGAATATGTAAAATATAGCAAGGAGATATTTTAATTATTTATGATTATTTATTATTTATAATTCTTTGTCCGTGTCAGTTGGAAAGAGTTGACGATGCTGACTCGCGATCTTCAGTAGCCATAGTGAACGCGCAGAGAGAAATGCACATTTCATACGGAGGATCACATAAAGCAGAGAGCAGTCCGTGTCTGTTTTCTTTCGTTTTAAAAAGTTTTGTTTAAAAGTAGACATGTCTGTGAGAGAGGCTTCCTTATACACTGAGTTTCGGTTCATTTATGAGATGAGCTCCAGTTCACACGCCGGCGCCTCCGTTTCGTGATTATCTATCGTCTGCTATATTTAATTCTTATTTATTAAATCCAGGCAATTGGTTGAAGAAACATTGATTAAAATTAAGATACAATTAATACAAAACGAAATTCACTTTAAAGAAAGGTTTTGTAACAGAGATTGAAGAGCAAAATTTAGTTCCAGACGAAACTGGACAAGTGTAAATGCATCTGGTTGTTGAAACCACATAGGCCTATGTAAATTTTCTCTCAAAAATGCAAAAAAAAATAAACATGTGGGAACATGTTATATAGGCGATATGTAAATGTTATAGCCAGATATGACGGCGCTACTGCAACACGCATACCGCAGATGAGCATTTCTTCATCAAGCCAACTAGCAAACTATCGCAAATGAAAGCGAAAGTAAGTCGCAGACGCTTAACACACCATCATCATCATTAAAAGTAAAGAAACGAAATGAACTTACCAGTGCTGTTGCCGCTCTGTTATTGCGGTCTTTGATTTCGATTTTAGCTGTAGATCAATAAAACGCAGCATATCTGTTGCTTTCGCTGACTTGAACTTCATTAAAACTGCATATAGCGCGGGAATTGAAGATCGGATTTATATCCGTTTTGCGAAAACACATTTATGTGACCAGTTGTAAAATGGAATCGTTTTGATAAATCAGATAACTAACATTATGCGATCTGAGAAAACGCATGAAGTGCCCAGGTGCCGGGGAAAGTGCAAATGAATTGGCCTTCTAAAGGCGGTTGTTGATGGGCCCTGTTTCTCTTGACATTTTCTTTTTATTTCTTTTTACTTGTTTTTTAAGATTAATTTTATTGTTTCTAACATTTCCTGTTCTATAGACATGCTCATTTATTTATTTATATACTGTTCAACCAGTAAAACATGTCCTGTTCTGTAGTAGACATGGTTATTATTTATTTATTCATGTTGTACAAGGCCAAGTCTGTTGAAAATAAAACCTTGTTATAATAATTTGTTTTATTTGTTATAAATCTATTTTGATGCATTTGATGCACAAAAATGTCCTTTATTGTGGGGATAATAACATGCGTTATCACTCAGATAAGTGTTGCTAGCATGTTTTTAGCATGTTTAGAACTCAATGGCATATTTACTATGTTGCTAGTACTGCATCACAGTGTCAAATATGTCACTTCCTTTTGACAGTAGGTGGCGCTATTACTTTAACTTAAAATTGTAATGCGGATTTGTTCAGGCCATGACTCTTATCAAACGTGTGAAGTTTGGGGCAGATTTGACATTCCATGCCTCAGTTACAGCAAATTCCTATTTAATTGCAGTAATAGCATGCATTGGCACTTATTTAAGTGTTTGCTAGAATGTTTCTAGTATGTTGCTAGCATGTTTAACACTTGCTGGCACTTTTTTATATATTATTAGAAGTCTACAACAGTGTTAAACATGTCACTTCCTGTTGCCAGCAGGTGGCGCTATGACTGTAACTGAATATGAGCATGGACATGTGTTCAGGACATAACTCTTATCAAACGTGTGAAGTTTGGGGCAGATTGGACATTGTTTGCCTGAGTTACAGCAACTTCCTGTTTCATGGCGAAACATCAAAATTTGTCAGGCCGCCGAGGACACGCCCTTTGACGAAAACTCAAGATCTTCGCAATTTAACGTCGCAAAGGCCTTAAGATTACACTCACCAAATTTGAAGATGATCAGATTAAAACTGTAGGAGGAGTTCGTTAAAGTACGAGGCCTGAAAATGGCAAAAACTGCACAAAAATCTGAGAGGAAGTTCAAAATGGCTGACTTCCTGTTGTGTTTAGGGCTACGCTCCAAGAGACTTTTTTGTAGGTATTGGGCCATTACATGTATGTACCGAATTTCGTACGTGAAACGTAACGCGAGGCGCACTCCGTTGAACCTTTATAGGTGGCGCTATCGAGCCATTTTGCCCCGCCCAATTTTGAAACGCATATCAGATGTAAATTTTCGCCAGTTCTGACGCGTGTGCAAATTTTCGTGAGTTTTCGTGCATGTTTAGGCCCTCAAAAATGCGATTCATTGCGGAGAATAATAATAATAATAATTAAAGCTGCAAGCAGCATTGAAAGGGCCCTCGCACACGTGCCATCGCCACCCGGTGGCTTTAGGAAGACAGAGCACGGTGGGCAATGTGCATTTAAGTAGATAAATATAGTGGGAGTATGTCAAAGTCAGTTACAAAAATGTCCTTTATTGTGGGGATAATAGCATGCGTTATCACTCAGATAAGTGTTGCTAGCATGTTTTTAGCATGTTTAGAACTCAATGGCATATTTACTATGTTGCTAGTACTGCATCACAGTGTCAAATATGTCACTTCCTTTTGACAGTAGGTGGCGCTATTACTTTAACTTAAAATTGTAATGCGGATTTGTTCAGGCCATGACTCTTATCAAACGTGTGAAGTTTGGGGCAGATTTGACATTCCATGCCTCAGTTACAGCAAATTCCTATTTAATTGCAGTAATAGCATGCATTGGCACTTAGTTAAGTGTTTGCTAGAATGTTTCTAGTATGTTGCTAGCATGTTTAACACTTGCTGGCACTTTTTTATATATTATTAGAAGTCCACAACAGTGTTAAACATGTCACTTCCTGTTGCCAGCAGGTGGCGCTATGACTGTAACTGAATATGAGCATGCACATGTGTTCAGGACAGAACTCTTATTAAACTTGTGAAGTTTTGGGCAGATTGGACATTGCCTTCTTAAGTAAAAACAACTTCCTGTTTCATAGCATTAGCATGCTTTAGCACTTAGCTAAGAATTGCTAGCATGTTTATAACTCAATGGCATATTTACTATGTTGCCAGTACTGCATCACACTGTTAAACATGTCACTTCCTGTTGCCAGTAGGTGGCGCTATTACTATAGCTGAAAATTGTCATGTAGATGTGTTCAGGGCAGGACTCTTATCAAATGTGTGAAGTTTGGGGCAGATTGGACATTGCCTTAAGTAACAACAACTTCCTGTTTCATTGCATTAGCATGCTTTAGCACTTAGCTAAGAATTGCTAGCATGTTTTAACATGTTTCTAACATGTGTATAACTCAATGGCATATTTACTATGTTGCTAGTACTGCATCACAGTGTAAAACGTGCACGGAGGGGAATGTGCATTTATGTAGTAAATATAGGAGGAGTATGTCAATGTCAGTTACAAAAATGTCCTTTATTATGGGGATTATACAATGTGTTTTCACTCAGATAAGTGTTGCTAGCATGTTTTAGCATGTTTCTAGCATGCTTGGAACTCAATGGTATATCTAAATTTGTTGCTAGTACTGCATCACATTGTAGATGTCACTTCCTGTTGACAGTAGGTGGCGCTATTACTATAAGTGAAAATTGTCATGTAGATGTGTTCAGGGCAGGACTTTTATCAAAAGTGTGACGTTTGGGGCAGATTGGACATTCCTTGCCTGAGTTAAAACAACTTCCTGTTTCATGGCATTAATAGCATGATTTAACACTTAACTAAGTATTGCTAGCATGCTTTAGCATGTTTCTAACATGTTTAACACTCAATGGCATATTTTACTATGTTCCTAGTACTGCATCACAGTGTAAAACATGTCACTTCCTGTTGACAGTAGGTGGCGCTAATACTATATCAGAAAATTAACAGAAAATTATCATGTAGATGTGTTCAGGCCATGACTCTTATCAAACGTGTGAAGTTTGGGGCAGATTGGACATTGCCTTCTTGAGTAACAACAACTTCCTCTTTCATTGCATTAGCATGCCTTAGCACTTAGCTAAGAATTGTTAGCATGTTTTAACATGTTTCTAACATGTTGAACACTCAATGGCATATTTTACTGTGTTGCTAGTACTGCATCACAGTGTAAAACATGTCACTTCCTGTTGACAGTAGGTGGCGCTATTACTATAACAGAAAATTAACAGAAAATTATCATGTAGATGTGTTCAGGCCATGACTCTTATCAAACGTGTGAAGTTTGGGGCAGATTGGACATTGCCTTCTTGAGTAACAACAACTTCCTCTTTCATTGCATTGGCATGCTTTAGCACTTAGCTAAGTGTTTGCTAGCATGTTTTAGCATGTTTCTAGTATGTTGCTAGCATGTTTAGCACTTGCTGGCACTTTTTTATATGTTATTAGTAGTCCACAACAGTGTTAAACATGTCACTTCCTGTTGCCAGCAGGTGGCGCTATGACTGTAACTGAATATGAGCATGGACATGTGTTCAGGGCAGGACTCTTATCAAACGTGTGAAGTTTGGGGCAGATTGGACATTGCCTTCCTGAGTAACAAAAACTTCCTGTTTCATTGTATTAGCATGCTTTAGCACTTAGCTAAGAATTGCTAGCATGTTTTAACATGTTTCTAACATGTTTATAACTCATTGGCATAATTAATATGTTGCTAGTACTGCATCACAGTGTTAAACATGTCACTTCCTGTTGCCAGTAGGTGGCGCTATTACTATAACTGAATATTCTCATGTAGATGTGTTCAGGCCATGACTCTTATCAAACGTGTGAAGTTTGGGGCAGATTGGACATTCCATACCTGAGTTACAGCAAATTCCTATTGAATTGCAGTAATAGCATGCTTTAGCACTTAGCTAAGTGCTTGCTAGCATGTTTTAGCATGTTTCAAGTATGTTGTTAGCATGTTTAACACTTGCTGGCACTTTTTTATATGTTATCAGGAGTCCACAACAGTGTTAAACATGTCACTTCCTGTTGCCAGCAGGTGGCGCTATGACTGTAACTGAATATGAGCATGGACATGTGTTCAGGACAGAACTCTTATCAAACATGTGAAGTTTGGGGCAGATTGGACATTGTTTGCCTGAGTTACAGCAACTTCCTGTTTCATGGCGAAACATCAAAATTTGTCAGGCCGCCGAGGACACGCCCTTCGACGAAAACTCAAGATCTTCGCAATTTAACGTCGCAAAGGCCTTAAGATTAGACTCACCAAATTTGAAGATGATCAGATTAAAACTGTAGGAGGAGTTCGTTAAAGTACGAGGCCTGAAAATGGCAAAAACTGCACAAAAATCTGAGAGGAAGTTCAAAATGGCTGACTTCCTGTTGTGTTTAGGGCTACGCTCCAAGAGACTTTTTTGTAGGTATTGGGCCATTACAGGTATGTACCGAATTTCGTACACGTACGTGAAACGTAACGCGAGGCGCACTCCGTTGAACCTTTATAGGTGGCGCTATCGAGCCATTTTGCCCCGCCCAATTTTGAAACACATATCAGATGTAAATTTTCGCCAGTTCTGACGCGTGTGCAAATTTTCGTGAGTTTTCGTGCATGTTTAGGCCCTCAAAAATGCGATTCATTGCGGAGAAGAAGAAGAAGAAGAATAAATATAGCTGCGAGCAGCGATTACGGGCCCAAGCCGGTGGCACCGCAACCCCGGTGCCTTTAGTACCTAAAGGCACCGGGGTGGCGGTTCCACCGGCTTTGGCCCTTCATCGCTGCTCGCAGCTATATTTATATATATATATATAAACAGCCCGGTGGCACCGCCACCCCGGTGCCTTTGGGGTTATTGTGCACAACGTGCAAAAACGTAACCCCGCTTTGACTGTCGAAAAGAAGTGTGCTGTAGAGCTTGCATCAGTGTGGGCTCTGCAAAAGTCCGCATCGAGGGCACATATCAACCACAAAGTATGCGTGAGCAACCTTCTGAAACCTAAAATGAAAAATGAGACACCCTACGGTCTCATGGATTTAACAGACACATGAAATAAGTACACAAGACCGAAAATTCATATGAAGTGTGCCATTTGGGACAGGGCCTATGATTGTGAACCACAATAGCCACATATATGAGATAATTTAAATTTAGAATATTTTTTAATGTCATAGGATGTCATATGTCAATATGTTTTGTAGCACTTAAATGTGTAAATCCAGAAGCCTAGTATTTATCAGGAAGTCTTTGTCCTTTGCCTGTCAACCTGATTTGTCTCTGCCTTTTCTGTTCTGCCCTGTTTGCCATTGTTCACCCTGCCTGTCTTGACCATTCTTAATAAAAAGCTGCAAATGGATTCAAAAAGACAAGGCCTTAAACTTGAACAAGGATTAAACTCTTGTAACTGTAACAGACACCAAGGCACAATCACACACACACACACACACACACACACACGCACGCAGTTTAAAAACAAAAAAATATTTATCCAACCTCATTTAAAAACAGTCTGTGAGTGCCATCTTTTGGACATTCATCATATTGCATTGGTTTTCATTTCTTGTCCTCAAACAGAGCACTAATCTGTTTATTTTTAAGTTAAACATTCTACATTTATTAAAAAAGAAACATCAAATGTGTTTTGAGTCATAGTATTATTTTATACAGAAATAAATTATTTGTAATTCAGATGAGAATAAAGTTAGTGTTTTACAATTTTAAGGAAAACAAATATATTGTTCTGAAATATAGCACATTCATTTTAAATTCATTCAGCTTCAATTACCAATACAATCTTAATTGTATTTAAAGCAAACTATACATTTAAAAGATCTGGGTTCTATGCATATTTTGTAATTTATAAAAATACAAAATTGTTATGCAAAAAGACAAGGCCTTAGAGATTTCTTTATCCTTTAATATAGGAAAAATCACACAGCAATGAAAGGCTTAATCTCTTGTCACTGTAACAGACAGCCAGCCACACACACACACACACACATAAACACAGACACCAGCCCTCCCTCCCCCTCCCTCCCCACACAGACAGCCACACACACACACACACACACACACACACACACACACACACACACACACACACACACAGAACATAGGCTACTCCGTCATTTTGTTCATAGAGGACATAATTCAAACTGCAAAGTGTTTAATTATATTTGTGGACACTCGCAACAAAGCACAACATTGTGCTTTTGTAAAGTAAATTCAAGCAATCCGCCTCCGAAATTTAAAATTAAACGAAAATGCTCACCTCTGCACGGGCATACCTAATATATTTATATATAAATACAATTGGCTTACCTGATTTTGAACACAAGAGGGCAGTATAGCCCTATGTATTACTTGATGTATTTATTTTTTGACTGAATAGCGCATTCTGGCTGTTTTAAAACTTGTACATTATTTTTAAATTGAAAACAAGAATAAAATGGGTTTAGTTTAGTGTTTCCTTTTTTGACATGATTTTTAATCCCTCGCCATAGCAAAACAATTTGAGATATTCAATTTCCGTTCACAATATAGCATCTTTAATGTATTTTCATCATGTTGAAAAAGTCTGGTGGGAATTAAATAAACCACTTAAAAGGAGTAAGTACAAATGTAGAGGCTGGATTTGCAAAACATCATTCATCATATTGCATTGGTTTTAATTTATTGTCCTCAAACAGAACACTAATCTATTTATAAAAGTTACACATTCTACATTGATTAAAAAAGAAACATCAAATATGTTTTTAGTCATAGTATTTTTTTATACAGAAATAAATTATTTGTAATTCAGATGAGAATAAAGTTAGTGTTTTACATTTTTAAGGAAAACAAATATATTGTTCTGAAATATAGCACATTCATTTAAAATTCATTCAGCTTCAATTACCAATACAACCTTAATTGTATTTAAAGCAAACTATACATTTAAAAGATCTGGGTTCTATGCATATTTTGTCATTTAAAAAAATACAAAATTGTTATGCAAAAAGACAAGGCCTTAGAGATTTATTTATCCTTTAATGCAGGAAAAATCACACAGCAATGAAAGGCTTAATCTCTTGTCACTGTACAGACAGCCAGCCACACACACACACACACACACACACACACACACACACACACACACATAAACACAGACACCAGCCCTCCCTCCCCCTCCCTCCCTCCCTCCCTCCCCACACAGACAGCCACACACACACACACACACAGAATGGGGAGGGGGCCCTCTCTCTGTCAGAGAGAGACAGAGAGATACCATTTCAAGAAATCCACATTCAAACCACAATATCTGACGTTCTGAGGGTCGGAGATAATGACTTTAAATTAGAAAGTTGTTCGGCTTGAAAAGAAGAATATACACGCTGAGTTTTGTAACTGTAGGTAAAACTAACTAAGTTATAACACACTTTATATGTCCTTTTTTAGTCATGAAAATTCATTTCCTCGCCACGGCCAAACTGTTCGAGATATCAAAAATCCGTCCGCAATTTAGCATCCTCAATGTCTTGACTTCACGCACACCGAGTTTGGCGATGATTGAATGAATTGCCTAGGAGTAGTACTTCACATTCCACAGCAAGCGTTTTCCAAACAACCTATAATAGCCGACTTCCTGTTGGGCTGGCGTAAAACTTGACCGGGGTTAAGATGTTCGGCCCGATGAGATCTATATGTGTACTGAGTTTCATATTAATTCATGCAAGCGTGTTGGATATATGGACCAAATTGTCGGACCCCGTTCAAGGGGGCGCTGTTGAGCCCCCCTGCCACGCCCGGGTACCAGCTTCAGCCCGGCCCTGATGGCCGTGGGTTCTGACCTGTGTGCAAAATTTCAAGCGTTTTTGAGCACGTTAAGAGCCCCAAAAGCCCTTGAAACCTTGAAATCCATTAAAAGCAATAGACAAATCCCTCACACACAGAGACAGAGAGAGAGGGAGAGAAAATTCTCAGAAACATCCATATCAATAATCCTTTCACAAGTCTACATCTGGCGTGTGTTTACATTATACACATAAAGTTTGAAGCAAATCGGGTAAAAATAAGAGGGTGATTTCAAAGCATTTTGAAAGTGACACACTTCCTGCTGCCAGTTGGTGGCGCTATAACATTGACTCACAATAGTCACATCCATGTGATTGGACTCTTACAACGAACACACTGCTGAAGTTTCATCAAGATCAGTTAATGTATGCAGAAGTTATAACACACTTCCTGTTTCCATTATTCGCCATAAATTCGTTTCCTCGCCACGGCCAAACCGTTCGAGATATCAAAAATCCCCTCGCAACTTTTCATCGTCAATCTCTTGACTTCATGCTGACCGAGTTTCGTGGCGATTGGTTGAATTCTCTAGGAGGAGTATATCGAATTCCATTGCATGCGTTTTCCAAACAACCCTTAATAGACGACTTCCTGTTGGGCTGGGGTAAAAAGTAAAAGTACAAAGGATATATTAACCGATGAGATCTATATGTGTACCGAGTTTCATATTATTACATGCAAGCGTGTTTGATTTATGGACCAAGTTTTCGGACCCCGTTCCAGGGGGCGCTGTCGAGCCCCCCTGCCACGCCCAGGTACCAGCTTCAGCCCAGCCCTGATAACCGCGGGTTCTGACCCATGTGCAAAGTTTCAAGAGTTTTTGAGCACGTTAAGGGCCCCAAAATTGCCCAAATAGTCGTAAGAAAAATATAGAAAATGACTTTCCAAACCCATAATAACCGACTTCCTGTTGGGCTGACGTAAAACTTAGAGTGCGAAAGTTGTTCGGCCCGATGAGATCTATAAGTGTACCGAGTTTCAGATTATTACATGCAAGCGTGTTTGATATATGGACAAGTGTTCAAATCCCGTTCCAGGGGGCGCTGTCGAGCCCCCCTGCCACGCCCGGGTACCAGCTTCAGTCCGGCCCTGATGGCCGCGGGTTCTGATCTGTGTGCAAAGTTTCAAGAGTTTTCGAGCACGTTAAGGGCCCCAAAAGTGCCCAAAAGGTAGTAAAATAATAATAAAAAGAATAAGAAGAATAAATTAAAGCTGCAAGCAGCGATGAAAGGGCCCTCGCACCCGTGCCACCGCCACCCGGTGGCTTCAGGAAGACAGAGCACGGTGGGCAATGTGCATTTAAGTAGGTAAATATAGGAGGAGTATGTCAAAGTCAGTTACAAAAATGTCCTTTATTATGGGGATAATTGTATGCGTTATCAGTCAGATAAGTTTTGCTAGCATGTTTTACCATGTTTCTAGCATGTTTAGAACTCAATGGCATATTTAATATGTTGCTAGTCGCATCACAGTGTTAAACATGTCACTTCCTGTTGACAGTAGGTGGCGCTATTACTTTAACTGAAAATTGTCATGTAGATGTATTCAGGGCATGACTCTTTTCAAACGTGTGAAGTTTAGGGCAGATTGGACATTGCATTTTTCAGTAACAACAACTTCCTTTTTCATTGCATTAGCATGCTTTAGCACTTAGCTAAGAATTGCTAGCATGTTTTAACATGTTTATAACTCAATGGCATATTTACTATGTTGTTAGTACTGCATCACAGTGTAAAACATGTCACTTCCTTTTGCCAGTAGGTGGCACTATTACTATAACTGAAAATTATCATGTAGATGTGTTCAGGCCATAACTCTTATCAAACATGTGAAGTTTGGGACAGATTGGACATTGCCTTCTTGAGTAACAACAACTTCCTGTTTCATTGCATTAGCATGCTTTAGTATTTAGCTAAGAATTGCTAGCATGTTTTAACATGTTTATAACATGTTTAGAACTCAATGGCATATTTAATATGTTGCTAGTACTGCATCACAGTGTTAAACATGTAACTTCCTGTTGCCAGTAGGTGGCGCTATTACTTTAACTGAAAATTGTCATGTAGATTTGTTCAGGGCAGGACTCTTATCAAACATGTGAAGTTTGGGGCAGATTGGACATTGCCTTCTTGAATAACAACAACTTCCTATTTAATTGCATTCGCATGCTTAAGCGCTTAGCTAAGAATTGCTAGCATGTTTTAACATGTTTATAACATGTTTAGAACTCAATGGCATATTTACTATGTTGTTAGTACTGCATCACAGTGTAAAACATGTCACTTCCTTTTGCCAGTAGGTGGCACTATTACTATAACTGAAAATTATCATGTAGATGTGTTCAGGCCATAACTCTTATCAAACATGTGAAGTTTGGGACAGATTGGACATTGCCTTCTTGAGTAACAACAACTTCCTGTTTCATTGCATTAGCATGCTTTAGTATTTAGCTAAGAATTGCTAGCATGTTTTAACATGTTTATAACATGTTTAGAACTCAATGGCATATTTAATATGTTGCTAGTACTGCATCACAGTGTTAAACATGTAACTTCCTGTTGCCAGTAGGTGGCGCTATTACTTTAACTGAAAATTGTCATGTAGATTTGTTCAGGGCAGGACTCTTATCAAACATGTGAAGTTTGGGGCAGATTGGACATTGCCTTCTTGAATAACAACAACTTCCTATTTAATTGCATTCGCATGCTTAAGCGCTTAGCTAAGAATTGCTAGCATGTTTTAACATGTTTATAACATGTTTATAACTCAATGGCATATTTACTATGTTGGTAGTACTGCATCACACTGTTAAACATGTCACTTCCTGTTGCCAGTAGGTGGCGCTATTACTTTAACTGAAAATTGTCATGTAGATTTGTTTAGGGCAGGACTCTTATCAAACGTGTGAAGTTTGGGGCAGATTGGATATTGCCTTCTTCAGTAACAACAACTTCCTGTTTCATTGCAATAGCATGCTTTAACGCTTAGCTAATAATTGCTAGCATATTTTAACATGTTTCTAACATGTTTTAACATGTTTCTAACTCAATGGCATATTTACTATGTTGCTAGTACAGCATCACAGTGTTAAACAGGTCACTTCCTGTTGCCAGTAGGTGGTGCTATTACTATAACTGAATATTCTCATGTAGATGTGTTCAGGCCATGACTCTTATCAAACGTGTGAAGTTTGGGGCAGATTGGACATTACATGCCTGAGTTACAGCAAATTCCTATTTAATTGCAGTAATAGCATGCTTTAGCACTTAGCTAAGTGTTTGCTAGCATGTTTTAGCATGTTTCTAGTATGTTGTTAGCATGTTTAGTGCTTGCTGGCACTTTTTTATATGTTATTAGGAGTCCACAACAGTGTTAAACATGTCACTTCCTGTTGCCAGTAGGTGGCGCTATGACTGTAACTGAATTTGAGCATGGACATGTGTTCAGGACAGAACTCTTATCAAACGTGTGAAGTTTGGGTCAGATTGGACATTGTTTGCCTGAGTTACAGCAACATCCTGTTTCATGGCGAAACATCAAAATTTGTCAGGCCGCCGAGGACACGCCCTTCGACGAAAACTCAAGATCTTCGCAATTTAACGTCGCAAAGGCCTTAAGATTAGACTCACCAAATTTGAAGATGATCAGATTAAAACTGTAGGAGGAGTTCGTTAAAGTACGAGGCCTGAAAATGGCAAAAACTGCACAAAAATCTGAGAGGAAGTTCAAAATGGCTGACTTCCTGTTGTGTTTAGGGCTATGCTCCAAGAGACTTTTTTGTAGGTATTGGGCCATTACATGTATGTACCGAATTTCGTACACGTACGTGAAACGTAGCAGGAGGCGCACTCCGTTGAACCTTTATAGGTGGCGCTATCGAGCCATTTTGCCCCGCCCAATTCTGAAACGCATATCAGATGTAAATTTTCGCCAGTTCTGACGCGTGTGCAAATTTTCGTGAGTTTTCGTGCATGTTTAGGCCCTCAAAAATGCGATTCATTGCGGAGAAGAAGAAGAATAATAATAAATATAGCTGCGAGCAGCGATTACGGGCCCAAGCCGGTGGCACCGCAACCCCGGTGCCTTTAGTACCTAAAGGCACCGGGGTGGCGGTTCCGCCAGCTTTGGCCCTTCATCGCTGCTCGCAGCTATATTTATATATATATATATATATATATATATATATATATATATATATATAAACGGCCCGGTGGCACCGCCACCCTGGTGCCTTTAGGGTTATTGTGCACGACGTGCAAAAACGTTACCCCGCTTTGACTGTCGAAAAGAAGTGTGCTGTAGAGCTTGCATCAGTGTGGGCTCTGCAAAAGTGTGCATCAAGGGCACATATCAACCACAAAGTATGCGTGAGCAACCTTCTGAAACCTAAAATGAAAAATAAAACACCCTACATCCTACATGGATTTAACGGACACATGAAATAAGTACACAAGACCGAAAATTCATATGAAGTGTGCCATCTGGGACAGGGCCTATGATCGTGAACCACAATAGCCACATATATGAGATCATTTAAATTTAGAATAATTTTTAATGTCATAGGTCAATATGTTTTGCAGCACCTGTCAACCTGGTTTGTCTCTGCCTTTTCTGTTCTGCCCTGTTTGCCATTGTTCACCCTGCCTGTCTTGACCATTCTTAATAAAAAGCTACAAATGGATTCCCCTAGCCTGACCCTGCCTCATTACAACACATATGCTGCATCTGCTCGCTATCTGCTGAACAGCTCTGGTAGTTCCGCTTCAGCACTGATGATGTTATAAGAATAGTGCGCTCTGGTTGGTCTGGATTATTCTGGATTTTTTATTTTATACAGAAATAAGTTGTTTATAAATCAGATGAGAATAAAGTTAGTGTTGATAACATTTTTAAGGATAACATATTGATCTAATATATATATATATATATATATATATATATATATATATATATATATATATATATATATATATATATAGCACATTAATTTTAAATTCATTCAGCTTTAATCACAAAACATACAATCTTAATTTTATTTAAAGCAAACAATACATTGCTACCGGGTATATTCGGTACCCACTCATAGGAGTTGCTTTCAGTCACTTCTGTGTTTATCTAAGCGCGGGGCTCCAGACTAACTTTTTTACTAGGAGCACTGTAGCCTATATAAAGCACAAAATAGTGTCTGTGTATATTAAACTGCAAAAATACTATTTAAATATTAACACTGCTTGTCTTTGTGTGAATGAATGGCGCAGACGCACGGTTTCATTTAACGTTAGCTACCTCTCTCTCTCTCTCACACACACACACACACTGAAGCATGAGCAGCACTCGCGCTGTTTTCAGTCTCTGCTGCCTCACGATATGATGACATGATTCATGATTCAATTCACTCTGAGAGTCACTTCATGAGCATGTGAGCGAATCGTTTGAACGAATGAATTAATGACTCGCTCATTAAGACGGTCGCCTGGCGACACCTAATGGTGGTTTAGTGTTTAAAAGTATCATTCTTTCCAACAATAGTCAACAAACTTATATTTAAAACAATCTCATAACATTATATAATGCATTGTACTTTTTCAGTGTAAAATATTTAATTTGATCAGCCCTACCTAGGACAATTAGCAGCCCTATAGTGTCTTATTATTCAAAATATTGATAAAATTTAGAAATAAAAAATGAAAGATGAACTATATATTTAATAAAACTAGACTAGAGGATGCCCTGCAGATATTACAATATGCAGATTTAAATATATAATTTGGTGTGTGTGTGTGTGTGTGTGTGTGTGTGTGTGTGTGTGTGTGTGTGTGTGTGTGAGTCCCAGCAAAGATCAGCAGCAGTAGTCAAATTTCATAAAACACGAGAGTAAAGAGCTGACTGAATAGATGATGAAGGAATATTGTGTGTAAAAGCAGCTATTTAAGAGAATCTGTCATTATACTGTTTTGTTGTTGTGTTTTCCATGAAGAATAATAGGCTATTGAACTCACAATTCAAGCATTTTAAAATGAAACTAACGGCTGCACGTGCATTCATAACGATGCGCGTACACAGCGATTTCATTCATAAATATAATTTTGGACACAAGAGGGCAGTATAGCTCTATTTATGATTCAGTGTTTATCACCCACAGAGCCCTCCCCTCCCCCTCACACACACACACATACAGACAGACGCAGAGAGAGAGGGAGAAAAAATTCATAGAATCCACATTCAAACCACAATATCTGACTTTCTCTTGGTCGAAGCTAATGACTGTAAATTAGAAAGTTGTTCGGCTCTAGGAGAAGAATATAAATATAGAGTTTTGTGACTGTAGGTCAAACGAACTAAGTTATAACACACTTCCTGCTTCACGTTTTTTTGCCATAATTTCGTTTCCTCGCCACGGCCAAACCGTTCGAGATATCAAAAATCCCCTGTCAATTTTTCATCCTCAATGTCTTGACTTCATGCTGACCGAGTTTCGTGGCGATTGGTTGAATTCTCTAGGAGGAGTATATCGAAGTCCAGGGGCATACGCTTCCAAACAAACCATAATAGCCGACTTCCTGTTGGGCTGGGGTAAAAAGTAAAAGTACAATGGATATATGAACCGATGAGATCTATATGTGTACTGAGTTTCATATTATTACATGCAAGCGTGTTTGATTTATGGACCAAGTTTTCGGACCCCGTTCCAGGGGGCGCTGTCGAGCCCCCCTGCCACGCCCGGGTACCAGCTTTAGCCCGGCCCTGATGGCCGCGGGTTCTGACGCGTGTGCAAAGTTTCAAGAGTTTTTGAGCACGTTAAGGGCCCCCAAAGTGCGCTGAGAGTCTCAAAAGTATCCAAAAAGAATATTAAAGTTTGATGCGTTGTCACGGCAACAGCATCTAAGATATCAACAATCCTTTCACAGGTCTAAATCTGGCGTGTGTCTACATTATACACATCAAGTTTGAAGCAAATCGGGTAAAGCCTGTTTGATTTATGGACCAAGTTTTCAGACCCCCATTCCAGGGGGCGCTGTCGAGCCCCCCTGCCACGCCCAGGTACCAGCTTCAGCCCAGCCCTAATGGCCCCAGGTTCTAACCCGTGTGCAAAGTTTCAAGAGTTTTTGAGCACGTTAAGGGCCCCAAAGGTGCGTTAAGAGTCTCAAAAGCATCCAAAAAGAATATAAAAGTTTGATGCGTTGTCACGGCAACAGTATCTAAGATATCAATAATCCTTTCACAGGTCTACATCTGCTGTGTGTTTACATTATACACATCAAGTTTGAAGCAAATCGGGTAAAAATAAAAGGGTGATTTCAAAGCCTTTAGGAAGTGACACACTTCCTGCTGCCAGTTGGTGGCGCTATAACTTTGACTCACAATAGTCACATCCATGTTATTGGACTCTTACAGCGAACACACTGCTGAAGTTTCATCAAGATCAGTTAATGTTTGCAGAAGTTATAACACACTTCCTGTTTCCATTATTCGCCATAAATTCGTTTCCTCACCACGGCCAAACCGTTCGAGATATCAAAAATCCCCTGGCAACTTTTCATCCTCAGTGTCTTGACTTCATGCTGACCAAGTTTCGTGGCGATTGGTTGAATTCTCTAGGAGGAGTATATCGAATTCCAGGGGCATATGCTTCCAAACAAACCATAATAGCCGACTTCCTGTTGGGCTGGGGTAAAAAGTAAAAGTACAAAAGATATATGAATCGATGAGATCTATATGTGTACCAAGTTTCATATTATTACATTCAAGCGTGTTTGATTTATGGACCAAGTTTTCCGACCCTGTTCCAGGGGGCGCTGTCGAGCCCCCCTGCCACGCCCGGGTACCAGCTTTAGCCCGGCCCTGATGGCCGCGGGTTCTGACGCGTGTGCAAAGTTTCAAGAGTTTTTGAGCATGTTAAGGGCCCCAAAAGTGCGCTGAGAGTCTCAAAAGTATCCAAAAAGAATATTAAAGTTTGATGCGTTGTCACGGCAACAGCATCTAAGATATCAACAATCCTTTCACAGGTCTACATCTGGCGTGTGTCTACATTATACACATCAAGTTTGAAGCAAATCGGGTAAAGCCTGTTTGATTTATGGACCAAGTTTTTGGACCCCGTTCCAGGGGGCGCTGTCGAGCCCCCCTGCCACGCCCGGGTACCAGCTTCAGCCCGGCCCTGATGGCCGCGGTTTCTGACCCGTGTGCAAAGTTTCAAGAGTTTTTGAGCATGTTAAGGGCCCCAAAAGTGCGCTAAGAATCTCAAAAGTATCCAAAAAGAATATTAAAGTTTGATGCGTTGTCACGGCAACAGCATCTAAGATATCAACAATCCTTTCACAGGTCTACATCTGGCTTGTGTCTACATTATACACATCAAGTTTGAAGCAAATAGGGTAAAGCGTGTTGGATATATGGACCAAATTGTCGGACCCATTCAAGGGGGCGCTGTCGAGCCCCCCTGCCACGCCCGGGTACCAGCTTCAGCCTGGCCCTGATGGCCGTGGGTTTTGTCCCGTGTGCAAAGTTTCAAGAGTTTTCGAGCACGTTAAGAACCCCAAAAGTGCCCGAAAGCATAAAAAAGCACGAAAAAGCTTAAAAAAAGGAATATTAATGTTTGATGCATTGCCATGGCAACAGTATCAAAGATATCAATAATCCTTTCACAGGTCTACATCTGGCGTGTGTCTACATTATGCACATGAAGTTTGAAGCAAATCGGGTAAAAATAAGAGGGTGATTTAAAAGCATTTTGAAAGTGACACACTTCCTGCTGCCAGTTGGTGGCGCTATAACTTTGACTCACAATAGTCACATCCATGTGATCGGGCTCTTACAACGAACACACTGCTGAAGTTTCATCAAGATCAGTTAATGTATGCAGTAGTTATAACACACTTCCTGTTTCATGTTTCTCGCCATAATTTCGTTTCCTCGCCACGGCCAAACCGTTCGAGATATCAAAAATCCCCTGGCAACTTTTCATCCTCAGTGTCTTGACTTCATGCTGACCGAGTTTCGTGCCGTGTGTTTGAATTCTCTAGGAGGAGTATTTCACATTCCATTGCATGCGTTTTCCAAACAAGCCTTAATAGCCGACTTCCTGTTGGGCTGGGGTAAAAAGTAAGAGCATGAAGTATATATGAACCGATGAGATCTATATGTGTACTGAGTTTCATATTATTACAAGCAAGCGTGTTTGATTTATGGACCAAGTGTTCAAACCCCGTTCCAGGGGGCGCTGTCGAGCCCCCCTGCCACGCCCGGGTACCAGCTTCAGCCCGGCCCTGATGGCCGCGGGTTCTGAGATGTGTGCAAAGTTTCAAGAGTTTTCGAGCACGTTAAGGCCCCCAAAAGTGCCCAAAAGGTAGTAAAATAATAATAATAATAATCCTAAAATATAGCTGCGAGCAGCGATTACGGGCCCAAGCCGGTGGCACCGCAACCTCGGTGTCTTTAGTTACCTAAAGGCACCGGGGTGGCGGTTCCGCCAGCTTTGGCCCTTCATCGCTGCTCGCAGCTATATTTATATATATATATATATATATATATATATATATATATATATATATATATATATATATATATATATATATATATAAACGGCCCGGTGGCACCGCCACCCCGGTGCCTTTGGGGTTATTGTGCACGACGTGCAAAAACGTAACCCCGCTTTGACTGTCGAAAAGAAGTGTGCTGTAGAGCTTGCATCAGTGTGGGCTCTGCAAAAGTGCGCATCGAGGGCACATATCAACCACAAAGTATGCGTGAGCAACCTTCTGAAACCTAAAATGAAAAATGAGACACCCTACGGTCTCATGGATTTAACGGACACATGAAATAAGTACACAAGACCGAAAATTCATATGAAGTGTGTCATTTGGGACAGGGCCTATGATCGTGAACCACAATAGCCACATATATGAGATAATTTAAATTTAGAATCATTTTTAATGTCATAGGATGTCATATGTCAATATGTTTTGTAGCACTTAAATGTGTAAATCCAGAAGCCTAGTATTTATCTGGAGGTCTTTGTCCTTTGCCTGTCAACCTGGTTTGTCTCTGCCTTTTCTGTTCTGCCCTATTTGCCATTGTTCACCCTGCCTGTCTTGACCATTCTTAATAAAAAGCTGCAAATGGATTCAAAAAGACAAGGCCTTAAACTTAAATTTGAACAAGGATTAAACTCTTGTAACTGTAACAGACACCAAGGCACAATCACACACATGCACGCACGCACGCACACACAGTTTAAAAACAAAAAAATATTTATCCAACCCCATTTAAAAACAGTCTGTGATTCCTTTACTTTATTAATAAAACTTATTTAAAAAATACAAGGCTTAAGACATTTATTTTCCTTTTTAATGCAGGCCAAACCACACAGCAGTGAAATAGTTAATCTAGCCCTCCTCCCCCTACACACACACACACACACACACACACACACAGGCACAGACACAGAGACGTAGGCTTATGGCAAGCCGTTTTAACATTTAATCATTTAAACCCACTAGTCTCTATTTTCATGCTACTAGTACTTATTTTTTAGATACTAGTATTTTTAGATACTAATATAGTATCTAATGAATAAGTACTAGTATCTTTTAAAAGGTACTAGTCCCTAAGGAATAAGCACTAGTATCTAAAGAATAGGCACTAGTACCTAAAGAATAAGCACTAGTCGCTAATGAATAAGTACTAGTACTTAATGGAATAGATACTAGTATCTAAAAAATAAGTACTAGTAGCATGAAAATAGAGACTAGTAGGTTAAAATGATTAAATGTTAAGACGGCTTGCCATATTGGCTCAGAGAGAGAGAGAGAGAAAATGACCATATTCAAAACAAAATATCTGACTTTCTGTTGTTCGGAGCTAATAACTGTAAATTAGAAAGTTGTTCGGCTTGAGGAGAAGAATATACACGCTGAGTTTTGTAACTGTAGGTAAAACTAACTAAGTTATAACACACTTTATATGTCCTTATTAAGCCATGAAAATTCATTTCCTCGCCACGGCCAAACCGTTCGAGATATCAAAAGTCCGTCCGCAATTTAGCATCCTCAAAGTCTTGACATCATGCACACCGAGTTTGGCGATGATTGAATGAATTGCCTAGGAGTAGTACTTCAAATTCCACAGCAAGCGTTTTCCAAACAACCCATAATAGCCGACTTCCTGTTGGGCTGGCGTAAAACTTGACCGGGGGTAAGATGTTCGGCCCGATGAGATCTATATGTGTACTGAGTTTCATATTAATTCATGCAAGCGTGTTGGATATATGGACCAAATTGTCAGACCCCGTTCAAGAGGGCGCTGTTGAGCCCCCCTGCCACGCCCGGGTACCAGCTTCAGCCCGGCCCTGATGGCCGTGGGTTCTGACCTGTGTGCAAAATTTCAAGAGTTTTTGAGCACGTTAAGAGCCCCAAAAGCCCCTGAAACCTTGAAATCCATTAAAAGCAATAGACAAATCCCTCACACACAGAGACAGAGAGAGAGGGAGAGAAAATTCTCAGATACATCCACATTCAAACTTAAATATCTGACTTGCTGTTGTTTGGAGCTAATGACAGTTAATTAGAAAGTTGTCCGGCTTGATCTGAACAATATGCGTACCGAGGTTTATGATTGTAGGTAAAACTATATAACTAACACCCCCACTTTTGTCAAAAGGTGGCGCTACTGAGCCCCTGCACCACGCCCGTTTCTGAAACTTTGCACATGTCTACTGGCTAATAAATGTGATCTGTCTGTCGAGTTTCATGCAATTTTAAGCAATTTCAGGCATGCTAAGAGTCTCAAAAGCATCCAAAAAGAATATTAAAGTTTGATGCGTTTGATGCGTTGTCACGGCAACAGTATCTTAGATATCAATAATCCTTTAACAAGTCTACATCTGGCGTGTGTTTACATTATACACATAAAGTTTGAAGCAAATCGGGTAAAAATAAGAGGGTGATTTCAAAGCATTTTGAAAGTGACAGACTTCCTGCTGCCAGTTGGTGGCGCTATAACATTGACTCACAATAGTCACATCCATGTGATCGGACTCTTACAACGAACACACTGCTGAAGTTTCATCAAGATCAGTTAATGTATGCAGAAGTTATAACACACTTCCTGTTTCCATTATTCGCCATAAATTCGTTTCCTCGCCACGGCCAAACCGTTCGAGATATCAAAAATCCCCTGGCAACTTTTCATCGTCAATCTCTTGACTTCATGCTGACCGAGTTTCGTGGCGATTGGTTGAATTCTCTAGGAGGAGTATATCGAATTCCATTGCATGCGTTTTCCAAACAAGCCTTAATAGCCGACTTCCTGTTGGGCTGGGGTAAAAAGTAAAAGTACAAAGGATATATGAACCGATGAGATCTATATGTGTACCGAGTTTCATATTATTACATGCAAGCGTGTTTGATTTATGAACCAAGTTTTTGGACCCCGTTCCAGGGGGCGCTGTCAAACCCCCCTGCCACGCCCGGGTACCAGCTTCAGCCCGGCCCTGAAGGCCGCCGGTTCTGACCCGTGTGCAAAGTTTCAAGAGTTTTTGAGCACGTTAAGGGGCCCAAAAGTGCGCTGAGAGTCTCAAAAGCATCCAAAAAGAATATTAAAGTTTGATGCATTGTCACGGCAACAGCATCTAAGATATCAACAATCCTTTCACAGGTCTACATCTGGCGTGTGTCTACATTATACACATCAAGTTTGAAGCAAATCGGGTAAAGCCTGTTTGATTTATGGACCAAGTTTTCGGACCCCGTTCCAGGGGGCGCTGTCGAGCCCCCCTGCCACGCCCGGGTACCAGCTTCAGCCCGGCCCTGATGGCCGCGGTTTCTGACCCGTGTGCAAAGTTTCAAGAGTTTTTGAGCATGTTAAGGGCCCCAAAAGTGCGCTAAGATTCTCAAAAGTATCCAAAAAGAATATTAAAGTTTGATGCGTTGTCACGGCAACAGCATCTAAGATATCAACAATCCTTTCACAGGTCTACATCTGGCTTGTGTCTACATTATACACATCAAGTTTGAAGCAAATAGGGTAAAGCGTGTTGGATATATGGACCAAATTGTCGGACCCGTTCAAGGGGGCGCTGTCGAGCCCCCCTGCCACGCCCGGGTACCAGCTTCAGCCTGGCCCTGATGGCCGTGGGTTTTGTCCCGTGTGCAAAGTTTCAAGAGTTTTCGAGCACGTTAAGAACCCCAAAAGTGCCCGAAAGCATAAAAAAGCACGAAAAAGCTTAAAAAAAGGAATATTAATGTTTGATGCATTGCCATGGCAACAGTATCAAAGATATCAATAATCCTTTCACAGGTCTACATCTGGCGTGTCTCTACATTATGCACATGAAGTTTGAAGCAAATCGGGTAAAAATAAGAGGGTGATTTAAAAGCATTTTGAAAGTGACACACTTCCTGCTGCCAGTTGGTGGCGCTATAACTTTGACTCACAATAGTCACATCCATGTGATCGGGCTCTTACAACGAACACACTGCTGAAGTTTCATCAAGATCAGTTAATGTATGCATTAGTTATAACACACTTCCTGTTTCATGTTTCTCGCCATAATTTCGTTTCCTCGCCACGGCCAAACTGTTCGAGATATCAAAAATCCCCTGGCAACTTTTCATCCTCAGTGTCTTGACTTCATGCTGACCGAGTTTCGTGCCGTGTGTTTGAATTCTCTAGGAGGAGTATTTCACATTCCATTGCATGCGTTTTCCAAACAAGCCTTAATAGCCGACTTCCTGTTGGGCTGGGGTAAAAAGTAAGAGCATGAAGTATATATGAACCGATGAGATCTATATGTGTACTGAGTTTCATATTATTACATGCAAGCGTGTTTGATTTATGGACCAAGTGTTCAAACCCCGTTCCAGGGGGCGCTGTCGAGCCCCCCTGCCACGCCCGGGTACCAGCTTCAGCCCGGCCCTGATGGCCGCGGGTTCTGAGATGTGTGCAAAGTTTCAAGAGTTTTCGAGCACGTTAAGGCCCCCAAAAGTGCCCAAAAGGTAGTAAAATAATAATAATAATAATAATAATAATAATCCTAAATAATAATCCTTAGGAAAACAATAGGGCCTTCGCCTTTTCAGGCTTGGGCCCTAATAATCCTAAGGAAAACAATAGGGCCTTCGCCTTTTCAAGGCTTGGGCCCTAATAATCCTTAGGAAAACAATAGGGCCTTCGCCTTTTCAGGCTTGGGCCCTAATAATAATAATAAAGGCACCGGGGTGGCGGTTCCGCCAGCTTTGGCCCTTCATCGCTGCTCGCAGCTATATATATATATATATATATATATATATATATATATATATATATATATATATATATATATATAAACGGCCCGGTGGCACCGCCACCCCGGTGCCTTTGGGGTTATTGTGCACGACGTGCAAAAACGTAACCCCGCTTTGACTGTCGAAAAGAAGTGTGCTGTAGAGCTTGCATCAGTGTGGGCTCTGCAAAAGTGCGCATCGAGGGCACATATCAACCACAAAGTATGCGTGAGCAACCTTCTGAAACCTAAAATGAAAAATGAGACACCCTACGGTCTCATGGATTTAACGGACACATGAAATAAGTACACAAGACCGAAAATTCATATGAAGTGTGCCATTTGGGACAGGGCCTATGATCGTGAACCACAATAGCCACATATATGAGATAATTTAAATTTAGAATTATTTTTAATGTCATAGGATGTCATATGTCAATATGTTTTGTAGCACTTAAATGTGTAAATCCAGAAGCCTAGTATTTATCTGGAGGTCTTTGTCCTTTGCCTGTCAACCTGGTTTGTCTCTGCCTTTTCTGTTCTGCCCTGTTTGCCATTGTTCACCCTGCCTGTCTTGACCATTCTTAATAAAAAGCTGCAAATGGATTCAAAAAGACAAGGCCTTAAACTTAAACTTGAACAAGGATTAAACTCTTGTAACTGTAACAGACACCAAGGCACAATCACACACATGCACGCACGCACGCACACACAGTTTAAAAACAAAAAAATATTTATCCAACCCCATTTAAAAACAGTCTGTGATTCCTTTACTTTATTAATAAAACTTATTTAAAAAATACAAGGCTTAAGACATTTATTTTCCTTTTTAATGCAGGCCAAACCACACAGCAGTGAAATGGTTAATCTAGCCCTCCTCCCCCTACACACACACACACAGACAGGCACAGACACAGAGACGTAGGCTTATGGCAAGCCGTTTTAACATTTAAAGTCGGCATGAAACGGAAGTTGAGATTGTCATTTTTTTCCTTGTTGTGACGTATTTCCGAGTGAAACGGCTTCTGAAATTAAAAAAAATGTAGGGCGGGGCTTGATTTCGTCCTTCGGGAATTGATTGGATCGTTGGAGGTTGGGCGTTGCAAACAAAATGGAGGCAGATTTGAATGCCAGCTTACATTCAATTGTGGAGGATTTCTCTCCACACCCTCATCGGCTCTGGCCGCACCCTTTCGCCATTGCACGTGACCGAAAGAGAAGAGCGGTCGTTTCGAGGGGGGAGGGAAGGGTCATGTATTTGATTAAAGATTATAAGGGTACATGAATTTAAAAAAAAATAATGAAGTGCACAGATAAATCATTTATAATAAACACTACAATATTACATATAAAAAGAAGATTTGTCAAATTTGATTTCATGCCGACTTTAATCATTTAAACCCACTAGTCTCTATTTTCATGCTACTAGTACTTATTTTTTAGATACTAGTATTTTTAGATACTAATACAGTATCTAATGAATAAGTACTAGTATCTTTTAAAAGGTACTAGTCCCTAAGGAATAAGCACTAGTATCTAAAGAATAGGCACTAGTACCTAAAGAATAAGCACTAGTCGCTAATGAATAAGTACTAGTACTTAATGGAATAGATACTAGTATCTAAAAAATAAGTACTAGTAGCATGAAAATAGAGACTAGTAGGTTAAAATGATTAAATGTTAAGACGGCTTGCCATATTGGCTCAGAGAGAGAGAGAGAGAAAATGACCATATTCAAACCAAAATATCTGACTTTCTGTTGTTCGGAGCTAATAACTGTAAATTAGAAAGTTGTTCGGCTTGAGGAGAAGAATATACACGCTGAGTTTTGTAACTGTAGGTAAAACTAACTAAGTTATAACACACTTTATATGTCCTTATTAAGCCATGAAAATTCATTTCCTCGCCACGGCCAAACCGTTCGAGATATCAAAAGTCCGTCCGCAATTTAGCATCCTCAAAGTCTTGACATCATGCACACCGAGTTTGGCGATGATTGAATGAATTGCCTAGGAGTAGTACTTCAAATTCCACAGCAAGCATTTTCCAAACAACCCATAATAGCCGACTTCCTGTTGGGCTGGCGTAAAACTTGACCGGGGGTAAGATGTTCGGCCCGATGAGATCTATATGTGTACTGAGTTTCATATTAATTCATGCAAGCGTGTTGGATATATGGACCAAATTGTCGGACCCCGTTCAAGAGGGCGCTGTTGAGCCCCCCTGCCACGCCCGGGTACCAGCTTCAGCCCGGCCCTGATGGCCGTGGGTTCTGACCTGTGTGCAAAATTTCAAGAGTTTTTGAGCACGTTAAGAGCCCCAAAAGCCCCTGAAACCTTGAAATCCATTAAAAGCAATAGACAAATCCCTCACACACAGAGACAGAGAGAGAGGGAGAGAAAATTCTCAGATACATCCACATTCAAACTTAAATATCTGACTTGCTGTTGTTTGGAGCTAATGACAGTTAATTAGAAAGTTGACCCGGCTTGATCTGAACAATATGCGTACCGAGTTTTATGATTGTAGGTAAAACTATATAACTAACACCCCCACTTTTGTCAAAAGGTGGCGCTACTGAGCCCCTGCACCACGCCCGTTTCTGAAACTTTGCACATGTCTACTGGCTAATAAATGTGATCTGTCTGTCGAGTTTCATGCAATTTTAAGCAATTTCGGGCATGCTAAGAGTCTCAAAAGCATCCAAAAAGAATATTAAAGTTTGATGCGTTTGATGCGTTGTCACGGCAACAGTATCTTAGATATCAATAATCCTTTCACAAGTCTACATCTGGCGTGTGTTTACATTATACACATAAAGTTTGAAGCAAATCGGGTAAAAATAAGAGGGTGATTTCAAAGCATTTTGAAAGTGACACACTTCCTGCTGCCAGTTGGTGGCGCTATAACATTGACTCACAATAGTCACATCCATGTGATCGGACTCTTACAACGAACACACTGCTGAAGTTTCATCAAGATCAGTTAATGTATGCAGAAGTTATAACACACTTCCTGTTTCCATTAATCGCCATAAATTCGTTTCCTCGCCACGGCCAAACCGTTCGAGATATCAAAAATCCCCTGGCAACTTTTCATCGTCAATCTCTTGACTTCATGCTGACCGAGTTTCGTGGCGATTGGTTGAATTCTCTAGGAGGAGTATATCGAATTCCATTGCATGCGTTTTCCAAACAAGCCTTAATAGCCGACTTCCTGTTGGGCTGGGGTAAAAAGTAAAAGTACAAAGGATATATGAACCGATGAGATCTATATGTGTACCGAGTTTCATATTATTACATGCAAGCGTGTTTGATTTATGAACCAAGTTTTTGGACCCCGTTCCAGGGGGCGCTGTCAAACCCCCCTGCCACGCCCGGGTACCAGCTTCAGCCCGGCCCTGATGGCCGCCGGTTCTGACCCGTGTGCAAAGTTTCAAGAGTTTTTGAGCACGTTAAGGGGCCCAAAAGTGCGCTGAGAGTCTCAAAAGCATCCAAAAAGAATATTAAAGTTTGATGCATTGTCACGGCAACAGCATCTAAGATATCAACAATCCTTTCACAGGTCTACATCTGGCGTGTGTCTACATTATACACATCAAGTTTGAAGCAAATCGGGTAAAGCCTGTTTGTTTTATGGACCAAGTTTTCGGACCCCGTTCCAGGGGGCGCTGTCGAGCCCCCCTGCCACGCCCGGGTACCAGCTTCAGCCCGGCCCTGATGGCCGCGGTTTCTGACCCGTGTGCAAAGTTTCAAGAGTTTTTGAGCATGTTAAGGGCCCCAAAAGTGCGCTAAGAACCTCAAAAGTATCCAAAAAGAATATTAAAGTTTGATGCATTGTCACGGCAACAGCATCTAAGATATCAACAATCCTTTCACAGGTCTACATCTGGCTTGTGTCTACATTATACACATCAAGTTTGAAGCAAATAGGGTAAAGCGTGTTGGATATATGGACCAAATTGTCGGACCCGTTCAAGGGGGCGCTGTCGAGCCCCCCTGCCACGCCCGGGTACCAGCTTCAGCCTGGCCCTGATGGCCGTGGGTTTTGTCCCGTGTGCAAAGTTTCAAGAGTTTTCGAGCACGTTAAGAACCCCAAAAGTGCCCGAAAGCATAAAAAAGCATGAAAAAGCTTAAAAAAAGGAATATTAATGTTTGATGCATTGCCATGGCAACAGTATCAAAGATATCAATAATCCTTTCACAGGTCTACATCTGGCGTGTGTCTACATTATGCACATGAAGTTTGAAGCAAATCGGGTAAAAATAAGAGGGTGATTTAAAAGCATTTTGAAAGTGACACACTTCCTGCTGCCAGTTGGTGGCGCTATAACTTTGACTCACAATAGTCACATCCATGTGATCGGGCTCTTACAACGAACACACTGCTGAAGTTTCATCAAGATCAGTTAATGTATGCAGTAGTTATAACACACTTCCTGTTTCATGTTTCTCGCCATAATTTCGTTTCCTCGCCACGGCCAAACCGTTCGAGATATCAAAAATCCCCTGGCAACTTTTCATCCTCAGTGTCTTGACTTCATGCTGACCGAGTTTCGTGCCGTGTGTTTTAATTCTCTAGGAGGAGTATTTCACATTCCATTGCATGCGTTTTCCAAACAAGCCTTAATAGCCGACTTCCTGTTGGGCTGGGGTAAAAAGTAAGAGCATGAAGTATATATGAACCGATGAGATCTATATGTGTACTGAGTTTCATATTATTACATGCAAGCGTGTTTGATTTATGGACCAAGTGTTCAAACCCCGTTCCAGGGGGCGCTGTCGAGCCCCCCTGCCACGCCCGGGTACCAGCTTCAGCCCGGCCCTGATGGCCGCGGGTTCTGAGATGTGTGCAAAGTTTCAAGAGTTTTCGAGCACGTTAAGGCCCCCAAAAGTGCCCAAAAGGTAGTAAAATAATAATAATAATAATAATAATAATAATAAATATAGCTGCGAGCAGCGATTACGGGCCCAAGCCGGTGGCACCGCAACCCCGGTGCCTTTAGTACCTAAAGGCACCGGGGTGGCGGTTCCGCCAGCTTTGGCCCTTCATCGCTGCTCGCAGCTATATTTATATATATATATATATATATATATATATATATATATATATATATATATATATATACATACGGCCCGGTGGCACCGCCACCCCGGTGCCTTTGGGGTTATTGTGCACGATGTGCAAAAACGTAACCCCGCTTTGACTGTCGAAAAGAAGTGTGCTGTAGAGCTTGCATCAGTGTGGGCTCTGCAAAAGTGCGCATCGAGGGCACATATCAACCACAAAGTATGCGTGAGCAACCTTCTGAAACCTAAAATGAAAAATGAGACACCCTACGGTCTCATGGATTTAACGGACACATGAAATAAGTACACAAGACTGAAAATTCATATGAAGTGTGTCATTAGGGACAGGGCCTATGATCGTGAACCACAATAGCCACATATATGAGATAATTTAAATTTAGAATCATTTTTAATGTCATAGGATGTCATATGTCAATATGTTTTGTAGCACTTAAATGTGTAAATCCAGAAGCCTAATATTTATCTGGAGGTCTTTGTCCTTTGCCTGTCAACCTGGTTTGTCTCTGCCTTTTCTGTTCTGCCCTGTTTGCCATTGTTCACCCTGCCTGTCTTGACCATTCTTAATAAAAAGCTGCAAATGGATTCAAAAAGACAAGGCCTTAAACTTAAATTTGAACAAGGATTAAACTCTTGTAACTGTAACAGACACCAAGGCACAATCACACACACACACACACACGCACACCCACACGCACACGCACGCACGCACACACAGTTTAAAAACAAAAAATATTTATCCAACCCCATTTAAAAACAGTCCGTGAGTGCCATCTTTTGGACATTCATCATATTGCATTGGTTTTCAATTCTTGTCCTCAAACAGAGCACTAATCTGTTTATTTTTAAGTTAAACATTCATTGATTAAAATAGAAAATCAAATGTGTTTTTTTTAATGGTAGTATTATTTTATACAAAAAATATATAATTCTGATGAGAATAGCTGCTCGCAACTATATATATATATATATACAAGTGAGGTGTGTATATATATATACACACACCTCATATATATGTGTGTGTGTGTGTGTATGTGTATATATATATATATATATATATATATATATATATATATATATATATTAGTGTTGATCAAAGTACCGGTACTTTGGTACCAAGTCGGTACTGAAAATGTGACGATACCAGCATTTCTGTGGTACCGGGTATATTCGGTATCCACTAATAGGAGCTGCTTTCAGACACTTCTGTGTTTATCTAAGCGCGAAGCTCCAGACTAACTTTTTTACTAGGAGCACTGTAGCTGATATAGGCTATACCACGATTGTCTGTGTACATTAAACTGCAAAAATACTATTTAAATATTAACCCTGCTTGTCTCTGTGTGAATGAATGGCGCAGACGCGCGGTTTCAATTAACGTTACCTCACACACACACACACACACACACGCGCACACACACACTGAAGCACGAGCGACGCTCGCGCTGTTTTCAGTCTCTGCTGCCTGATTCATGATTCAATTCATCTCCACAACTATCACCCAACCAAAATCTCTCACACACACACACACACACACACACACACACACACACACACACACACACACACACACACACACACACACACACACACACACACACACAGTGTTTAAAAGCAAAAAATATTTACCCAACCTCATTTAAAAACAGTCTGTCAGTGCCATCTTTTGGACATTCATCATATTGCATTGGTTTTAATTTGTCCTCAGAGCACTAATCTCTCACTAAAAAAATATTTTTAAGTTACACATTCTACATTGATTAAAAAAGAAACATCAAATGTGTTTTAGTCGTAGTATTATTTTATTTTTTTCAATGATCAATCCATGAACATCTGCCATAACAAAATGAAGGAGTATGTTATCATGTTTCCACTGTTCGAACTCACCTCACACACACACACACACAGAACATACTCCGTCATTTTGTTCATAGAGGACATAAATCAAACTGCAAAGTGTTTAATTACATTTGTGGACACTCGCAAAAAAACACAACATTGTGCTTTTGTAAAGTAAATTCAAGCAATCCGCCTCCGAAATGTAGCTTATTTTAAAATTAAACGAAAATGCTCACCGCTGCACGGGCATACCTAATATATTTATATATAAATACAATTGGCTTACCTGATTTTGAACACAAGAGGGCAGTATAGCCCTATGTATTACTTGATGTATTTATTTTTTGACTGAATAGCGCATTCTGGCTGTTTTAAAACTTGTACATTATTTTTAAATTGAAAACAAGAATAAAATGGGTTTAGTTTAGTGTTTCCTTTTTCGACATGACTTTAATCCCTCGCCATAGCAAAACAATTTGAGATATTCAATTTCCGTTCACAATATAGCATCTTTAATGTATTTTCATCATGTTGAAAAAGTCTGGTGGGAATTAAATAAACCACTTAAAAGGAGTAAGTACAAATGTAGAGGCTGGTTTTGCAAAACATCATTCATCATATTGCATTGGTTTTAATTTCTTGTCCTCAAACAGAGCACTAATCTATTTATTTATAAGTTACACATTCTACATTGATTAAAAAAGAAACATCAAATATGTTTTTAGTCATAGTATTTTTTTATACAGAAATAAATTATTTGTAATTCAGATGAGAATAAAGTTAGTGTTTTACAATTTTAAGGAAAACAAATCTATTGTTCTGAAATATAGCACATTCATTTTAAATTCATACAGCTTCAATTACCAATACAATCTTAATTTTATTTAAAGCAAACTATACATTTAAAAGATCTGAGTTCTATGCATATTTTGTAATTTATAAAAATATAAAATTGTTATGCAAAAAGACAAGGCCTTAGAGATTTATTTATCCTTTAATGCAGGAAAAATCACACAGCAATGAAAGGCTTAATCTCTTGTCACTGTAACAGACAGACAGCCACACACATACACACACACATAAACACAGACACCACCCCTCCCTCTCCCTCCCTCCCTCCCTCCCTCCCTCCCTCCCCACACAGACAGCCACACACACACACACACACACACAGAATGGGAGGAGGCCCTCTCTCTGTCAGAGAGAGACAGAGAGAGATACCATTTCAAGAAATCCACATTCAAACCACAATATCTGACTTTCTGAGGGTCGGAGATAATGACTTTAAATTAGAAAGTTGTTTGGCTTGAAGAGAAGAATATACACGCTGAGTTTTGTAACTGTAGGTGAAACTAACTAAGTTATAACACACTTTATATGTCCTTTTTTAGTCATGAAAATTCATTTCCTCGCCACGGCCAAACCGTTCGAGATATCAAAAATCCGTCCGCAATTTAGCATCCTCAATGTCTTGACTTCATGCACACCGAGTTTGGCGATGATTGAATGAATTGCCTAGGAGTAGTACTTCACATTCCACAGCAAGCGTTTTCCAAACAACCCATAATAGCCGACTTCCTGTTGGACTGGCGTAAAACTTGACCGGGGGTAAGATGTTCAACCCGATGAGATCTATATGTGTACTGAGTTTCATATTAATTCATGCAAGCGTGTTGGATATATGGACCAAATTGTCGGACCCCGTTCAAGGGGGCGCTGTTGAGCCCCCCTGCCACGCCCGGGTACCAGCTTCAGCCCGGCCCTGATGGCCGTGGGTTCTGACCTGTGTGCAAAATTTCAAGCGTTTTTGAGCACGTTAAGAGCCCCAAAAGCCCTTGAAACCTTGAAATCCATTAAAAGCAATAGACAAATCCCTCACACACAGAGACAGAGAGAGAGGGAGAGAAAATTCTCAGAAACATCCATATCAATAATCCTTTCACAAGTCTACATCTGGCGTGTGTTTACATTATACACATAAAGTTTGAAGCAAATCGGGTAAAAATAAGAGGGTGATTTCAAAGCATTTTGAAAGTGACACACTTCCTGCTGCCAGTTGGTGGCGCTATAACATTGACTCACAATAGTCACATCCATGTGATCGGACTCTTACAACAAACACACTGCTGAAGTTTCATCAAGATCAGTTAATGTATGCAGAAGTTATAACACACTTCCTGTTTCCATTATTCGCCATAAATTCGTTTCCTCGCCACGGCCAAACCGTTCGAGATATCAAAAATCCCCTCGCAACTTTTCATCGTCAATCTCTTGACTTCATGCTGACCGAGTTTCGTGGCGATTGGTTGAATTCTCTAGGAGGAGTATATCGAATTCCATTGCATGCGTTTTCCAAACAACCCTTAATAGACGACTTCCTGTTGGGCTGGGGTAAAAAGTAAAAGTACAAAGGATATATGAACCGATGAGATCTATATGTGTACCGAGTTTCATATTATTACATGCAAGCGTGTTTGATTTATGGACCAAGTTTTCGGACCCCGTTCCAGGGGGCGCTGTTGAGCCCCCCTGCCACGCCCAGGTACCAGCTTCAGTCCAGCCCTGATGGCCACGGGTTCTGACCCATGTGCAAAGTTTCAAGAGTTTTTGAGCATGTTAAGGGCCCCAAAATTGCCCAAATAGTCGTAAGAAAAATATAGAAAATGACTTTCCAAACCCATAATAACCGACTTCCTGTTGGGCTGACGTAAAACTTAGAGCGCGAAAGTTGTTCGGCCCGATGAGATCTATAAGTGTACCGAGTTTCAGATTATTACATGCAAGCGTGTTTGATATATGGACAAGTGTTCAAAACCCGTTCCAGGGGGCGCTGTCGAGCCCCCCTGCCACGCCCGGGTACCAGCTTCAGCCCGGCCCTGATGGCCGCGGGTTCTGATCTGTGTGCAAAGTTTCCAGAGTTTTCGAGCACGTTAAGGGCTCCAAAAGTGCCAAAAAGGTAGTAAAATAATAAGAAGAATAATAATAATAAAAAGAATAATAAAATATAGCTGCGAGCAGCGATTACGGGCCCAAGCCGGTGGCACCGCAACCCCGGTGCCTTTAGTACCTAAAGGCACCGGGGTGGCGGTTCCACCGGCTTTGGCCCTTCATCGCTGCTCGCAGCTATATTTATATATATATATATAAACAGCCCGGTGGCACCGCCACCCCGGTGCCTTTGGGGTTATTGTGCACAACGTGCAAAAACGTAACCCCGCTTTGACTGTCGAAAAGAAGTGTGCTGTAGAGCTTGCATCAGTGTGGGCTCTGCAAAAGTCCGCATCGAGGGCACATATCAACCACAAAGTATGCGTGAGCAACCTTCTGAAACCTAAAATGAAAAATGAGACACCCTACGGTCTCATGGATTTAACAGACACATGAAATAAGTACACAAGACCGAAAATTCATATGAAGTGTGCCATTTGGGACAGGGCCTATGATTGTGAACCACAATAGCCACATATATGAGATAATTTAAATTTAGAATATTTTTTAATGTCATAGGATGTCATATGTCAATATGTTTTGTAGCACTTAAATGTGTAAATCCAGAAGCCTAGTATTTATCAGGAAGTCTTTGTCCTTTGCCTGTCAACCTGATTTGTCTCTGCCTTTTCTGTTCTGCCCTGTTTGCCATTGTTCACCCTGCCTGTCTTGACCATTCTTAATAAAAAGCTGCAAATGGATTCAAAAAGACAAGGCCTTAAACTTGAACAAGGATTAAACTCTTGTAACTGTAACAGACACCAAGGCACAATCACACACACACACACACACACACACACACACACACACACACACACACACACACACGCACGCAGTTTAAAAACAAAAAAATATTTATCCAACCTCATTTAAAAACAGTCTGTGAGTGCCATCTTTTGGACATTCATCATATTGCATTGGTTTTCATTTCTTGTCCTCAAACAGAGCACTAATCTGTTTATTTTTAAGTTAAACATTCTACATTTATTAAAAAAGAAACATCAAATGTGTTTTGAGTCATAGTATTATTTTATACAGAAATAAATTATTTGTAATTCAGATGAGAATAAAGTTAGTGTTTTACAATTTTAAGGAAAACAAATATATTGTTCTGAAATATAGCACATTCATTTTAAATTCATTCAGCTTCAATTACCAATACAATCTTAATTGTATTTAAAGCAAACTATACATTTAAAAGATCTGGGTTCTATGCATATTTTGTAATTTATAAAAATACAAAATTGTTATGCAAAAAGACAAGGCCTTAGAGATTTCTTTATCCTTTAATATAGGAAAAATCACACAGCAATGAAAGGCTTAATCTCTTGTCACTGTAACAGACAGCCAGCCACACACACACACACACACATAAACACAGACACCAGCCCTCCCTCCCCCTCCCTCCCCACACAGACAGCCACACACACACACACACACACACACACACACACACACACACACACACACACACACAGAACATAGGCTACTCCGTCATTTTGTTCATAGAGGACATAATTCAAACTGCAAAGTGTTTAATTATATTTGTGGACACTCGCAACAAAGCACAACATTGTGCTTTTGTAAAGTAAATTCAAGCAATCCGCCTCCGAAATTTAAAATTAAACGAAAATGCTCACCTCTGCACGGGCATACCTAATATATTTATATATAAATACAATTGGCTTACCTGATTTTGAACACAAGAGGGCAGTATAGCCCTATGTATTACTTGATGTATTTATTTTTTGACTGAATAGCGCATTCTGGCTGTTTTAAAACTTGTACATTATTTTTAAATTGAAAACAAGAATAAAATGGGTTTAGTTTAGTGTTTCCTTTTTTGACATGATTTTTAATCCCTCGCCATAGCAAAACAATTTGAGATATTCAATTTCCGTTCACAATATAGCATCTTTAATGTATTTTCATCATGTTGAAAAAGTCTGGTGGGAATTAAATAAACCACTTAAAAGGAGTAAGTACAAATGTAGAGGCTGGATTTGCAAAACATCATTCATCATATTGCATTGGTTTTAATTTATTGTCCTCAAACAGAACACTAATCTATTTATAAAAGTTACACATTCTACATTGATTAAAAAAGAAACATCAAATATGTTTTTAGTCATAGTATTTTTTTATACAGAAATAAATTATTTGTAATTCAGATGAGAATAAAGTTAGTGTTTTACATTTTTAAGGAAAACAAATATATTGTTCTGAAATATAGCACATTCATTTAAAATTAATTCAGCTTCAATTACCAATACAACCTTAATTGTATTTAAAGCAAACTATACATTTAAAAGATCTGGGTTCTATGCATATTTTGTCATTTAAAAAAATACAAAATTGTTATGCAAAAAGACAAGGCCTTAGAGATTTATTTATCCTTTAATGCAGGAAAAATCACACAGCAATGAAAGGCTTAATCTCTTGTCACTGTACAGACAGCCAGCCACACACACACACACACACACACACACACACACACACACACACACACACACACATAAACACAGACACCAGCCCTCCCTCCCCCTCCCTCCCTCCCTCCCTCCCCACACAGACAGCCACACACACACACACACACAGAATGGGGAGGGGGCCCTCTCTCTGTCAGAGAGAGACAGAGAGATACCATTTCAAGAAATCCACATTCAAACCACAATATCTGACGTTCTGAGGGTCGGAGATAATGACTTTAAATTAGAAAGTTGTTCGGCTTGAAGAGAAGAATATACACGCTGAGTTTTGTAACTGTAGGTGAAACTAACTAAGTTATAACACACTTTATATGTCCTTTTTTAGTCATGAAAATTCATTTCCTCGCCACGGCCAAACCGTTCGAGATATCAAAAATCCGTCCGCAATTTAGCATCCTCAATGTCTTGACTTCACGCACACCGAGTTTGGCGATGATTGAATGAATTGCCTAGGAGTAGTACTTCACATTCCACAGCAAGCGTTTTCCAAACAACCTATAATAGCCGACTTCCTGTTGGGCTGGCGTAAAACTTGACCGGGGTTAAGATGTTCGGCCCGATGATATCTATATGTGTACTGAGTTTCATATTAATTCATGCAAGCGTGTTGGATATATGGACCAAATTGTCGGACCCCGTTCAAGGGGGCGCTGTTGAGCCCCCCTGCCACGCCCGGGTACCAGCTTCAGCCCGGCCCTGATGGCCGTGGGTTCTGACCTGTGTGCAAAATTTCAAGCGTTTTTGAGCACGTTAAGAGCCCCAAAAGCCCTTGAAACCTTGAAATCCATTAAAAGCAATAGACAAATCCCTCACACACAGAGACAGAGAGAGAGGGAGAGAAAATTCTCAGAAACATCCATATCAATAATCCTTTCACAAGTCTACATCTGGCGTGTGTTTACATTATACACATAAAGTTTGAAGCAAATCGGGTAAAAATAAGAGGGTGATTTCAAAGCATTTTGAAAGTGACACACTTCCTGCTGCCAGTTGGTGGCGCTATAACATTGACTCACAATAGTCACATCCATGTGATCGGACTCTTACAACGAACACACTGCTGAAGTTTCATCAAGATCAGTTAATGTATGCAGAAGTTATAACACACTTCCTGTTTCCATTATTCGCCATAAATTCGTTTCCTCGCCACGGCCAAACCGTTCGAGATATCAAAAATCCCCTCGCAACTTTTCATCGTCAATCTCTTGACTTCATGCTGACCGAGTTTCGTGGCGATTGGTTAAATTCTCTAGGAGGAGTATATCGAATTCCATTGCATGCGTTTTCCAAACAACCCTTAATAGACGACTTCCTGTTGGGCTGGGGTAAAAAGTAAAAGTACAAAGGATATATGAACCGATGAGATCTATATGTGTACCGAGTTTCATATTATTACATGCAAGCGTGTTTGATTTATGGACCAAGTTTTCGGACCCCGTTCCAGGGGGCGCTGTCGAGCCCCCCTGCCACGCCCAGGTACCAGCTTCAGCCCAGCCCTGATGGCCACGGGTTCTGACCCATGTGCAAAGTTTCAAGAGTTTTTGAGCATGTTAAGGGCCCCAAAATTGCCCAAATAGTCGTAAGAAAAATATAGAAAATGACTTTCCAAACCCATAATAACCGACTTCCTGTTGGGCTGACGTAAAACTTAGAGCGCGAAAGTTGTTCGGCCCGATGAGATCTATAAGTGTACCGAGTTTCAGATTATTACATGCAAGCGTGTTTGATATATGGACAAGTGTTCAAAACCCGTTCCAGGGGGCGCTGTCGAGCCCCCCTGCCACGCCCGGGTACCAGCTTCAGCCCGGCCCTGATGGCCGCGGGTTCTGATCTGTGTGCAAAGTTTCCAGAGTTTTCGAGCACGTTAAGGGCCCCAAAAGTGCCAAAAAGGTAGTAAAATAATAAGAAGAAGAATAATAATAAAAAGAATAATAAATAATCCTTAGGAAAACAATAGGGCCTTCGCCTTTTCAGGCTTGGGCCCTAATAATCCTTAGGAAAACAATAGGGCCTTCGCCTTTTCAGGCTTGGGCCCTAATAATCCTAAATAATAATCCTTAGGAAAACAATAGGGCCTTCGCCTTTTCAGGCTTGGGCCCTAATAATAATAAACAGAGCAATTCCAAGAGGGTCCTCACACCATCGGTGCTCGGGCCCTAATAAACAGAGCAATTCCAAGAGGGTCCTCACACCATCGGTGCTCGGGCCCTAATTACAGGTTCAAATGATGAAGCGGAAAAAGAGTCCGCGGACGAAAGTAGGGATGATGATTCATGCATTGATGTAGACATTGGTAGATATGGAGATTTTTATTCTGTTGAACAGATAAATAGTTTCCTGGATGAAACTAAAGGGAGGAGTGTTGATGTTGAAGAGTTTTTTCCTGACCTAGAGAAATTTATCACATCCGTAATGAAAGCTCGTAAAGATTGCAACATTGAGGTTTTGACGCAGCAAAAAAGGTTCAGACTGAAGAAATATTTGACAGCAGTCAGACAAAAAATGAAAAAGATGAAAGGCAAACGTAGGTCTACTAGAACTAGCTCTAAATAAATACACATGGGGATCTGGCCTTTTCTGTGGTTTTTTCTTTCTTTTTCTTTTACCTTTCCCCTGTTTATGGATGTTCTTAAAATAGGATCCTTAAATATAAATGGGGCAAGGGACAGAAGTAAATGGCCTTTATTAAAAGAATACTTAAATTTGAAAGATACTCAAATTGTGTTTTTACAAGAAACACATAGTAATGAAGAAAATTAAGCTGATTTGGGGATGTGGTGGGAAGGAGATCATGTCTTGAGTCATGGCACTAATCTTTGTGCAGGGGTGGCAATATTATCTTCACCCAGATGCAAAGTTAAAATCTTGTCTAAAAGTGAGGTAGTGAAAGGGCGCTTACTTGCTCTCAGAGTAGAAATAAAAAATAGAGTTTTTGGGTTAATAAATGTTTATGCTCCTACAACAGGAAAAGAGAGAATAGCTTTTTTTCTTAAACTTAAAGATGTAGTTTCCTCTTTTATGGATGAAGATTTTTTAGTAATTGGAGGGGATTGGAATTGTACTTTGGATTTTACTTGCGATAGAGATGGAGAAGAACCTCATTTTTTATCAGCAGTGTCTTTAAGTGAGATTATCACACAATTTGGACTTATTGATATTTGGAGAGAGAGAAATAAACTAATTAAACAATATACATGGATTAAAGTGACAGAAAATAGAATCAGTGCAGCACGTTTAGATAGATTTTATGTCAAGAATACAATGTGCAGTAGAATAGAAGAGACCCATATAAGCCCAAGCTCTATTTCAGATCATCACTTAATTTCTCTAAAAATAATTGTAACACAAACAACCCCTCATTATTCTTATTGGAGATTTAGTAATAAGTTATTAGAGAATCTGGATTTCCATGAAAAATTTTACCTTTTTTGGAATCACTGGACAGAACAAAAAAGTAATTATGAAAATCTTCTTCAATGGTGGGAGGTGGGGAAAGTTCAAATAAAGCTTTTCTGCCAACAATATTCATCTCAAGCTTGGAATAGTTTGAAAAGGAAAATGTCTAAATTAGAAGAAGATATTTCGGCATTATATGTTTCTTTAATTGATAAGAATGACATGAGTCCAAGAAAATTTGCTATAAAAAAAACATTATTTTACATGTATTTTACATGAAAAAGTGAAATCAGCACTTGTTAAAGCAAGGTTCATTTCTATTAATGATATAGATGCACCTACAAAATACTTTTTTAATTTGGAAAAGAAGGTTGTTCATAATAATTGTATGCTTTGTTTACGAAGACCTGATGGACGCATTACTTCAGATCCTTTAATGATGAGAAGAACTGCTGTTGATTTTTATTCTGAATTATTTGCAAAAGAAGACATTGATCTGAATACAACATGTGAACTTTTTAAAGATTTACCGATTTTGAAAGAAGATGAAAGACTTTCTGTAGATTCCAACATTACCTTTGAAGAAGTAACTGATGCAGTAAAACAACTCTCAGCTGGTCGAGTTCCAGGCCTTGATGGACTTACCGCAGAATTCTACAAATCTTTTTGGGGAATAATTGGACAGGACTTCTTTAAAGTTCTTGAAGAAAGTTATAAACTGGAGGAACTGCCTAAAAGTTGTCAAAGGGCAGTCCTTTCTCTTCTTCCAAAGAAAGGAGATTTGTGTTTACTTAAAAACTGGAGGCCTGTTGCTGTTCTTAATTCTGATTATAAGATATTGTCTAAATCAATTGCAAATCGTCTTAAGACGGTTTTAGGTTCTTTGGTTCATGAAGATCAGTCTTATTGTGTTCCTAAAAGATGTATTTATGATAATTTGTTTTTAATGAGAGACGTAATAGATTATGTAAGATTGTATAATGTTAGTGCTGGTCTAATATCTCTAGACCAGGAAAAAGCTTTTGATCGGGTGGATCATCTGTATTTGTTTCATGTTTTAAAGTACTTTGGTTTTGGCGATAATTTAATAGCTTGGATAAAATTGTTGTATAAAGGTTCTGTGAGCATGATAAAAATAGGAGGGGGGTTAAGTGTACCAGTTAAAATACAAAAAGGAATCAGACAAGGCTGTCCAATGTCTGGCCAACTGTACAGTTTGGCGATTGAACCCCTATTGGGTATGCTTCGACGTAAATTAAAAGGTTTAACTATAAATGGCAGTTTAAAAAAAGAGTCTATTATATTATCTGCATACGCTGATGATATCACTGTAATTATTCAAAAACAGGAGGATGTACAGAATTTAAAGGGGGCTTTAGACATCTATGAAAGAGCCTCATCTGCTAGGCTTAACTGGGATAAAACAGAAGCTGTGTGGTATGGTTCCACTGGAAACCTCAATATGGTTTTGCCAAAACTCCCTAATAATATTCAGTGGGGTACACTTGGTCTGAAATATCTAGGAGTATATAATATTGTTATTATATATAATATAGTTTTGGAATATAAAAAGAAAAATTGGGAGGGTTTAGTGGAGAAGGTCTGTGCGAGGTTGTCTAGCTGGAAATGGTTGCTACCCCAGTTATCATATAGGGGGAGAGTACTGATCGCCAACAATCTCATTGCCTCAATGCTTTGGCATAAATTTATGGTTGTGGACTCACCAGTGACGTTAATCCAAGAAATTCAAAAGAGACTTGTTAATTTTTTTTGGTCCGGTCAGCATTGGCTGAGAGCTGCTGTCCTCTATCTGCCTGTTCAGGAGGGGGGGCAGGGACTGATCGATATTCGAGCTAGAGTGACAGCTTTCCGACTGCAGGCTGTTCAGCGCCTACTATATCACCGGCATCATGGATGGATGGACCTAACGTGTGCTCTTTTACGCAAGGCTGGACGAATGGGTCTGGATAAACAGCTTTTCACCATGACCCTAAAGAGAACTTCTCTTGGTGGACTTAACCCTTTTTACATCAACATTTTGGATTTATGGCAATTGTTTTCTGTTTCAAGAGAGTGGTCAAAACCAGGGCTGTGGCTGTTTAACGAATCTCTTTTTTTCAATCCTCTTTTTCCTGTTGAGATCCTGAACTCTGAGACCATAAGGTCAAATTAGATTTTTGCTGGAATATCTATGTTTCGAGATCTAAGGAAAAGAGATGGGTGGATTGAAGCTGAAGAACTTGCTCAGAAAGTAGGTTTCCGGTCTATGCGTCTCGCCAAACGAGTGCTAGAAGACCTAGAAGCTGCACTTCCGTCTTCAGTTAAAGATTTTCTTAAAGAGACTGGTACAGGAGATGATACAGAGCCTTATTCTTTTCCAGGATTTGACTTTTTAATGAAAAAGGATGATCAAGAGGAAGTTTCTGGAAAATTGCTATATTTGAATACTCCAGAAATGGGGTTGTTCAATGGTTTATCGAAAAGAACTTAATATACAGCATGTGTCAAAACTATGAACTATCAAGACCTTAAGGATCAAACAGAAAGCAAATGGACGTTAGTGTTGGGGTCAGACTCTTCCCCGAAAGGTAGCTGGCGGACCCTGTACAAAAAGCCCACTGAGAAGAGAGTAGGAGATCTGCAGTGGAGAATTGTACATGGAGTTTTAGCCACAAACAGACACATAGCACGACTGAATCCTTTAGTTGGGGAGGGTTGTCCCTTTTGTAATGCATCAGAAACTGTTATTCATACGTTTTTGGAATGTTATCGCTTGGAAAATTTGATGCAGTTAGTAAAGGGTTGGAGTCTGAAGCTAATGGGTTTGTTTAAGGGTTCATTGTTTATTTATGGGCCAAAGTACACAGTAGGAAGCAAAAAGAAAGTTATCATTTTTAATTATCTTTATGGAATGGTGAAGTTGGCAATTTGGTGCACTAGAAAAAACAAAGTTGAAGAAAGTGGGTGTACTGATCCTATTTTATTGACAAAATGTTATGTAAAAAAAAGGTTAACGATAGAGTATGCTTTCTATAGCCTTACACATAATTTTTTGTGTGAACCTGATGGGAATGGAAGCTTTAATCTAAACATTTTCTAATGTGTCAATGAAGATAATATATGTGAAATTGTTTTAAAAAACAAACAAACAAATATTTGTTTGTTTTGTTGTTTTATAAATATTTATTAAGACAAATCCCAAATGGTTTTGAACTAATAAAGGGATCTTTAAATGTCAATGTCTCTCTCAGTAACACCAAAACTCACATAGGAATATATGGTATAATGTGAATAATTATCATTGAGTATTGTGTTTAGTATCGTTTGGAATGTCTCAGAGTGAGTGGTACAGATGTCTCATTCCCAAAGAGGAAAACATAAGGTAATAAGGTTTTTTAGAAGTTTAGACATTTTTCTCTTATTCTAGAGCGTTCGATGTTATTGTATAGATTATCTTTGTACTGATTGTGAAATTGGCATGATACTTTACCCGACATAAAAAATTGTAAACATTTGTTTTATTCTAACGGACTTTGTTATTATTTTCATTAAAGATAATAAGAAGAGTTAAACATTCGCTCAACATTTGATGACGCACAGACGTCACATCATTAAAACCTTTTCATTTTTGGAGTCAGATGAAATAACGAGTTAATACATATGAGAAAGTGTATTGCATTTAATCAAAAATCCCTTTACCATGAGAAAAGACGGAACACGTGCGAGACCTTCGCCGCTGATCGAATGCCGCCATTGGATCGACTGAGCGCGCCTTACAACATCTTTAAAATGTGTTTCCAAATGGGCTGTTTTGTCAATCTTTCTGAAGTTTTCATTTCAATATGTCAAAACAGTAATGATGCTGTATGCTTTCTGAAAGATTATACAGTTGTGCAAGTTTTAGTGACCATGTTTTTAAGTTTGTGGATGTCACGTTCCCCTTCAAATGGCATGACATGATGGTATTACATGGTAAAACTGAAAAAATGTTTATGATGATATTATTGAAGTCATAATTAAAGCACTTCTAAAACACTTTGGTCCCTGTAATGTTGTAAGTTCTTCTGTGTATTGTATTGAAGATCCGGTACTCACCTTAGTCTTGGTTATGAACCATATCGTCAGGTGTGTGTGTGTGTGTGTGTGTGTGTGTGTGGGAATGTACCTTTAAACACACTCGTCCTTATACACAATACACAACTGCACAATCCAACATTATCCAGTACTCTTTAATCACCTTAGTCTTGGTAATCCACCATGTTGTCACGTTTGTGTGTTGTGTGTGTGGTCATGTGCCAGTAAAACACAGGTCCCTGTAATCCACTGAAATTACATATTTTGTGTATTTTAAAATAAGTGTCCTCATAATCAGGTCGGGCCCCAAAAATCACAATTGTGTCATAGGCAGGAACATTTTAGGATGGGCGGGAATGTCTTTGTGTACCACCAAAATAGCATATGGTCATATTTTCCGTTCTGTTGTGTATAGAAAATTTGAAGTCAGATTTGTAATCTGCAGATTAAAACAGAATTTTTTATAGTTTTATCATCACTGTAGGGCATTGGGAAAGGTGTGTCCCCTTATACCACCACCATACTGGTTTGGACATCAAAGTCCTTCTATACCACAAAACGTGCGTGTGCGTGCGCCATATATAATATAAATAATTTGCTAACTTTGATTAACCCTATCTCGTTGTGTTTTAGGTTCTGTCTGTTAAACAGCAACAACAGGAGGTGATGAACAGACTGCAATGTGAAAGTGAATCTCTACAGCAGGACATCTGTGTTAATGAACTCAAGGTCACTTTAGAATTTTCTTATACTATAGGCCTATACACTTTGCACTGAACATTAAAATGTTGGTAACCTGTAATGTTTTTAGGTCAGTCTTAGTATTTTACGGTAGCCTTCCACATCTGCTGTAATTTTCTATGTGGTCTCTAAAAAGCTGATTTTAATGGGCCATATATATATATATATATATATATATATATATATATATATATATATATGTATAGATATATATGTATATATATATATGTATATATCTATATATATTTATATATATATATATACTTTATCTATATTAAATTAATTGCCATTAGTAGTACATGACCACAATTGACTACTTGCTATTTCTAGACGGGTGGCAAAAAGTCTGGGGCAGGGACATTCTTGAGTCCAACATGATGTCATCAATATTTTTGGTCTGTTTTCCTTAGAGAGACAGACTTTAAATTTTAAATACATATGCGATTATTTATGGTAGATTACATATGGTAGATTATTTCAAAAAGACATGGACAGCTACAAAGCTTTGATTTTGATTTAACTGTCTTCAATGATACATTAATCAGTGAGTTTTGTTGTGGAAATATATACAAAAATGTGTTCAAGTTGTAATTAAATTGTAGTAAAACATTTTATTAGCCATGTTGGAAGATAAAACTGTTTGTCCTACAGGAGCACCTACAGTCTGCAGCAATGGTGAGCCATGTAGCATATTTGGAAAAGGTTCCAGAGGAGATCTTCACTGCAGACTGCCCGTACCCTGACCTCAGATCAGATCTTATTCACAGCTTCCACTCTCTCACTGAGAAATATAAACTCAGACTAGCAATAGTGAAGAGCAGACTGCAGGGCCTGGACAGGTAACATTCTTAATTATGTTTACATTACATATTTTATAATCTACCAGTATATGTAGTGGACGTGTTAAAATGTATGTACAATATAAGTTTTTTTTTTAACCCCATGAGGGGCTATCCATTAGATGCGTTCTCGTACCGTAATAACAAGATTCCAACTTGTAAAAAGCGTTCACGTCCTTGTAGAACTCGTAATTATAACTTGTAAACTCGTCATTTTCGGAGAGCTCTGACTTCTACCACTTGACTGCTGTACCTCCTGACTGCTGCATTATAATTTAGGTGTTGATAGTGTTGCCGCAATACACATGAACTGGCCTTGAACAAGTATTATCTTTAAAGGGACACTGTGTATCTTTTCAACCTTTATAATATATTACTAAAACCCTTGAGATGATGCATCGACTTGCAATAGGTTGAATGACATGTCTGCCATAGCCTGTCACTTTTACTGGCTATATGTAACTTCGGGTTTCGGGTCGGAACCCGAGCACAAAAAGAACTACAAAATTCGACCGCTTTACGGCATACGTCACTTCCCCCACCACCCCCCACTTCCTCAGATTCTGACGTGAGAGCTCAACTCGCGTTTGATTACCGTCTGTATGTTTTCGTCATTGCCGAACCAACAGCTACAAGGAAGAAGGCAAAGGTTTTGCCAGAGGACACTAAAAAAATAAAAAGAGAGAGTGACACATTAAAAGCCAGGACGAGCCAGGCGCTCTCTGTACACGCAAGGTCTCTCACTCACTCTCCATCTCTGCCGTGCGCGCTACGCGGTTTGGAGCTGTCTTTGTCTCGCATGCACGCTCGCTCTAGATTCCGGGAGATTTTAACTAATTTGCGGTATAAATAGTCGATCACGAGTGGCTCAACAGGGAGATCTATAGATAAACTCATCTTTCAGGCATTTGACCGACCGGGTTGACACTTCAGCGTGAGAAATCAAATCCGTGTGTCTCACGGCCAATGCGTGAGTTGGCAGCTCTGCCGATTTCATCTCCAACCCTAATCAAACAAACCTGTCTTTAATTTTCAAGAGATCCTGAAGATATTAATTGTTTGCTTCAGGTGTGTTTGATTAGGGTTGGAGATGAACTGTGCAGGTCTGACGATCGGCAGGAGTAGGATTGGGCACCCCTTGTCTATGCTACTTACCTGATCAGATATTGTTTTCTGTTTACTTTTGTTCAATTTATTTTCTTTATATAATTTATATTATTCGTCTTATATTTATATTATTATTTTGTTCAATTGTGAGTCGATTATCTCTCTCCAACCAACAAGTCAACTATTGTCTGCACACACAATCTAAAAACACGGGAGGCTGACCACTGTTGGTTGACTTTTGCGACAGTGCTGCAGCGCTTGTGGCGTCTAGGGGCGCTAGACGTGAAAATTACAGGTCGAGCGCCACTTGTGGCGAAAAGTTCTGCGGTGTGCCTTTAAAACACCAATTTTCAATAAATTACTATATGTATTAATAAGACATTTAATACATTAATCTTTCATACAATATATTTCAACTGTAGGCTACAGTACACTTTATATTACATAGAATTTTTGTATTTAAAAAAATAAACCACTTTCAAGTCTGCGATATTATCATGGGATGATTTTTTTTGTTGTTGTCAGGATCAGGATAATCATAAGTTTGATCTCATAGAAAAGTACTTAAAACAGTTCTCTTTGAGTGGGTATTTAAAGGATGTCTTTAACATAGTTTTCTTTTAGTAAACATCAAGTTAGTTATGGCTGGTCACGTCAGTCAGGCTCGCATCAGCTGACTCTCAGCTCACTCACTTCTACCTATTGGAATATGATGCCTATCACTGCATAGATAAGCTTCTTCAGCTGCTATCGCGTTTCTCTGGAGCTTATAACCCTCCTTCACCCCCAGCTCCTCCTCTCTTTTCCAAGTCAGGATTTGCCATCATGATATTCCTCTTTGAATCAAACTAATTTCTCGAATTATGTTGTACATAAAAATAATGACATTAATGATATCTGCAATACATTTATGTTGGTTCTGTTCGGTTTACCCCAGTGGTTCTCAAACTTTTTCGGTCATTCCCCACTTTGGACAAGGGGGAATTTTCAAGCCCCACCTGTCCCCATCGCCCCAACACAATGCTAATGAAATACGCAACAAGCTTAAAATGTTCCGATGTATTGAACAAGTAGTATCAGTATAGTAACAAGTTGTATGCATCTAAATACAAACTATAACTAACTATCTACATAAAATAACAGAGAGTTCAAAAATAAAGAAAATAAAAGTGCAGTTGTGTCAAAACGAAAATCTTTTAAAAAGAGTCTTTCTAAAAAAAAGAACTCAATGAAGTGGTCAAAATCATGTCTTACCCACTCCATGTCTCCAGACATCTCATGATATATCATATCTTTCTCACTTTATGCTCACTTTCATATTAAACATTGATTAAATAAAAAAATATCATTAGCCTATAATATTTAATAATAAATATGAAACTAATACGTTTTCTTTAATGGCCACAACACATATACAGTACAGAATAATTTATATGTCTTGTCGTCAGCCACAACATAATGACGTAACATATTTTCCAACCCAGCCCTCAGCCCCCCTCGCATGAAACGGCTTCCAGCGCGCATGCCTGCAACCCATCGGCGCGAAACATAGATATGCACATATATCTATGGGCGCGAAAGTTTGTTCCGCTACACTTAATATGTGCCACGTCAATCATTATTTTGGGGGAGGGGAGACGAATGATCGGTCTAATAGGCGGCAACACACAGCTATAAGGACGGTTTGCTCTCACACGCGCTGCATTTATAGTCTAACACACACGTGCGCGGTCTTTCTCCAGATTCCGGGAGATTGGATCTCATTTGCGGTCGTCAAGGAGCCGCTATCAATATGCGGGAGACTCCGGGACAGTTGGATGTCTGGATAAAGATATAAAGGCATAAAAAGGAAAATTTCCTCTCTTTTTGGGCGCCCCATCTGTTACGTCTCCATTCCCCACCAGTGGGGCGCACCCCACACTTTGAGAACCGCTGGTTTACCCTAAGGGGGGTTATTGTGACGACTTTCCCTGCTCTTATCCATGCTATGCTGCATAAATGCACAGGGAGTACTTGCCCAGAACAGAACCATACCGATCCAAACTGTCTAAATGTCAGTCATCTTTGGCGATAGTGGTCCTGACAGAAATATTCCAATAGGTACAGTGAAGAAAATAAGTATTTGAACACCCTGCTATTTTGCAAGTTCTCCCACTTAGAAATCATGGAGGGGTCTGAAATTGTCATCGTAGGTGCATGTCCACTGTGAGAGACATAATCTAAAAAAAAAAAATCCAGAAATCACAATGTATGATTTTTTAACTATTTATTTGTAAGATACAGCTGCAAATAAGTATTTGAACACCTGAGAAAATCAATGTTAATATTTGGTACAGTAGCCTTTGTTTGCAATTATAGAGGTCAAACGTTTCCTGTAGTTTTTCACCAGGTTTGCACACACTGCAGGAGGGATTTTGGCCCACTCCTCCACACAGATCTTCTCTAGATCAGTCAGGTTTCTGGGCTGTCGCTGAGAAACACAGAGTTTGAGCTCCCTCCAAAGATTCTCTATTGGGTTTAGGTCTGGAGACTGGCTAGGCCACGCCAGAACCTTGATATGCTTCTTACAGAGCCACTCCTTGGTTATCCTGGCTGTGTGCTTCGGGTCATTGTCATGTTGGAAGACCCAGCCTCGACCCATCTTCAATGCTCTAACTGAGGGAAGGAGGTTGTTCCCCAAAATCTCGCAATACATGGCCCCGGTCATCCTCTCCTTAATATAGTGCAGTCGCCCTGTCCCATGTGCAGAAAAACATACCCAAAGCATGATGCTACCACCCCCATGCTTCACAGTAGGGATGGTGTTCTTGGGATGGTACTCATCATTCTTCTTCCTCCAAACACAGTTAGTGGAATTATGACCAAAAAGTTCTATTTTGGTCTCATCTGACCACATGACTTTATCCCATGACTCCTCTGGATCATCCAAATGGTCATTGGCAAACTTAATACATCTCTTTTAAATAGCGATCCCTTCTCAACTTTCGTCTCAGACAGTTTGTCTCAATATTGGCTAGACAACAGAAATTCCCCAGTGTCTTCTGCCATAATCTGGGATGCAGCCAAAGCCACTTTACGCGGACACCTTATTTCCTACACTTCCCACCTTAAGAGAGTCAAAGACCGCAATAGGAAAAATCTTGAAAATGAGGTAACCAGATTGGAACAATTACATAAGCAATTTCCTACTGTCTCGAACTTAAAAGCTTTGGTGAATGCAAGAACTAAGCTAAATGTGGACCATACCTCTCATATTCAGAAGCTTCTGCTCTTCACTAAACAAAAATATTACGAATTTGGCAATAAATCTAGTCGGTTACTGGCATACCAATTAAAAAAATCGGAATAATGACCGGTCAATTAATATGATACGAAATATAAGTGGTATCTCTTCGAGTGACCCTTTAACCATAAATAGTACTTTCAAGGAATTTTATAAATCTCTTTACAGGTCTGAATCAAAAGTGACAGATTCTGACATCGCTGCCTAATATCACATCATCGGCATGCTCCGAGGATGATCGTATTAACTTAAGTGCCCCGTTTTCAGTAGAAGAGGTTTGGACAGCAATTCAGTCCATGTCGAACAGGAAATGTCCCGGTCCAGATGGTTTTCCATTGGAATTTTTCAAAAAATTCTGGCCTAATATTCACCCGATTCTCATGCCTGCGATTAATGGTCTCTGGAAGGGTGAAGTCCCCCCTTCGTGGAGACATGCTTCAATTAGTTTACTTCTAAAAAAAGATAAAATTCCTCTGGACTGCTCATCTTATAGGCCCATTAGTCTGCTTAATGTGGACTATAAGATATTAGCAAAAGTTTTAGCCCGTAGATTGGAATCTATTCTTCCCAAGGTGATAGACCCTGATCAAGCAGGATTTGTGAAATCCAGATACGGCTCATATAATGTTCGCCGTGCTCTTAATGCTATATATTACTTTCCTACTCAAAAAAAGTCCTCAATGATACTATCTTTGGATGCCGAAAAGGCTTTTGACCGCGTGGAGTGGCCCTTCTTGTTTATGGTTTTGGAAAAATTTGGACTAAGTTCTAATTACATTAATGTTATAAAGCTTCTTTACTCAGACTCTATTGCCTCCGTCAACACAAACAGCTTGATGTCTGAAGCCTTTCCAGTACGAAGGGGTTGCAGACAGGGATGCCCCTTATCACCCTTATTGTTTACATTATTTATTGAGCCCTTGGCAGAATCTATCAGGACCGATCCCAATATATCCGGAATTATTATCAGAGGGAAAAAACACGTAATTTCTCTGTATGCGGATGACGTCCTTTTATATTTAGAGAATTCGCGGACCTCCATTTCTGCAGTTTTGGATTCCCTGGCTTCGTTCAGTTCTGTGTCAGGCTATAAAGTCAATATCGTAAAGTCTGTCTCTATGTCGTTTAATTACTCCCAAGAATCTCTGACTCGATTTCCTTTCAAGGTTTCAAAAAAAGGCTTTAAATATTTGGGCATTTTCCTCACTCCCGATTTGAATAATTTGTTTGAAACAAATTTTTCTCCCTTAACTCAAAAAGTTAAAAAAGATTTAGAAAAGTGGTTACCTTTACCAATTTCCCTTCTTGGGAGAGCTAAATGTTATTAAGACGGGCCTTGACATGTGCTGGTTTAAGCAGGGGAACCTTCCGTGCCATGCATGATTTCAAACCATGACGTCTTAGTTAGGGATGTCCCGATCAGGTTTTTTTGCCCTCGAGTCCGAGTCCGAGTCATTTGATTTTGAGTATCTACCGATACCGAGTCCCGATCCGATACTTATATAATACATAAAATAAAGAATAAAGAAGAGCGAAAAAACAGATCTAGGATGTTCCTTATTTTTTATTTAATTCACCTTATTTTAACATTCAACAACTCTGTTAACAAACAGAGCACTTCTATGAGGTAGCTTGAACAATCAAGTAATAAATAACATAAATTCTTCACTTTTGGCCTTTAGTGCAACAGTAAATATAGAAAAAGTCTAATATATATTAAAATAAAAGTGTATAAAAGTGTTTAAAAGTGTATAAAAAAATAATGAGTGAGTGTATATATATATATATATATATATATATATATATATATATATATATATATATATATATATATACATTAGGGGTGTAACAGTTCACGGTTCGGTTTGATACAGCAAAAAGAAAAATGCCAGAGACATTTCCTATTTATTTAAAGAAAAAATATTTTTAAATAAGTTTGAGTTTTCCTACATCTTGAAACTTTCAGGTTTATAAATGGGGGTAATCTTTGAAGGATGAACAAATAATGTTTTGGTAATCACATTAAAAATGACATTTAAATATACAGTATATTTATATAATATTTGAGTTTTGAAGTGCAACATTAAATCCATGTTCATTCACAGCACAGCGCTGTTTGATCGAATAGAGATCTAGGTTAATAACGGAGACATGTGAATGCTTCTCACTAGATCTCGCAGCGATGTTATTACTTCAGTGGCGAATTCAAATGTTTTCTTCACTGGATCTCTTAGCGCTGTGTTGCTTGATCTCGCGCTGCACAGATGTTGCTGGTCCGAACTGATAAATGGTCCGTTAAGCACAATATAATGAGTAACGCAGTTTCGTTCCGCTCTCATTACGTTTGCCATTTGATGTTGCGCGGATTTTGTCGGCAGGAAAAATGGTCCTAGGAATCGTTCGGTTTGTATGCGTACCGAACTGGAAGCCTCGTACCGAAATGGTTCAATTACGAATACATGTACCATTACACCCCTAATTTACATATATATCCGAGTCCTGATCGGGAGGTAACGTCCGATTCCGATCGAGTCTGAAACCACGTGATCGGGCCCGATTTCCGATCGCGTGATCGGATCGGGACATCCCTAGTCTTAGTGTATTACCAACAGTAACCTTGGAAACGGTGGTCCCAGCTCTTTTCAGGTCATTGACCAGCTCCTCCCGTGTAGTTCTGGGCTGATTTCTCACCTTTCTTAGGATCATTGAGACCCCACGAGGTGAGATCTTTCATGGAGCCCCAGTCCGAGGGAGATTGACAGTCATGTTTAGCTTCTTCCATTTTCTAATGATTTCTCCAACAGTGGATCTTTTTTCACCAAGCTGCTTGGCAATTTCCCCGTAGCCCTTTCCAGCCTTGTGGAGGTGTACAATTTTGTCTCTAGTGTCTTTGGACAGCTCTTTGGTCTTGGCCATGTTAGTAGTTGGATTCTTACTGATTGTATGGGGTGGACAGGGGTCTTTATGCAGCTAACGACCTCAAACAGGAGCATCTAATTTAGGATAATAAATGGAGTGGAGGTGGACATTTTAAAGGCAGACTAACAGGTCTTTGAGGGTCAGAATTCTAGCTGATAGACAGGTGTTCAAATACTTATTTGCAGCTGTATCTTACAAATAAATAGTTTAAAAATCATACATTGTGATTTCTGGATTTTTTTTTTTAGATTATGTTTCTCACAGTGGACATGCACATACGATTACAATTTCAGACCCCTCCATGATTTCTAAGTGGGAGAACTTGCAAAATAGCAGGGTGTTCAAATACTTATTTTCTTCACTGTAAATGGACTAAATGGACTACATTTATATAGCGCTTTCACAGACCCAATGGCCACCAAAGTGCTTTACATATTGCCTCACATTCACCCATTCACACACTGATGGTGGTGTCAGCCAGCCAGGGTTAGGTGACTTGCTCATGGACACCTCAACATTTGGTCAGGTGGAACCTTTCGGTTTGTAGACAACCTACATGAACCACTGAGCAACAGCTGCCCCCTAAATCTTGTATCTACCAAATGCCATTGATTCTCATGTATCAAATGACCAATCACGGCATTAGTTTAGTTATGGTGGTGGGAAATGACAAATAATTAAATGAATGCCTGTTACTCACAAAAACCTCCCAGAAGACTTTGTATATAGTACACCAGTCATATAATATAAAACGTCAGAGTAAGAAATTAAATGGGTAATTGAGAAAAAGTTTAATAAAAGTTACATTGTGAGATGTAGAGGGAAGAAATTTGCAAACACAAGACAATATTGAGAATAATTATGAGACATATCACAGTTAAAATCACATTGGTAAATATGAAGTTAAATCGTGAGATATGAAGTAATATTTTGAAATGTAACTTTGCAATTACAAAAATATTACCTTGTTATTCTGTTACTATTATTATTATTATTATTTTTATTTATTTTATTTATTTATTTTACTCTGAGGCAGAAGCAAGCATCCATAGTATGGACTTTAACCTGGGTAGTCTAGGAAGTATTATCTGCAAAGGGTCTTTTATTTTTTTTTATTTTTTTTTTACTGTGTGTCTTTTTGTCTTAGGAATTGTGGCTGGAATGCAGCAGATCATGAGTGTTTCCAGCACATAATGAGCCAGTATTCCCCAAGTCTGAGGATCCAGCGCTCACTTTACATTGACATGCTGCAGAGACTGCTTCCACATATAACCCAACAGGAACTGGTCAGTACTCATACTGTAAAATAATAATAATAATAATAATAATAATGTTTATTTTATTTTAGATAAGAATAGCATTTAAGAAAAAGTTGGGTTTTCAGTTCTCTCTTGAAATCATAAATAGATGTCCCAGAGGGAGTGGGAAAGAGAATTACATACAGTGGAGAAAATAATTATTATTGTAACGAAACTAGCTCAAATTTGGGGAATACGTATGCAATACTTATTGATTCATGATCAACAATTATTGTACACGGATTGAACCAGATTAACCATACATAAAAATTACCCAAAAAGGGGATGATATAGTCCACGTGTCTGCTTCAGATATACATAGGTAATTAACACAACGAATTGTAATTAATTAAGAATATACACTCACCGGCCACTTTATTAGGTACCCCATGCTAGTAACGGGTTGGACCCCCTTTTGCCTTCAGAACTGCCTCAATTCTTCGTGGCATAGATTCAACAAGGTGCTGGAAGCATTCCTCAGGGAGTTTGGTCCATATTGACATGATGGCATCACACAGTTGCCGCAGATTTGTCGGCTGCACATCCATGATGCGAATCTCCCGTTCCACCACATCCCAAAGATGCTCTATTGGATTGATATCTGGTGACTGTGGAGGCCATTTGAGTACAGCGAACTCATTGTCATGTTCAAGAAACCAGTCTGAGATGATTCCAGCTTTATGACATGGCGCATTATCCTGCTGAAAGTAGCCATCAGAAGTTGGGTACATTGTGGTCATAAAGGGATGGACATGGTCAGCAACAATACTCAGGTAGGCTGTGGCGTTGCAACGATGCTCAATTGGTACCAAGGGGCCCAAAGAGTGCCAAGAAAATATTCCCCACACCATGACACCACCACCACCAGCCTGAACCGTTGATACAAGGCAGGATGGATCCATGCTTTCATGTTGTAGACGCCAAATTCTGACCCTACCATCCGAATGTCGCAGCAGAAATCGAGACTCATCAGACCAGGCAACGTTTTTCCAATCTTCTATTGTCCAATTTCGATGAGCTTGTGCAAATTATAGCCTCAGTTTCCTGTTCTTAGCTGAAAGGAGTGGCACCCGGTGTGGTCTTCTGCTGCTGTAGCCCATCTGCCTCAAAGTTCGACGTACTGTGCGTTCAGAGATGCTCTTCTGCCCACCTTGGTTGTAACGGGTGGTTATTTGAGTCACTGTTGCCCTTCTATCAGCTCGAACCAGTCTGGCCATTCTCCTCTGACCTCTGGCATCAACAAGGCATTTCCGCCCACAGAACTGCCGCTCACTGGATGTTTTTTCTTTTTCGGACCATTCTCTGTAAACCCTAGAGATGGTTGTGCGTGAAAATCCCAGTAGATTAGCAGTTTCTGAAATACTCAGACCAGCCCTTCTGGGACCAACAATCATGCCACGTTCAAAGTCACTCAAATCACCTTTCTTCCCCATACTGATGCTCGGTTTGAACTGCAGGAGATTGTCTTGACCATGTCTACATGCCTAAATTCACTGAGTTGCCGCCATGTGATTGGCTGCTTAGAAATTAAGTGTTAAGGAGCAGTTGGACTAGCCTAGAAATCTAGACTCCACCTAGCGGCTGCAAAAATTATTTCGCAGCGAGTGTAGTCTAGCAACTCTCCATAGACGTTTTAGCTGGAAAAACCAAACTCTGGTCAGGCCAATCACGTCGTGTATAGAGTCGGTGGGCGGGCTTAACATAATGACGGCAGAGTTGCGACGGTTCACTGCTACTTGAAAACAAAGAATGGCTCCTGCTGCTGGCGAACAGATGTCTTTCGAATCGGCTTTGACCGCGACTCTGGAGGATTTAAAGTTAAAAATAATGTTTGAAACATGAACAAAGAACGGCACTTGAGTCATTTTAATAAAAGGAAGTTACAAAAGACGTCGACTTCTTCATTGCTCTGGTTGGTTGTAGCGCTGTCCTATTGCGTGCAGAGGGAATTTGAAAGACAACCGTTTATCCCGCCCCTCGTATTGAACTCAGTCAACGGAGAGTTCCCAGACCTAACATCGTGATGTAGGTCTGGCATGCCAGGCTACAGTTGGACAGGTGTACCTAATAAAGTGGCCGGTGAGTGTATATCATATGCAGACAGGCTATATCAATTTTCAGAATAATAATAATAATTAATAATTTGTTACGTTTATGTAGCGCTTTATCTGAGACCTCAAAGCGCTTTACAAGGAAGGGAAGAATACCTTAAAACCCAGAAATTAATGATTCTGAAATGTAAATATGATGTATTCCTGTGTGTTTGAGTGTTATACTGTTGTATCAAGTTAGCTAGAATCGTTAGTTGTGTAGTCGAACTCTAAAAAGCTTCTATTAAGAATTTAAGAGCTTATATACCCTTGTCTGCATGCCATACCCCCGCTGATTAATATCAAACGAAATGTCTTGACTCGCTCTAACCAAATATATGATAAAGACCACGGTAAAAAGTAGTCCACTATGTTTTTTTACAGATTTAAAGTAAAAGATCCAAACTTGAGATCTCATAGAAACACGCAAATGACGTCACCAGGAGAAGACAAAGGAACTTTTGCGCGCCCAAACGTGTGAGACTTTATTGGTCCGTTCCGCCAAAGAAGGGGTGTTAACTTTCACTTTAAAAGATCGCGACGCAGGTCTCTCTCTCTTCTTCTATTCACTATTCAAACGCAAATGATCAGAGGCAAGCCATGCAAACTGTTAACGCCCACATATCAGTTGGATAAAACACATCAAGTTGAACAAGAATCTTGAACTTTACCTCGTCTTGCTGCGCTCTGAGGAATAATACTATCGTCCTAATCCTGGAGCAATTTACCTCAGAAGTGCTGGTAGTTTCCGAGGAGCAACGAATCAAGCTGATGTAGTAAGTTATTTATTCTTAAGAGCTTTGGGTAACACTTTATAATAACTGCACACTATTAATCATTAGTGAAGCATTAGTAAACAGTTAATTCATCATTTATAAAGCATTAATAGACATTAATAAGCAGTTTATCAATACAGCTATAAATGCTTTATTCTTGATTTAAAAGCATATATATAATGTGTTTAATAATTGTATTTTCATACTTTATTAATGATCAATTTATCATTTCTAAATTATGTATTGCATTATTTATAAAACATTTATTTAAGAGGTGTCAGTGGTTCATAAGATTACTTAGAAAGTGTGAGTAAATGATTAATAAACTATTTAAATGTACATTCATACCTCTTATTATTCAGACATATAGTAATAGTTACTTAATGTGTTAATAAATGCTTTATTACCATGTATTTATACTGTAATTCAGGGTTAATTCGGGTAGTTATAAAGCATTTAGTAGTGGTCAGTTAACTATTTATGTGAGCTCATCTAAAGTGAGGAATATTCATGCTTTGTAAAAAAAACATTTATAACTGTATTTATAAACTGCTTATTAATGTCTATTAATGCTTTATAAATTATGAATTAACTGTTTACTAATGCTTAACTAATGATTAATAGCGTGCAGTTATTATTAAGTGTTACCGAGCTTTGTTATAATCGCGATAGTGTGAATGATGAATGAAAGGCACAGACGCGCGCGCACTGTTGTTTACAGCTGTACAGCATCTCACACTCGCATAAACACGATATGTTACTTAATATGAATATTTATGCCTGGTTCAGATTACATGATTTTTTTGTCTGTTACGATAGTCACTGTGTCAGATTACGCGATTTTGACTCCTAAAATCTTGTCGTGTCGTGGACAAGAAACATGTCAGACTACACGTTGCTTCCTGACCAGTTATCGCGTGCCGTCTTTAACGACGTATGTAATGGGGAAGGCGAAACTAGCGAGTGACTTCCGGAAACGAACGTAAACAAACAATGGATGAAGCGGTGAGTGTTGTATTGGCTGTCCTGTGTTCAGAAAAACGTAAAAAAAAAGAAAGAAAACCCCACTATGGACACGTTCCTGGATTGCTCGAACAGGACAATATGGGCTGTCAATCCTCCAAAGATAACTTGAGGTAAAATATTGTTTTCTTATATATTTTTACTTTTAGCCAGTAGTACAAGTAAAATAATGTTGCTAGCTTGCCACAACGATAACATATTACAAAAACAGACTGTTAAAACCTCATACATGTGACGGGACCCGTCGTGGACGACCGTTAAAAAAATTAAACATGCTAGTCTTTTTGTCGTGATGTCGTGAAGCATCGCAGACGCTACGTAGGTTGTCGCCCACTATGACACACTATACGAGATGATACGATCGAATCTTGCGTCCCGACGCCCGTTGTCGTTTACGAATCCCCACGACACCCTACGTCAAACGGATCGTGCCAAAATCGGGCTAAAATCGTGTAATCTGAACCAGGCATTAGACAAGATTTCATTGATTAGTTTTGGATGGATTATAAAGTTGTTACTGTAAAAACAGCCTACTGCCACATTAAATAAGCTTTTGTTTGCCAATTTCTGCTCATATGTTACCCTTGAAATACGTATACTTTTTGCAAAGAAAGATTACACTTGAAATATTGTTAAAATTGTACAATCTTTTTTTGTTGTGTTTTATTAGTGACAAATTTGGGGAGAAGATACATATTCCAAAACTTTCTGAAATTACAGTATGAGAATTAACTGCACAATTAGGATATTATACAATTTGCATGCATACAAAATATGTGGATAAAGACAAATGTTTTTCAAGTTGTTTCCAACTCTAACTTTGAACCTAATATATATATATATTCCTCAGAATTGGTTCAAAGTTAGAGTTGGAAACATCTTGAAAAACATTTGTCTTTTTCCACTGGGTACCACAAGAAAGTGTGAGTACAATATATATATATATATATATATATATATATATATATATATATATATATATATATATACACTCACCGGCCACTTTATTAGGTACACCTGTCCAACTGCTCCTTAACACTTAATTTCTAAGCAGCCAATCACATGGCGGCAACTCAGTGCATTTAGGCATGTAGACATGGTCAAGACAATCTCCTGCAGTTCAAACCGAGCATCAGTATGGGGAAGAAAGGTGATTTGATTGACTTTGAACGTGGCATGATTGTTGGTGCCAGAAGGGCTGGTCTGAGTATTTCAGAAACTGCTAATCTACTGGGATTTTCACGCACAACCATCTCTAGGGTTTACAGAGAATGGTCCGAAAAAGAAAAAACATCCAGTGAGCGGCAGTTCTGTGGGCGGAAATGCCTTGTTGATGCCAGAGGTCAGAGGAGAATGGCCAGACTGGTTCGAGCTGATAGAAGGGCAACAGTGACTCAAATAACCACCCGTTACAACCAAGGTGGCAGAAGAGCATCTCTGAACGCACAGTACGTCGAACTTTGAGGCAGATGGGCTACAGCAGCAGAAGACCACACCGGGTGCCACTCCTTTCAGCTAAGAACAGGAAACTGAGGCTACAATTTGCACAAGCTCATCGAAATTGGACAATAGAAGATTGGAAAAACGTTGCCTGGTCTGATGAGTCTCGATTTCTGCTGCGACATTCGGATGGTAGGGTCAGAATTTGGCGTCTACAACATGAAAGCATGGATCCATCCTGCCTTGTATCAACGGTTCAGGCTGGTGGTGGTGGTGTCATGGTGTGGGGAATATTTTCTTGGCACTCTTTGGGCCCCTTGGTACCAATTGAGCATCGTTGCAACGCCACAGCCTACCTGAGTATTGTTGCTGACCATGTCCATCCCTTTATGACCACAATGTACCCAACTTCTGATGGCTACTTTCAGCAGGATAATGCGCCATGTCATAAAGCTGGAATCATCTCAGACTGGTTTCTTGAACATGACAATGAGTTCGCTGTACTCAAATGGCCTCCACAGTCACCAGATCTCAATCCAATAGAGCATCTTTGGGATGTGGTGGAACGGGAGATTCGCATCATGGATGTGCAGCCGACAAATCTGCGGCAACTGTGTGATGCCATCATGTCAATATGGACCAAACTCCCTGAGGAATGCTTCCAGCACCTTGTTGAATCTATGCCACGAAGAATTGAGGCAGTTCTGAAGGCAAAAGGGGGTCCAACCCATTACTAGCATGGGGTACCTAATAAAGTGGCCGGTGAGTGTGTATATATATATATATATATATATATATATATATATGTGTATGTGTGTGTGTGTATATATAGCTTCTTTTGTGCTCGCATTCTATGGTACCCAGTGACACACCTGTGTGAAAGGCTAATTATGCAAGGCTCATTATTATGCAAGGCTCATTATGCAAGGCCATTGTCCTGAGAATCACGCCCACTCAGGTGAAAATCACGCCCACTTGCATATTGCCTTCACAGACATAAAGTGTCTTAAAAAGTTTAAATCAATGTATTGTTTTGTGTAAATGATTAGGCAGGATGATTTTCAGATCATTTTGAAGCAAAAATTCTAGGCAACAACATCCATTAGTCAAAAGTATTGTGGCCTTATTTCAGAGGCTTTAAGTTTTAGTTTTTTCAATAACCATGCATAAACAATATTCCTTCAAAAATACAAACATGTACATACATGTTGCTCACATATTATATTAGCCTTGTTTGTGCTAAATAGAGTACAATGACAACTTTGCCATTAATATGTTTATAAGCAACTGAAAAAAACACAAATGTCAGGGCATGTCAAAACATCTCAAGGACTTCAAAAACCCCTTAGACCCCAGAGGGTTAAATGCAGCTGCAGAAGAATCTGCAAAGGCGTAAGAGGGCTCAAAATACACCAGAGCAAGTCCACGTGTGGACAAGGACGGATGCATGCACACCGCTCAGATGAACCATCTAGTGAGACACAGGAGTTCTCTAGGCAGGAGAGGTTCAAGCAGAGGCAGAAGAAGCAGGAAGCTGCTCAAACCCAATTTATAAAGGACCCTTACCGCTTCACCAAATCACTTCAAGGGGAGGTGAGGTCTGGGACTCTAACAAGTCCCAAAGAGGCGGTGGAGCAGTCTATTGAGGAGGCATTCAGTGACCCTACAAGAGACGATACCCTGGAAGAAAATCATGGGCTTTATTAACATCGACCCACCTACTATATCCCTCAGCACAGTGTGTCAATCATAGAGAGAGGTTCAAGAGGTAAGCAAGCATGCAAGATCATCTTCTGCTCCAGGACCCAGCGGTATATCATAAAAAGTATACAAAAAATGCCATAAGCTCCTCCGAAGGCTATGGAAGCTTATACGGGTAATTTGGTCCAAGGGAATCATTCCACCAAGCTGGAGAAGGGCAGAAGGGTGCTTTGTGCCCAAAGAACAGGGATCCACACAGGGATACGCTTACATGACCCAGAATGGATATACTAACACCTCTATCCAGAAGGGTGGTGTTGAAGGGTTCTCCGGGTGCTTGGAGCATACAGGGGTCCTCAGCCAACTCATCCAAGAAGCAAATAAGAAAGGCAGCCTAACAGTTGTCTGGCTTGACTTTGCAGATGCATATGGGTCTATTCCCCATAATTTGATCCAAGTTGCTTTGGACTACTACCACATCCCACATAACATCCAGGGCATGATCACCAGTTACCTAAGACACATCAAGCTACGATTCCAGTCCGCCAAGTTTACAACAAAGTGACAGCCAGTGGAGAAGGGGATAGTGACAGGATGCACAATCTCTCCCATCTTGTTCATCACGGGAATGAACCTGATCATCTCTGCAGCGAGTACAAAGTCAAGAGGGCCGAAGACCACAGCAGGATATCAACAACCAGCAATCAGGGCATTAATGGATGAACTTACCGTGATAACACCAACTCACATGCAGGCAAGATGGGTACTGGCAGAATTGGATCGCATGGCCACTTGGGCAAAGATGGTCTTCAAGCCCAAAAAATCAAGAAGCCTGGTGATCCAAAAGGGCAAAATAACTGGAAAGTTCAAGCTACTTGTTCAAGAGGAAGTGATCCCGAACATCCAGGGGAACCCAATTAGATACCTTAGAAAGTGGTATGATGATTCCCTGTCAGACAGGAACAACATCGCCAGCACTGGAAAACAAGTTGAAGAATGGCTGAAAAAGATTGACAAGTCTGGCCTGCCTGGGAAATACAAGTGATGGATCTACCAACATGGCCTCCTCCAGAGACTCATGTGGCTTTTCATGGTATATGAGGTGTTTCTATCAACTGTTGAAGAAATGGAGAGGAAGTTCAACAAGCACCTTAGAAAATGGTTGGGATTACCCCCGAGCTTTACATCCTTGGGGCTCTACATAAGGTCTGGCCAGCTCCAGCTTCCACTGACTTCAGTGGTGGAGGAGTTTAAAGTCGCCAAATGCAAACAGTCCCTGACATATAGGGACTCTGAAGACCAACTCACCAGGGAAGCAGGAGTAAGAACCAGATCGGGCCGTAAGTGGGCCACCAGCACAATTAACCAGGCAGAATGTTCTCTCATGACCAAAGATATCATCGGAAGCCCTTGCACTGGAAAACACAGTCTAGGAACAGCACATTTCCAGCAGTGGTCAAAATCCACTCAGTTTAACGTCTCATCTAATGGACGGTATTGTCCACAACTCTAATGCCTGACATCATCATGTGGTCTCCAGAGGGAGGGAAGATCATTCTGGTGGAGTTGACGGTGCCGTGGGAGGAGGGCTGTGAGGAAGCTGCAGAGAGGAAAAAAAACAAATACCAGCAACTTGTCCAAGACTGCCGGGACAAGGAGTGGATGGCGTGGCTGATGGAAGTCGGATGTTGGGGATTCCCGGCACAATCTGGGTTGAATCTATTAATAAAGGTTGGATTGAGGGGCCACTTAAGGAAAGCAGCCATTCGTAGGCTGGAAGACGCATCAGAGAGAGCCTCCTGTGGCACAAGAGAGAGGACACAAGCTGTAAGCCTAGAGGAGAGGGGCAGTGACCTGGCCAGTCACTACCAGAACTACACAGGAGGAGCTTGTTAATGATCTCAAGGCAGTTGGGGCACCAGTCACCAAGCAAACCATTGATAACGCACTACGCCGCAATGGATTGAAATCGTGCATTACCCGCACATGTACAAGCACATCTGCACATGTACAAGCCCGTCTGAAGTTTGCCAGTGAACATCTAATGATTCAGAGAAGGCTTGGTAGAAAGTGCTGTGGTCAGATGAGACCAAAATTCAAGAAGCACATTAAGGTCTTGGAGTGGCCTAGCCAGTCTCCAGATCTTACTCATATAGAAAATCTGTGGAAGGATCTGAAACGTCGAGTAGCAAGGCGACAGCCAAGAAACCTTAAGGATTTAAAGAGTATCTGTAAAGAGGAATTAACCAAAATCTCTCCTGAGCTGTGTGCAAACCTGGTGACCAATTACAAGAAACATCTTACCTCTGTGCTTATCAACAAGGGTTCCCTTTCGAACGGTCACTTCGTATTGCGTAGCTATACGCAGTGGGGAAACTCCTTTTCCTCGATTTACTGAATTCATATATTTGAAACGCATTTGCAGCTGAACAGCCAGTACAATGAGCGCACACACCGCTCATAGGCTGTACTGCAGCAACTGCCTTACCAATGGCGCGGGCGCCTCTAACGCAACCAATGAGATCGCCCATCGTCATTATACATCAGAGCCCGTCACAGCGGGCGTGTCCTCATTCTGATATAGCGCCCTGTAACCGCCATTATAGCAGATTTTTACTCCTTCAGCGACAACGCATGTTTCTGAACCCTTTTACTGAACAACTCGCCGTCGAACAAGCCTTTCAGCCTGAGCGTGCCTCTTCAGCGGACTTCGATTCGTCGATTGCCCTGACGCCATCTCACCTGTGGCCATCCGGCGACATATATCCTTTTATTGCTCTGAACGATGCCTCGTTCTCTCTGTGCCACGTGCGCCTCGCCTCTCCACGAGGCTGATCGACACTCCAACTGCATCTCCTGTCTGGGCCTCCTCCACGTGGAGAATGCAATCTCTAATGGCGGATGTGCGGCCTGTGATAGCATGCCTATCTTCGTGCTCTCTCCGTAGCTCTCTTTCGAGACGGCGATGCCGCGTCCACCACGCTTCCCCATCCGGCTCTACTTCTGCCTAAGAAGAAGAAGCGTCGCAGCCAGAGACAACCTGAAAGCATGGAGGTTTCCGAAGACACGCCGGCCGCGTCCCCGCATGCTTTGCTTCCACCATCACCAGTGCTGTTCGAGGGAGACCAGCTCACCCTCTGCCGCATGGCGGGCCTTGTCTCCTTTGGTGGATCAGCAAACCGCGACAACAGCCTTTCCATCGCGGCTTCCGAGGATGATTGGCCGGGCTCTCTCGACCCCGCCACTGCCTCCCGATCCGTAGCCAGCGAGTCGGCCACCAGGACGAACTCCGACGCCGAGATGCTTCGGATTCTGACCAAGGCTGTCGCAGACCTCGAGCTCGAGTGGGCTGCATCTACGGATCAGTCGGCTGGATGGATGGTTTCTGCCAGGGCGCCAGCAGGCCCCCCGTCACAGGCCGGCGCCATTTTTCCCCGAGGTCCACGAGGAGCTCACCAAGGCCTGGCGCGCTCCCTACTCAGCGCACGTGAGTTCTGCGGTTTCCGCGGCGCTCTCCTCTGTGGACGGCGCAGCGGATAAGGGCTATGAGTCATTGCCGCCCCTCGAAGAGGCTGTGGATGCTCATCTTTGCCCGAGCACGGCCGCTAGCTGGCGAACTAGGGCCGTGCACCCCAACAAACCCTGCCGTGTCACGTCAGCTATCGGCGGATGCGTGTACGCGGCCTCCGGTCAGGCGGCGTCGGCCCTGCACACGATGGCCGTGTTGCAGGTCTACCAGGCCAAACTCCTTCGGTCCATGGATAAGTCTGGCCCGGACCCCGAGGCCTTCGGCGACCTGAGAAGTGCCACCGACCTTGCCCTGCGTGCGACCAAAGCCACCGCGCAGGCCATCGGAAGGAGCATGGCGAACCTGGTTCTCCTCGACGCCCCGGTTTCTAGCACTGGCCTGCTTGGCCCGGCTGTTGCGACACTTCTTGCCGAAACGCTCAAGCTCCTCGTCCAGCAGACCGAAGACGCCATCTTCCTCCCGCTCCGCCAAGCCAGCGAAACAGGCCCCTCAGCCCCGCCCTGCGGCTGATGCTCACCGCCGCGCAAGGCCTGCTAAGCACCCACCACCACGACGACAAGGCCCGCGACCCAGCATTGTGCTCGATCCAGTGCCTCCGAAGTCGTCCTAGTGAGCGGATTCAAGAGAGAGGGCTCGTGTCTCGCACTCGCCGGACCACCCTCGATGAAACTGAGGAAACTTCCCACAGCTCCCTGTTTTTATTTCTGTAAACAGGCTCGTGTTAGTGAGTGCGCCTTTGCAAACAAACGCCGTTTTCACGGCGACCCAAATAAAGCACAAAAAGAGCATGTTTCACAATCACAACACAAGGGTTCACGGCCCCCCCTCACTAGGTAGTCTATCCCCTGTTGTAACAAGCTGAAAGCTTGTATGGTCAGTCAAAACTCATTACGTGCACAAATCACATTATAAGGGTATCAGGTCCCCAGTTGTTGCGTGTGTGGCTCGTTATTACGACAATACTAGTAAGTTTTTGATTATGTGTGTTTGGATGTGTACTGCTTACATAAATGCAAGAAATACATTCGTTATATGCTTTTCATCGAAAAGCAGTGCTCTAACATCGATGCTTAAGGCTTAGACCTTTAAAATGATATATAACTAGTTTGCAAATATTAATTTCATTTTCATTTCATTTTATTTAAATGGGACAGTGCATATTCATGAACGTACAATTAAAGTTGAACGTAAATACGCTGGATTTAGCACAATGCTAATTTCCATCCGTAGTCCCAAAACATAGACAAATACAAACCAAAAAACAAATAGACAATATGCATATCAACAAAATACATGTACATACACATAAAATTAGATCAACCTATCAAAGTCTACCTTCATACCAAATGATTACATTTTTGATTGTTATTCAGCCATCTTTTAAGATGTTTCTTGAATGAAACAAAAGTGGGGCTATCTCTTATTTCCTTCGGCATACTGTTCCAATTTGTGCAGCCTTTAATAGAGAGGACATTTTGTGCAAATCTTAGAAAAGATTTTCTAAATGGTACTTCACAATCCCCCCGGGTAAATGATCTAGTCCTAGTCTCTCTATTTCTCTTTTTAATAAAATCCCCCGTGGGTGGTGGAGCGATTCCATTCACGGATTTATAAATAAGACAGCTACTTTTAAAATTTTTTAGATTTTCAAAATTCAGGAGTTGATACTTCTCAAGAATTGGACAAAGATGAAACGACTGTGGTTTCCTGTCAAATACCTTAACAGCTTTTTTATATAGTTGATTAATGGGTTTTAATGTAGTAACTCCTGCAAAAGACCAAACTGTGAAGCAGTAATCAATGTGTGAAAAAATCACACAGTGAAGATAAGATTTAGCAGCCTCTGTTGTAATATAGGACCTAATTTGTTTGTAATTTTGTAAATTAAATTGTATAGCATTGGTTACCTTTTGTATGTGCTTTTTGAAAGTGAGGTTTGAATCTAGTATAACCCCAAGGTACTTGAACTGGGCTACCAACTCCAATTCCTCCCTTCCCAAAAACACAGAAGATCTACTTCTTGTTAGTGGTTGTTCAGTACGTGTCTTACATATAGGTTTTAAAGTATTTGGCTTCACAAGTAAACATTGTTTTTTTTTTGTAAACATCATCACAACGGTCTTTTTAGTATTAAGAGTGAGACAGATTTGATTTAGCCAGTTTTGAACTTTAGTTAGTGAATTTGTAAGATTTTTAGCTATTATCTTTTTATCTTTACCATGTATGAAGATCACAGCATCATCCCCATACATCTGCACATTACAGTCCAGACAATCAGCTGGAAGATCATTAAATGTACATTGAGAACAATAGAGGACCGAGAATTGAGCCCTGTGGAACTCCGACTTGATTGCTAAGGGAAGGAGATTTAACACCATCTATATTAACACATTGTATTCTGTTTGATAAATATGATCGAAACCATGATATAGCATCTGTGGAAAAGTTCAAATGTGTAAGTTTGGGTCAACAGTACCTGATGGTTGACTGTATCAAAAGCCTTTTTAAGGTCTAAAAATACAGCTCCTACACAAGGACTCTTATCCAATAAATACTTAATCTGTTCAATCAGAAAGCAATTTGCTGTCTCAGTGGAATGATTGGGCCGGAAACCGAACTGCATACGATGCAGTGGGGTAAAACCTTTATCGTTTTGAACTAGCTGTAGTTTATTTATTAAGCGTGCAGGGCAACCACCCAGTAGAGCATTACAATAATCTAGTCTTGATGTCATGAACGCATGAACTAATTGTTCTGTATTTGTCAATGAGAGCATATGGTGTAATTTAGATACATTTTTAAGATGGAAAAACGGTTTTACAGATACTAGACACCTGACTTTAAAATGAAAGATTGGCATCAAAGAGCACACCCAGGTTCCTAACCGATGACGAAGACTTAACAGAGCAGCCATCAAGTGTTAGACAGTATTCTAGGTTATTACGTGTGGAAGTTTTTTGTCCAATAATCAGAATCTCTGTTTTTTCAGAATTTAGTAGTAGGAAATTACTAGTCATCCAATTTTTTATATCAGCTATGCATTCTGTTAATTTTGTGAATTGGTACGTTTCGTTAGGTTGTGAAGAAATATAGAGCTGAGTATCATCGGCATAACAGTGAAAGCTAATTCTGTGTTTCCTAATGATATCTCCTAATGGTAGCAAGTACAGAGTGAACAGCAGTGGTCCCAGTACTAAGCATTGTGGTACGCCATACTGAACTTGTGATCGATAAGACATCTCTTCATTTACTGCTACAAACTGATAACGGTCAGATAAGTATGATTTAAACCATGCTAGTGCAATTCCACTAATGCCAACATAGATTTCTAGTCTATTTAAAAGAATGTTGGGTACCACTTTATTTTAATGTGTCCTTGTTACATACGTTACATGTATTTACTATAGTAATAACTATAAATCAGGCATGCAATTAACCCTCAACCAAATCCTGATCCTACCCTAACCCTATAGTAAGTACATGTAGTTAATTATCATTACTCAGTACTTAAATCTGTAATTACACTGTTACTGGGACACATTCAAATAAAGTGTAACCGAATGTTGTGGTCAATTGTGTCAAATGCAGCTCTAAGATCAAGTTACACTAATAGAGAGATACAACCACGATCGGATGATAAAAGTAAATCATTTGTGACTATTACGAGAGCTGTCTCGGTACTATGGTACGGTCTAAATCCGGACTGAACATTCTTGCAGATAACATTTCTTTCAAGAAAGGAACACAGTTGTGAGGATACTGCTTTTTCTAATATCTTTGACAGAAAAGGCAGACAAGGGAGACAAAGAAAATGTGCACTGTTTGGGGGTCCTTCAGGAGCAGGGTTTGGAAACGCTGCTTTACAGGAGTCCTCGGGTGAGTCCTGTCCAGGGAGCTATTTTGCTTGTGTCAGCAGCTCCTGTAACTCTGAGGTAGGTGCGTCCAGCTGTCCTTGTGCAGACTCCAATTGACACCTGTGTGAAGGGTGTAGAGGAGGATGTTGTCGTCGTCAGCAGTTGGTCATTCTGTGGTATTTGCAGGTTGAGGGTGCTGTCTTCTATGGCTTCTACCTGGGTTTTTGCCATAGTGACAGTTCTGTACTGGTCCTGGGCTTGCTCAGTCCAGCTGCTTTGATTTTGGTTTGAGCTTCAGTCTGTAGCTGGTCCGTGAGGCTTTGAGCACATGTCCACTCCTTGCGGGACGCTGTGATCTGTTATGTGAGGTTGTTTACCATCTGTTTCATATCCATTAGGTGGGCTAAGGAGATCTTGATCAGCCTGGTGTGGCTGTAACTCTGTCGTGTGTCGTTGGTCCTCTTCTCTCATTGTCCAGTTACGTTTGGCTCTGGTGCTGTAGGCAGCCATGGGTGGAACAGTGTTCCTCGCGATTGCTTGTCAGTCCTTTCGGTCTCCTGTCTGGTTAAGGTCAGGTTGAACAGAGGATCTGTGACATTTTGGCACACTTGTGGTGAGAGACTAATGTATGACCCAAAAGAGTTCAGAGCTAAGGTTTAATGGTTTAGCTAGGCATGTAGCATAAAGCTAGCTGTAGGTGAAGTGTGTCTTGTATCCTTATCATCTTAGCTGTGAATGTTAGGAGGCTAAGACTTGTGTGGTTCTGAGAATATTTGGTAACACTTTATTTGAAGGGGTGTGCATAAGACTGACATGACACTGTCATAAACATGACATAACACCTGTCATGAACATGAAGGAGTCTTTATGAATGTTTATGACTGTTGTCATTAAGTGTCATTCGGTAAATTATGACACTTTTAATGCAAAGTTGACATTGTTTAAAATGTTTTTGTTATGACAACTTGACAACATTACCCAAGACAAAAATGTCTTGATTATGACAACTTGACATTAACAAAGACAGAAATGTCTTTGTTATGACAACTTGACATTAACCAAGAAATCATAACCTGTCAACCTGTCACAACTTTGGCCGTCATGACACCATTATAACTGTGTCATGAATATTTTACTTGTCCTCAAGTAAAGTGGAACACATTGTACTAGTTATAAAGATGTCATTAAGGGTTATTACACTGTAAAATGCTTTAAGTTTGATAATTAGACCTGTTATGACATATTTGTGACAGGTTGACAGGTTATGATTTCTTGGTTAATGTCAAGTTGTCATAACAAAGACATTTCTGTCTTTGTTAATGTCAAGGTGTCACAATCAAGACATTTTTGTCTTGGGTAATGTCAAGTTGTCATAACAAAGACATTTTTGTCTTGGTTAATGTCAAGTTGTCATAACAAAGACGTTTTAAACAATGTCAACTTTGCATTAAAAGTGTCATAATTTACTGAATGACACTTAATGACAACAGTCATAAACATTCATAAAGACTCATTCATGTTCATGACAGGTGTTATGTCATGTTTATGACAGTGTCATGTCAGTCTTATGCACACCCCTTCAAATAAAGTGTTACCGAATATTTTCTGGAAAGGGCATAAGTCGAGATGAAATAAATTACTTAAGATGGTTCTTCTGGCTAAATGATTTCTCCAGACTTAACTGACGGTTCACAACGGGCTTGACAAAGTGAAGGATAGGAGGAAAAAGGAGAAGGACAGCTTTCCTATTCAGATTATGCTTATCAATCCACGACTATAGTTATGCCCTAGTAATCGTTGAGGTTAATATTACACATTAACATAAATTAATATTTGCTCATTACTATAAGAATTATTCTCTAGCTACACAGTTTATATGTAATCAAATTTAGATTTAATTAAAGTAACTGCAAATTTAGCCGACAGCGTTCAGCAAACATTCAATGGTCTGAAAAAGACAATAAATGGTAAAACTTTAGAATACTGTTCTGTCATTAATGAATAATTACACAGGAACAAATGAATAATGCACTATTAACATTCTAGTAACTACTATTAACTAACAAGAAACTCTGATTAACGAAGTAGTAAGTAATAGTGCTTAGTCGAATGGGGTAGTTTTCTATTAGCTAATCAATAACTATAATATCTATAATGACTCAAGTGTTACATCCTTCTAATGGAATTAACAATTTTTTGGATCAGTATTCTAAAGTGAATATCGTGGTAACCCACTAATGACTCAAGTGTTACCAAATCCATTGGAAGGAATTACAATTACCGGTACAATTACAAATTACAAAAAACTCAAAAACTTACAATGACTTAAGTCATTACTGAGGAGTTATCATGCTTTTCACTTTAGAGTACTGATAAAAATGTTTAATTCCTTCTGAAGGATTTGGTAATACTTGAGTCATTACTAGTAACCATTTCCTTCACTTTAAAATTAATTATACATTATTCATTATTCATGTTAATTATGAACCTGGATATAGTAGTTCTTAGTGGTCCTCTTGGAGGTATGAAAAAAATAGTAGTTACTGATTAGCAAATATTAAACTACCAAATTCAACTAGCACTATACTTACTAATTTGTTAATCAAAGTTTCTTGTTAGTTAATAGTAGTTACTAGAGTGTTAACTTTGTGTTACTCATTTGTTCCTGTGTAGTTTAATTTTTGAAGGAACCAGTACTTTATTTGTAAATTAATAATTGCTGGATCAAAAATAGCAATTAAATGGTTCTGTCACTGACACTGACCATATAACTTGAGTTCTCTTTCATCATCTCGTGTTCGAGATCCACCTATGGGAAGGGCATCCGTACCTGACCTCTGCAGAAGCATCCAATTGCACCAAGTCTGGCTAGACAGACAGAAGCGCGCAGCCAATGCCAGGTGAGGCCACACCCCCTTACCTAAAGGCATATAACAGCTGGGCGCGCTGCTATTCCGTCTCAAGTTCACCATGGTCTCAAAACGAGCATTTACAAAATGAATTCTCTCCCGCTGCTTACTGTGCCTGCCTGATCAGTTTAAAATAATTTGTATCTAAACCACAATGCTTAAACACGTTTAAATTATAAACTTACATCATGATGGCGCAGCAAAATTGACATATTTCTACCGAATATATTATCGCCAGCCCTTTAGGCGAATATAGAGTTTGATCAAACACAAAAAGCAATATCATACATCCATCAAGTTAATAATCAAACTTACCGAAAGGGCCCACTAGCTGTTCCACAACTTCTCCGTGATCATCAGCTTTAGTAAAATAAATAACCCCATAGGCTGGGGGATTTTACTGAGCAGCTCAGGTTTCCTCTGCTGTTTAGCTTTTAAATTTTTTTCTTTTTTGAGCCACTTGCACATGTTTTTTTTTTTTTTAAAGATGACATTTTTTAGCTATGTTGTTGTCGTTCACAAGTTAAATATAAAATAAATGTATTTGATTGGTAGGCTATATCAAATTAAAACGTGACGTTTCAATTCACCATGCCCTGCTGCCCACGGGGGTTTGATTGACAGGCGACCTGACCAATCATAACGCCGAATACGCAATTTTGTCCCACAACAAAGCTGTCAGTAGATTAACGTCGGTGGACTTGAACTTGAAAAACGGTATTGTTTAAATTATTTAAATGACAATATTTGAAAGTTGAGACTTTGTTTCATATCAACAGTAAGCTGCTCTGAGCTCTCTCTGTATGTCGACGCGTATAGTCACTCAGTGTAACGTTAGTCTTTGCCCCGCGATGTATTTTTCACTGCGTGAGTGAGAACATGATGTTACTCGTGAGAGCCGCCTGGCTTGTCACACACAGTAACTAAAAAAGGCGGGTCTTTGCGAACATTCACTATAATATTAATGATAATGATTCCATGATAATGCATGGAATATACAGCAAAGTTTACTGGGCTAATTTGTGGGGGGGCGTGGTAAAGCTTTGGCAATCAGATGGCTTAGTAGTCAATCTGCTCCACAGCCAATCACGGGCCCCCTCCTTGCTCGGGCCCCGGGGCTGTAGCCCCGCCTAGCCCTATTGTTAATGCAGCCGTGGGTGCACGCCGCTCTTTGCCAGTCATCAGGAGAACTGTTCTGGAGTGGGACCTCTCCATGGTGCTGGAAGCGCTGTCTCAACATCCTTTTGAGCCTCTGGGGAGTATTTCCCTTAAGCTGCTGTCCTTCAAGACAGCTTTGCTCTTGGCCTTAGCATCTGCTAAACGTGTCAGTGAGCTACATGCACTTAGCTCTCGGTTCACCCCTCGTGCACTAAATTCTCCCTCAGTGGAGATAAGGTTTCCCTTAAGCCTAACCCGGCCTTCATGCCGAAGTGCTTCCCTGCATTCACTTCGGAGGTGTTGAAGCTGTCTGCTTTTCACCCTCCACCTTTTACCTCTCTAGAGGATCAGAGGCTGAATGCTCTGTGTCCAGTCCGTGCTTTACAGGCATATATGACTAGGACCAACGCTTTCCGGAAGAGCGACCAGCTCTTTATTTCATGGGCCCCCCCGCACAGAGGGAGTCCCATATCGAAGCAACGCCTCTCACATTGGGTTGTGGACGCTATATCTATGGCTTATGAAGCAAAGGGAGTGCAGCCCCCAAGGGGCATCAGAGCTCATTCCACAGGCCGGTGTCCTGCAACACCTTCTCCTTTGATTCGGCTATGATGAGCCAATCGTCTATGTAAGTCAGGATTCTCAGACCTGATATTCTCAGAGGTGCTAAGCCCGCCTCCGCGCACAGACAGAAAGACCGGGGACTCAAACTGAGTCCAAACGGATGAACTGTGAATATGCAACATATGCCCTTGTAGGCGAAACGAAGAAACTTCCTGTGCGGAGGATAGATGCTTATGTTGGGCTTTGTTTAGGGGAGTGTCACTGCAGGACATCTGCTCCGCTGCCAGTTGGGCTTCTCCTCATACCTTTGTGCGTTACTACCGGCTGGATGTCACTAGAACCTCGGTAGCACATTCGGTTTTAGGGGTGGGGTCTTCTTAGCTCTTCCCTGTAACCCTGTTGGGAAAAAAAACCAAAAAAACAATAAGAGGGAATGGGCCGGCTGGCCGTGTTCATTCCTGTCACCAAACATTCACTTCCCTTTATGGGTATAGTTTATGTGCCTTGGTGGGTTGGGGTTACTATCATGTATGTGTCTCATGCATGTTTCATGTCCTGCTTGTCCACAGCAGTTAGGTGTGGCGTCACCTTTGCAGGTTGATGATTAATGGACGTGTCAGGCACCGCCTCCTCGAGGTGACGTCTTTCTCTGGCTTTCAGAACCTCACTGTGAGTGTATTGGGCAATCGGGGAGCTGTCCATGTCTCTCCCATAGGTGGATCTCGAACACGAGATGATGAAAGAGAACAATAGGTTACTATCGTAACCCCGGTTCTCTGAAACATCGAGTGGAGAGATCCACCAGCTTTGCCCCGCTTGCCGCACGAGAAGCGAATATACTTACTGAGGAATAGCAGCGCGCCCAGCTGTTATATGCCCGTAGGTAAGGGGGTGTGGCCTCACCTGGCATTGGCTGCACGCTTCTGTTTGTCTAGCCAGACTTGGTGCAATTGGATGCTTCTGCAGAGGTCAGGTACGGATGCCCTTCCCATAGGTGGATCTCTCCACTCGATGTTTCAGAGAACCGGGGTTACGATAGTAACCTATTGTTTTCCCAGAACATACAATGATGTCATTAAACGGTGATGGCACAACTGTAAGAGCATCGTAAGAGTTTCTGCACAGCCCTAACTTCAGCCAAGTGTATTATTCTTTTTTTATTTTTCATTTATTTATTTATTTTTATTTAACAGTCAGACATATATACAAACCAACATAGTGCAGTAGTGAGCAATCTTGTAAATCCATAATTCCAGACGTGACATAAAAGTGATTTAAGTGTTCGATCTAAGTGTGTATGTGAGCGGGTGTGGGTATGTGTATGTGTATGTGTATGTGTGTGTATGCGTAAACAAAGTAACCATTTATTATTTATTACCATTGTCATTACCATCACCACCCCACTCCCCACTACCACCATACTGCCAATATTGTGTTGGTCGATTTTTATTTCCATCCTTCCTCCTAAGTAACAATTGCCATTGTCAATCCCATATAAAATAAAATATGATATAATAAGGTGATATAAGATAACCTTCCCCCACATCTCATCAGTCCCTATCTTTTCCTAAGATTTATTTTTATTTTTATTTTATTTTTTATTTATTTTTTTTATTTTTTATTTTTTTGTGTGTTATGTGCAATGTCTAAGGTGCATTAAAAGAGGGAGTACAGTGCGAGAGTGTCTCAAATTGGGACAGAGATGCTGTCCCGTTGAAACCACTTCTCGCCTGTCTTGCCTGCCTTGGTGTTTGTGAGGTTTTCCATATACATATTCCTTTTTTTTTGTTTTCCTTTTTTAAAAAAATTGTTATTCTATGTTGTGGTGCATTAAAAACCCATGAAGAGATAAGGGGGGGAATTATTGCAGTAGTGATTACAATGACACTTAATTCCAATACAGTATTGACAATGGCAATATTGATGATTATAATAATAATGATAATAATAATATTAATAATAAATGACAATGATGATGGCAGTGGCGACCGCAATGGCGAAAGCAATGGCGAAAGCAAAAGACAGCAACAACAGCAATTACAACAATGAAGAAATAAAAGTGAAAATAGTAATCATAAAAATAACAGTAAAGATAGCAATATCAATGATGACATAAACAAGTTCAAACAACTAAAATGCATTAATATTCGTGGGTTGGTTCAGAAAGTGGGTGGAGTCGGAGTTGAAAACAGAGAAAGGATTCATAGCTGTAAGAGGTCAGAAAGTGTTGGATGGCAGAGGTCAATTTCAGATGTGTAATTATGAAGGGGAGATGTATATTCCATTGTAATAAAGTCTGTAATAAGATTTTTCCAAATGTTAATGTGTAATTTATTTCTAGTTTTCCAGTTCATGAGGATAGTTTTCTTGGCGATGGTTAGAGCTATGAGGAGTATTTTAGAGTTTATAGTTTTATCAGTGATTATTGTGAGGTCCCCCAGTAAGCAAAGAGAAGGCGACAGTGGGATGTGGCAGCCGACTATAGTGGATAGTGACGGTGTGACCTCTTCCCAAAAGTGTTTGATTGGAGTGCAATGCCAGGTTGCATGGATGTATGTATCTGTAGAGTTTTGATTGCAATGTGTGCAAACTTCTGATGTGAAACCCATTTTAGCTAATCTATTGCCCGTGTAATGTGTTCTGTGAAGTATTTTGTATTGTATTAACTGAAGATTCGCATTTTTGGACATGAGATAGATGTTTTTACAGATTTGGGTCCAGAAGTTGGCACCAGGAGCTATTGAAAGATCGGTTTCCCATTTTATTGTTGGTAAGTATATGGTCTGAAGTTGGTTTGAAATCATTTTGTATATTTTAGAGAGAAGTTTCTTTGGGGAGAAAATGTTGACCAAGTCTGATATTGCCGGTGGAAGTTCTAAATTTGTGTCTCTGATGTTTATTTTTGTCAGAACAGAAGATTTGATTTGTAGGTATTTTAAGAATTCGTTGCTCCCGATGCCATACTCCTGGGCCAGTTGCGGAAATGGTGTAAATGTGTTAGATTTGAAAATATGCTTAATGTGGGTGATACCCCATGTGTGAAAATTCTATGTTTTTTTATTGCTTATAAAGTCACGGTTGTTCCATAGTGGGGTGAGGTTAGATGGAGCTAATGTACTCACTTAAAATATGCTTAATGTGGGTGATACCCCATGTGTGAAAATTCTATGTTTTTTTATTGCTTATAAAGTCACGGTTGTTCCATAGTGGGGTGAGGTTAGATGGAGCTAATGTAGAATTTGTGATTTGGTGAAATTTCCACCAGGCTGTCAGAGTGGCAGATATAGTTACTGCATTAAAACATGTGTGTTGTTTAATTGATTTGGTGAGGAACGGTATGTCAGCTATATTTAATTATTTGCATAGTGATTGTTCTATATCTAGCCATATAATATCAGATTGGGTGGGGTGAATCCATTTGTATATGTATTGCAGTTGGTTAGCCATTGAGTAATATTGGAAATTTGGTGCTTCTAGTCCTCCTTGAACCTTACTTTTTTGTAGTGTAGTGAGTTTTATCCTTGGCGTTTTATTTTTCCAGTAGAAGTGAGTTATAATGGAGTCTAGTGATTTAAACCAGGTGAGTGTGGGGTGGGTTGGAATCATTGAGAATAGGTAATTAATTTTCGGGAAAATTGTCATTTTTATTGCTGCTATCCTGCCGATTATGGAGATTGGAAGGTTGAGCCACCTGAGCAAATCGTCTTCTATTTTTTTTTAGCAGTGGTGTGAAGTTGAGTGTTACCAACTCTGACAGTCTGGAGGAGATCTTAATGCCTAAGTAAGTGATGTGGTCATGACATATAGGTATTGGTGATTGATGGGGTGCCACATCCCATTTGGTTTTATGTAAAGGGAGGATGAAAGATTTATTCCAATTTATTGCATAATCTGATATTTTTGAGAAGGACTGGATTGTTTTAATTATTTCTTGAGTAGATGCTAGGGGTTCTTGTATATATAGTAGGATATCATCTGCATAAAGTGAGATTTTATGTGTTTGTTGTGGTGTTTCAATACCTTTGATTGCTGGGTTTTGACGGATAGCTGCTGCTAAAGGTTCAATAAAAATAGTGAATAGGGATGGAGAGAGTGGACATCCCTGCCTCGTCCCCCTGTGCAGTGTGAAGCTTTGTGATGTTAGTCCATTGGTTGTGACTGTGGCAGATGGTGATGTGTATAAAATCTTGATCCAGTTAATAAATGACTCTCCAAAGCCGAATTTTTGTAACGTGGTGAATAAAAATGTGTATTAAAATGTGCCAAGTGTATTATTCTACGTTGAGACCAAACATAATTCAGCTAATCAGTGAAATTCGAAGACGTTGTCGTTGCCTTTTCCTTTACAACGATTTCTGATTCTGACTGATCTAACCCGTTGTTCGTGTCTCCCGCTATCCTAATTATTAGCCGTTCCATCTTCAGGAACTCTTTTTTATTTATTTAGAATTCATCAGGTGTATCGCCAAACCTTATGCTACTCTCCAAACTTTACGCTTCACTGTATGCAAAACAATCAGCAGCAAGCGCCAACCAATGAGAATGATTTTGAACTTAAGAATGCTGATCAAAAATTGTGTTGTACATGTTGTATTAGTCGTTATATTTGATTATTAAATAATTAATTTAATTTAATTATCAATCACATCGAAACATTTTACAATCCTACTAGCCCTTTATTTAGATTAAAAACCATTCTCTTTAATTTGGTGAGGAACATAGCGTTTTGAGCAGCATTTGCAAACCCTGTCATGCTGTTGGCCATATGCCACTGCAGCACACGCATATTGATCGTTAATTTAAATGACGATCGATCATGGGAATTTGTGAAAATTGACATCCCTTCAGTTCTATATTTGAAGTTTCCAGGTCTAGCCTAGTAATCTTACTGTTACCTTTCTCAGACCAAGGGGGATTATAAGTGCTGCTCCTAACATTTATTTTATGTTGCTTAATGTTTGCAACAGGTGAGCCAGTGCACAATTATTTTGTATGTATTTAAATTTTCTGTGCATAATTTATTTGGTTAAACTAAATACATGCCATTCTGTAGGCTACAATATCCCAACTGTTACAATAAAACATCATTTGAGCAATATAACATGCATTTTTATTCAGTAGGCTATATAAGCAATATTTTACTTTTTATGTTAAAGACACTATTGATACCGTGAGAAATGTACATCCTCAGGAAAATCGATCAATAAGCTCAATCAATTAATGATTAAAGGTGCCCTAGAATGGTTTTTATTTTTATTGTATAATGTTTTCTGGGTTGCCCTTATAATGTTAGTATGTTTTTTAGACAAAAAATAGTCATAATTTAGAAATAAAAGACATTTTTCCTAGCCTGATTTTAGCCCTGAGCCCAAACGCTCTGTTTGAAGGGGCGTGTCTGCTGTGTGTAACCGGCCTCTGCTGTGATTGGCTGACATGCTTGCATATGAAATAGCTACGTATTACATGTGAAACTCTCTCGAATACTTTTACTACGATCAAATTCCCATGATCGATCGTCGTTTAAATTAACGATCAATTAATCGATTAATCGGTAGCCTTAATACTGCAATATGCGTCGCTGCAGTGGCACATGGCCAACAGCAGGACAGGGTCTGCAAATGCTGCTCAAAACGCTATGTTCCTCACCAAATGAATGAGAATGTTTTTCAATCTAAATAAAGGGCTAGTAGGATTGTAAAATGTTTTGATGTGATTGATAATTAAATTAATTATTTAATAATCAAATAAAACGACTATATAACGTGTCACCAACCGCCTCAGATGTACTTGTCAGAATGTGTGACTGTTGTGGACGTGCTCTTCCTGGAACAACGCACTGAAAACGGCAACTAAACCCAATGAATTCACAACGATTTAATAAAATAGTGTTCTCATGTTATGTAATATGACAGTCCCAAATTAATCATCGTTCATTCTGCTTGAGCGGCGCGCGCTGTATGAATAACCGTTGAGCACTTTGCTAGCGCGTTATTTAACTCAAAGAAGCGCATCCTATGAGATTAATCAGATATATACAAAATAAACATAATATTACAATTTATATCTGCACAAAATGACATGAATGCACAAGTAAACTTGAACTATGAATACGCCAGCAGCCATATCACCCTGTAGCCCAAGACTGGTTGCCCACTGAAGCTAAGCAGGGCTGAGCCTGGTTAGTACCTGGATGGGAGACCTCATGAGAAAAAAACAGGTTGCTGCTGGAAGAGGTGTTAGTGAGGCCAGCAGGGGGTGCTCTCCCTGGGGTCTGTGTGGGTCCTAACGCCCTAGTATAGTGATGGGGACACTATACTGTCAAAGAGCACCGTCCTTCGGATGAGACGTTAAACCGAGGCCCTGACTCTCTGTGGTCATTAAAAATCCCAGGATGTCTTTTGAAAGAGTAGGGGTGTAACCCCGGCATCCTGGCCAAATCTGCCCATTGGCCTATGTCCATCATGGCCTCCTAATCATCCCCGTATACTGATTGGCTTCATCACTCTGTCTCCTCTCCTACCAGTAAGCGGGTGTGTGGTGGGTGTACTGGCGCAATATGGCTGCCGTCGCATCATCCAGGTGGATGCTGCACATTGGTGGTGGTTGAGGAGATTCCCCCCTTCCTTGTAAAGCGCTTTGAGGTCCCAGAAAAAGTGCTATATAAATGTAACAAATTATTAATTAACTAATTACGTGCCATTCAGAATGACTCATGTTGTGGACGCGCTCTTCCTGGAACAACACGACACGGCAACTAAACCCAAATACTTCACAATGTTTTCTTTATAATGTTTATGTACTATGACAGTCCCAATAGTCATTATTAGTCGTGCATTGCCGTTTGAGCTGCGCGCGCTAAAGATCACGCTTTAGCGTCAATTCTTAACCAAATACATCCAATATGAGATAAAGCAGATATAGATAGGCGTACACAAAATAAACTATTACAACTTACATTTGCACAAAACAAAAGGCTGCGAATGTACACGCCAACTTATTGTCATGATGAAGGTGTAAAATAGTCCCAAACATAACTCCGGCGCGCTCGCTTACATGTTTCGTGGTTGAGCAGCACGCGCGCATGAACACGCACACGCACGCGCACACTTAATCGATGATCGATAAGTTTTATCGATTAAATGTATTATCGACAATTAATCGATCGTCGATTAATCGTTGACATCCACTACCAAATGTTTTTCAACGAAGCTATGGTAGGAATACTTGTGTCAATGTGTTTCTTGGATATGCTTGTGCTACAGTTATTGTATCTGTGGGTGTTTGTTACATTGCAGAGTGCACATGAGCGTTGGAGTGACTGGTATCATTTCAGCATGACACAGAAGAGTCTGGTACTGCAGGGCTGGCAGCGGGATCGCTCAGAACTGCTCCTAAGGGGGCTGAGCGTGTTAGAGGACTGCAGGATTTCTCGCATACAGCAGCAAGAACTTCAGAACCAGCGTTCACACCAGCAGAACATCTGCCTCAAGCTCAGAGAAAAGGTTTTTACATTTACCTACATCTTAAGACACTGCCACACTAGGTCTTCTGTTTTTAATAAGGAATACATCACAAATAATATATTTAGAATGTGAAATTATAACATAACTCCACTTCTGTGCAACACTTTCAACCTTCAAAGATTGACCTCTTGACTGAATTTCAAAGATCACAAACTTCAAATTTTAGATGAGTCACATGTCTTTTTGTCATAAATTTGGAGGTCACAATTCACTAAACTCAATGGAATGCGTATCTTCACATGAGCTTATGTTTCTTGTGTCCTGTATATGGAAGTCAGTGGAGAGCAAAGTTTAAGTGTGGCTCTTTGGTCTTCATGACCTGTGAGGAGTTTAAGAATCTTGTTTGGAAATCAGTAATTTTTCAATTCCATTTTGTGGATTAGGAACACCCAGAGCAGGATTATAGTCTACAGTCTCTTTATAGCAGCCCAGCATGTCTACACTTCACTAGTCTGTCTCTGTCTTTGACTCTTTCTCGCTCTTGTCCTCGCTATATCTCAGAACTCTGTGCTTTTACCTGATGAGCAATTGTCAGTCAATACTACAGTGAAGTGTATTGTAGTGTAAAAATACTTGTATTTGTATTTTGTATTTTAACCTCCGGTTTCATGTTTTGAGCTGTTTTAACGGAAAGCAACCTGCATTGACATATCTTAAAATATGTGTCTGTCATTGTTTTGTCTCAAGATGCACATAAGTAATGTTTTATTTTTATTTTTCTAGGGCACATTTATTAAAGCTACTTAAATGTCCTAATGGAACTAAGGCATAATTCATAATTCTCTGTGAAACCAGGCCAATGTTTGTTTTTGTTTTTTTTCAGTTTAAAGGTGTCATGAACTGCATTTAAAAAAAAAAAGTTCTGAGGTCCACATATAATGTAATCAAGATTTTTACATTAAAAATACATCCTAATTTGGAGGTAATAGTCAAAAACATGATAGAAAATAGTCTCTTTCGAACAGTCTAAACAATTTTTTTTTTTGGTGCTCAACAAACATTTATTTATCAAAAACAGTTGCATATTTTTATGGAAACCATGATACAATTCTTTTCAGGATTCTTTGATGAATTTATTAAAAGTAGAAATCTTCTGTAACATTATAAATGTTTTTACTGTCACTTTTTTTATTTTTTATTAAGGATTTTCAAATAATACAAACATCAAAAAAACAAAAACGGACAAACAATCAACAAACAAACCCCCGGCGCTGCAAGTTGAATAAAATGTACAACATACAAACGTGTCTGTATTACAAAAATAAAACATAAGTCAAAACAACACAAGAGAAGCCAAAACCTTAAAATAAAATTATAAAAAATTTCTGTAGAAAGGATTGGAGAGGTTCCCAAAGTCTCCTGAATATGTCCTGTTTGTGGTTGAGGTCATAAGTTAATTTCTCTAAAGGAAAAAAGGCTGACAGCTGGGAAATCCACATAGAAATAGTGGGGACCTGGGGGTGTAGACCATTTTAATATACATATATACATATATTTAGTATACATTTCTTAGCCAGGAGTATGAGAGTTGTAAACAGAGGCTTAAAGTCCGAGTCAAGCAGGTCAATAGGAATGTCATTTAACAGAAAGAGTGAGGGAGATAAAATAAAATGTTTTCCTGTTATCTCCTGTATTGCAGAATGAACCCCCTTCCAGAATGGTTGAATAAGAACACAGGACCAAAATACATGAAAAAATGTGCCTGCATTTGTGCCTGCAACAGTCCTGCATTTAAAACAGAGGTCGGAACAACCTGGAAACATTTTATGCAGATGAACAGGTGTAAAATAAATTCTATGAAAGAATTTGAAATTTTACTCATGTATGGAAATCGAGGTGCATTTTGGAAAAATACCATCACAGATCCTGGTCCAATTTTCGGGGTCAAACTAAACTCCCAAGTCTCGTTCCCACAGCGGCTTCAGAGAATCATAAACTGAGGAGTCAGAATAAGCTAGTAAGGGATAAAGTCTGGAAATAAGCCCCTTAAATTAATTAACTGACATTATGGTTTCTTCCAATTCCGTTAATTTGAATCGAAATTTGTTTTGCTTTATAAGAGACTCTATAAAGTGCCGAATTTGTAAATATTTAAAAAAGTCTTCGGAGGGTATATCAAACTCTGTTCTAATTTGTGAAAATGATCTCAAAGTTTCAGAGGTAAACATTCCTGAAAAATCAGACAGACCTCTAAAACCCCAATCCAGCAGCCCAATGCTTCTAATATGAGTGGGAAAGTCCGGGTTCAAAGCCAGGGGGGAGTGAATAGAAACATTTGGAGGAATATTCAAATGTTTTTTCACATCCCTCCAAACTAGTAATGTATTATGAACAATCATATTGTCAGTGAGAGAGTTGTACTATTAATAAAGCACAGGGACTCTAAACTTCTTGGATGGCAAAATGAAGATTCAAAGTCAATCTATAAAGCGTCCTGCCTTTTCCTAACCCAGCTTGTTATCATTTTGATCTGGGCAGCCCAGTAGTAAAGCTGGAAATTAGGTAAGGAGAGACCCCCGAGTTCCCTCGGTTTACAAAGTTTAGTGAAACCAACTCTCTGTTGCTTACCGCTCCAAATAAAACGAGATATGTCCGAGTTCAAAGATTGAAAGAACGAGGTTGCTAAGTAACATGGGAGATTCTGAAAGAGATAATTTAATCGGGGAAGTATGTTCATCTTAAACCTCCAATTGGAGGTTCTAGGAATACTGAATGCAGGGTCAATTTGCAAGCATACAGCTGCGTGATCTGATAATACGATAGGGTCGATATGACAAGACTGGACTGCATGCAGAACATTTTTTGGAAGAAAAAAATAGTCAAGCCTGGAATATGAATTGTGAGGATGAGAATAAAATGTATAATCTTTCACTTTAGAATTTAGTTGATGCCATACATCTATTAAACCAGAATCTGACCATAAATTGTTGAGCACCTTAGATGATTTAGGGTTTGATACATTTGCAGATGAGGATTTATCTAGAGAAGCATCCATTATTAGGGATGCACGATGATATCGGCACAACATCGGTATCGGCCGATAAAAGCTTAAAATGACCATCATCGGTATCGGCAGATATGAATATTTCTGCCGATGAGCCTTGCCGATAGGGTGGCGTGTTTCCTATGCGCACGTGACGACCATGAACATGAGCGCCAGCAACTTAAACTTCCAACAAGTGGAGACATTTCATGCATGGGCATCAGTTTGGCTTGAAATGTGCTGGGATGGAGACGCATTTTTGGAAATGTATTTTCAGAAGTACTGGGTAGGCTACAATGACACCTACAAAATCTCTTTTGTGCTGTTGGTCGATCGATCGATCAGTCATGTTTTTAAAGATGATGTGCTCTCCAAGCTAGAATGCTCTCCACAGAACATAAAATACTCATTTAATTTTTCGTGTTCGCATTTATGAGGAACAAACAATGTTACGGACGTGAGCGCTCTGAAAGCGGCACTAAAAGACTGCTTTAAAACTTTCACAGAGACCTCAAACAGAAAGCACAAAACCTTTCTTTAAAGTGAATTTCGTTTTGTATTAATTGTACCTTAATCTTAATCCATGTTTCATCAACCATTTGCCTGGATTTAATAAATAAAGCAGATAATAGATATCACGACACGGAGGCGCCGGCGAATGAACTGGAGCTCGCCCTCATAAATGAAACGAAACTCAGCATAGCCTACTTCCTCACAGACCTGAGAAATATATATATATTATCTAGGCTACAGAACGCTTGAAATCATATTTTTAAACCGAACAATACAAACGAAAAAAAAAACAATGTAATCCGTATGAAATGTGCATTTCTCTCTGGCGCGATCACTAGCCTAGCCTAATGTAGGCCTACTGCAAAGATCGCGAGTCAGCATCGTCAAACTTCATATTTGCAGCCGACACAGTTTTGAGACACAGCCGTCTCACGTCACTTGTGAGACGCACCGGTCTCGCATCTCTCACGGAGGATCTCGCATCTCTCAGTCAGACACTTGTTTATTAATAAACAATTAAAATGTCTGTAGCAAGGTTCAATGTTGTGGGAAGGAGGCGGGAACCGGCGAACATTTTTAAACATTTATTAACATAAAATAAACTGCCAGCAGCCCCTCGCGGACGACTGCTGACTTCAAAATAAAACATGAACAATACCTGCCAACAGTCCCTCACGGAACTGCTGGCTACCGACAAACATAAAGAACACTAAAACTAAACACAGGCCTGTTCCTCTCTCGATCTTCAGCGTCGTTGCTCCTCCTTTATGCCTCCGCTCCTCCGTGAGAGATGCGAGACCGGTGCGTCTCACAGGTGATGTTCATTCCCATACAGAAATGTAATATATGTCAATATATGTAAATTACATATATAATGTCAGTGACCATGTATGTCTGCTGCCTATATGAGAATATATGCAAAATAGAAAACACATAGACATATATGAAACATACATTTCAAAATATAGCAAAAAGTGCCATATATTTTCCCGTATATGCACATAAATGTTAAATATATGTAAGACGCAAATATGTATACATATTTGTACATATATGTATACATATATGTCACATAGTTATACTTAATGTTGTCCATATATGCGAGAAACCAATACTATACTGTAATACAGATATATGGTATCAAATATGGATGAACTCAAATATTTTCTTCACATGTTTGGACACATAAATGTTCATATATGTTGCGGGTATAAATTGTGTTCTCAGATAAGTCAAATATATGTATAGATATATGTCATGCTATTTAAAATATAAGTACATATATGGCCATATATTAAATTTTTGTATGGGTTACCACTCACGCCACCGGCCTCGCGCCGTTCTCTCACGTCCCTCTGCCTCGTCCTGTTCGGCACAAGGTCTCCTTGCTATATTTAACATATTCATAATCATTACTTTTGCCGGTTCTTTGTGACAGCTTTTAGATACTTTATTGGCAGCGCAGCGCCACCCTTACATGTTACATGAACGCGTCACCGCTGCATCAGCACCGAAAACGGGAGCATTTGGTAGACCTGTTCAAGTAGGAGAAGATTTACTGTAGCCTACATTTTTCTATTTGAGAATTTATTTTTATTTTATTTCATAAGGACTGAAGTTTTAAAACTCAAAAATAAAATGCGGCATATCATTTATTCTCCAAGTTAAATAATTATATATTTTTTAGGGGTGAATGTCTGTCTACATTTGTAAAAATATACATATATGGGTCATTCTATGAAAATGGTGGCTTTTTGAACAGACAACTTTTAAAAAATGTAATTCTTTTTTTTATACCAAAACTTATAGTCAGATAATAGTTAACCTCTTAACATTATAAATCAACTTAAATGACAGCTTAATGTATTTTGATATTTTTACTACATTACATAAAAAATAGCTTGTGGTGCCTTTTTGTCACTGGTGTTACCTGTATTTTAGCTGACAATTCAGGCTTTCCAGAATGTAATTTGACTATTTAATTTTCATACATAATCAAAGACAGAAAAGGTTAATGTAATATTAAGAAATTGTCTTGATTAGTAATAATTTACTTTAAACAGGTATGTGTAAAGTTCTATTGTGTGACATTTTTATTTCTACCATTGTGTTTTTTGTTGTAAAATAATTGAGGTTGAGTGATCAAAATTTAATGATCATATTCTTAAAATGCTTACTAATGAATGCAGCAACAGTTAGGAAGATACAAAAACCATAATCTAGAAACTGGGCAACTCTGATGCCAGAACACATGCCATGCAGTAACACCAGTGACGCAATGTGAAACCAATGACATAACTTAAGATTATTTCAAACAAATTTTTATCCATTTATTAGTAATATTTTACATTACAAATAATTTCAGATTTCATAAAATCTCTGCGGCCTGGGTCAGCGTCCCTGCACTGTCTGTAGAGTTTTTGCTTTTCAGCAGCACTTAATTTCACCACCTGTCAAAAGGAAAGCCATATTATGTTTGTACAATATTGAAACAGTAATAAAATGCTAATAAGTCTTTATTAATATAATTGTTGAGGCTTTTATGAAATCTTATGTTGAGAAAAATGTTAGTGGTGTTATTGATTGTCACTGGTGTAATCGTCATGTCACTGGTGTTACCAGCAGTAACAGTAACACCAGTGACGATAACACCAGTGACAAATCTGCAGACAAGATGGGATATCTAAGATAGCGGCCACAGTAGCTCAAACTACACTTCTTAAATTGTAAATAAATCACTTAATCTTGCAATTTGAAAACTTATTTTAATCAAATTTCCTTTCCCCTTACTATAAACTGTAGAACACCAGTGACGCATCTTAAGTCCTCGCATGAAATTATCCAATTATTTATCAAATTGCTAAAAGATGAAGAGAGAGTGAACACTCACGATGTGCTTTTCAAAACAGCCCTGCTCCAATGAACCTTTGACCCAGGAAGAAGTTGGCAAGGATGTTGCCTTTTTTCAAAGTTATTTTTTTAATAAATTGTAACACCAGTGACATGAAATTGAGGGACAGGTATTCCCTGTAAATTATTTATAATATTTAGTTGATATTTTAGTTTTTTAAGTAATCCACTAAATAACTATACTACTTTCATTTGTATAATGACATTTAAAGGGGGAGAAAAATATATTTTTCAACTCAAAATATGTCACTAAACAACGACTCCTGACCCGAGGGACAAGCCAATTTCATGGTACTGACCGTATTCTACAATATATAAAAAAATTGCTTTTCAATATAACTGTCTTACATATGTTTTATTAACAATAAAACACATTTAAATTAAAATAAAAAACAGATATTTTGTGTCGTTATCTGACACTTTTAAATGTTTTTCCTGGTGGTTAAGCCTGGGACAGGAAAGCCACCATTTTCGTAGAATGACCCATATGGTAGAATCAAATGTTGTTTTGTTTGTCTTGTGTATTGCCTTATCTACAACACATGAGTGTAATACGGTAAAGCTAGTACAGGAGAGAGACTTAGATTTCTCTTCAGTAAAATTAAAGTGTAAATATATCAGGGGAAAAAATTTATATATATATATCGGTATCGGCATCGGCCAAAATTTGTTTGAAAATATCGGCATATCGAATATCGGCCAAAATCCAATATCGTGCATCCCTATCCATTATACAATTAAAGTCTCCGGCTAGAAAACCTAAGCCTTTACAATGGTAATTAAACAATAAAACAATCTGAGATATAAAGTCAGGGGAGTCTACATTTGGAGCATAAACATAGTTATATGGTGATTGAGAATGGAGCCCGTGATCATGATAAATCTCTCTCCAGAATTCGATTCCTTATGTTCTAAAATAAAAGGTAGATTTTTATTAAAAAGAATGGCTACCCCTCTTTTGTTCTGCGAGTAAGAGGAAGAGTAAACTTGACCCACCCTGTCTCTCCTCAGCTTTGAGTGTTCAATGTCGGATCATTTTGTTTCCTGAAGCAGTACTATGTCAGGTTTTTGTTTTTTCAAATGAGTTAAGATTTTTTTCCTCTTAATTACATGTCCAATCCCTTGAATGTTCCATGTGATAAGTTTAAGTGAACCAGCCATAAATAGTGCGAATTACTCGCGTAGATAAAACAAAAATGTTAGGCACCGTAAGACGACAGAGAGTTGGCCTACAACAGACAAATAAGACATAGAAAAACAACTTGCAATGCGCACCCACCCCGACTCTATCCCCAAACGACAGAGTAAAATCCCCCAAAATGAAGTCAACAAGCATAATAATCAAATACAAAACCAAACTCAATTCAAAGACCACCATAACAGTTCGGACGCCAAAGACAACAGCCAAACCAAAAGAGGTGTAAAAGTATAAGAACCCAAAGAGAGACGAGAGTCACGTAGGAATAAAATGAAAGCTAAAATATAAACAGAGAGCTATGTTTGAAATTAAATCAAAACCGTACTGATTGTTACCTCTTCAATGAGGTTAGCTCTGTTAAATAATGTCAGGAGAAAGTCAAAAGTAATGGAAAAAGGGACTCACTAACGTTATATCTATCCTTGCATTCCTTCCAAACAAAAGAAGATGAAATATCTCAAGTAAGAGTTTCCAAGAAGTTGGCGGCCGCTTCGGGGGTATCGAAAAGACGAATCTGCCCGTTGTGAAGACAGCGGAGCCACGCCAGGTAAGTGAAGCCGCGATACATATTACAACGGGCCATCAGCTTTCCAACGGAATCAAACTCGCGACGTTTGCGCAGGACCTCCGCCGACAGGTCGGAATAAAACCTTAATCTGGATCCACTGTAGAGGATGTCACGCTTCTGCAGGGCTGCCCTGAGAACCGCTTCTTTCTGAGAGTATCGGAGAAATCGTACTAGGATGCTTCTTGGTGGCTTGCTTGCGTCCGGGCTGGGGACCAGAGCACGATGGGCACGTTCAATCTCCAGGGAGGGAAAGTCAGCAGGTAGGCCGACTAAAACTGGAATATTCGTTTGGAGAAAGTCCACGAGTAAAGTGGAACCCTCCGCTTTCTCCGGGAGATTGACAATTTTTAAATTCTTCCGAAGTCCGCGGTTCTCTAGGTCGTCAACCTTCAGCTGTAGCGTATCCACAATCTTTTGCATAGGCCTAGCTGTTAAGCGAGCATCGTGGTTATCACAATAATCCTCCGTAGTAGAGATCCGAGTCTCGGCTTCATCCATTCGCATTTCCAGATCTGTTGCCCGATTGGATAGATTTGAGAGAGAGAGTTTGACCGTTGCGATGGATGTTTTTATGTCACCCAAAGTACTGTCTATCGTGTCCAAACGAGATTCAACAGATTCATCCATGTTATTAACACGCGAGGCTACTGATTGGATTTCCGTCCTGATCCAATCTGATCCATTGTTACCGTGTCGATAGCTCCCACAGGGCTAGTTTCGCCATGGTAATCCTCAGTAGACGAGCACGCGGTCGGTTGAGTCTTCGCTTTCTTCCTTCCAATGGACAGGCCGGGCGATGAAAATATAGGAAAATTTTTAGGCATACTTGAGATAAAATAATAACTACTAAAATGACGTTTGTTTGGAAAAAGGGAAATATAATCCGTGGTTTAACAAGGAGCGAAGTCTCAGGCGTCCATCCTGCAACAGGTCACGGGTTATTAATCTTTGCAAATTGCTTGCACGCTTCACGATGAATGCGGCTAATGTTTACACTCAGGGTACATTACGGCATGTATTCTATGAAACGTTACGACGTTCTCAATATAATTCATAATCCCACGTTTATAATGAACAACGCGTTATGGTTATTGTGTTATTAAAAACTTTGTAGGCATTTGCCCACAAAATCAACAAAGATACTTGGAACAGGAATATCAATGCAGTTACAATACTATAGATGTACTTAAAAGTTTTCTTAAAACATAAAAAAAATTTGTACTGCACTAAACATAAACATACAACAAATTCTTAGGTATCCTTCAACTACTGCTAAAATCATTACTGACATGACCTCATGTCAGTGTTTCAGTCACGATTGTTGTACTGAACACTGAGATAACGTTACGCATCACTGACAAGCCTACATTTACCAATTATAAATTATAAAGTACCAGTTTCTCATAACTGTGTCTGTCAACGAACTAACCTATACAGTACATTAGTAAACACATAGCATTTGTATCTCACTACTCTCCCCTGTCAAAGTGACATTACGTTAACCAACCATTCAGAAACGTCCTGGTCGAGCCTTAATTGTCGAACTTCTTCGGGCCATCATCTTGTTCCGGGTCCGACTCCGGTTTAAATTGGTATGGTTGCACTACAGATGTGTCCTCAGAGACTCCTGCTGCCATTCTTTCGCCAAAATATACCATCAACTGTTGTCAAGGCAACACTCCACGTGCGTTGTGTCAAAAACGCCCCAAAGAACAGAGAGCCGGAGTCAGCAAAGCTCATTATCATTTAAAGGCATATACACTGAAACGGCGTGTTAAAAACAGAGCTGTTTTTGAGCAGGTAAAATGAGTGTTTTCTTAAAATACTAATGAGAATTTTAAATAAAAGTATATTACCAAGTTTTCATTTAGACCCTAAAGATTCATATTAACTTGTACAAAAATGGCATTATATGACTCCTTTAACCCTCTGGGGTCTGAAATCACGCCGGCGTGATTTGCTCGCTTTTTTTCTTATCAGTGCAAAAGAGACTCAAAATACTCTGTTGATTTTGATCTTACATTTAAGTGTTATACATCATTAGATCCTGTTAAGTGTCTATTTTTTTTGTGGATACTCGCAATAAAAACAAAGTGTTGTGCTTTTCGCCAAATAAAGAAAAACGAACATGATGCGAGTTCTGTGTTCTCTCTAATCCGTGTATCATTCGTTCAGTCGTTTTTTAATTTAATATTGAAAGTAGAAAAATTAGAAAACGGTTCCTTTTTCGTTTTTTCGTTTTTACCAAAAAAACGAAAAACAAGATTTCAGCTTGATTTTTCGTTTTTCGTTCTGGGGTAGAAAAATGAATAAACAGCTGGAATATTCGATTTCCACACGTGGGCGGGAATAAAACGCCCCTTTCCTCTGATTTGTCCGCCGAAGATCACACTGTTCCGTCATCAGTTCTTCCTCAGGTCCGCACTGCAGAATAAGAGTCCTCTGCGGATTCTTAACGCGTTTATTGCAACTACATTTCATCTTTTTCTCATCAAACAACCAGACTAATGGCGTGACACAACCCGTACAGGGGAATAGACTAGAAAGGGCTTTCTTCTGTGTAGATCTAAATTCACGCTTTGCATTGATTAGCATGGGTATGCAGGGTATGACGGCTGCTAGCCTGCATAGTCACCCTCGCCCAGTAATTAAAAAATAATAATAAATTAAGATATAAATCAATATAATTAGTTGTAAATTAAATATTTTAACACTACAAAAAGAAAAGAATAATACATTGACTATATAATAGGCCTATATTAACTGTCATTCAGACTGACTATCTAACAACAACTCTTCTGAGTTTTATGATGTAGGCCTTGTGTTTTATTAAAATGTATTATAATTTATATCTCAATGATGCGCGCTTGTGCACGGCGCACCGGTTTATGTTGAGAGGGAAACACGCGCGTCACATGCATCGTCGTAAAAAAACGCATTTTATTAGTAGGCTATAGCCTATTTAGAAATAGTGTAAAAGACCGGTAAATAAAATACAAAATTAACATTTAAGCACTATTAATAACATATAGGCTATGCGTATGTTACTTCCCCTTATGTCAAATCCTTAAAAGAATGGTATTCAGAAAACAACAAGAATGAAAAATAAGTAGCCACGTATAATAAACAAAATTTAGCCTATTTTAAACGCTAAGCCTAAATGAATTTATTTGAATCGAAACTGAAATAGGCTACTGACGTTGGTTTATTGCATCTCTCATTCGGTCCAAAGTTCCCATATTTGCAATGTAACATTTCAACGCTGCTAACTATTAATGTAAAGAAGGCTTCGTACTTCAATCGAGTCCCAATATAGGCTACACGTATGCTAAATCAGCATCTTCACAGCAAGGGAAATGAGTTTGGAATAACAGCAAGTAGGCTATAACTGGTGACTGACAGCACTGCCTTTATTGTGTACAACAGACCAATTCAATTAAGCAGAATAAATGTGTATATGTTTGGTTGACTGTGTTTTATTTTAATAATGAACAGGCTGCGATGTCAAGTTAGCAATGCCAGAAGTGAACTTAATATGTTGTGTGAGCGAGCGATGCGCTGACGCCATCACTTGGATTTATTGCTCAGCAGGGGAAATAACTTAATACTCTGTTGTTTAATACTCTGTCATTCGCAACATGATGCGCTGCTTTAGCGCGTCTCCGTCTCCTTGAACATCTTTCTGGCGCACACCAAAAATGAACCAAAATATATTTAGCTCTTGGCGCGCCTAACTTTTGAAAGTCAATATTTAGATTGTTTGAAGTAAAATGCATTATATAGACCTAAGTCACTTATGAATAAATCACATCGTGCTTCATGATAACAAAATACGTGACTTTACAGTCCGGAAAATAGGAACAATACCAATTATTTCACGGACCCCCTGGCACTTGAGAACTCATGGTCTACACAGAAGAAAGCCCTTTCTAGTCTATTCCCCTCCCTTACAGAAAAACCCCATGATTTCCCCATGTTTTCCACATGGGATCACATGTGACAACATGTGTTTTTGCACATGTGAAATTCATGGGGGTTTTCTGTAAGGGCTGTAGGCTACGGGTTGTGTCAAGCCATTCTGGTTGTTTGATGAAAAAATTATGAAATGTAGTTGCAATAAACGCGTTAAGAATCCGCAGAGGACTCTTATTCTGCAGTGCGGACCTGAGGAAGAACTGATGACGGAACAGTGTGATCTTCGGCGGACAAATCAGAGGAAAGGGGCGTTTCATTCCCGCCCACGTGTGGAAATCGAATATTCCAGCTGTTTATTCATTTTTCTACCCCAGAACGAAAAACGAAAAATCAAGCTGAAATCTTGTTTTTCGTTTTTTTGGTAAAAACGAAAAAACGAAAAAGGAACCGTTTTCTAATTTTTCTACTTTCAATATTAAATTAAAAAACGACTGAACGAATGATACACGGATTCTCTCTGTCTGTGAAGTCCATTCTGAAACACGTCCTAAGATTAACTGTAACTCCGCGAATACTTGTCACACAGGCACGAGAGATTTTTCTTTATGAAGCTTGAATTCTCTTCTTTTAAATGAAGTAATTTATATAAAAAACAAATACTCACAGTTTATGTAATCCGTTTGAAACCAAGGAGAGGTCCAGTTTTTTCTTTCTCCCCTCATTATTTTTAATGAGTTGAGGCCGCCACGCCCCCGGCGCTATTCACATGTAAATAGTTTAGGTGATCTATATGCATCGCACACGCCCCCGATCAATGCCATGAAAACACAAAGTTTCTTCATGAGATTCGCTGATAGTTCATCGCGTTTTGAGGATGGCACAGCGGGCACGCTACTCCGGTAAAGAGGCCGCCAGATGATTCTGTACAGCGAGGAAGAATTCACCTTTTTTCCTCAGGGGAAGATTATTGCAACTCAAGACGACGAACGGCTGCATTTTGAAGAGAGAATTGATCCCGCCGAGGATACAAGTTCGGAGTAAGTGTTATATTGTTTAGTGTTATATAATTATTTTTCTGATCATATAGAACTCATGTTTTCAGACTATATTTTGCTTAGTATTGCCTTACAATATAACATTCGTGTACATGCTCAAGTGTAAACTTTCAATATGATAACGTTACTCTCTAAACATTTGTATATTAAATATATTTCACTCAGTTTTGATTAGCTTATGCGTAATGTAGCTTATTTGCGAATATCTGCTTAGGTGTAGCCTAAATATAATGTGATTTAGTGCAAATATATTTCAGCTTCCGGTAAAATACTGTCTAAATACTAGACATTATATTTTTATATATAAATGTTCTGTTTTGGTTAGCCTATGACACTGCTTATCCTGCTAAAATACTGCACAGATGATTGTGAATACAGGTGTAAATGTTTGAAATGCTCTAAATGCGCGCGGTCTATACGTTATGGCCCATCAGCAGATTCTCGCGGTGTATGGCCCATAAATAGATATTTCTCCGTCCTATGGCCCATCAAGAGATATACATTGTGCGTCCATACCCATTAATTGCCCACAGTTTACTTTGGATTATGTATGCTAACAGTTTTTGTTGTTGTTGTAGGATTGTGTCTGCATCACGCTCTCCTTCTCCAGCACCGCAGAGGAGCACGCAGGTGTCGTTCAGTTCTCAGTGCGATCGAGAATCATACTGAGTAAGTGCACAGACGTAATATTTACAGATGAAATGTAATTGTGTTTACATCGTCATAATATACAAGTACCCATTCTTGTGTGAAATTACAAAAACTTTTTGTCTTTTTTTTTATCCATGGCCATTAGTGATTGATAATGATAATAATACAGCTTCTTTGATTGTGTTATCAGCAAATATAAATGGATGGGTATATGTAGAATTTTATACAGGTATCCATCAAAAGTTTGCAAACTTTTTTAATGTTTTAGAAGTCTCTGATGCTCATCACGTCTGCGTATATTTGATTAAAAAACAAACAAACAAAAAACCCAGTAATATTGTGAAATAGTATTACAGTCTAAAATAGCCTAACTGTGTATTTTAAAATGTTATTCATTTCTGTGATTCATCATTACTTCAGTCTTCAGTGTCACATGATCCTTCAGAAATCATTCTGATATGATGATTTATTTAAAAAAAATCAATGTTGAAAACAGTTGTGCTGCTTAATATTTTAAAAAATATAAAAAATAGTAATGTGTTCTAGGAATTACAATAAAACAGATTGAAAAAACAAACATCTCCTGTCATTCTTTGTTCAGGTTGCCTCACAGCACATTGATGGGGCATTAGCCTTTGGGGGAGTGTCTTTTGTCTCCCCTGGTGTGAATCTCATTAATATTCATGGCCATTGACACTCCCACGCATACAGCAGTGCTGACACAAAAACTGACTTACAAAATTTTAATTGTTATATTGTTGTTTGTGAAAGAGTGGTCAGAATGATTTTCACATCATTTTGTAGTAAAAATTCTAGCCTACAAGAATAGTAACTCAAAAGTCTTGTGGACAACTGTTCAGTATGTGTTATATGGCCTTATTGCGGCGACAATTTTTTTCCCAAAACTTACTAACCACGCATAATATTTTTTTTCTATAAAATGCAAACATGTACATCTATTTTGCTCACATATTATTGTAGCAGAGTTTGTGCTGAATACAGCCAAATTACATGTTGGCCAATGGTATGTTGTAAGTAGCTGAAATAAGCACAAATGTCAGAGCATGTCAAAACACCTCAACGGCCTTAAAAACACCTCAGACCCCAGAGGGTTAAACGCGCGGAAGACGCTGACGAAGATTTTGAGGCAACACTAGCACCAGAACGTGAAGATTCTACTTTACTGGCATGTGCTGCCACAATGGATATACTGTCCAGGGGAGACACCACAGTTTGGGGTTCATAACTTTGAGCACTCTTCCACATTTCTACCTCATTCAAGAATGTTTCAAAAGTTTGCATCTTTGGTTGGTACCACACATCATTGTCACTTTTCATTTCCTCTTCCTCATACAGCACTTGCACAGATTGATGCACATCTTTAAATTCGTCCAATGCCACATGGAGCTCAATATCTCCACCTTTTAATAATTCCTTTAAGTCATTCATTCTACGTGTACACACACCAAGTTTTCCTCTGCGCGTTGCGCAAAGCTCTTTGATTTTACCATCAGCCATATTTTCTAAAAATTAAACACAGCACAGTTATCTTCAACTCAGTTCATTCTCATCTGGCTTCATTTAAGCTTATGGGCCCTATTTTAACGATCTGAAATGCAAGTATCAAGCGCGAAGCGCAAGTAACTTTGTGGGCGGGTCTTGGGCGCTGTTGCTATTTTACCGGCTGGATAAATAACTCTTGCGCCTGACGCAAGTTTAAAAGGGTTTGGTCTGAAGTAGCTTTATTATTCATAGGTGTGGTTTGGGCGTAACGTGAAATAAATCATATCACATTCCCTTTAATAGCATGATGAACGAGGTGCGCTTGTTCCATGGCGCAATACTATATAACGGCGCATTTCCCAGGCGTGCTTCAGAATCGGTTCACAGCCAAGGAGATCGATGTTCTCGTCAGGGCCGTAGAAGAAAGAGGTGACATTGGGGATGGGACAAACCCACCCAAATTAGCTTCGGTTATACATGCACACAACAATATTTTCCCTCGTGTTTTGATATTTTTCCTTATAATAATGTATCATATGCAAAAAGGAAAATGCATCTGTGTTGGAGCAACATTGGGTATTGCATTAAATTAGCTCAAATTATATATAGGGAATTCTAATAATCATGAATATGATTAAAAAATTGCATATTACAGTTAAATTAAATTATCGAAGTTGCAAATAGATCGATTGTATTCATGAATTATCTCCACAATGAGTTATGGTTCGTCATTAATATATCAATAGTCTCATTACAGATCGATTATATGAGATAACGTTTTAAAGGAATTAATTTAGTTATCAAACAATCTGTCTGTCCAGCAAACGGCCGTAAGATTAACTTATCAATTTCCCAACAAAAATTGTCTCTTTCTTATAATTCCAAAAAGCTATTTTCTGGCCATGAAAAATCACCTTCTTGTTATTATAAAATGTAGGTTACTGAAATAGTAACACATTGTAAAGCTTTGTAGCTAGATCAAACATTTCATTGACTTTGTAAAAATGAGCATTTCAGAAGCAATCAAGAATATAATGGTTTTAATAAAATGAAACTACAGATACAGAATTCTACATTTAAACATGGGATACATGTATGTACAGTAAACAGTAAACTAACGCGACAGACGAATAACAAACGGGAGTGAGAGAGAGATTGAGTGAGAGAGAGAGATTGAGAGGGAGAGAGAGAGAGAGATCGAGAGGGAGAGAGAGATTGAGAGGGAGAGAGAGAGAGATTGAGAGGGAGAGATAAAGAGATCGAGAGGGAGAGAGAGAGAGATCCGTAGGATCTCTCAGGATGGCAACATTCATCTAGACATTTGAACCTTTAAGAGACAACACCGAAAAACACAATCTTAATGCTCTAGCATCTCGGTAATTCAAATATACTTGCATGGTTCTCATGTGTCTGAGCTCTGCTGCGCATGTGAGCGGCTGGTCTTTGTGTGTTCCGTTGGAGCGTCACGTGGTTTGCTGCGGTCTGGAGCGCGCAGTTTCAAAGAAGGCTTAAAAGTCTTTGACGTAAATTACCAAAGAAATAATTCAGACTAAGTTCATTTCTGGGGAAATGAACAAAGGAAAAACAAACTTAAGCGAAAGAAAATAAAAAGAAGAGAACACGGCGTAAAGCTCCCTAAGGAGCCATGGAACCGGAAACCTCTCACAGGGAAAAAGCTCTCTGTAGGAACTTCCTGGGGTCAGTCTTTTTATGGAAAGACTGGGTTCACGCCTCTGTTTGCGCGAACCCCCATGACCGTCCGAGAATCTGAAGCGGACAAAGTTTTCTTTGTCCTGTGGGGGGGAATGCCCACTGGACTGAGGAGATTGTATTGAGCCGTTCGGCTCCAGAACCATGAAATGTGTAAAAGAATGCACATTACTGCATTCTGCTATTGGAATTCGGCTCCGTTAGATTGAGAGAATTACAGAGATGTCAAACATGTCCCAGAAATACATAGAAATACAGAGTTACATATGATATGCATATTATAAGCATTTAGTTCCTTCAAAGCAAGTTGTTCCTTCAAACAAACGTCATACATGAAGTGAATATAAACCGGGAAGCACACAGGAGTATTATGAAAACATGACATGCTTATATTCTAAGTTTAATTTTCAAAGTTTGTGTTGTGTGTGCGTTAATGTGTGTGTATGTGATTGTCCTTCAGAGTTCGGCCTGTCCTTCCCCCGGACAGGCTGTAGATGAGAGAATCATCTACAGCAGGGGTCCCCAAACTTTTTTCTGTGAGGGCCACATCATTTTTATTTTCTATAATGGAGGGCCGTAGTCTAACAGAAAATGACATGGGCCGGAGTGATTTATTATTGTGGAGATTTTATTATGATTTTCTTTAAAGTATTATGCCTCCTAATGCCAGATTAATTATTTATGCACCGTACATATCAAGTAATATATAGCCTAATAAAAGAGCATTATTACTATCATAATGACATTTTTTCATTGCTTTTGAAATCAAAACATTTACTTATGCGTATTAGGCTAATAACTATGGGCTTGTTTCTGGCTGGTCAGCCAGTCTCAAAGACTGATGCAAATGTTCATCAGTGAGTCTTGATCTCAACGGATTTTTCATCAGTTTCATGCGTGAAATGTTTGCTCACAGATATACGTGCTGCCAAAAAGTGTGGACATCTTCATTGCATTCATTTTGATGTTTGGGTAGGTCGTTAGGGAGGGCAGTATAGAATTCAGTGAGACTGTTGGGCTTAAACGCGTAACTCAGCCAACTCAAACTGTAAGAAGGCAGGGCTTCGTCAATGTCAGCAGCAAAGGGGTTCTGAAAAAGGCGGATTTCTTTAGCGCGGACATGTAGCTCACGGAAGCGCACGTCAAACTCCGCCTTCAGCATTTCCAGCGCTTCCACTGACTGGAATGATCATGCGCGAGGGCTTGTATTGCGTGCAGAGATGTCATGAGCGCGCGCAGAATGAGCTTGCGAGTTCCCGTTTCCTCCAGTTTCCTCGCGTGAAGATTTGTTATCCTCTCGCGAAAGTCATTTACTGCGCGCGCCAGCATCAGTTGTGCGCTCGGTTCTTATTGATATTGATTTGCCGCCATAAATATGTATTATCAAATACAGATATGATATGATTAAAACATATATTTAAAATGATTTTTTTGTTCAGAGGGCCGGTTCAAATGTGGGGGCGGGCCGTACTCGGCCCGCGGGCCGTAGTTTGGGGACCCCTGATCTACAGTGTATGCGCGTTGTTCACACTCTGTATTATGACCAAGCATGCGCGCTTAAAATAGCATCTGAATGTACGCTCAACGCGCCACTGACTTTAGACTAGGTTTTTTTCTGGTCAGTGGCGCAATTGTTTTCTGGAACTGCAAAATAGCACCAGGGATTGTTTGCGCCGGAACACGCCTCCTTTTTTGCGCTGAACCGCCCAGGGAACGCAAGTTCATTCTCTAGTTTGCCGGCGTGCGTCTGTGGAGGGAAAAGTTCGCTTTGCGCGGGTGCAAAATACGAATGATACTTGCGTCAGTGTACAAAGTAATTTGCGCCGGGTGCAAGATAGGGGCCTATATGTGCATGAACAAAAATCATGGTCCGCTCCAGTAGCAAATCCAGTAGCAAACAATAATGCACTCCAGTAGTGAACTTGAAGAGATAAATTCTCAAAAGATCCAAAACTTCATCAACTCCAACTTCCTTTTCGATCAACGCGCCAGCACTTGCCTACGTAACGTAACGCAACTCCCCCTCCCCCCGATAGGAAATGATCGACAATAATCATCAATCAATCTAATAATCAAGTTGACTAATTATTAAACGTATGACTGGGGGGCGCGTTATGATGATCATGTTTAATAAACATGTTTTATTTCGCTTGTCATTCTAATTCTATGATTAATGGGAAGTAGGCCAAGGGTGACACTAGAGGGCGCCCGCGCCCCCAACATTTTTGTCCCCCTGGCAACCGCCTAGTTCGCCTATAGGAATCGCCGGCCCTGAACCACTGATTCTTCACATGCATGCTCATCCCTGGGCAGTGAAAACAAACTAGCTCTACCTTTGCATTGTAGAACACAGCGTCTTCTCGACATGATGCTATTCAGCTGAAGTATTTGAATGTGTGTAAGATTTAACTTGACTCTTGACTTGTGCCTGCGCGCACAATAAGTGGGCGGAATAATGTTTCGTATTGACGTCACTACGAAACGGCTAATGACTCGTTTGAAAAACAATTAATTTCATTGACTCAAGAGTCGACTCTTAAGAGACAATAACTTTATATACGGTGCACTTTCGGGTTTAAAACTTTGCAGGATGTTTTCATTAAATTTGGGGCTATAGTACACACTACATGAAAGGTCATTTTCAAAAATCCATCATAGGGGCCCTTTAAAGGGTCACTTCACCCATTTCAACATTAATCTTTATTGAAAGTGGGTTATATATGTAGTCGAAATGTAAAAGAAATTTTGAATTTGGTGCCCTCTTGACCGAGAAAAGACAGAAAATAACTTTAGGGCGCATTTTTATGTAAGACAACAACTCCCACAATGCACCACGTTGCACAGCTCCGCAAGCCACTCCCACTAATCCAGAACAGTGCAAACATCAGAGAAATCACTCTTCCGTCTACAAGGCTAGCTGCCAAATGAGTTTGAAATTCATTTCACATAAAATGTCTAGTTAGTTGGCTGTGGCGAGCAGGACGAGGGCGAGGGACGTGAGAGGATGACGCGAGTGATAATGAATGACACCTGTGAGACGCAGCGGTCTCATATCTCACACGGAGGAGCGGAAGCACAAAAGGAACAGGCCTGATTTTATGTTTTGTTTCTGTTGTGTGTGGCCAGCTGGCTTATACTTTTGTTTTGTATTTGTTTATTTTACTATTAAAATGTTTAAATGTTCGCCGGTTGCCGCCTCCTTCTTCCCACAACAACGAACCACGTTACATTGGCAAACTCATTAGCGAATTACTCCTCGTTTGTATTTCTTTCTATATGGTGAATTATTGCATGATACCTGGATGTTCAGTCAGAACATATGCGGTTGCGACACTAGGATGGTTCACATCACAACACAACGTCCGTGTGCTCGTCTGATTCAGAGATTTCGTCCAGGAGAAATTGCCATCGTTGAAATTCTCTGCAGCTGACAGACTCTATCTGTGTCCGTAGCTTCTCGTCTGCGCCGGGCTGGTCTCCTGCGGCGGCCGCTGCCGCTGCCGACGCCGCCGCCTCTTGTTCCTCCATCAGCCTCAGCTGCTCTTCGCTATATTGTGGCTCGTATAAATAGCCACGAACATCAGTTTCGAGCAAAAGATTTTCAAAATCCTCGTCTTCCATATCGTGTGTCGTACATTCAGCCATTATGGTAAATCTAACTCCTTGAGCGCTTGTTAGCTTAGCTTGCTGTCTTCCAAGCAAGATGGCGGATTAATAGTTTAGTTTCTTCAGGTTTAGTCCCACCCACTGATCTGTAATAGGCCGGTGGGGTGAGTGGGTCCCACGCCCTTGAATAATAATGAGCTAAAGGCTGTAGTTTTCTTAATATGCAATGAAATTTATCTTCCGTCCTATCGTGACGCAAAATGACGATATTTACGTCACGATAGGACGGAAGTAAAACACTTAAATCCTTTTTTCTCCCATCTCAGAAAAAAAACAAGCAAAATTCCACCATCATTATAATATATGACTGGGTTTCTAATAATACAAACCTTAATGCAAATGGGTGAAGTGACCCTTTAAGCTGGACAATTACTTTTTTTTAGAGCAGCTATACAGCCTAAACAACCTTATTTGCATTAATTTCCTGTTATCACAGTAAAGCTGCTTTGAAACATTCTGTAATGTAAAAAGCACTTTATACACTCACCTAAAGGATTATTAGGAACACAATACTAATACTGTGTTTGACCCTCTTTCGCCTTCAGAACTGCCTTAATGCTACGTGGCATTGATTCAACAAGGTGCTGAAAGCATTCTTTAGAAATGATGGCCCATATTGATAGGATAGCATCTTGCAGTTGTTGGAGATTTGTGGGATGCACATCCAGGGCACGAAGCTCTCGTTCCACCACATCCCAAAGATGCTCTATTGGGTTGAGATCTGGTGACTGTGTGGGGGCCATTTTAGTACAGTGAACTCATTGTCATGTTCAAGAAACCAATTTGAAATGATTCGAGCTTTGTGACATGGTGCATTATCCTGCTGGAAGTAGCCATCAGAGGATGGGTACATGGTGGCCATAAAGGGATGGAAATGGTCAGAAACAATGCTCAGGTAGGCTGTGGCATTTAAACAATGCCCAATTGGCACTAAGGGGCCTAAAATGTGCCAAGAAAACATCCCCCACACCATTACACCACCACCAGCAGCCTGCACAGTGGGAACAAGGCATAATGGATCCATGTTCTCATTCTGTTTACGCCAAATTCTGACTCTAACATCTGAATGTCTCAACAGAAATCGAGACTCATCAGACCAGGCAAAATTTTTCCAGTCTTCAACTGTCCAATTTTGATGAGCTCTTGCAAATTGTAGTCTCTTTTTTCTATTTGTAGTGGAGATGAGTGGTACCCGGTGGGGTCTTCTGCTGTTGTAGCCCATCCGCCTCAAGGTTGTGCGTGTTGTGGCTTCACCAATGCTTTGCTGCATACCTCGGTTGTAACGAGTGGTTATTTCAGTCAAAGTTGCTCTTCTATTAGCTTGAATCAGTCGGCCCATTCTTCTCTGACCTCTAGCATCAACAAGGCATTTTCGCCCACAGGACTGCCGCATACTGGATGTTTTTCCCTTTTCACACCATTCTTTGTAAACCCTAGAAATGGTTGTGCGTGAAAATCCCAGTAACTGAGCAGATTGTGAAATACTCAGACCGGCCCGTCTGGCACCAACAACCATGCCACGCTCAAAATTGCTTAAATCACCTTTCTTTCCCATTCTGACATACAGTTTGGAGTTCAGGAGATTGTCTTGACCAGGACCACACCCCTAAATGCATTGAAGCAAATGCCATGTGATAGGTTGATTAGATAATTGCATTAATGAGAAATTGAACAAGTGTTCCTAATAATCTTTTAGGTGAGTGTAAGTGAATGTGACTTGAATTGACTAGAGGCGACATTTTGTCTGCTGGAAATGCATGCTTAGTTTTAATGTTATTTTAAGATGGGGTAGAATTAAATGAATGAGAATACTCCACATCTCTGTCACCTCATGTACCCCCAGTTCGGGAACCACTGTCTTAGGATTTGTTGTCAATCAGGGAATCTCATCTCTGGCCCTCGAGGTCCACTTTCCTTTAGTTCCTGAACAAACAAATCAAAGTCTTCAGGATTACTAGAAAGTTGCGCGTATGTGAGTTTAATTAAGTTTGGAAGTACACTCTGCAGGAAAGTGGATCTTGAGGGCCAGAGTTCAGAACCCCTGCTGTAGATGATAACCAGAACACCACTATTCTTTATAATTTTGCACACTATATAGATATAGTATGGAGTGATCCATGCAAGTATTCCATCCATGTGCATGTGTGAGTGTTTAAGACTCAGTTTTAGAGTGTGTAATCATATTTTAATACTGTGCGTGCCTACAGAGATTTGCTATGCTTTTTTTTATGAATCTGTAAAGTCTACACACTATATCTCCAGTCTACTGTACATAGTCCAGCTTAACACTTCAGTGGTCTAAACACGACAGAGAAATTGCTGCTGAAGTTACCTGTCTCTCTGTGTGGGTTTAGCTCCAGCAGTGGCGCATTCGTCAGGAGGAGGCTGCGGAGTTGGAGGCTGCTCTTGCTGCTTATTGGCACAAAGAGGAAGAGGAGACATTGAGGAAAGAACAACAGAGAGAAAAAACTAGAAGAGCTCAACTGACACAGAAGGTAGATTTTAATGAAAACTTAAAACATCAGTAGCTACATGTGATGTCATCATTATTTAAAGTCGGCATGAAAACCAAACTATTTCCTGAAAGGGATGTAATGTTAAAGGGTCATGAAACCCCAATCCAAATTTTCGGAGATTTTAACAGAGGTATGTGTGTTGAACACCATTGAAGACAATGTTAGCATCTGTTAGATTCAATAGTATGATTAAAATGGTTACATTTGAGTTTTCTTCCGCTTTTTTCGTCTTCCGGGTTTAAAATCTTCATCGTGTCCACGTCACAGGCAGTGACGTGGCAGTGCACTGTGAGTGCGTTGATGACTCATCGGTGTCTCATAATTATTAATGAGACTAAGTTTTCATATCCTATGAGAAGACAAGTCTCTTAATTATTCATGACACCACGTGGATATTTCCACGATGCATGACATGTCAAACTGTGATATCGCGAAGTAGATGAGAGAGACAAACATGGGACGCTACAAGTGTTTGTTTTCCATGTGCAAAAGTCCAAGTGGGTTGAATATGTTTCCCCGCGATGCTTCCAGGGCTAGACTCTGGCTCTGGGCGGTTGGTTTGCTATCAACCACGGACACATCTAAACTATAGTGTGTGCCGCAAACATTAGCTTCGTGAACTGGAGAATGGTGGACTTCGCCTTGTTGACAACCAATGCAGTTTGCGTCTTGTGAGTGATTCGGTACCGAGTCCCGAGGACTTTTCTATCCCTTCAGAGGTTTGTGTGTGTGTGTGTGTGTCTAAAATGAGAAGTCTTCCACCTCCAAAGAGCGATCTTTATTATGGGGGTTCAGGGGGCGCGTAGATAGGCTATGCACGGAACGTTTTTTTTTAAGCGGAAAATTAGTTATTTTCAAATATATGCATTTATAGCATCTATATAAACAACTATATATTTTATAATGACATTATAATTATACATGTAGCCTACATTAATATGTTTTAAATAAACAGAATTACGATTACTGTAGGCTAATAGGCCTACATGTAGCAGGGCATTCAGTTACTTTTGAAAGGACAATAATAAAGTGTCAATGTATTTCAGTAGGCTTTAACTTTGCCAGCTATAAAAAAAATCTAGCATTTCCTCACTTTTTACCACTGCTTTTTAGTGACAGTCGATATGCATCGGCCACTGGTAATGACAGTGGTGGCCAGACACACACACTCCCTCCCTTCTTCTCACAGCCATCCACGCCCATTTAAGTTGCATTTTTCAAAAAGATTGTGAGCTAGATTTGAGCTGAAAGAGGGGGGTTTCATGACCCTTTAATAAAAACAGAATTACTGAATATAATTTTTATGAGCCATTTTAATTTTTATCAACATTTGTAAGTCATTATTACATTATCATTTATCAGAGCACTCTGAAAAACTCAGTGTAGTCCAGTGTGAGCATTAGTAAAATACTTAGGGGAACCCCAAGGCTCTTTCCTCAGCCCATTAGCTTGATAAATGTAATGTGAAAGTAAGGCCGTGCGATTGTGTTGGGAATTTTAAATGTGTGTGGCCTTGCCTTGTTCCTGCTTCCCTTCACTTCCTGCAGAGCTGTGTTTTGTCCCTGATTAATGACGTTTATGGGAAAGAAAAAGATTATACCGATCTTCGTACTTTCTCCATTCACACAACAAATAAATTCATCTCTAAATGTCTCCATCATTTTTAATCGAAAACTATACAAATGTCTGAGGTCTGTAAATTGCTTATGGCTCATGGCTTATGGTTCAGCCAAATTTTTTAAAAACAAATGACATGGCTTTTCTTTCTTTCTCTCTCAGATAAATAAGTTCCATGCAGAGAAGCAGAGGAGAAGAGATGAGCAGAGAAAGAGGGATATGAAGAGGCTTGCAGAACTGAGGCGAGAGATAGAAGAACAGATGCAGAAAGATAAAGAAAGGTAAATGGTAAATTGAACAATTGAACAAAAAAGGCCAAATAACCAGCAAACCTTAAGTACCAGCCTTGCAAACTATACAGCTACATATACTAGATCAGACAAACTATTCTCATGAAAAAACTGTAAAACTTTTCACTGTAAATTTACAGTAAAATACTGGCAGCTGGGTTGCCAGCCACATACTGTATTTTTACAGAACTAGTACTGTAAACAGCATTTACAGTATTGTACCGTAAAACATTGTATTGTAAATTTACAGTAAAATACTGGCAGCTGGGTTGCCAGCAACATACTGTATTTTTACAGAACTAGTACAGTAAACAGAATTTACAGTACTCCACTGTAATTACAAAATACAGTATATACCACAATTTATACACAGTATTATGCTGTTGTCTACTGCAATACATTGTATTTTTACAGGGAAAAATGCTTGTAATTATTACATAATTAAAAATATTATACTTGAAGTTTGATAAGAATAGTCACTAGAAAGTAGAAACCAACATTCTGTGGGTTTTAAAACATTTATTTTGGTTAAAAGCAAAGAGACAATTGCCTTATGAAAACATATTGGCTGACAATTTTTTAAAACATGTCAAATGAAAATGTAACACTAAACAACAAACAGTTAACCCTCAAGTCATCCTAGGTGTATATGACATTCTTCTTTCAGACAAATACAATCGGAGTTATATTAAAATATGTCCTGGCTCTTCCAAGCTTTATAATGTCAGTGTCTATTTTGAAATCCATAAAAGTGTAAACAAAATCCCATTCAAAGTCTGCAAGTTTTCGCAGAAGTGAGGTGGGCTTACAGTGGTGTTCTTTTTTTGCACAACTTTGGCAGTTTTCTTAATTTTCTTTTCTATAAACACTACATTTTAACTTCCTGTGGCTGTTTACCTTTTGGAAGTGGGGTTACCAGATTTAAAATTTTATTCTACAACTTTTTTTTGTCTACTTATCACCCAGCTTATTAACAATACCATCCCCTCATCAGGTCCTGAATCAGGTCCCATCAGAGTATCAGTGGAAAGGCAGCCATAGACTCTGTTTATGTAGAGCACACATTGCCAGAATCCAGTCCAAACCTTTGTGACTTCAATAATTGAACTCAACTGCAAGCCTTGCAATGTGTTTATTGCATACATGACTACATGATAATGTTAAACATGACATTTACCAGACTAAAATGCATTTTTGTGCTGGCTTAACTGAAAACAACTTGCACTGACATATCTTAAAATATGTGAGTGCCATTGTTTTGTCTCAAGATGCACAAGAACAAAGAATTCATACATTTCCACCAAATATACTATCTGCAATCCTTTCAAAATCTTGCCATTAAACAGTACAATTAATGTATGTTTCAACACATTTGTTTTAACCATTGTTGTTAGAGCTGGATTTAGTTTATAATTTTCGGTAACACTTTACTTGAAGGGGTGTGCATAAGACTGACATGACACCTTCACAATCATGACATGGCAGATGTCATAAATATGAAGGAGGTCTTATACATGTTTATGTCAACTGTCATTAAGTGTCATTCGCTCAATTATGAAATTTTTAATGCAAACATGACATTGTGTGAGATGTCTTTATGACAACTTGACATAAACCAATACATTATAACCTGTCAGTGTCTTTGTCATGACAACTTGACATTACCAAGACAACATGAATTGTCATAAACATGACATAGCGGATTAATTATCAAACTTAAGAAACCACTTAGCTTTATGGGTTAACATTTCATTAAACTGTCAGGTTGTTAGTTTTGACATTGGCTGTCATGAGGCCATTATAACTGTGTCATGAATGTTTTTCTTGACCTCAACTACAGTGGTACAAATGTAATTTGTCATTAAAATGTCATAATGGCTTCATGACAGCCAATGTCAAAACCAACCACATGACAGTTTAATGACATGTTAACCCACCTAAGTGGTTTCTTAAGTTTGATAATTAATCTGCTATGTCATGTTTATGACATATTTATGACAGGTTGTGTTTTCTTGGTAATGTAAAAGTTGTCATAACAAAGACATCTCACATAATGTCATATTTGCATTAAAAATGTCATAATTGAGCGAATGACACATGACAGTTGTCATAAACATGCATAAGGCCTCCTTCATATTCATGACATGTGTCATGTCATGATTATGACAGTGTCATGTCAGTCTTATGCACATCCCTTCAAGTAAAGTGTTACCAATTGGTAAAGTTTTAAGTTTAATATTGTAGCGTTTATACGCCCGTATAAATATAACTAATTATTATTCATAACGGATTATGATCAATAATTAATAATTTAATTATTTTCAGAATTTACTGTAGCAGAATCAATAGTATGATCATTTTATCAGTTCATCCAATGAACGGAAAGCTTAAACAATTATTAATTCTAGGAAATATAATATCTTCCTGGCCAAGAAAGACTAATTCCCAGCTTACAGCTAAATTAAGAAATAAATCAAGGGTAAAAGCATAGGTACTTAGATCGAAGTTCAAGACAACAAATCTGTAAGCACATAACACAAGTAATGCTTCTCTTTTCAAATACAAACAATACTTTATTGATTATCCTAAAACATAAAACTAATATCTAACACAAACACACGCACACGCATTCATACAAGTTGCAGAAAGAAAGAGAGTGAGGAAAGAATGAGTTTTAAGAGTGAGATAGTGAAATCCCAAGTTCCTATATGCACTTATAAGACATGACCTGAACGAACCATCAATCATTAATTTAACCCTTCTATCGTTTCTTAGGCGGGTTATTCGATTTTATGTCAAGGCACCAGTTCAGCTAAGAGTCTGGAGGTACTTGCTTGTCCGTGCGGCTTTGGGGACTCCCTTGTGTCTGTGTAGAGGGGGTTTCCCCGGGTCCGTTGTTTGGCTGGCGGTCTTCTCGTGCCTGCTAGATCTTGGGCAGCCAATCATGTGGTGTGTTGGCGGATGGATGAAAGTCTTTGAAGTTGGAAGGGCTTTGCAGTCGAAACTTTAAACGAAACTTTGCAGCAAAACTTAACTTAGAACCGAGACTTTTAACGGAAAAGAAAACAAAGGAAAAGAAAGGAAAGTGAGACGAGTTAGATGGCTTGAATGAATCTGTTTTAAACCCTGATCTTAATTTGGGTCATTTTCTCTGCTCGTCTACATTGCTCGTCCGTCTGTTACTTTTTAATGGCTCTCCCTAGAGCATCCTCTTCAGCTCTCTCAGTATTTTTCCTAAGAACTCCGAAGAAGAACTTTCGGAAAAAGAACTACAAGAAGAACATCTCTGAAGAAGTCGAAAAAGAACTAGCACTCGAACCAGAACTCTTTGTTCGGGTCTAAGATTTTATCTCAAATGTTTGTCCCGCCTCCTGGAGGAATTCGGACAACAAGATACTTGTAAGGTTATTTGAGAAGGGGGTATTTTCCATCATCCCCCTCGCATCGTAAATCATGTGTTATCTGTGGTCTGCTTTACTCTGCAGCTGAGCAGAGGCTTTAGTTTAGACATAATTTCCATTTTAAGACCATAAACATTTTACACAGATTTCAATCAAGCCATCATTTTAATTAGGGATATGTGGTCGCATTGATAGGAGACAAAATGCCTTTTCATTCAACCAGGTAATAGTTACAACAATTACATGACTTTTATGTGATCTAAGCATAATAGACACATACAGGGGTCATAGACCCAATATATATAATTATGTAGTTGAACGATTTTTGATTATAAGTATAAGTTTTGGGATGAGTTTTATGGATTTTGATATGTAAGTCTCTTGTCTCTGTGGGTTTTAATGGATCTCAACCTGAGGTCATTCAACGGTCTTCAAGAAGGGGGAAGTCTGTTTTACATCTCTGTCATGGGATCAGATGACCTCGTGGCGTTAACTTGGTGCTATCCCGTGACATCTCTTGGTCCTTAAGAAAGAAGGGGTCTGTTAGTCGCAGGTGACCCCTGCTAGGGCCCTGAGCAGTACCATTTCTGAACAGATCTGTCTTGCAAAATTACCAAACGTTGACAATTAAAGTATTTTTCTGGTTGCAGACTCTCTGGAGCCTGTGGGTGATTTATGGCTCTGGGTTTGGTGATTTGAGTCTGGAATGTGAAGACTCTGTGTGGGATTATGCTTGACTGAATCACATGGAAGATTCAGTTGTGTTTGGGTCCATTCTCGTTGTCGCTACAATATAAAACTGTTTATTATGTAATAATACTGTTTATAGTATTATGTAAAAAAACATTGTGTTTATTTTGTGAAACGTTTAATTGTCTTGAATTACTAGGAAACTTTGTTGCTTAAATTATGATTATGATTCCTCTAATCCTGCTCTTTTCAGAGCAAATACAATATTGATAAATACTGTACGCAGAATATTGTCAAAATGCTGACAAATGTAATCAGAATGTTATCATATAATTGTTTCAGCAGTATCATTGGTTGGATATGTTGTGCAGGGTGAAGTTCAGGAAAGAACTGTTACAGCAGAAGCTGCAGATGCATGAAATTAAAGAAAAACAAAAACTGAAGGAGGATAAGGAGAGAGAGGAGAGACTACAAGCTTTATGCAACCAGGTACATGCAGGTACATGCAATTTGCACATGCATTTTGCACATGCAAATGCCCAGACACTCTTAAAACTCTAATCTAATGATTTGTATCAGGGCCTAAGTCTAGGTTAGAGCATAATTTTTGTTTGGTTTATAGGTCTCTAAAGTAGCTGAGGCCAATCCAGAGAGGATGATGGGAAACACAGAGGCATGGAGAGTACGTCAACTTCCAGAAGTCTTTGCTTTGCAAAAACCACTGTACCAGCTAAATACCTACACAGATAAACAGGTAGCACATGCACACAAAACACACAGCACATGCTGTAGATACCTATCGCACACACACATTTAACTCCCACACACATGAAGCCTATTTCACTGAGACCAATAATCCAACCAACCTTTGTGTTGAACCAGAAAAAGAATCATGCACATGACTATTTCCAGGAACATTAGATGTTAACCTATAATTTATATTTAAATAAATTTAACATAACGTGGTTTTTGTTTTTTGTTTTATTATGTTCCCTTAGGTGCAATTAAAGTATTACTATAGTTTTTCGGACAAAAACCTTTTAAAATGTTGTGATTTATGACCTTTTCCCACCTTGTTTCTCATCCTCTGATTCAAACAGTCTGTTTTGGGGGTGTTTACCCTTTAAGAGTTCAGTTTTAACGCCTACTGTTATGATTGGCTAACGTCAGTGCTTATGCATAAAAAGTAGTTTTAAGATGAAATACATTACTTACAGTTTGCGGCATCGTTGTTGGGCCCAGAATAGTGGGCACGGCCTGATCTTTAACCCTCTGGAGTCGAGAAACGCGCCGGCGCGTTTTGCGCGATTTTTTTCACATAGCAGCAAAATAGACTTAAAATACTCCGTCACCTTTGGTCATACACACTTAAGAAATATGAAAAAATAAACTATTAAATGTCTACTTTTTATGGGTCCACTTACAATCGAAATAAAATATTGTGCTTTTGTAAAATAAAGAAAATAAACAGGGTGTGCTTTCTGCCTCTCCGTCTCCGTGAACTTTTTTTCTAGAGCACGTCTCTAAACGTAAACAAAACTCCGCAAATACTAGTCACACAGGCATGATCAATATATCTTTATAATCATTTAAGTGTGTACTTTTAAATTATCTAATTCAAAACTAAAACAAATATTCTGTGTTTATGTAATCTATATAAAAAGAGAGAGATGCCAGGCGTTCTCATTTCAGCTAATTATCTTTTAATGTGACCACGCCCACAGAGAGCGTGCGCTATAGAAACGCAAATGATCTGAAACTTGCCAACGCCCACACGAGCTCGATAAAACACCAAGTTCAGATTAATGTACCGGTAGTCTGTGTCGTTTTTCGAGGCTGTGAGGAATAATTCTGGATAATTTACCTCAGTGCTGGATTAATTTCACTTCGAGGAGCCATGGATCCAGCGAGAATCATAGTAAGTTTTTTATTCTTTGTTCTATTTGCGAATACTGTTTTAAAATGAATCGCGTGTCTTTCTCTGTGTGATGAATGAACGGAATTCGCACTGTTGTTGTTGTTACAGACGAAATATGAAAGACAACATTTAGTTGACTAGTTTGGGATAGATTATAAAGATTTTTACTCTAAAATAGACATCAAATAAGCTTTAGTTAACCAGTTTCTGCTCATATGTTAAATATATAACGTTAGAATGTTTTGTCAAAAATAAGCTCATAATCTATTAAAGCTGCAAGCAGCATTGAAAGGGCCCTCGCACACGTGCCATCGCCACCCGGTGGCTTTAGGAAGACAGAGCACGGTGGGCAATGTGCATTTAAGTAGATAAATATAGTGGGAGTATGTCAAAGTCAGTTACAAAAATGTCCTTTATTGTGGGGATAATAGCATGCGTTATCACTCAGATAAGTGTTGCTAGCATGTTTTTAGCATGTTTAGAACTCAATGGCATATTTACTATGTTGCTAGTACTGCATCACAGTGTCAAATATGTCACTTCCTTTTGACAGTAGGTGGCGCTATTACTTTAACTTAAAATTGTAATGCGGATTTGTTCAGGCCATGACTCTTATCAAACGTGTGAAGTTTGGGGCAGATTTGACATTCCATGCCTCAGTTACAGCAAATTCCTATTTAATTGCAGTAATAGCATGCATTGGCACTTAGTTAAGTGTTTGCTAGAATGTTTCTAGTATGTTGCTAGCATGTTTAACACTTGCTGGCACTTTTTTATATATTATTAGAAGTCCACAACAGTGTTAAACATGTCACTTCCTGTTGCCAGCAGGTGGCGCTATGACTGTAACTGAATATGAGCATGCACATGTGTTCAGGACAGAACTCTTATTAAACTTGTGAAGTTTTGGGCAGATTGGACATTGCCTTCTTAAGTAAAAACAACTTCCTGTTTCATAGCATTAGCATGCTTTAGCACTTAGCTAAGAATTGCTAGCATGTTTATAACTCAATGGCATATTTACTATGTTGCCAGTACTGCATCACACTGTTAAACATGTCACTTCCTGTTGCCAGTAGGTGGCGCTATTACTATAGCTGAAAATTGTCATGTAGATGTGTTCAGGGCAGGACTCTTATCAAATATGTGAAGTTTGGGGCAGATTGGACATTGCCTTCTTAAGTAACAACAACTTCCTGTTTCATTGCATTAGCATGCTTTAGCACTTAGCTAAGAATTGCTAGCATGTTTTAACATGTTTCTAACATGTGTATAACTCAATGGCATATTTACTATGTTGCTAGTACTGCATCACAGTGTAAAACGTGCACGGAGGGGAATGTGCATTTATGTAGGTAAATATAGGAGGAGTATGTCAATGTCAGTTACAAAAATGTCCTTTATTATGGGGATTATACAATGTGTTTTCACTCAGATAAGTGTTGCTAGCATGTTTTAGCATGTTTCTAGCATGCTTGGAACTCAATGGTATATCTAAATTTGTTGCTAGTACTGCATCACATTGTAGATGTCACTTCCTGTTGACAGTAGGTGGCGCTATTACTATAAGTGAAAATTGTCATGTAGATGTGTTCAGGGCAGGACTTTTATCAAAAGTGTGACGTTTGGGGCAGATTGGACATTCCTTGCCTGAGTTAAAACAACTTCCTGTTTCATGGCATTAATAGCATGATTTAACACTTAATTAAGTATTGCTAGCATGCTTTAGCATGTTTCTAACATGTTTAACACTCAATGGCATATTTTACTATGTTGCTAGTACTGCATCACAGTGTAAAACATGTCACTTCCTGTTGACAGTAGGTGGCGCTAATACTATAACAGAAAATTATCATGTAGATGTGTTCAGGCCATGACTCTTATCAAACATGTGAAGTTTGGGGCAGATTGGACATTGCCTTCTTGAGTAACAACAACTTCCTCTTTCATTGCATTAGCATGCCTTAGCACTTAGCTAAGAATTGTTAGCATGTTTTAACATGTTTCTAACATGTTGAACACTCAATGGCATATTTTACTATGTTGCTAGTACTGCATCACAGTGTAAAACATGTCACTTCCTGTTGACAGTAGGTGGCGCTATTACTATAACAGAAAATTAACAGAAAATTATCATGTAGATGTGTTCAGGCCATGACTCTTATCAAACGTGTGAAGTTTGGGGCAGATTGGACATTGCCTTCTTGAGTAACAACAACTTCCTCTTTCATTGCATTAGCATGCTTTAGCACTTAGCTAAGTGTTTGCTAGCATGTTTTAGCATGTTTCTAGTATGTTGCTAGCATGTTTAGCACTTGCTGGCACTTTTTTATATGTTATTAGTAGTCCACAACAGTGTTAAACATGTCACTTCCTGTTGCCAGCAGGTGGCGCTATGACTGTAACTGAATATGAGCATGGACATGTGTTCAGGACATAACTCTTATCAAACGTGTGAAGTTTGGGGCAGATTGGACATTGCCTTCTTGAGTAACAACAACTTCCTCTTTCATTGCATTGGCATGCTTTAGCACTTAGCTAAGTGTTTGCTAGCATGTTTTAAGTATGTTGCTAGCATGTTTAGCACTTGCTGGCACTTTTTTATATGTTATTAGTAGTCCACAACAGTGTTAAACATGTCACTTCCTGTTGCCAGCAGGTGGCGCTATGACTGTAACTGAATATGAGCATGGACATGTGTTCAGGACAGAACTCTTATCAAACATGTGAAGTTTGGGGCAGATTGGACATTGCCTGAGTTACAGCAACTTCCTGTTTCATGGCGAAACATCAAAATTTGTCAGGCCGCCGAGGACACGCCCTTCGACGAAAACTCAAGATCTTCGCAATTTAACGTCGCAAAGGCCTTAAGATTAGACTCACCAAATTTGAAGATGATCAGATTAAAACTGTAGGAGGAGTTCGTTAAAGTACGAGGCCTGAAAATGGCAAAAACTGCACAAAAATCTGAGAGGAAGTTCAAAATGGCTGACTTCCTGTTGTGTTTAGGGCTACGCTCCAAGAGACTTTTTTGTAGGTATTGGGCCATTACATGTATGTACCGAATTTCGTACACGTACGTGAAACGTAACGCGAGGCGCACTCCGTTGAACCTTTATAGGTGGCGCTATCGAGCCATTTTGCCCCGCCCAATTTTGAAACGCATATCAGATGTACATTTTCGCCAGTTCTGACGCGTGTGCAAATTTTCGTGAGTTTTCGTGCATGTTTAGGCCCTCAAAAATGCGATTCATTGCGGAGAAGAATAATAATAATTAAAGCTGCAAGCAGCATTGAAAGGGCCCTCGCACACGTGCCATCGCCACCCGGTGGCTTTAGGAAGACAGAGCATGGTGGGCAATGTGCATTTAAGTAGATAAATATAGTGGGAGTATGTCAAAGTCAGTTTCAAAAATGTCCTTTATTGTGGGGATAACAGCATGCGTTATCACTCAGATAAGTGTTGCTAGCATGTTTTTAGCATGTTTAGAACTCAATGGCATATTTACTATGTTGCTAGTACTGCATCACAGTGTCAAATATGTCACTTCCTTTTGACAGTAGGTGGCGCTATTACTTTAACTTAAAATTGTAATGCGGATTTGTTCAGGCCATGACTCTTATCAAACGTGTGAAGTTTGGGGCAGATTTGACATTCCATGCCTCAGTTACAGCAAATTCCTATTTAATTGCAGTAATAGCATGCATTGGCACTTAGTTAAGTGTTTGCTAGAATGTTTCTAGTATGTTGCTAGCATGTTTAACACTTGCTGGCACTTTTTTATATATTATTAGAAGTCCACAACAGTGTCAAACATGTCACTTCCTGTTGCCAGCAGGTGGCGCTATGACTGTAACTGAATATGAGCATGCACATGTGTTCAGGACAGAACTCTTATTAAACTTATGAAGTTTTGGGCAGATTGGACATTGCCTTCTTAAGTAAAAACAACTTCCTGTTTCATAGCATTAGCATGCTTTAGCACTTAGCTAAGAATTGCTAGCATGTTTATAACTCAATGGCATATTTACTATGTTGCCAGTACTGCATCACACTGTTAAACATGTCACTTCCTGTTGCCAGTAGGTGGCGCTATTACTATAGCTGAAAATTGTCATGTAGATGTGTTCAGGGCAGGACTCTTATCAAATGTGTGAAGTTTGGGGCAGATTGGACATTGCCTTCTTAAGTAACAACAACTTCCTGTTTCATTGCATTAGCATGCTTTAGCACTTAGCTAAGAATTGCTAGCATGTTTTAACATGTTTCTAACATGTGTATAACTCAATGGCATATTTACTATGTTGCTAGTACTGCATCACAGTGTAAAACGTGCACGGAGGGGAATGTGCATTTATGTAGGTAAATATAGGAGGAGTATGTCAATGTCAGTTACAAAAATGTCCTTTATTATGGGGATTATACAATGTGTTTTCACTCAGATAAGTGTTGCTAGCATGTTTTAGCATGTTTCTAGCATGCTTGGAACTCAATGGTATATCTAAATTTGTTGCTAGTACTGCATCACATTGTAGATGTCACTTCCTGTTGACAGTAGGTGGCGCTATTACTATAAGTGAAAATTGTCATGTAGATGTGTTCAGGGCAGGACTTTTATCAAAAGTGTGACGTTTGGGGCAGATTGGACATTCCTTGCCTGAGTTAAAACAACTTCCTGTTTCATGGCATTAATAGCATGATTTAACACTTAACTAAGTATTGCTAGCATGCTTTAGCATGTTTCTAACATGTTTAACACTCAATGGCATATTTTACTATGTTGCTAGTACTGCATCACAGTGTAAAACATGTCACTTCCTGTTGACAGTAGGTGGCGCTAATACTATAACAGAACATTAACAGAAAATTATCATGTAGATGTGTTCAGGCCATGACTCTTATCAAACATGTGAAGTTTGGGGCAGATTGGACATTGCCTTCTTGAGTAACAACAACTTCCTCTTTCATTGCATTAGCATGCCTTAGAACTTAGCTAAGAATTGTTAGCATGTTTTAACATGTTTCTAACATGTTGAACACTAGATGGCATATTTTACTATGTTGCTAGTACTGCATCACAGTGTAAAACATGTCACTTCCTGTTGACAGTAGGTGGCGCTATTACTATAACAGAAAATTAACAGAAAATTATCATGTAGATGTGTTCAGGCCATGACTCTTATCAAACGTGTGAAGTTTGGGGCAGATTGGACATTGCCTTCTTGAGTAACAACAACTTCCTCTTTCATTGCATTGGCATGCTTTAGCACTTAGCTAAGTGTTTGCTAGCATGTTTTAGCATGTTTCTAGTATGTTGCTAGCATGTTTAGCACTTGCTGGCACTTTTTTATATGTTATTAGTAGTCCACAACAGTGTTAAACATGTCACTTCCTGTTGCCAGCAGGTGGCGCTATGACTGTAACTGAATATGAGCATGGACATGTGTTCAGGACAGAACTCTTATCAAACATGTGAAGTTTGGGGCAGATTGGACATTGTTTGCCTGAGTTACAGCAACTTCCTGTTTCATTGTATTAGCATGCTTTAGCACTTAGCTAAGAATTGCTAGCATGTTTTAACATGTTTATAACATGTTTATAACTCATTGGCATAATTAATATGTTGCTAGTACTGCATCACAGTGTTAAACATGTCACTTCCTGTTGCCAGTAGGTGGCGCTATTACTATAACTGAATATTCTCATGTAGATGTGTTCAGGCCATGACTCTTATCAAACGTGTGAAGTTTGGGGCAGATTGGACATTGTTTGCCTGAGTTACAGCAACTTCCTGTTTCATGGCGAAACATCAAAATTTGTCAGGCCGCCGAGGACACGCCCTTCGACGAAAACTCAAGATCTTCGCAATTTAACGTCGCAAAGGCCTTAAGATTAGACTCACCAAATTTGAAGATGATCAGATTAAAACTGTAGGAGGAGTTCGTTAAAGTACGAGGCCTGAAAATGGCAAAAACTGCACAAAAATCTGAGAGGAAGTTCAAAATGGCTGACTTCCTGTTGTGTTTAGGGCTACGCTCCAAGAGACTTTTTTGTAGGTATTGGGCCATTACAGGTATGTACCGAATTTCGTACACGTACGTGAAACGTAACGCGAGGCGCACTCCGTTGAACCTTTATAGGTGGCGCTATCGAGCCATTTTGCCCCGCCCAATTTTGAAACGCATATCAGATGTAAATTTTCGCCAGTTCTGACGCGTGTGCAAATTTTCGTGAGTTTTCGTGCATGTTTAGGCCCTCAAAAATGCGATTCATTGCGGAGAAGAAGAAGAAGAAGAATAAATATAGCTGCGAGCAGCGATTACGGGCCCAAGCCGGTGGCACCGCAACCCCGGTGCCTTTAGTACCTAAAGGCACCGGGGTGGCGGTTCCGCCAGCTTTGGCCCTTCATCGCTGCTCGCAGCTATATTTATATATATATATATATATATATATATATATATAAACGGCCCGGTGGCACCGCCACCCCGGTGCCTTTGGGGTTATTGTGCACGACGTGCAAAAACGTAACCCCGCTTTGACTGTCGAAAAGAAGTGTGCTGTAGAGCTTGCATCAGTGTGGGCTCTGCAAAAGTGCGCATCGAGGGCACATATCAACCACAAAGTATGCGTGAGCAACCTTCTGAAACCTAAAATGAAAAATGAGACACCCTACGGTCTCATGGTTTTAACGGACACATGAAATAAGTACACAAGACCGAAAATTCATATGAAGTGTGCCATTTGGGACAGGGCCTATGATCGTGAACCACAATAGCCACATATATGAGATAATTTAAATTTAGAATCACTTTTAATGTCATAGGATGTCATATGTCAATATGTTTTGTAGCACTTAAATGTGTAAATCCAGAAGCCTAGTATTTATCTGGAGGTCTTTGTCCTTTGCCTGTCAACCTGGTTTGTCTCTGCCTTTTCTGTTCTGCCCTGTTTGCCATTGTTCACCCTGCCTGTCTTGACCATTCTTAATAAAAAGCTGCAAATGGATTCAAAAAGACAAGGCCTTAAACTTAAACTTGAACAAGGATTAAACTCTTGTAACTGTAACAGACACCAAGGCACAATCACACACATGCACGCACGCACACACAGTTTAAAAACAAAAAAATATTTATCCAACCCCATTTAAAAACAGTCTGTGATTCCTTTACTTTATTAATAAAACTTATTTAAAAAATACAAGGCTTAAGACATTTATTTTCCTTTTTAATGCAGGCCAAACCACACAGCAGTGAAATGGTTAATCTAGCCCTCCTCCCCCTACACACACACACACACACACACACACACAGACAGGCACAGACAGAGAGACGTAGGCTTATGGCAAGCCGTTTTAACATTTAATCATTTAAACCCACTAGTCTCTATTTTCATGCTACTAGTACTTATTTTTTAGATACTAGTATTTTTAGATACTAATATAGTATCTAATGAATAAGTACTAGTATCTTTTAAAAGGTACTAGTCCCTAAGGAATAAGCACTAGTATCTAAAGAATAGGCAGTAGTACCTAAAGAATAAGCACTAGTCGCTAATGAATAAGTACTAGTACTTAATGGAATAGATACTAGTATCTAAAAAATAAGTACTAGTAGCATGAAAATAGAGACTAGTAGGTTAAAATGATTAAATGTAAGACGGCTTGCCATATTGGCTCAGAGAGAGAGAGAGAGAGAAAATGACCATATTCAAACCAAAATATCTGACTTTCTGTTGTTCGGAGCTAATAACTGTAAATTAGAAAGTTGTTCGGCTTGAGGAGAAGAATATACACGCTGAGTTTTGTAACTGTAGGTAAAACTAACTAAGTTATAACACACTTTATATGTCCTTATTAAGCCATGAAAATTCATTTCCTCGCCACGGCCAAACCGTTCGAGATATCAAAAGTCCGTCCGCAATTTAGCATCCTCAAAGTCTTGACATCATGCACACCGAGTTTGGCGATGATTGAATGAATTGCCTAGGAGTAGTACTTCAAATTCCACAGCAAGCGTTTTCCAAACAACCCATAATAGCCGACTTCCTGTTGGGCTGGCGTAAAACTTGACCGGGGGTAAGATGTTCGGCCCGATGAGATCTATATGTGTACTGAGTTTCATATTAATTCATGCAAGCGTGTTGGATATATGGACAAAATTGTCGGACCCCGTTCAAGAGGGCACTGTTGAGCCCCCCTGCCACGCCCGGGTACCAGCTTCAGCCCGGCCCTGATGGCCGTGGGTTCTGACCTGTGTGCAAAATTTCAAGAGTTTTTGAGCACGTTAAGAGCCCCAAAAGCCCCTGAAACCTTGAAATCCATTCAAAGCAATAGACAAATCCCTCACACACAGAGACAGAGAGAGAGGGAGAGAAAATTCTCAGATACATCCACATTCAAACTTAAATATCTGACTTGCTGTTGTTTGGAGCTAATGACAGTTAATTAGAAAGTTGTCCGGCTTGATCTGAACAATATGCGTACCGAGTTTTATGATTGTAGGTAAAACTATATAACTAACACCCCCACTTTTGTCAAAAGGTGGCGCTACTGAGCCCCTGCACCACGCCCGTTTCTGAAACTTTGCACATGTCTACTGGCTAATAAATGTGATCTGTCTGTCGAGTTTCATGCAATTTTAAGCAATTTCAGGCATGCTAAGAGTCTCAAAAGCATCCAAAAAGAATATTAAAGTTTGATGCGTTTGATGCGTTGTCACGGCAACAGTATCTTAGATATCAATAATCCTTTCACAAGTCTACATCTGGCGTGTGTTTACATTATACACATAAAGTTTGAAGCAAATCGGGTAAAAATAAGAGGGTGATTTCAAAGCATTTTGAAAGTGACACACTTCCTGCTGCCAGTTGGTGGCGCTATAACATTGACTCACAATAGTCACATCCATGTGATCGGACTCTTACAACGAACACACTGCTGAAGTTTCATCAAGATCAGTTAATGTATGCAGAAGTTATAACACACTTCCTGTTTCCATTAATCGCCATAAATTCGTTTCCTCGCCACGGCCAAACCGTTCGAGATATCAAAAATCCCCTTGCAACTTTTCATCGTCAATCTCTTGACTTCATGCTGACCGAGTTTCGTGGCGATTGGTTGAATTCTCTAGGAGGAGTATATCGAATTCCATTGCATGCGTTTTCCAAACAAGCCTTAATAGCCGACTTCCTGTTGGGCTGGGGTAAAAAGTAAAAGTACAAAGGATATATGAACCGATGAGATCTATATGTGTACCGAGTTTCATATTATTACATGCAAGCGTGTTTGATTTATGAACCAAGTTTTTGGACCCCGTTCCAGGGGGCGCTGTCAAACCCCCCTGCCACGCCCGGGTACCAGCTTCAGCCCGGCCCTGATGGCCGCCGGTTCTGACCCGTGTGCAAAGTTTCAAGAGTTTTTGAGCACGTTAAGGGGCCCAAAAGTGCGCTGAGAGTCTCAAAAGCATCCAAAAAGAATATTAAAGTTTGATGCATTGTCACGGCAACAGCATCTAAGATATCAACAATCCTTTCACAGGTCTACATCTGGCGTGTGTCTACATTATACACATCAAGTTTGAAGCAAATCGGGTAAAGCCTGTTTGATTTATGGACCAAGTTTTCGGACCCCGTTCCAGGGGGCGCTGTCGAGTCCCCCTGCCATGCCCGGGTACCAGCTTCAGCCCGGCCCTGATGGCCGCGGTTTCTGACCCGTGTGCAAAGTTTCAAGAGTTTTTGAGCATGTTAAGGGCCCCAAAAGTGCGCTAAGAATCTCAAAAGTATCCAAAAAGAATATTAAAGTTTGATGCGTTGTCACGGCAACAGCATCTAAGATATCAACAATCCTTTCACAGGTCTACATCTGGCTTGTGTCTACATTATACACATCAAGTTTGAAGCAAATAGGGTAAAGCGTGTTGGATATATGGACCAAATTGTCGGACCCGTTCAAGGGGGCGCTGTCGAGCCCCCCTGCCACGCCCGGGTACCAGCTTCAGCCTGGCCCTGATGGCCGTGGGTTTTGTCCCGTGTGCAAAGTTTCAAGAGTTTTCGAGCACGTTAAGAACCCCAAAAGTGCCCGAAAGCATAAAAAAGTATGAAAAAGCTTAAAAAAAGGAATATTAATGTTTGATGCATTGCCATGGCAACAGTATCTAAGATATCAATAATCCTTTCACAGGTCTACATCTGGCGTGTGTCTACATTATGCACATGAAGTTTGAAGCAAATCGGGTAAAAATAAGAGGGTGATTTAAAAGCATTTTGAAAGTGACACACTTCCTGCTGCCAGTTGGTGGCGCTATAACTTTGACTCACAATAGTCACATCCATGTGATCGGGCTCTTACAACGAACACACTGCTGAAGTTTCATCAAGATCAGTTAATGTATGCATTAGTTATAACACACTTCCTGTTTCATGTTTCTCGCCATAATTTCGTTTCCTCGCCACGGCCAAACCGTTCGAGATATCAAAAATCCCCTGGCAACTTTTCATCCTCAGTGTCTTGACTTCATGCTGACCGAGTTTCGTGCCGTGTGTTTGAATTCTCTAGGAGGAGTATTTCACATTCCATTGCATGCGTTTTCCAAACAACCCTTAATAGCCGACTTCCTGTTGGGCTGGGGTAAAAAGTAAGAGCATGAAGTATATATGAACCGATGAGATCTATATGTGTACTGAGTTTCAGATTATTACATGCAAGCGTGTTTGATTTATGGACCAAGTGTTCAAACCCCGTTCCAGGGGGCGCTGTCGAGCCCCCCTGCCACGCCCGGGTACCAGCTTCAGCCCGGCTCTGATGGCCGCGGGTTCTGAGATGTGTGCAAAGTTTCAAGAGTTTTCGAGCACGTTAAGGCCCCCAAAAGTGCCCAAAAGGTAGTAAAATAATAATAATAATAATCCTAAATAATAATCCTTAGGAAAACAATAGGGCCTTCGCCTTTTCAGGCTTGGGCCCTAATAATAATAAACAGAGCAATTCCAAGAGGGTCCTCACACCATCGGTGCTCGGGCCCTAATTAAAGCTGCAAGCAGCGATGAAAGGGCCCTCGCACCCGTGCCACCGCCACCCGGTGGCTTCAGGAAGACAGAACACGGTGGGCAATGTGCATTTAAGTAGGTAAATATAGGAGGAGTATGTCAAAGTCAGTTACAAAAATGTCCTTTATTATGGGGATAGTAGCATGCGTTATCACTCAGATAAGTGTTGCTAGCATGTTTTAGCATGTTTCTAGCATGTTTAGAACTCAATGGCATATTTAATTAATATGTTGCTAGTACTGCATCACAATGTAAAACATGTCACTTCCTGTCGACAGTAGGTGGCGCTATTACTATAACTGAAAATTGTCATGGACATGTGTTCAGGGCAGAACTCTTATCAAATGTGTGAAGTTTGGCGCAGATTGGACATTGCCTTCTTGAGTAACAACAACTTCCTGTTTCATTGCATTAACATGCTTTAGCACTTAGCTAAGAATTGCTAGCATGTTTTAACATGTTTATAACATGTTTATAACTCAATGGCATATTTAATGTGTTGCCAGTATTGCATCACAGTGTTAAACATGACACTTCCTGTTGCTAGTAGGTGGCGCTATTACTATAACTGAAAATTGTCACGTAGATGTGTTCAGGCCATGACTCTTATCAAATGTGTGAAGTTTGGGGCAGATTTGACATTCCATGCCTGAGTTACAGCAAATTCCTATTTAATTGCAGTAATAACATAATTTAACATTTAGCTAAGTGTTTGCTAGCATGTTTTAGCATGTTTCTAGTATGTTGATAGCATGTTTAACACTTGCTGGCACTTTTTTATCTATTATTAGGAGTCCACAACAGTGTTAAACATGTCACTTCCTGTTGCCAGCAGGTGGCGCTATGACTGTAACTGAATTTGAGCATGGACATGTGTTCAGGACAGAACTCTTATGAAACGTGTGAAGTTTGGGGCAGATTGGACATTGTTTGCCTGAGTTACAGCAACTTCCTGTTTCATGGCGAAACATCAAAATTTGTCAGGCCGCCGAGGACACGCCCTTTGACGAAAACTCAAGATCTTCGCAATTTACTGTCGCGAAGGCCTTAAGGTTAGACTCACCAAATTTGAAGATGATCAGATTAAAACTGTAGGAGGAGTTTGTCAAAGTACGAGGCCTGAAAATGGCAAAAACTGCACAAAAATCTAAGAGGAAGTGTTGCTATCATGCTTTAGCATTTTTCTAGCATGTTTGGAACTCAATGGCATATTTAATATGTTGCTAGTACTGCATCACAGTGTAAAACATGTCACTTCCTGTTGACAGTAGGCAGCGCTATTACAGCAAATTCCTATTTAATTGCAGTAATAGCATACTTTAGCACTTAGCTAAGTGTTTGCTAGCATGTTTTAACATGTTTCTAGTATGAGGTTAGCATGTTTAGCACTTGCTGGCACTTTTTTATATATTATTAGGAGTCCTCAACAGTGTTCAACATGTCACTTCCTGTTGCCAGCAGCTGGTGCTATGACTGTAACTGAATATGAGCATGGACATGTGTTCAGGGCAGGACTCTTATCAAACGTGTGAAGTTTGGGGCAGATTGGACATTGCCTTCCTGAGTAACAAAAACTTCCTGTTTCATTGTATTAGCATGCTTTAGCACTTAGCTAAGAATTGCTAGCATGTTTTAACATGTTTCTAACATGTTTATAACTCATTGGCATAATTAATATGTTGCTAGTACTGCATCACAGTGTTAAACATGTCACTTCCTGTTGCCAGTAGGTGGCGCTATTACTATAACTGAATATTCTCATGTAGATGTGTTCAGGCCATGACTCTTATCAAACGTGTGAAGTTTGGGGCAGATTGGACATTCCATACCTGAGTTACAGCAAATTCCTATTGAATTGCAGTAATAGCATGCTTTAGCACTTAGCTAAGTGCTTGCTAGCATGTTTTAGCATGTTTCAAGTATGTTGTTAGCATGTTTAACACTTGCTGGCACTTTTTTATATGTTATCAGGAGTCCACAACAGTGTTAAACATGTCACTTCCTGTTGCCAGCAGGTGGCGCTATGACTGTAACTGAATATGAGCATGGACATGTGTTCAGGACAGAACTCTTATCAAACATGTGAAGTTTGGGGCAGATTGGACATTGTTTGCCTGAGTTACAGCAACTTCCTGTTTCATGGCGAAACATCAAAATTTGTCAGGCCGCCGAGGACACGCCCTTCGACGAAAACTCAAGATCTTCGCAATTTAACGTCGCAAAGGCCTTAAGATTAAACTCACCAAATTTGAAGATGATCAGATTAAAACTGTAGGAGGAGTTCGTTAAAGTACGAGGCCTGAAAATGGCAAAAACTGCACAAAAATCTGAGAGGAAGTTCAAAATGGCTGACTTCCTGTTGTGTTTAGGGCTACGCTCCAAGAGACTTTTTTGTAGGTATTGGGCCATTACATGTATGTACCGAATTTCGTACACGTACGTGAAACGTAACGCGAGGCGCACTCCGTTGAACCTTTATAGGTGGCGCTATCGAGCCATTTTGCCCCGCCCAATTTTGAAACGCATATCAGATGTAAATTTTCGCCAGTTCTGACGCGTGTGCAAATTTTCGTGAGTTTTCGTGCATGTTTAGGCCCTCAAAAATGCGATTCATTGCGGAGAAGAAGAAGAATAATAATAATTAAAGCTGCAAGCAGCATTGAAAGGGCCCTCGCACACTTGCCATCGCCACCCGGTGGCTTTAGGAAGACAGAGCACGGTGGGCAATGTGCATTTAAGTAGATAAATATAGTGGGAGTATGTCAAAGTCAGTTACAAAAATGTCCTTTATTGTGGGGATAATAGCATGCGTTATCACTCAGATAAGTGTTGCTAGCATGTTTTTAGCATGTTTAGAACTCAATGGCATATTTACTATGTTGCTAGTACTGCATCACAGTGTCAAATATGTCACTTCCTTTTGACAGTAGGTGGCGCTATTACTTTAACTTAAAATTGTAATGCGGATTTGTTCAGGCCATGACTCTTATCAAACGTGTGAAGTTTGGGGCAGATTTGACATTCCATGCCTCAGTTACAGCAAATTCCTATTTAATTGCAGTAATAGCATGCATTGGCACTTAGTTAAGTGTTTGCTAGAATGTTTCTAGTATGTTGCTAGCATGTTTAACACTTGCTGGCACTTTTTTATATATTATTAGAAGTCCACAACAGTGTTAAACATGTCACTTCCTGTTGCCAGCAGGTGGGGCTATGACTGTAACTGAATATGAGCATGCACATGTGTTCAGGACAGAACTCTTATTAAACTTATGAAGTTTTGGGCAGATTGGACATTGCCTTCTTAAGTAAAAACAACTTCCTGTTTCATAGCATTAGCATGCTTTAGCACTTAGCTAAGAATTGCTAGCATGTTTATAACTCAATGGCATATTTACTATGTTGCCAGTACTGCATCACACTGTTAAACATGTCACTTCCTGTTGCCAGTAGGTGGCGCTATTACTATAGCTGAAAATTGTCATGTAGATGTGTTCAGGGCAGGACTCTTATCAAATGTGTGAAGTTTGGGGCAGATTGGACATTGCCTTCTTAAGTAACAACAACTTCCTGTTTCATTGCATTAGCATGCTTTAGCACTTAGCTAAGAATTGCTAGCATGTTTTAACATGTTTCTAACATGTGTATAACTCAATGGCATATTTACTATGTTGCTAGTACTGCATCACAGTGTAAAACGTGCACGGAGGGGAATGTGCATTTATGTAGGTAAATATAGGAGGAGTATGTCAATGTCAGTTACAAAAATGTCCTTTATTATGGGGATTATACAATGTGTTTTCACTCAGATAAGTGTTGCTAGCATGTTTTAGCATGTTTCTAGCATGCTTGGAACTCAATGGTATATCTAAATTTGTTGCTAGTACTGCATCACATTGTAGATGTCACTTCCTGTTGACAGTAGGTGGCGCTATTACTATAAGTGAAAATTGTCATGTAGATGTGTTCAGGGCAGGACTTTTATCAAAAGTGTGACGTTTGGGGCAGATTGGACATTCCTTGCCTGAGTTAAAACAACTTCCTGTTTCATGGCATTAATAGCATGATTTAACACTTAATTAAGTATTGCTAGCATGCTTTAGCATGTTTCTAACATGTTTAACACTCAATGGCATATTTTACTATGTTGCTAGTACTGCATCACAGTGTAAAACATGTCACTTCCTGTTGACAGTAGGTGGCGCTAATACTATAACAGAAAATTATCATGTAGATGTGTTCAGGCCATGACTCTTATCAAACATGTGAAGTTTGGGGCAGATTGGACATTGCCTTCTTGAGTAACAACAACTTCCTCTTTCATTGCATTAGCATGCCTTAGCACTTAGCTAAGAATTGTTAGCATGTTTTAACATGTTTCTAACATGTTGAACACTCAATGGCATATTTTACTATGTTGCTAGTACTGCATCACAGTGTAAAACATGTCACTTCCTGTTGACAGTAGGTGGCGCTATTACTATAACAGAAAATTAACAGAAAATTATCATGTAGATGTGTTCAGGCCATGACTCTTATCAAACGTGTGAAGTTTGGGGCAGATTGGACATTGCCTTCTTGAGTAACAACAACTTCCTCTTTCATTGCATTAGCATGCTTTAGCACTTAGCTAAGTGTTTGCTAGCATGTTTTAGCATGTTTCTAGTATGTTGCTAGCATGTTTAGCACTTGCTGGCACTTTTTTATATGTTATTAGTAGTCCACAACAGTGTTAAACATGTCACTTCCTGTTGCCAGCAGGTGGCGCTATGACTGTAACTGAATATGAGCATGGACATGTGTTCAGGACATAACTCTTATCAAACGTGTGAAGTTTGGGGCAGATTGGACATTGCCTTCTTGAGTAACAACAACTTCCTCTTTCATTGCATTGGCATGCTTTAGCACTTAGCTAAGTGTTTGCTAGCATGTTTTAAGTATGTTGCTAGCATGTTTAGCACTTGCTGGCACTTTTTTATATGTTATTAGTAGTCCACAACAGTGTTAAACATGTCACTTCCTGTTGCCAGCAGGTGGCGCTATGACTGTAACTGAATATGAGCATGGACATGTGTTCAGGACAGAACTCTTATCAAACATGTGAAGTTTGGGGCAGATTGGACATTGCCTGAGTTACAGCAACTTCCTGTTTCATGGCGAAACATCAAAATTTGTCAGGCCGCCGAGGACACGCCCTTCGACGAAAACTCAAGATCTTCGCAATTTAACGTCGCAAAGGCCTTAAGATTAGACTCACCAAATTTGAAGATGATCAGATTAAAACTGTAGGAGGAGTTCGTTAAAGTACGAGGCCTGAAAATGGCAAAAACTGCACAAAAATCTGAGAGGAAGTTCAAAATGGCTGACTTCCTGTTGTGTTTAGGGCTACGCTCCAAGAGACTTTTTTGTAGGTATTGGGCCATTACATGTATGTACCGAATTTCGTACACGTACGTGAAACGTAACGCGAGGCGCACTCCGTTGAACCTTTATAGGTGGCGCTATCGAGCCATTTTGCCCCGCCCAATTTTGAAACGCATATCAGATGTAAATTTTCGCCAGTTCTGACGCGTGTGCAAATTTTCGTGAGTTTTCGTGCATGTTTAGGCCCTCAAAAATGCGATTCATTGCGGAGAAGAATAATAATAATTAAAGCTGCAAGCAGCGATGAAAGGGCCCTCGCACCCGTGCCACCGCCACCCGGTGGCTTCAGGAAGACAGAGCACGGTGGGCAATGTGCATTTAAGTAGGTAAATATAGGAGGAGTATGTCAAAGTCAGTTACAAAAATGTCCTTTATTATGGGGATAGTAGCATGCGTTATCACTCAGATAAGTGTTGCTAGCATGTTTTAGCATGTTTCTAGCATGTTTAGAACTCAATGGCATATTTAATTAATATGTTGCTAGTACTGCATCACAATGTAAAACATGTCACTTCCTGTCGACAGTAGGTGGCGCTATTACTATAACTGAAAATTGTCATGGACATGTGTTCAGGGCAGAACTCTTATCAAATGTGTGAAGTTTGGCGCAGATTGGACATTGCCTTCTTGAGTAACAACAACTTCCTGTTTCATTGCATTAACATGCTTTAGCACTTAGCTAAGAATTGCTAGCATGTTTTAACATGTTTATAACATGTTTATAACTCAATGGCATATTTAATGTGTTGCCAGTATTGCATCACAGTGTTAAACATGACACTTCCTGTTGCTAGTAGGTGGCGCTATTACTATAACTGAAAATTGTCACGTAGATGTGTTCAGGCCATGACTCTTATCAAATGTGTGAAGTTTGGGGCAGATTTGACATTCCATGCCTGAGTTACAGCAAATTCCTATTTAATTGCAGTAATAACATAATTTAACATTTAGCTAAGTGTTTGCTAGCATGTTTTAGCATGTTTCTAGTATGTTGATAGCATGTTTAACACTTGCTGGCACTTTTTTATCTATTATTAGGAGTCCACAACAGTGTTAAACATGTCACTTCCTGTTGCCAGCAGGTGGCGCTATGACTGTAACTGAATTTGAGCATGGACATGTGTTCAGGACAGAACTCTTATGAAACGTGTGAAGTTTGGGGCAGATTGGACATTGTTTGCCTGAGTTACAGCAACTTCCTGTTTCATGGCGAAACATCAAAATTTGTCAGGCCGCCGAGGACACGCCCTTTGACGAAAACTCAAGATCTTCGCAATTTACTGTCGCGAAGGCCTTAAGGTTAGACTCACCAAATTTGAAGATGATCAGATTAAAACTGTAGGAGGAGTTTGTCAAAGTACGAGGCCTGAAAATGGCAAAAACTGCACAAAAATCTAAGAGGAAGTGTTGCTATCATGCTTTAGCATTTTTCTAGCATGTTTGGAACTCAATGGCATATTTAATATGTTGCTAGTACTGCATCACAGTGTAAAACATGTCACTTCCTGTTGACAGTAGGCAGCGCTATTACAGCAAATTCCTATTTAATTGCAGTAATAGCATACTTTAGCACTTAGCTAAGTGTTTGCTAGCATGTTTTAACATGTTTCTAGTATGAGGTTAGCATGTTTAGCACTTGCTGGCACTTTTTTATATATTATTAGGAGTCCTCAACAGTGTTCAACATGTCACTTCCTGTTGCCAGCAGCTGGTGCTATGACTGTAACTGAATATGAGCATGGACATGTGTTCAGGGCAGGACTCTTATCAAACGTGTGAAGTTTGGGGCAGATTGGACATTGCCTTCCTGAGTAACAAAAACTTCCTGTTTCATTGTATTAGCATGCTTTAGCACTTAGCTAAGAATTGCTAGCATGTTTTAACATGTTTCTAACATGTTTATAACTCATTGGCATAATTAATATGTTGCTAGTACTGCATCACAGTGTTAAACATGTCACTTCCTGTTGCCAGTAGGTGGCGCTATTACTATAACTGAATATTCTCATGTAGATGTGTTCAGGCCATGACTCTTATCAAACGTGTGAAGTTTGGGGCAGATTGGACATTCCATACCTGAGTTACAGCAAATTCCTATTGAATTGCAGTAATAACATGCTTTAGCACTTAGCTAAGTGCTTGCTAGCATGTTTTAGCATGTTTCAAGTATGTTGTTAGCATGTTTAACACTTGCTGGCACTTTTTTATATGTTATCAGGAGTCCACAACAGTGTTAAACATGTCACTTCCTGTTGCCAGCAGGTGGCGCTATGACTGTAACTGAATATGAGCATGGACATGTGTTCAGGACAGAACTCTTATCAAACATGTGAAGTTTGGGGCAGATTGGACATTGTTTGCCTGAGTTACAGCAACTTCCTGTTTCATGGCGAAACATCAAAATTTGTCAGGCCGCCGAGGACACGCCCTTCGACGAAAACTCAAGATCTTCGCAATTTAACGTCGCAAAGGCCTTAAGATTAGACTCACCAAATTTGAAGATGATCAGATTAAAACTGTAGGAGGAGTTCGTTAAAGTACGAGGCCTGAAAATGGCAAAAACTGCACAAAAATCTGAGAGGAAGTTCAAAATGGCTGACTTCCTGTTGTGTTTAGGGCTACGCTCCAAGAGACTTTTTTGTAGGTATTGGGCCATTACATGTATGTACCGAATTTCGTACACGTACGTGAAACGTAACGCGAGGCGCACTCCGTTGAACCTTTATAGGTGGCGCTATCGAGCCATTTTGCCCCGCCCAATTTTGAAACGCATATCAGATGTAAATTTTCGCCAGTTCTGACGCGTGTGCAAATTTTCGTGAGTTTTCGTGCATGTTTAGGCCCTCAAAAATGCGATTCATTGCGGAGAAGAAGAAGAATAATAATAATTAAAGCTGCAAGCAGCGATGAAAGGGCCCTCGCACCCGTGCCACCGCCACCCGGTGGCTTCAGGAAGACAGAGCACGGTGGGCAATGTGCATTTAAGTAGGTAAATATAGGAGGAGTATGTCAAAGTCAGTTACAAAAATGTCCTTTATTATGGGGATAGTAGCATGCGTTATCACTCAGATAAGTGTTGCTAGCATGTTTTAGCATGTTTCTAGCATGTTTAGAACTCAATGGCATATTTAATTAATATGTTGCTAGTACTGCATCACAATGTAAAACATGTCACTTCCTGTCGACAGTAGGTGGCGCTATTACTATAACTGAAAATTGTCATGGACATGTGTTCAGGGCAGAACTCTTATCAAATGTGTGAAGTTTGGCGCAGATTGGACATTGCCTTCTTGAGTAACAACAACTTCCTGTTTCATTGCATTAACATGCTTTAGCACTTAGCTAAGAATTGCTAGCATGTTTTAACATGTTTATAACATGTTTATAACTCAATGGCATATTTAATGTGTTGCCAGTATTGCATCACAGTGTTAAACATGACACTTCCTGTTGCTAGTAGGTGGCGCTATTACTATAACTGAAAATTGTCAAGTAGATGTGTTCAGGCCATGACTCTTATCAAATGTGTGAAGTTTGGGGCAGATTTGACATTCCATGCCTGAGTTACAGCAAATTCCTATTTAATTGCAGTAATAGCATGCATTGGCACTTAGTTAAGTGTTTGCTAGAATGTTTCTAGTATGTTGCTAGCATGTTTAACACTTGCTGGCACTTTTTTATATATTATTAGAAGTCCACAACAGTGTTAAACATGTCACTTCCTGTTGCCAGCAGGTGGCGCTATGACTGTAACTGAATATGAGCATGCACATGTGTTCAGGACAGAACTCTTATTAAACTTGTGAAGTTTTGGGCAGATTGGACATTGCCTTCTTAAGTAAAAACAACTTCCTGTTTCATAGCATTAGCATGCTTTAGCACTTAGCTAAGAATTGCTAGCATGTTTATAACTCAATGGCATATTTACTATGTTGCCAGTACTGCATCACACTGTTAAACATGTCACTTCCTGTTGCCAGTAGGTGGCGCTATTACTATAGCTGAAAATTGTCATGTAGATGTGTTCAGGGCAGGACTCTTATCAAATGTGTGAAGTTTGGGGCAGATTGGACATTGCCTTCTTAAGTAACAACAACTTCCTGTTTCATTGCATTAGCATGCTTTAGCACTTAGCTAAGAATTGCTAGCATGTTTTAACATGTTTCTAACATGTGTATAACTCAATGGCATATTTACTATGTTGCTAGTACTGCATCACAGTGTAAAACGTGCACGGAGGGGAATGTGCATTTATGTAGGTAAATATAGGAGGAGTATGTCAATGTCAGTTACAAAAATGTCCTTTATTATGGGGATTATACAATGTGTTTTCACTCAGATAAGTGTTGCTAGCATGTTTTAGCATGTTTCTAGCATGCTTGGAACTCAATGGTATATCTAAATTTGTTGCTAGTACTGCATCACATTGTAGATGTCACTTCCTGTTGACAGTAGGTGGCGCTATTACTATAAGTGAAAATAGTCATGTAGATGTGTTCAGGGCAGGACTTTTATCAAAAGTGTGACGTTTGGGGCAGATTGGACATTCCTTGCCTGAGTTAAAACAACTTCCTGTTTCATGGCATTAATAGCATGATTTAACACTTAACTAAGTATTGCTAGCATGCTTTAGCATGTTTCTAACATGTTTAACACTCAATGGCATATTTTACTATGTTGCTAGTACTGCATCACAGTGTAAAACATGTCACTTCCTGTTGACAGTAGGTGGCGCTAATACTATAACAGAAAATTAACAGAAAATTATCATGTAGATGTGTTCAGGCCATGACTCTTATCAAACATGTGAAGTTTGGGGCAGATTGGACATTGCCTTCTTGAGTAACAACAACTTCCTCTTTCATTGCATTAGCATGCCTTAGCACTTAGCTAAGAATTGTTAGCATGTTTTAACATGTTTCTAACATGTTGAACACTCAATGGCATATTTTACTATGTTGCTAGTACTGCATCACAGTGTAAAACATGTCACTTCCTGTTGACAGTAGGTGGCGCTATTACTATAACAGAAAATTAACAGAAAATTATCATGTAGATGTGTTCAGGCCATGACTCTTATCAAACGTGTGAAGTTTGGGGCAGATTGGACATTGCCTTCTTGAGTAACAACAACTTCCTCTTTCATTGCATTGGCATGCTTTAGCACTTAGCTAAGTGTTTGCTAGCATGTTTTAGCATGTTTCTAGTATGTTGCTAGCATGTTTAGCACTTGCTGGCACTTTTTTATATGTTATTAGTAGTCCACAACAGTGTTAAACATGTCACTTCCTGTTGCCAGCAGGTGGCGCTATGACTGTAACTGAATATGAGCATGGACATGTGTTCAGGACAGAACTCTTATCAAACATGTGAAGTTTGGGGCAGATTGGACATTGTTTGCCTGAGTTACAGCAACTTCCTGTTTCATTGTATTAGCATGCTTTAGCACTTAGCTAAGAATTGCTAGCATGTTTTAACATGTTTCTAACATGTTTATAACTCATTGGCATAATTAATATGTTGCTAGTACTGCATCACAGTGTTAAACATGTCACTTCCTGTTGCCAGTAGGTGGCGCTATTACTATAACTGAATATTCTCATGTAGATGTGTTCAGGCCATGACTCTTATCAAACGTGTGAAGTTTGGGGCAGATTGGACATTCCATACCTGAGTTACAGCAAATTCCTATTGAATTGCAGTAATAGCATGCTTTAGCACTTAGCTAAGTGCTTGCTAGCATGTTTTAGCATGTTTCAAGTATGTTGTTAGCATGTTTAACACTTGCTGGCACTTTTTTATATGTTATCAGGAGTCCACAACAGTGTTAAACATGTCACTTCCTGTTGCCAGCAGGTGGCGCTATGACTGTAACTGAATATGAGCATGGACATGTGTTCAGGACATAACTCTTATCAAACGTGTGAAGTTTGGGGCAGATTGGACATTGTTTGCCTGAGTTACAGCAACTTCCTGTTTCATGGCGAAACATCAAAATTTGTCAGGCCGCCGAGGACACGCCCTTCGACGAAAACTCAAGATCTTCGCAATTTAACGTCGCAAAGGCCTTAAGATTAGACTCACCAAATTTGAAGATGATCAGATTAAAACTGTAGGAGGAGTTCGTTAAAGTACGAGGCCTGAAAATGGCAAAAACTGCACAAAAATCTGAGAGGAAGTTCAAAATGGCTGACTTCCTGTTGTGTTTAGGGCTACGCTCCAAGAGACTTTTTTGTAGGTATTGGGCCACTACAGGTATGTACCGAATTTCGTACACGTACGTGAAACGTAACGCGAGGCGCACTCCGTTGAACCTTTATAGGTGGCGCTATCGAGCCATTTTGCCCCGCCCAATTTTGAAACGCATATCAGATGTAAATTTTCGCCAGTTCTGACGCGTGTGCAAATTTTCGTGAGTTTTCGTGCATGTTTAGGCCCTCAAAAATGCGATTCATTGCGGAGAAGAAGAAGAATAATAATAATTAAAGCTGCAAGCAGCATTGAAAGGGCCCTCGCACACGTGCCACCGCCACCCGGTGGCTTTAGGAAGACAGAGCACGGTGGGCAATGTGCATTTAAGTAGATAAATATAGTGGGAGTATGTCAAAGTCAGTTACAAAAATGTCCTTTATTGTGGGGATAATAGCATGCGTTATCACTCAGATAAGTGTTGCTAGCATGTTTTTAGCATGTTTAGAACTCAATGGCATATTTACTATGTTGCTAGTACTGCATCACAGTGTCAAATATGTCACTTCCTTTTGACAGTAGGTGGCGCTATTACTTTAACTTAAAATTGTAATGCGGATTTGTTCAGGCCATGACTCTTATCAAACGTGTGAAGTTTGGGGCAGATTTGACATTCCATGCCTCAGTTACAGCAAATTCCTATTTAATTGCAGTAATAGCATGCATTGGCACTTAGTTAAGTGTTTGCTAGAATGTTTCTAGTATGTTGCTAGCATGTTTAACACTTGCTGGCACTTTTTTATATATTATTAGAAGTCCACAACAGTGTTAAACATGTCACTTCCTGTTGCCAGCAGGTGGCGCTATGACTGTAACTGAATATGAGCATGCACATGTGTTCAGGACAGAACTCTTATTAAACTTGTGAAGTTTTGGGCAGATTGGACATTGCCTTCTTAAGTAAAAACAACTTCCTGTTTCATAGCATTAGCATGCTTTAGCACTTAGCTAAGAATTGCTAGCATGTTTAGAACTCAATGGCATTTTTAACCTGTTGCTAGAAGGACATCAACGTGTTAAACATGTCACTTCCTGTTGCCAGTAGGTGGCGCTATTACTATAGCTGAAAATTGTCATGTAGATGTGTTCAGGGCAGGACTCTTATCAAATGTGTGAAGTTTGGGGCAGATTGGACATTGCCTTCTTAAGTAACAACAACTTCCTGTTTCATTGCATTAGCATGCTTTAGCACTTAGCTAAGAATTGCTAGCATGTTTTAACATGTTTCTAACATGTGTATAACTCAATGGCATATTTACTATGTTGCTAGTACTGCATCACAGTGTAAAACGTGCACGGAGGGGAATGTGCATTTATGTAGGTAAATATAGGAGGAGTACGTCAATGTCAGTTACAAAAATGTCCTTTATTATGGGGATTATACAATGTGTTTTCACTCAGATAAGTGTTGCTAGCATGTTTTAGCATGTTTCTAGCATGCTTGGAACTCAATGGTATATCTAAATTTGTTGCTAGTACTGCATCACATTGTAGATGTCACTTCCTGTTGACAGTAGGTGGCGCTATTACTATAAGTGAAAATTGTCATGTAGATGTGTTCAGGGCAGGACTTTTATCAAAAGTGTGACGTTTGGGGCAGATTGGACATTCCTTGCCTGAGTTAAAACAACTTCCTGTTTCATGGCATTAATAGCATGATTTAACACTTAACTAAGTATTGCTAGCATGCTTTAGCATGTTTCTAACATGTTTAACACTCAATGGCATATTTTACTATGTTGCTAGTACTGCATCACAGTGTAAAACATGTCACTTCCTGTTGACAGTAGGTGGCGCTAATACTATAACAGAAAATTAACAGAAAATTATCATGTAGATGTGTTCAGGCCATGACTCTTATCAAACATGTGAAGTTTGGGGCAGATTGGACATTGCCTTCTTGAGTAACAACAACTTCCTCTTTCATTGCATTAGCATGCCTTAGCACTTAGCTAAGAATTGTTAGCATGTTTTAACATGTTTCTAACATGTTGAACACTCAATGGCATATTTTACTATGTTGCTAGTACTGCATCACAGTGTAAAACATGTCACTTCCTGTTGACAGTAGGTGGCGCTATTACTATAACAGAAAATTAACAGAAAATTATCATGTAGATGTGTTCAGGCCATGACTCTTATCAAACGTGTGACGTTTGGGGCAGATTGGACATTGCCTTCTTGAGTAACAACAACTTCCTCTTTCATTGCATTGGCATGCTTTAGCACTTAGCTAAGTGTTTGCTAGCATGTTTTAGCATGTTTCTAGTATGTTCCTAGCATGTTTAGCACTTGCTGGCACTTTTTTATATGTTATTAGTAGTCCACAACAGTGTTAAACATGTCACTTCCTGTTGCCAGCAGGTGGCGCTATGACTGTAACTGAATATGAGCATGGACATGTGTTCAGGACAGAACTCTTATCAAACATGTGAAGTTTGGGGCAGATTGGACATTGTTTGCCTGAGTTACAGCAACTTCCTGTTTCATTGTATTAGCATGCTTTAGCACTTAGCTAAGAATTGCTAGCATGTTTTAACATGTTTCTAACATGTTTATAACTCATTGGCATAATTAATATGTTGCTAGTACTGCATCACAGTGTTAAACATGTCACTTCCTGTTGCCAGTAGGTGGCGCTATTACTATAACTGAATATTCTCATGTAGATGTGTTCAGGCCATGACTCTTATCAAACGTGTGAAGTTTGGGGCAGATTGGACATTCCATACCTGAGTTACAGCAAATTCCTATTGAATTGCAGTAATAGCATGCTTTAGCACTTAGCTAAGTGCTTGCTAGCATGTTTTAGCATGTTTCAAGTATGTTGTTAGCATGTTTAACACTTGCTGGCACTTTTTTATATGTTATCAGGAGTCCACAACAGTGTTAAACATGTCACTTCCTGTTGCCAGCAGGTGGCGCTATGACTGTAACTGAATATGAGCATGGACATGTGTTCAGGACATAACTCTTATCAAACGTGTGAAGTTTGGGGCAGATTGGACATTGTTTGCCTGAGTTACAGCAACTTCCTGTTTCATGGCGAAACATCAAAATTTGTCAGGCCGCCGAGGACACGCCCTTCGACGAAAACTCAAGATCTTCGCAATTTAACGTCGCAAAGGCCTTAAGATTAGACTCACCAAATTTGAAGATGATCAGATTAAAACTGTAGGAGGAGTTCGTTAAAGTACGAGGCCTGAAAATGGCAAAAACTGCACAAAAATCTGAGAGGAAGTTCAAAATGGCTGACTTCCTGTTGTGTTTAGGGCTACGCTCCAAGAGACTTTTTTGTAGGTATTGGGCCATTACAGGTATGTACCGAATTTCGTACACGTACGTGAAACGTAACGCGAGGCGCACTCCGTTGAACCTTTATAGGTGGCGCTATCGAGCCATTTTGCCCCGCCCAATTTTGAAACGCATATCAGATGTAAATTTTCGCCAGTTCTGACGCGTGTGCAAATTTTCGTGAGTTTTCGTGCATGTTTAGGCCCTCAAAAATGTGATTCATTGCGGAGAAGAAGAAGAATAATAATAATAATTAAAGCTGCAAGCAGCATTGAAAGGGCCCTCGCACACGTGCCATCGCCACCCGGTGGCTTTAGGAAGACAGAGCACGGTGGGCAATGTGCATTTAAGTAGATAAATATAGTGGGAGTATGTCAAAGTCAGTTACAAAAATGTCCTTTATTGTGGGGATAATAGCATGCGTTATCACTCAGATAAGTGTTGCTAGCATGTTTTTAGCATGTTTAGAACTCAATGGCATATTTACTATGTTGCTAGTACTGCATCACAGTGTCAAATATGTCACTTCCTTTTGACAGTAGGTGGCGCTATTACTTAAAATTGTAATGCGGATTTGTTCAGGCCATGACTCTTATCAAACGTGTGAAGTTTGGGGCAGATTTGACATTCCATGCCTCAGTTACAGCAAATTCCTATTTAATTGCAGTAATAGCATGCATTGGCACTTAGTTAAGTGTTTGCTAGAATGTTTCTAGTATGTTGCTAGCATGTTTAACACTTGCTGGCACTTTTTTATATATTATTAGAAGTCCACAACAGTGTTAAACATGTCACTTCCTGTTGCCAGCAGGTGGCGCTATGACTGTAACTGAATATGAGCATGCACATGTGTTCAGGACAGAACTCTTATTAAACTTGTGAAGTTTTGGGCAGATTGGACATTGCCTTCTTAAGTAAAAACAACTTCCTGTTTCATAGCATTAGCATGCTTTAGCACTTAGCTAAGAATTGCTAGCATGTTTATAACTCAATGGCATATTTACTATGTTGCCAGTACTGCATCACACTGTTAAACATGTCACTTCCTGTTGCCAGTAGGTGGCGCTATTACTATAGCTGAAAATTGTCATGTAGATGTGATCAGGGCAGGACTCTTATCAAATGTGTGAAGTTTGGGGCAGATTGGACATTGCCTTCTTAAGTAACAACAACTTCCTGTTTCATTGCATTAGCATGCTTTAGCACTTAGCTAAGAATTGCTAGCATGTTTTAACATGTTTCTAACATGTGTATAACTCAATGGCATATTTACTATGTTGCTAGTACTGCATCACAGTGTAAAACGTGCACGGAGGGGAATGTGCATTTATGTAGGTAAATATAGGAGGAGTATGTCAATGTCAGTTACAAAAATGTCCTTTATTATGGGGATTATACAATGTGTTTTCACTCAGATAAGTGTTGCTAGCATGTTTTAGCATGTTTCTAGCATGCTTGGAACTCAATGGTATATCTAAATTTGTTGCTAGTACTGCATCACATTGTAGATGTCACTTCCTGTTGACAGTAGGTGGCGCTATTACTATAAGTGAAAATTGTCATGTAGATGTGTTCAGGGCAGGACTTTTATCAAAAGTGTGACGTTTGGGGCAGATTGGACATTCCTTGCCTGAGTTAAAACAACTTCCTGTTTCATGGCATTAATAGCATGATTTAACACTTAACTAAGTATTGCTAGCATGCTTTAGCATGTTTCTAACATGTTTAACACTCAATGGCATATTTTACTATGTTGCTAGTACTGCATCACAGTGTAAAACATGTCACTTCCTGTTGACAGTAGGTGGCGCTAATACTATAACAGAAAATTAACAGAAAATTATCATGTAGATGTGTTCAGGCCATGACTCTTATCAAACATGTGAAGTTTGGGGCAGATTGGACATTGCCTTCTTGAGTAACAACAACTTCATCTTTCATTGCATTAGCATGCCTTAGCACTTAGCTAAGAATTGTTAGCATGTTTTAACATGTTTCTAACATGTTGAACACTCAATGGCATATTTTACTATGTTGCTAGTACTGCATCACAGTGTAAAACATGTCACTTCCTGTTGACAGTAGGTGGCGCTATTACTATAACAGAAAATTAACAGAAAATTATCATGTAGATGTGTTCAGGCCATGACTCTTATCAAACGTGTGAAGTTTGGGGCAGATTGGACATTGCCTTCTTGAGTAACAACAACTTCCTCTTTCATTGCATTGGCATGCTTTAGCACTTAGCTAAGTGTTTGCTAGCATGTTTTAGCATGTTTCTAGTATGTTGCTAGCATGTTTAGCACTTGCTGGCACTTTTTTATATGTTATTAGTAGTCCACAACAGTGTTAAACATGTCACTTCCTGTTGCCAGCAGGTGGCGCTATGACTGTAACTGAATATGAGCATGGACATGTGTTCAGGACAGAACTCTTATCAAACATGTGAAGTTTGGGGCAGATTGGACATTGTTTGCCTGAGTTACAGCAACTTCCTGTTTCATTGTATTAGCATGCTTTAGCACTTAGCTAAGAATTGCTAGCATGTTTTAACATGTTTCTAACATGTTTATAACTCATTGGCATAATTAATATGTTGCTAGTACTGCATCACAGTGTTAAACATGTCACTTCCTGTTGCCAGTAGGTGGCGCTATTACTATAACTGAATATTCTCATGTAGATGTGTTCAGGCCATGACTCTTATCAAACGTGTGAAGTTTGGGGCAGATTGGACATTCCATACCTGAGTTACAGCAAATTCCTATTGAATTGCAGTAATAGCATGCTTTAGCACTTAGCTAAGTGCTTGCTAGCATGTTTTAGCATGTTTCAAGTATGTTGTTAGCATGTTTAACACTTGCTGGCACTTTTTTATATGTTATCAGGAGTCCACAACAGTGTTAAACATGTCACTTCCTGTTGCCAGCAGGTGGCGCTATGACTGTAACTGAATATGAGCATGGACATGTGTTCAGGACATAACTCTTATCAAACGTGTGAAGTTTGGGGCAGATTGGACATTGTTTGCCTGAGTTACAGCAACTTCCTGTTTCATGGCGAAACATCAAAATTTGTCAGGCCGCCGAGGACACGCCCTTCGACGAAAACTCAAGATCTTCGCAATTTAACGTCGCAAAGGCCTTAAGATTAGACTCACCAAATTTGAAGATGATCAGATTAAAACTGTAGGAGGAGTTCGTTAAAGTACGAGGCCTGAAAATGGCAAAAACTGCACAAAAATCTGAGAGGAAGTTCAAAATGGCTGACTTCCTGTTGTGTTTAGGGCTACGCTCCAAGAGACTTTTTTGTAGGTATTGGGCCATTACAGGTATGTACCGAATTTCGTACACGTACGTGAAACGTAACGCGAGGCGCACTCCGTTGAACCTTTATAGGTGGCGCTATCGAGCCATTTTGCCCCGCCCAATTTTGAAACGCATATCAGATGTAAATTTTCGCCAGTTCTGACGCGTGTGCAAATTGTCGTGAGTTTTCGTGCATGTTTAGGCCCTCAAAAATGCGATTCATTGCGGAGAAGAAGAAGAATAATAATAATAAACAGAGCAATTCCAAGAGGGTCCTCACACCATCGGTGCTCGGGCCCTAATAAACAGAGCAATTCCAAGAGGGTCCTCACACCATCGGTGCTCGGGCCCTAATAATAAACAGAGCAATTCCAAGAGGGTCCTCACACCATCGGTGCTCGGGCCCTAATTAAAGCTGCAAGCAGCATTGAAAGGGCCCTCGCACACTTGCCATCGCCACCCGGTGGCTTTAGGAAGACAGAGCACGGTGGGCAATGTGCATTTAAGTAGATAAATATAGTGGGAGTATGTCAAAGTCAGTTACAAAAATGTCCTTTATTGTGGGGATAATAGCATGCGTTATCACTCAGATAAGTGTTGCTAGCATGTTTTTAGCATGTTTAGAACTCAATGGCATATTTACTATGTTGCTAGTACTGCATCACAGTGTCAAATATGTCACTTTCTTTTGACAGTAGGTGGCGCTATTACTTTAACTTAAAATTGTAATGCGGATTTGTTCAGGCCATGACTCTTATCAAACGTGTGAAGTTTGGGGCAGATTTGACATTCCATGCCTCAGTTACAGCAAATTCCTATTTAATTGCAGTAATAGCATGCATTGGCACTTAGTTAAGTGTTTGCTAGAATGTTTCTAGTATGTTGCTAGCATGTTTAACACTTGCTGGCACTTTTTTATATATTATTAGAAGTCCACAACAGTGTTAAACATGTCACTTCCTGTTGCCAGCAGGTGGCGCTATGACTGTAACTGAATATGAGCATGCACATGTGTTCAGGACAGAACTCTTATTAAACTTGTGAAGTTTTGGGCAGATTGGACATTGCCTTCTTAAGTAAAAACAACTTCCTGTTTCATAGCATTAGCATGCTTTAGCACTTAGCTAAGAATTGCTAGCATGTTTATAACTCAATGGCATATTTACTATGTTGCCAGTACTGCATCACACTGTTAAACATGTCACTTCCTGTTGCCAGTAGGTGGCGCTATTACTATAGCTGAAAATTGTCATGTAGATGTGTTCAGGGCAGGACTCTTATCAAATGTGTGAAGTTTGGGGCAGATTGGACATTGCCTTCTTAAGTAACAACAACTTCCTGTTTCATTGCATTAGCATGCTTTAGCACTTAGCTAAGAATTGCTAGCATGTTTTAACATGTTTCTAACATGTGTATAACTCAATGGCATATTTACTATGTTGCTAGTACTGCATCACAGTGTAAAACGTGCACGGAGGGGAATGTGCATTTATGTAGGTAAATATAGGAGGAGTATGTCAATGTCAGTTACAAAAATGTCCTTTATTATGGGGATTATACAATGTGTTTTCACTCAGATAAGTGTTGCTAGCATGTTTTAGCATGTTTCTAGCATGCTTGGAACTCAATGGTATATCTAAATTTGTTGCTAGTACTGCATCACATTGTAGATGTCACTTCCTGTTGACAGTAGGTGGCGCTATTACTATAAGTGAAAATTGTCATGTAGATGTGTTCAGGGCAGGACTTTTATCAAAAGTGTGACGTTTGGGGCAGATTGGACATTCCTTGCCTGAGTTAAAACAACTTCCTGTTTCATGGCATTAATAGCATGATTTAACACTTAACTAAGTATTGCTAGCATGCTTTAGCATGTTTCTAACATGTTTAACACTCAATGGCATATTTTACTATGTTGCTAGTACTGCATCACAGTGTAAAACATGTCACTTCCTGTTGACAGTAGGTGGCGCTAATACTATAACAGAAAATTAACAGAAAATTATCATGTAGATGTGTTCAGGCCATGACTCTTATCAAACATGTGAAGTTTGGGGCAGATTGGACATTGCCTTCTTGAGTAACAACAACTTCCTCTTTCATTGCATTAGCATGCCTTAGCACTTAGCTAAGAATTGTTAGCATGTTTTAACATGTTTCTAACATGTTGAACACTCAATGGCATATTTTACTATGTTGCTAGTACTGCATCACAGTGTAAAACATGTCACTTCCTGTTGACAGTAGGTGGCGCTATTACTATAACAGAAAATTAACAGAAAATTATCATGTAGATGTGTTCAGGCCATGACTCTTATCAAACGTGTGAAGTTTGGGGCAGATTGGACATTGCCTTCTTGAGTAACAACAACTTCCTCTTTCATTGCATTGGCATGCTTTAGCACTTAGCTAAGTGTTTGCTAGCATGTTTTAGCATGTTTCTAGTATGTTGCTAGCATGTTTAGCACTTGCTGGCACTTTTTTATATGTTATTAGTAGTCCACAACAGTGTTAAACATGTCACTTCCTGTTGCCAGCAGGTGGCGCTATGACTGTAACTGAATATGAGCATGGACATGTGTTCAGGACAGAACTCTTATCAAACATGTGAAGTTTGGGGCAGATTGGACATTGTTTGCCTGAGTTACAGCAACTTCCTGTTTCATTGTATTAGCATGCTTTAGCACTTAGCTAAGAATTGCTAGCATGTTTTAACATGTTTCTAACATGTTTATAACTCATTGGCATAATTAATATGTTGCTAGTACTGCATCACAGTGTTAAACATGTCACTTCCTGTTGCCAGTAGGTGGCGCTATTACTATAACTGAATATTCTCATGTAGATGTGTTCAGGCCATGACTCTTATCAAACGTGTGAAGTTTGGGGCAGATTGGACATTCCATACCTGAGTTACAGCAAATTCCTATTGAATTGCAGTAATAGCATGCTTTAGCACTTAGCTAAGTGCTTGCTAGCATGTTTTAGCATGTTTCAAGTATGTTGTTAGCATGTTTAACACTTGCTGGCACTTTTTTATATGTTATCAGGAGTCCACAACAGTGTTAAACATGTCACTTCCTGTTGCCAGCAGGTGGCGCTATGACTGTAACTGAATATGAGCATGGACATGTGTTCAGGACATAACTCTTATCAAACGTGTGAAGTTTGGGGCAGATTGGACATTGTTTGCCTGAGTTACAGCAACTTCCTGTTTCATGGCGAAACATCAAAATTTGTCAGGCCGCCGAGGACACGCCCTTCGACGAAAACTCAAGATCTTCGCAATTTAACGTCGCAAAGGCCTTAAGATTAGACTCACCAAATTTGAAGATGATCAGATTAAAACTGTAGGAGGAGTTCGTTAAAGTACGAGGCCTGAAAATGGCAAAAACTGCACAAAAATCTGAGAGGAAGTTCAAAATGGCTGACTTCCTGTTGTGTTTAGGGCTACGCTCCAAGAGACTTTTTTGTAGGTATTGGGCCATTGCAGGTATGTACCGAATTTCGTACACGTACGTGAAACGTAACGCGAGGCGCACTCCGTTGAACCTTTATAGGTGGCGCTATCGAGCCATTTTGCCCCGCCCAATTTTGAAACGCATATCAGATGTAAATTTTCGCCAGTTCTGACGCGTGTGCAAATTTTCGTGAGTTTTCGTGCATGTTTAGGCCCTCAAAAATGCGATTCATTGCGGAGAAGAAGAATAATAAATATAGCTGCGAGCAGCGATTACGGGCCCAAACCGGTGGCACCGCAACCCCGGTGCCTTTAGTACCTAAAGGCACCGGGGTGGCGGTTCCGCCAGCTTTGGCCCTTCATCGCTGCTCGCAGCTATATTTATATATATATATATAAACGGCCCGGTGGCACCGCCACCCCAGTGCCTTTGGGGTTATTGTGCACGACGTGCAAAAACGTAACCCCACTTTGACTGTCGAAAAGAAGTGTGCTGTAGAGCTTGCATCAGTGTGGGCTCTTCAAAAGTGCGCATCGAGGGCACATATCAACCACAAAGTATGCGTGAGCAACCTTCTGAAACCTAAAATGAAAAATGAGACACCCTACGGTCTCATGGATTTAACGGACACATGAAATAAGTACACAAGACCGAAAATTCATATGAAGTGTGCCATTTGGGACAGGGCCTATGATCGTGAACCACAATAGCCACATATATGAGATAATTTAAATTTAGAATCATTTTTAATGGCATAGGATGTCATATGTCAATATGTTTTGTAGCACTTAAATGTGTAAATCCAGAAGCCTAGTATTTATCTGGAGGTCTTTGTCCTTTGCCTGTCAACCTGGTTTGTCTCTGCCTTTTCTGTTCTGCCCTGTTTGCCATTGTTCACCCTGCCTGTCTTGACCATTCTTAATAAAAAGCTGCAAATGGATTCAAAAAGACAAGGCCTTAAACTTAAATTTGAACAAGGATTAAACTCTTGTAACTGTAACAGACACCAAGGCACAATCACACACATGCACGCACGCACGCACACACAGTTTAAAAACAAAAAAATATTTATCCAACCCCATTTAAAAACAGTCTGTGATTCCTTTACTTTATTAATAAACATTAAGACATTTATTTTCCTTTTTAATGCAGGCCAAACCACACAGCAGTGAAATGGTTAATCTAGCCCTCCTCCCCCTACACACACACACACACACACACAGACAGGCACAGACACAGAGACGTAGGCTTATGGCAAGCCGTTTTAACATTTAATCATTTAAACCCACTAGTCTCTATTTTCATGCTACTAGTACTTATTTTTTAGATACTAGTATTTTTAGATACTAATATAGTATCTAATGAATAAGTACTAGTATCTTTTAAAAGGTACTAGTCCCTAAGGAATAAGCACTAGTATCTAAAGAATAGGCACTAGTACCTAAAGAATAAGCACTAGTCGCTAATGAATAAGTACTAGTACTTAATGGAATAGATACTAGTATCTAAAAAAATAAGTACTAGTAGCATGAAAATAGAGACTAGTAGGTTAAAATGATTAAATGTTAAGACGGCTTGCCATATTGGCTCAGAGAGAGAGAGAGAGAAAATGACCATATTCAAACCAAAATATCTGACTTTCTGTTTTTCGGAGCTAATAACTGTAAATTAGAAAGTTGTTCGGCTTGAGGAGAAGAATATACACGCTGAGTTTTGTAACTGTAGGTAAAACTAATTAAGTTATAACACACTTTATATGTCCTTATTAAGCCATGAAAATTCATTTCCTCGCCACGGCCAAACCGTTCGAGATATCAAAAGTCCGTCCGCAATTTAGCATCCTCAAAGTCTTGACATCATGCACACCGAGTTTGGCGATGATTGAATGAATTGCCTAGGAGTAGTACTTCAAATTCCACAGCAAGCGTTTTCCAAACAACCCATAATAGCCGACTTCCTGTTGGGCTGGCGTAAAACTTGACCGGGGGTAAGATGTTCGGCCCGATGAGATCTATATGTGTACTGAGTTTCATATTAATTCATGCAAGCGTGTTGGATATATGGACCAAATTGTCGGACCCCGTTCAAGAAGGCGCTGTTGAGCCCCCCTGCCACGCCCGGGTACCAGCTTCAGCCCGGCCCTGATGGCCGTGGGTTCTGACCTGTGTGCAAAATTTCAAGAGTTTTTGAGCACGTTAAGAGCCCCAAAAGCCCCTGAAACCTTGAAATCCATTAAAAGCAATAGACAAATCCCTCACACACAGAGACAGAGAGAGAGGGAGAGAAAATTCTCAGATACATCCACATTCAAACTTAAATATCTGACTTGCTGTTGTTTGGAGCTAATGACAGTTAATTAGAAAGTTGTCCGGCTTGATCTGAACAATATGCGTACCGAGTTTTATGATTGTAGGTAAAACTATATAACTAACACCCCCACTTTTGTCAAAAGGTGGCGCTACTGAGCCCCTGCACCACGCCCGTTTCTGAAACTTTGCACATGTCTACTGGCTAATAAATGTGATCTGTCTGTCGAGTTTCATGCAATTTTAAGCAATTTCAGGCATGCTAAGAGTCTCAAAAGCATCCAAAAAGAATATTAAAGTTTGATGCGTTTGATGCGTTGTCACGGCAACAGTATCTTAGACATCAATAATCCTTTCACAAGTCTACATCTGGCGTGTGTTTACATTATACACATAAAGTTTGAAGCAAATCGGGTAAAAATAAGAGGGTGATTTCAAAGCATTTTGAAAGTGACACACTTCCTGCTGCCAGTTGGTGGCGCTATAACATTGACTCACAATAGTCACATCCATGTGATCGGACTCTTACAACGAACACACTGCTGAAGTTTCATCAAGATCAGTTAATGTATGCAGAAGTTATAACACACTTCCTGTTTCCATTATTCGCCATAAATTCGTTTCCTCGCCACGGCCAAACCGTTCGAGATATCAAAAATCCCCTGGCAACTTTTCATCGTCAATCTCTTGACTTCATGCTGACCGAGTTTCGTGGCGATTGGTTGAATTCTCTAGGAGGAGTATATCGAATTCCATTGCATGCGTTTTCCAAATAGCCGACTTCCTGTTGGGCTGGGGTAAAAAGTAAAAGTACAACGGATATTTGAACCGATGAGATCTATATGTGTACCAAGTTTCATATTATTACATGCAAGCGTGTTTGATTTATGGACCAAGTTTTCGGACCCTGTTCCAGGGGGCGCTGTCGAGCCCCCCTGCCACGCCCGGGTACCAGCTTCAGCCCGGCCCTGATGGCCACGGGTTCTGACCCGTGTGCAAAGTTTCAAGAGTTTTTGAGCATGTTAAGGGCCCCAAAAGTGCGCTGAGAGTCTCAAAAGTATCCAAAAGGAATATTAAAGTTTGATGCGTTGTCACGGCAACAGCATCTAAGATATCAACAATCCTTTCACAGGTCTACATCTGGCGTGTGTCTACATTATACACATCAAGTTTGAAGCAAATCGGGTAAAGCCTGTTTGATTTATGGACCAAGTTTTCGGACCCCGTTCCAGGGGGCGCTGTCGAGCCCCCCTGCCACGCCCGGGTACCAGCTTCAGCCCGGCCCTGATGGCCGCGGTTTCTGACCCGTGTGCAAAGTTTCAAGAGTTTTTGAGCATGTTAAGGGCCCCAAAAGTGCGCTAAGAATCTCAAAAGTATCCAAAAAGAATATTAAAGTTTGATGCGTTGTCACGGCAACAGCATCTAAGATATCAACAATCCTTTCACAGGTCTACATCTGGCTTGTGTCTACATTATACACATCAAGTTTGAAGCAAATAGGGTAAAGCGTGTTGGATATATGGACCAAATTGTCTGACCCGTTCAAGGGGGCGCTGTCGAGCCCCCCTGCCACGCCCGGGTACCAGCTTCAGCCCGGCCCTGATGGCCGCGGGTTTTGTCCCGTGTGCAAAGTTTCAAGAGTTTTCGAGCACGTTAAGAACCCCAAAAGTGCCCGAAAGCATAAAAAAGCATGAAAAAGCTTAAAAAAAGGAACATTAATGTTTGATGCATTGCCATGGCAACAGTATCTAAGATATCAATAATCCTTTCACAGGTCTACATCTGGCGTGTGTCTACATTATGCACATGAAGTTTGAAGCAAATCGGGTAAAAATAAGAGGGTGATTTAAAAGCATTTTGAAAGTGATACACTTCCTGCTGCCAGTTGGTGGCGCTATAACTTTGACTCACAATAGTCACATCCATGTGATCGGGCTCTTACAACGAACACACTGCTGAAGTTTCATCAAGATTAGTTAATGTATGCAGTAGTTATAACACACTTCCTGTTTCACGTTTCTCGCCATAATTTCGTTTACTCGCCACGGCCAAACCGTTCGAGATATCAAAAATCCCCTGGCAATTTTTCATCCTCAGTGTCTTGACTTCATGCTGACCGAGTTTCGTGCCGTGTGTTTGAATTCTCTAGGAGGAGTATTTCACATTCCATTGCATGTGTTTTCCAAACAACCCTTAATAGCCGACTTCCTGTTGGGCTGGGGTAAAAAGTAAGAGCATGAAGTATATATGAATCGATGAGATCTATATGTGTACTGAGTTTCATATTATTACATGCAAGCGTGTTTGATTTATGGACCAAGTGTTCAAACCCCGTTCCAGGGGGCGCTGTCGAGCCCCCCTGCCACGCCCGTGTACCATCTTCAGCCCGACCCTGATGGCCGCGGGTTCTGAGATGTGTGCAAAGTTTCAAGAGTTTTCGAGCACGTTAAGGCCCCCAAAAGTGCCCAAAAGGTAGTAAAATAATAATAAATATAAATATAGCTGCGAGCAGCGATTACGGGCCCAAGCCGGTGGCACCGCAACCCCGGTGCCTTTAGTTACCTAAAGGCACCGGGGTGGCGGTTCCGCCAGCTTTGGCCCTTCATCGCTGCTCGCAGCTATATTTATATATATATATATATATATATATATATATATATATAAACGGCCCGGTGGCACCGCCACCCTGGTGCCTTTAGGGTTATTGTGCACGACGTGCAAAAACGTTACCCCGCTTTGACTGTCGAAAAGAAGTGTGCTGTAGAGCTTGCATCAGTGTGGGCTCTGCAAAAGTGTGCATCAAGGGCACATATCAACCACAAAGTATGCGTGAGCAACCTTCTGAAACCTAAAATGAAAAATAAAACACCCTACATCCTACATGGATTTAACGGACACATGAAATAAGTACACAAGACCGAAAATTCATATGAAGTGTGCCATCTGGGACAGGGCCTATGATCGTGAACCAGAATAGCCACATATATGAGATCATTTAAATTTAGAATAATTTTTAATGTCATAGGTCAATATGTTTTGCAGCACCTGTCAACCTGGTTTGTCTCTGCCTTTTCTGTTCTGCCCTGTTTGCCATTGTTCACCCTGCCTGTCTTGACCATTCTTAATAAAAAGCTACAAATGGATTCCCCTAGCCTGACCCTGCCTCATTACAACACATATGCTGCATCTGCTCGCTATCTGCTGAACAGCTCTGGTAGTTCCGCTTCAGCACTGATGATGTTATAAGAATAGTGCGCTCTGGTTGGTCTGGATTATTCGGGATTTTTTATTTTATACAGAAATAAGTTGTTTATAAATCAGATGAGAATAAAGTTAGTGTTGATAACATTTTTAAGGATAACATATTGATCTAATATATATATATATATATATATAGCACATTAATTTTAAATTCATTCAGCTTTAATCACAAAACATACAATCTTAATTTTATTTAAAGCAAACAATACATTGCTACCGGGTATATTCGGTACCCACTAATAGGAGTTGCTTTCAGTCACTTCTGTGTTTATCTAAGCGCGGGGCTCCAGACTAACTTTTTTACTAGGAGCACTGTAGCCTATATAAAGCACAAAATAGTGTCTGTGTATATTAAACTGCAAAAATACTATTTAAATATTAACACTGCTTGTCTTTGTGTGAATGAATGGCGCAGACGCACGGTTTCATTTAACGTTAGCTACCTCTCTCTCTCTCACACACACACACACACACACACTGAAGCATGAGCAGCACTCGCGCTGTTTTCAGTCTCTGCTGCCTCACGATATGATGACATGATTCATGATTCAATTCACTCTGAGAGTCACTTCATGAGCATGTGAGCGAATCGTTTGAACGAATGAATTAATGACTCGCTCATTAAGACGGTCGCCTGGCGACACCTAATGGTGGTTTAGTGTTTAAAAGTATCATTCTTTCCAACAATAGTCAACAAACTTCTATTTAAAACAATCTCATAACATTATATAATGCATTGTACTTTTTCAGTGTAAAATATTTAATTTGATCAGCCCTACCTAGGACAATTAGCAGCCCTATAGTGTCTTATTATTCAAAATATTGATAAAATTTAGAAATAAAAAATGAAAGATGAACTATATATTTAATAAAACTAGACTAGAGGATGCCCTGCAGATATTACAATATGCAGATTTAAATATATAATTTGGTGTGTGTGTGTGTGTGTGTGTGTGTGTGAGTCCCAGCAAAGATCAGCAACAGTAGTCAAATTTCATAAAACACGAGAGTAAAGAGCTGACTGAATAGATGATGAAGGAATATTGTGTGTAAAAGCAGCTATTTAAGAGAATCTGTCATTATACTGTTTTGTTGTTGTGTTTTCCATGAAGAATAACAGGCTATTGAACTCACAATTCAAGCATTTTAAAATGAAACTAACGGCTGCACGTGCATTCATCACGATGCACGTACACAGCGATTTCATTCATAAATATAATTTTGGACACAAGAGGGCAGTATAGCTCTATGTATGATTCAGTGTTTATCACCCACAGAGCCCGCCCCTCCCCCTCACACACACACACATACAGACAGACGCAGAGAGAGAGGGAGAAAAAATTCATAGAATCCACATTCAAACCACAATATCTGACTTTCTCTTGGTCGAAGCTAATGACTGTAAATTAGAAAGTTGTTCGGCTCTAGGAGAAGAATATAAATATAGAGTTTTGTGACTGTAGGTCAAACGAACTAAGTTATAACACACTTCCTGCTTCACGTTTTTTTGCCATAATTTCGTTTCCTCGCCACGGCCAAACCGTTCGAGATATCAAAAATCCCCTGTCAATTTTTCATCCTCAATGTCTTGACTTCATGCTGACCGAGTTTCGTGGCGATTGGTTGAATTCTCTAGGAGGAGTATATCGAAGTCCAGGGGCATACGCTTCCAAACAAACCATAATAGCCGACTTCCTGTTGGGCTGGGGTAAAAAGTAAAAGTACAAAGGATATATGAACCGATGAGATCTATATGTGTACCAAGTTTCATATTATTACATGCAAGCGTGTTTGATTTATGGACCAAGTTTTCGGACCCTGTTCCAGGGGGCGCTGTCGAGCCCCCCTGCCACGCCCGGGTACCAGCTTCAGCCCGGCCCTGATGGCCGCGGGTTCTGACCCGTGTGCAAAGTTTCAAGAGTTTTTGAGCATGTTAAGGGCCCCAAAAGTGCGCTGAGAGTCTCAAAAGTATCCAAAAGGAATATTAAAGTTTGATGCGTTGTCACGGCAACAGCATCTAAGATATCAACAATCCTTTCACAGGTCTACATCTGGCGTGTGTCTACATTATACACATCAAGTTTGAAGCAAATCGGGTAAAGCCTGTTTGATTTATGGACCAAGTTTTCGGACCCCATTCCAGGGGGCGCTGTCGAGCCCCCCTGCCACGCCCGGGTACCAGCTTCAGCCCGGCCCTGATGGCCGCGGTTTCTGACCCGTGTGCAAAGTTTCAAGAGTTTTTGAGCATGTTAAGGGCCCCAAAAGTGCGCTAAGAATCTCAAAAGTATCCAAAAAGAATATTAAAGTTTGATGCGTTGTCACGGCAACAGCATCTAAGATATCAACAATCCTTTCACAGGTCTACATCTGGCTTGTGTCTACATTATACACATCAAGTTTGAAGCAAATAGGGTAAAGCGTGTTGGATATATGGACCAAATTGTCTGACCCGTTCAAGGGGGCGCTGTCGAGCCCCCCTACCACGCCCGGGTACCAGCTTCAGCCCGGCCCTGATGGCCGCGGGTTTTGTCCCGTGTGCAAAGTTTCAAGAGTTTTCGAGCACGTTAAGAACCCCAAAAGTGCCCGAAAGCATAAAAAAGCATGAAAAAGCTTAAAAAAAGGAACATTAATGTTTGATGCATTGCCATGGCAACAGTATCTAAGATATCAATAATCCTTTCACAGGTCTACATCTGGCGTGTGTCTACATTATGCACATGAAGTTTAAAGCAAATCGGGTAAAAATAAGAGGGTGATTTAAAAGCATTTTGAAAGTGACACACTTCCTGCTGCCAGTTGGTGGCGCTATAACTTTGACTCACAATAGTCACATCCATGTGATCGGGCTCTTACAACGAACACACTGCTGAAGTTTCATCAAGATTAGTTAATGTATGCAGTAGTTATAACACACTTCCTGTTTCACGTTTCTCGCCATAATTTCGTTTACTCGCCACGGCCAAACCGTTCGAGATATCAAAAATCCCCTGGCAATTTTTCATCCTCAGTGTCTTGACTTCATGCTGACCGAGTTTCGTGCCATGTGTTTGAATTCTCTAGGAGGAGTATTTCACATTCCATTGCATGTGTTTTCCAAACAACCCTTAATAGCCGACTTCCTGTTGGGCTGGGGTAAAAAGTAAGAGCATGAAGTATATATGAATCGATGAGATCTATATGTGTACTGAGTTTCATATTATTACATGCAAGCGTGTTTGATTTATGGACCAAGTGTTCAAACCCCGTTCCAGGGGGCGCTGTCGAGCCCCCCTGCCACGCCCGGGTACCATCTTCAGCCCGACCCTGATGGCCGCGGGTTCTGAGATGTGTGCAAAGTTTCAAGAGTTTTCAAGCACGTTAAGGCCCCCAAAAGTGCCCAAAAGGTAGTAAAATAATAATAATAAATATAGCTGCGAGCAGCGATTACGGGCCCAAGCCGGTGGCACCGCAACCCCGGTGCCTTTAGTACCTAAAGGCACCGGGGTGGCGGTTCCGCCAGCTTTGGCCCTTCATCGCTGCTCGCAGCTATATTTATATATATATATATATATATATATATATATATATATAAACGGCCCGGTGGCACCGCCACCCCGGTGCCTTTGGGGTTATTGTGCACGACGTGCAAAAACGTAACCCCGCTTTGACTGTCGAAAAGAAGTGTGCTGTAGAGCTTGCATCAGTGTGGGCTCTGCAAAAGTGCGCATCGAGGGCACATATCAACCACAAAGTATGCGTGAGCAACCTTCTGAAACCTAAAATGAAAAATGAGACACCCTACGGTCTCATGGATTTAACGGACACATGAAATAAGTACACAAGACCGAAAATTCATATGAAGTGTGCCATTTGGGACAGGGCCTATGATCGTGAACCACAATAGCCACATATATGAGATAATTTAAATTTAGAATCATTTTTAATGTCATAGGATGTCATATGTCAATATGTTTTGTAGCACTTAAATGTGTAAATCCAGAAGCCTAGTATTTATCTGGAGGTCTTTGTCCTTTGCCTGTCAACCTGGTTTGTCTCTGCCTTTTCTGTTCTGCCCTGTTTGCCATTGTTCACCCTGCCTGTCTTGACCATTCTTAATAAAAAGCTGCAAATGGATTCAAAAAGACAAGGCCTTAAACTTAAACTTGAACAAGGATTAAACTCTTGTAACTGTAACAGACACCAAGGCACAATCACACACATGCACGCACGCACGCACACACAGTTTAAAAACAAAAAAATATTTATCCAACCCCATTTAAAAACAGTCTGTGATTCCTTTACTTTATTAATAAAACTTATTTAAAAAATACAAGGCTTAAGACATTTATTTTCCTTTTTAATACAGGCCAAACCACACAGCAGTGAAATGGTTAATCTAGCCCTCCTCCCCCTACACACACACACACACACACACACACACACAGACAGGCACAGACACAGAGACGTAGGCTTATGGCAAGCCGTTTTAACATTTAATCATTTAAACCCACTAGTCTCTATTTTCATGCTACTAGTACTTATTTTTTAGATACTAGTATTTTTAGATACTAATATAGTATCTAATGAATAAGTACTAGTATCTTTTAAAAGGTACTAGTCCCTAAAGAATAAGCACTAGTATCTAAAGAGTAGGCACTAGTACCTAAAGAATAAGCACTAGTCGCTAATGAATAAGTACTAGTACTTAATGGAATAGATACTAGTATCTAAAAAATAAGTACTAGTAGCATGAAAATAGAGACTAGTAGGTTAAAATGATTAAATGTTAAGACGGCTTGCCATATTGGCTCAGAGAGAGAGAGAGAGAAAATGACCATATTCAAACCAAAATATCGGACTTTCTGTTGTTCGGAGCTAATAACTGTAAATTAGAAAGTTGTTCGGCTTGAGGAGAAGAATATACACGCTGAGTTTTGTAACTGTAGGTAAAACTAACTAAGTTATAACACACTTTATATGTCCTTATTAAGCCATGAAAATTCATTTCCTCGCCACGGCCAAACCGTTCGAGATATCAAAAGTCCGTCCGCAATTTAGCATCCTCAAAGTCTTGACATCATGCACACCGAGTTTGGCGATGATTGAATTAATTGCCTAGGAGTAGTACTTCAAATTCCACAGCAAGCGTTTTCCAAACAACCCATAATAGCCGACTTCCTGTTGGGCTGGCGTAAAACTTGACCGGGGGTAAGATGTTCGGCCCGATGAGATCTATATGTGTACTGAGTTTCATATTAATTCATGCAAGCGTGTTGGATATATGGACCAAATTGTCGGACCCCGTTCAAGAGGGCGCTGTTGAGCCCCCCTGCCACGCCCGGGTACCAGCTTCAGCCCGGCCCTGATGGCCGTGGGTTCTGACCTGTGTGCAAAATTTCAAGAGTTTTTGACCACGTTAAGAGCCCCAAAAGCCCCTGAAACCTTGAAATCCATTAAAAGCAATAGACAAATCCCTCACACACAGAGACAGAGAGAGAGGGAGAGAAAATTCTCAGATACATCCACATTCAAACTTAAATATCTGACTTGCTGTTGTTTGGAGCTAATGACAGTTAATTAGAAAGTTGTCCGGCTTGATCTGAAGAATATGCGTACCGAGTTTTATGATTGTAGGTAAAACTATATAACTAACACCCCCACTTTTGTCAAAAGGTGGCGCTACTGAGCCCCTGCACCACGCCCGTTTCTGAAACTTTGCACATGTCTACTGGCTAATAAATGTGATCTGTCTGTCGAGTTTCATGCAATTTTAAGCAATTTCAGGCATGCTAAGAGTCTCAAAAGCATCCAAAAAGAATATTAAAGTTTGATGCGTTTGATGCGTTGTCACGGCAACAGTATCTTAGATATCAATAATCCTTTCACAAGTCTACATCTGGCGTGTGTTTACATTATACACATAAAGTTTGAAGCAAATCGGGTAAAAATAAGAGGGTGATTTCAAAGCATTTTGAAAGTGACACACTTCCTGCTGCCAGTTGGTGGCGCTATAACATTGACTCACAATAGTCACATCCATGTGATCGGACTCTTACAACGAACACACTGCTGAAGTTTCATCAAGATCAGTTAATGTATGCAGAAGTTATAACACACTTCCTGTTTCCATTATTCGCCATAAATTCGTTTCCTCGCCACGGCCAAACCGTTCGAGATATCAAAAATCCCCTGGCAACTTTTCATCGTCAATCTCTTGACTTCATGCTGACCGAGTTTCGTGGCGATTGGTTGAATTCTCTAGGAGGAGTATATCGAATTCCATTGCATGCGTTTTCCAAACAAGCCTTAATAGCCGACTTCCTGTTGGGCTGGGGTAAAAAGTAAAAGTACAAAGGATATATGAACCGATGAGATCTATATGTGTACCGAGTTTCATATTATTACATGCAAGCGTGTTTGATTTATGAACCAAGTTTTTGGACCCCGTTCCAGGGGGCGCTGTCAAACCCCCCTGCCACGCCCGGGTACCAGCTTCAGCCCGGCCCTGATGGCCGCCGGTTCTGACCCGTGTGCAAAGTTTCAAGAGTTTTTGAGCACGTTAAGGGGACCAAAAGTGCACTGAGAGTCTCAAAAGCATCCAAAAAGAATATTAAAGTTTGATGCATTGTCACGGCAACAGCATCTAAGATATCAACAATCCTTTCACAGGTCTACATCTGGCGTGTGTCTAAATTATACACATCAAGATTGAAGCAAATCGGGTAAAGCCTGTTTGATTTATGGACCAAGTTTTCGGACCCCGTTCCAGGGGGCGCTGTCGAGCCCCCCTGCCACGCCCGGGTACCAGCTTCAGCCCGGCCCTGATGGCCGCGGTTTCTGACCCGTGTGCAAAGTTTCAAGAGTTTTTGAGCATGTTAAGGGCCCCAAAAGTGCGCTAAGAATCTCAAAAGTATCCAAAAAGAATATTAAAGTTTGATGCGTTGTCACGGCAACAGCATCTAAGATATCAACAATCCTTTCACAGGTCTACATCTGGCTTGTGTCTACATTATACACATCAAGTTTGAAGCAAATAGGGTAAAGCGTGTTGGATATATGGACCAAATTGTCGGACCCGTTCAAGGGGGCGCTGTCGAGCCCCCCTGCCACGCCCGGGTACCAGCTTCAGCCTGGCCCTGATGGCCGTGGGTTTTGTCCCGTGTGCAAAGTTTCAAGAGTTTTCGAGCACGTTAAGAACCCCAAAAGTGCCCGAAAGCATAAAAAAGCATGAAAAAGCTTAAAAAAAGGAATATTAATGTTTGATGCATTGCCATTGCAACAGTATCTAAGATATCAATAATCCTTTCACAGGTCTACATCTGGCGTGTGTCTACATTATGCACATGAAGTTTGAAGCAAATCGGGTAAAAATAAGAGGGTGATTTAAAAGCATTTTGAAAGTGACACACTTCCTGCTGCCAGTTGGTGGCGCTATAACTTTGACTCACAATAGTCACATCCATGTGATCGGGCTCTTACAACGAACACACTGCTGAAGTTTCATCAAGATCAGTTAATGTATGCAGTAGTTATAACACACTTCCTGTTTCACGTTTCTCGACATAATTTTGTTTCCTCGCCACGGCCAAACCGTTCGAGATATAAAAAATCCCCTGGCAACTTTTCATCCTCAGTGTCTTGACTTCATGCTGACCGAGTTTCATGCCGTGTGTTTGAATTCTCTAGGAGGAGTATTTCACATTCCATTGCATGCGTTTTCCAAACAACCCTTAATAGCCGACTTCCTGTTGGGCTGGGGTAAAAAGTAAGAGCATGAAGTATATATGAACCGATGAGATCTATATGTGTACTGAGTTTCATATTATTACATGCAAGCGTGTTTGATTTATGGACCAAGTGTTCAAACCCCGTTCCAGGGGGCGCTGTCGAGCCCCCCTGCCACGCCCGGGTACCAGCTTCAGCCCGGCTCTGATGGCCGCGGGTTCTGAGATGTGTGCAAAGTTTCAAGAGTTTTCGAGCACGTTAAGGCCCCCAAAAGTGCCCAAAAGGTAGTAAAATAATAATAATAATAATAATAATAATAATAATAATAATCCTAAATAATAATCCTTAGGAAAACAATAGGGCCTTCGCCTTTTCAGGCTTGGGCCCTAATAATAAAGAATAATCCTTAGGAAAACAATAGGGCCTTCGCCTTTTCAAGGCTTGGGCCCTAATAATAATAATAATAAAGAAATATAGCTGCGAGCAGCGATTACGGGCCCAAGCCGGTGGCACCGCAACCCCGGTGCCTTTAGTACCTAAAGGCACCGGGGTGGCGGTTCCGCCAGCTTTGGCCCTTCATCGCTGCTCGCAGCTATATTTATATATATATATATATATATATATAAACGGCCCGGTGGCACCGCCACCCCGGTGCCTTTGGGGTTATTGTGCACGACGTGCAAAAACGTAACCCCGCTTTGACTGTCGAAAAGAAGTGTGCTGTAGAGCTTGCATCAGTGTGGGCTCTGCAAAAGTGCGCATCGAGGGCACATATCAACCACAAAGTATGTGTGAGCAACCTTCTGAAACCTCAAATGAAAAATGAGACACCCTACGGTCTCATGGATTTAACGGACACATGAAATAAGTACACAAGACCGAAAATTCATATGAAGTGTGTCATTTGGGACAGGGCCTATGATCGTGAACCACAATAGCCACATATATGAGATAATTTAAATTTAGAATCATTTTTAATGTCATAGGATGTCATATGTCAATATGTTTTGTAGCACTTAAATGTGTAAATCCAGAAGCCTAGTATTTATCTGGAGGTCTTTGTCCTTTGCCTGTCAACCTGGTTTGTCTCTGCCTTTTCTGTTCTGCCCTGTTTGCCATTGTTCACCCTGCCTGTCTTGACCATTCTTAATAAAAAGCTGCAAATGGATTCAAAAAGACAAGGCCTTAAACTTAAATTTGAACAAGGATTAAACTCTTGTAACTGTAACAGACACCAAGGCACAATCACACACATGCACGCACGCACGCACACACAGTTTAAAAACAAAAAAAATATTTATCCAACCCCATTTAAAAACAGTCTGTGATTCCTTTACTTTATTAATAAAACTTATTTAAAAAATACAAGGCTTAAGACATTTATTTTCCTTTTTAATGCAGGCCAAACCACACAGCAGTGAAATGGTTAATCTAGCCCTCCTCCCCCTACACACACACACACACACACACACACACAGACAGGCACAGACACAGAGACGTAGGCTTATGGCAAGCCGTTTTAACATTTAATCATTTAAACCCACTAGTCTCTATTTTCATGCTACTAGTACTTATTTTTTAGATACTAGTATTTTTAGATACTAATATAGTATCTAATGAATAAGTACTAGTATCTTTTAAAAGGTACTAGTCCCTAAGGAATAAGCACTAGTATCTAAAGAATAGGCACTAGTACCTAAAGAATAAGCACTAGTCGCTAATGAATAAGTACTAGTACTTAATGGAATAGATACTAGTATCTAAAAAATAAGTACTAGTAGCATGAAAATAGAGACTAGTAGGTTAAAATGATTAAATGTTAAGCCGGCTTGCCATATTGGCTCAGAGAGAGAGAGAGAGAGAAAATGACCATATTCAAAACAAAATATCTGACTTTCTGTTGTTCGGAGCTAATAACTGTAAATTAGAAAGTTGTTCGGCTTGAGGAGAAGAATATACACGCTGAGTTTTGTAACTGTAGGTAAAACTAACTAAGTTATAACACACTTTATATGTCCTTATTAAGCCATGAAACTTCATTTCCTCGCCACGGCCAAACCGTTCGAGATATCAAAAGTCCATCCGCAATTTAGCATCCTCAAAGTCTTGACATCATGCACACCGAGTTTGGCGATGATTGAATGAATTGCCTAGGAGTAGTACTTCAAATTCCACAGCAAGCGTTTTCCAAACAACCCATAATAGCCGACTTCCTGTTGGGCTGGCGTAAAACTTGACCGGGGATAAGATGTTCGGCCCGATGAGATCTATATGTGTACTGAGTTTCATATTAATTCATGCAAGCGTGTTGGATATATGGACCAAATTGTCGGACCCCGTTCAAGAGGGCGCTGTTGAGCCCCCCTGCCACGCCCGGGTACCAGCTTCAGCCCGGCCCTGATGGCCGTGGGTTCTGACCTGTGTGCAAAATTTCAAGAGTTTTTGAGCACGTTAAGAGCCCCAAAAGCCCCTGAAACCTTGAAATCCATTAAAAGCAATAGAAAAATCCCTCACACACAGAGACAGAGAGAGAGGGAGAGAAAATTCTCAGATACATCCACATTCAAACTTAAATATCTGACTTGCTGTTGTTTGGAGCTAATGACAGTTAATTAGAAAGTTGTCCGGCTTGATCTGAACAATATGCGTACCGAGTTTTATGATTGTAGGTAAAACTATATAGCTAACACGCCCACTTTTGTCAAAAGGTGGCGCTACTGAGCCCCTGCACCACGCCCGTTTCTGAAACTTTGCACATGTCTACTGGCTAATAAATGTGATCTGTCTGTCGAGTTTCATGCAATTTTAAGCAATTTCAGGCATGCTAAGAGTCTCAAAAGCATCCAAAAAGAATATTAAAGTTTGATGCGTTTGATGCGTTGTCACGGCAACAGTATCTTAGATATCAATAATCCTTTCACAAGTCTACATCTGGCGTGTGTTTACATTATACACATAAAGTTTGAAGCAAATCGGGTAAAAATAAGAGGGTGATTTCAAAGCATTTTGAAAGTGACACACTTCCTGCTGCCAGTTGGTGGCGCTATAACATTGACTCACAATAGTCACATCCATGTGATCGGACTCTTACAACGAACACACTGCTGAAGTTTCATCAAGATCAGTTAATGTATGCAGAAGTTATAACACACTTCCTGTTTCCATTATTCGCCATAAATTCGTTTCCTCGCCACGGCCAAACCGTTCGAGATATCAAAAATCCCCTGGCAACTTTTCATCGTCAATCTCTTGACTTCATGCTGACCGAGTTTCGTGGCGATTGGTTGAATTCTCTAGGAGGAATATATCGAATTCCATTGCATGCGTTTTCCAAACAAGCCTTAATAGCCGACTTCCTGTTGGGCTGGGGTAAAAAGTAAAAGTACAAAGGATATATGAACCGATGAGATCTATATGTGTACCGAGTTTCATATTATTACATGCAAGCGTGTTTGATTTATGAACCAAGTTTTTGGACCCCGTTCCAGGGGGCGCTGTCAAACCCCCCTGCCACGCCCGGGTACCAGCTTCAGCCCGGCCCTGATGGCCGCCGGTTCTGACCCGTGTGCAAAGTTTCAAGAGTTTTTGAGCACGTTAAGGGGCCCAAAAGTGCGCTGAGAGTCTCAAAAGCATCCAAAAAGAATATTAAAGTTTGATGCATTGTCACGGCAACAGCATCTAAGATATCAACAATCCTTTCACAGGTCTACATCTGGCGTGTGTCTACATTATACACATCAAGTTTGAAGCAAATCGGGTAAAGCCTGTTTGATTTATGGACCAAGTTTTTGGACCCCGTTCCTGGGGGCGCTGTCGAGCCCCCCTGCCACGCCCGGGTACCAGCTTCAGCCCGGCCCAGATGGCCGCGGTTTCTGACCCGTGTGCAAAGTTTCAAGAGTTTTTGAGCATGTTAAGGGCCCCAAAAGTGCTCTAAGAATCTCAAAAGTATCCAAAAAGAATATTAAAGTTTGATGCGTTGTCACGGCAACAGCATCTAAGATATCAACAATCCTTTCACAGGTCTACATCTGGCTTGTGTCTACATTATACACATCAAGTTTGAAGCAAATAGGGTAAAGCGTGTTGGATATATGGACCAAATTGTCGGACCCGTTCAAGGGGGCGCTGTCGAGCCCCCCTGCCACGCCCGGGTACCAGCTTCAGCCTGGCCCTGATGGCCGTGGGTTTTGTCCCGTGTGCAAAGTTTCAAGAGTTTTCGAGCACGTTAAGAACCCCAAAAGTGCCCGAAAGCATAAAAAAGCACGAAAAAGCTTAAAAAAAGGAATATTAATGTTTGATGCATTGCCATGGCAACAGTATCAAAGATATCAATAATCCTTTCACAGGTCTACATCTGGCGTGTGTCTACATTATGCACATGAAGTTTGAAGCAAATCGGGTAAAAATAAGAGGGTGATTTAAAAGCATTTTGAAAGTGACACACTTCCTGCTGCCAGTTGGTGGCGCTATAACTTTGACTCACAATAGTCACATCCATGTGATCGGGCTCTTACAACGAACACACTGCTGAAGTTTCATCAAGATTAGTTAATGTATGCAGTAGTTATAACACACTTCCTGTTTCACGTTTCTCGCCATAATTTTGTTTCCTCGCCACGGCCAAACCGTTCGAGATATCAAAAATCCCCTGGCAACTTTTCATCCTCAGTGTCTTGACTTCATGCTGACCGAGTTTCGTGCCGTGTGTTTGAATTCTCTAGGAGGAGTATTTCACATTCCATTGCATGCGTTTTCCAAACAACCCTTAATAGCCGACTTCCTGTTGGGCTGGGGTAAAAAGTAAGAGCATGAAGTATATATGAACCGATGAGATCTATATGTGTACTGAGATTCATATTATTACATGCAAGCGTGTTTGATTTATGGACCAAGTGTTCAAACCCCATTCCAGGGGGCGCTGTCGAGCCCCCCTGCCACGCCCGGGTACCAGCTTCAGCCCGGCCCTGATGGCCGCGGGTTCTGAGATGTGTGCAAAGTTTCAAGAGTTTTCGGGCATGTTAAGGCCCCCAAAAGTGCCCAAAAGGTAGTAAAATAATAATAATAATAATAATAATAATAATCCTAAATAATAATCCTTAGGAAAACAATAGGGCCTTCGCCTTTTCAGGCTTGGGCCCTAATAATCCTTAGGAAAACAATAGGGCCTTCGCCTTTTCAAGGCTTGGGCCCTAATAATAAACAGAGCAATTCCAAGAGGGTCCTCACACCATCGGTGCTCGGGCCCTAATAAACAGAGCAATTCCAAGAGGGTCCTCACACCATCGGTGCTCGGGCCCTAATAATAAACAGAGCAATTCCAAGAGGGTCCTCACACCATCGGTGCTCGGGCCCTAAATATGTTATTATAGTGTTTGTTCCAATGTAGACTATATCAAACTAATGAATCCTTAACTTTGAAATATGAATGATAATATCCAGGCTATAGGCCTACTTAAATTTTTTTTTTAAAAAGACAAGATAGATGTAAAAAAAAATCTTAATATTATTGTTTTTTTATTAGTGACACATTTGAGGAGATTCCAAAACTTTCTGAAAATACAGTATGAGAATTAACTGCATAATAGAAATGTTTACCTTGGAAATTATACAATTTGAATGTATAAAAAATTTGTGAAAAAATACCTTTTTTTCCTCTCTGAGAACTCTAACTTTCTAACTCTAACTAATTCTGTAGAATGGTCCATATAGCCTATTTGAACAGGATTTGTTTCCAGGTATGACTATGTACTAAAAATGTGCTTTTGACTTTCATTTATATTTGTATTTTATATATATATATATATATATATATATATATTATATAATTTATTTATTTATTTTTGTCCTCGCATTCTTTCTTGTGTGACACACCTGAATGAAAGGCTCATTAGTATGCAGGCTCATTAGTATGCAGGCTCATTACTATGCAGGGTCTTTGTCTTCTCAGGTGTGAATCACAGCAAGTCACGCCCCTGCGCATATTGCCTTTGGAAGCAAAAACTGTTTTAAAAAATTTAAATCAATGTATTGTTTTATGTGAATGATTAGGCCGGGTGATTTTCAGATCATTTTGAAGCAAAAACACTAGGCAACTACATCCATTAGTCAAAAGTCTTGTGGACACATATTAAGTATGTGTTTTGTGGCCTTATTTCAGAAACTTTAATTTTTAGTTTTTTGAATAACCATGCATAAACATTATTCCCTCAAAAATACAAATATGTAAATAGATGTTGCTCGCATGTTATGGTATCCCTATTTGTGCTAAATAGAGTGTAATTACACCTTTGCCATTAATATGTTTATAAGCAACTGAAAAAAGCACAAATGTCAGGGCATGTCAAAACATCTCACAGACCTCAAAAACCCCTTAGACTACAGAGGGTTAAGCAAAGGTTTTCTAGCAAAGCCAGCATCATACTGCGATTTGTTCTCAAAATAGTCATCCTTGAAATGTAGAGAACACACGCATAAATTAACACTGTCGTGACTGGGACGTCCACAAAAAATCGACTGCATAAAATCGACTGTCCACAACTGCATAAATTTTTCCCTGACGTCTGGATCGTTCTGTAGCGTATTCAAACATGTTGTTTGTCCGCAGCCAGGAACAGCACATCTGCGTGGCATCGCAATCTTGTAAACAGACCCACTCGCAACACCAGTTGTGCCGCGCGACAACGATAGAGGCGTAGTTGTTCTGTGCTGGAGGCGGTCATATGCAAACGACTGGTACGTCACTTTGTACTGTGACGTCACTTCATACCATGAATCCACAACGAGCTGTATTTAGAGCTTGATTAAATAAATTGTTCGTTTATAATGGGAAGGACATCTTAAGCTATGAAACTTAAGTTTTAATGGTACAAAGACCTCTTAAATACCAAAAGATCAAGGTAAATTTGGTTTCTCATGTCATGACCCCGTTAATAAATCATACATTAAATAAATAATTTTTATTCACCTTTTTCCTAACAAGCCTACTGCGTTTTGAATATAGGTGGCACTTCCGGTTTGGGGAAATTCCACTCAAAAAGACTGAAACAAATCATTTCAAATCATACGGTTAATCCAAATAATCCATATCCGTTCATTTGTCTGAATGAGCTGCAAAACTTAAGGAGAATAAAATAACGCTTGGTTCAACTTGGTGGACCTTCGCCTGGACCCGATGACAATGCAGTGCTGAAGTGCCATCTCCCTATGGAGGATCCCTTTCCCACTCTACAGATAAAGCGTTGTGGAAAAATTCGGTTCGTGTACCTACCCCGAAGTGATAAAATAAAATAAAATTCTGTATCAAAATTTATAGGCAAGACAAGTAGTTTGTTTAGGCATGGTTTGTAGGGAATTACAAACCTGCAAATCATTTCTTAACCCTCTGGGGTCTGAGGTGTTTTGACATGGTCTGACATTTGTGCTTATTTCTGATACTTGTGACATTTTCATGGCTAAAGTCTGATTACACTGTATTCAGCACAAACTCTGCTACAGTAATATGTCAGCAGTATGTATGTAAAAGTTTTTAGTTTTGAGATAATGACGTTTATGCGTGGTTTGTGAAAAAACAAAAAAACATTGTCACTGAAATAAGGTCATGAAACCCATACTAATTATTTCTTCACAAGACTTTTGAAAATTGTATCACGTAGCCTAGAATATTTGCCTCAAAACTATGTGAAAATCATCCTGACTACTCACAAATTTTAAGTCAATATATTGTCTTATCTGAATAAGACATGTTTTGTGAAGAAAGCTTTATGCGGAGGGGTGTTAACAACCCTTTAATATATAGTTTTTCACACCTGAGAAAGACAAAGACCCTCCCCTAATGGCCCTATCAGGTACTATCATTATGAGGAGCCTTGCACAAAGAATGAGGAGAGACTTAAAAAATAATGGCTTTTAGATTGTTTGGATTTATTTAAAACACAACACTATCCAAAGATACACAACAAATGACAAAAAAGCACATTAGCAAACACACTGATCTAAAGACAGAGACTTGGACAGTCACACACCTTTGTGCCATTCCTAAAACATAGTAGGCTACATACCCGTCATCTTGTTTGTGTGTTTGTTCACTTTACCATGTTCATCTACAGAGACTCAAGTGAATGTTTATCTCATGTGAATGTCAGCAGGACTCATCAGTGGCATCTGGTCCCTGTAAAAAAAAATGTGTAGAAAAAAAAACACCTGTGAACATGCTGATATCAGGAGAAACTCTTTTAGATTTTTCTGGTTAAAATTATGAAATGTATTAAATACACTATATACAGTATATGAACTCCCAAGTGTGTTGTGCCTTGTAGGAATATGTGTAGGGCTGCATGAAATAATAACAATAGCCTATAGCAGGTAGCCTATAAATCATTAAAAAGTTCAGTAACACTACACTAGAGAAAACTATATGGATTATCATATGTTACTTCAAACGTTTCCATTCGTTACAACGTTATGAAATGAGATTGGAGTAAAAACATGAAGCCTAATTTTTGGTTTGTTTTGCTTTTCAAACCCACAGCGCAAGTGACTCAAACTCAGCGCCTGCAAACATTTACTGAAGCGATCGAGCCGCTCCAAACTATGAAACATTATTCTTGCATAATTATACATATCTACGTGTGAGCAGCAGATATCCACAAACACAGTATTTAACAATAAACACAGGTCTAAACATAATAATATTCACAATCATACAAGCCTTCTGTGGAGACTTTAAGGATGAACCAAACACAAATTAATCAAATTAATCTCTCATGGGATTCATTCAAATGTGATTCAGCATTCCGGATCTGAACACCACATTCCAAAGTCACAAGACGGCTCCAAATTGTCTAGAAAACCCCCCAGAGAAGACTTTTATGGCCCCGCAGGCCCCAGAGATAAGCCTAAACAGGAAAAACGTTGTCACTGTTTCATCCTTAAGCAAGACAAAGCTGCTCAGAAATGGTGAAACGAGGCCTGACCACCAAGGGGCCTGACCACCTTTGACCTCCCTCAGCATCACCACTGCTGAGCAGGACAGAGATGTAAAACAGACCACGCTTTCATGGAACGTGAGAGACTTACACAGACTTTACATATCAAACCCATTAAAACTCACACAGAACAATGCTCAGTGGACTTATAATCAAACATCATAATTCTTGTTCCTACAATTCATGTTTGTATTATGCTTAGATCACATATAAATCATGTAATTGTGATATAACTGTGTGTATGAATGAAAGAGTATCGTGCTTCCAATCAAAAGAATCGTATGCCCTTAATTCAAAAGATGGCTTGATTGAAATCTGTGTAAAATGTTTTGTATGATTATAATAATCTATAATGTTTAAACTGTGGTCTCTTGTTCTCTGCTAAGTGCTGGAACCCAAGCAGATCCCAGATAACGATAAGTAGGAACTAGATCCACCTCCTAAAATGATGCCATTGTCTCATTGGTCAGAATTCTCCAAAAGAGGTTGGGCTAACTTTTAAGTTAAAGACCCGAACAAAGGAGTTAGAAGCAGTTCGGTTTTGAGTTCGGTTTTGAGTTCGGTTCGGTGTTGAATTAAGTTGGCGCCTCTCTCTAGCAACAGCAAGAGAGTGTTCCTGTTCATGCTTCTCTCTGAAAACAACAAAGAGCGTGTTCGCACGCTTCTACATCGACCAGACCAAATTAGACCAGCAGACAAATAACCCATCAAGATCGGGGTTAAAACAGCTCATTCAAGCCATCTAACTCATCTTACTTTCATTTCTTCCTTTATTTTCTTTTTCGTTAAAAGTCTCGGTTCTAAGTTAAGTTTTGCTGCAAAGTTTTGTTTTAACGTTTCAACTGCAAAGCCTGCTTCAACTTCAAAGACTTCATTCATCCGCGCCAACACGCCACGTGATTGGCCGCCCCAAGACGTCTCCAGGCACAGCCAGCCAAGCAACGGACGGGAAACCCCCTTTACGCCGAAAAGGGAATCCCAAAGCAACGCGAACGCAAGTACCTCCAGACTCTTAACTGAACTGGTGCATTAATATAAAATTGAATAACCTGCCTAAGAAACGATAGAAGGGTTAAATCAATGATTGATGGTTCGTTCAGGTCATGTCTTATAAGTGCATATAGAAACTTGGGATTTCACTAACTCTTAAAACTCATTCTTTCCTCACTCTCTTTCTTTCTGCAACTTGTATGAATGCGTGTGCGTGTGTTTGTGTTAGATATTAGTTTTATGTTTTAGGATAATCAATAAAGTCTTGTTTATATTTGAAAAGATATTTGCCTTGTGTTGTGCTTGCACATTTAATGTCTTGTACTGTCGATCTAAAGTTACCTTGCTAGTACATAGTGCTTCACTATAGATTGGATATTTCTATCTGTTGCCAAGGTTATAATTACGGCCCGTTCAAATGAACTCTAAACGAGTCATTTGCTCGGTTCCATAGTGATTTGGTCAAGATTCATTGCAAATCGATGAATCATTCCTTTTGAGCTAAATTGGCCTTCCGGCCCCCCTTAAATACATTTTATGTATATTATTATTGTGTCATTCGTTACACTTCTGTTATATCGTGCTGTTTAATTATCGAACATAAAAACATTCTCGTGTCATATGTATATACATTTAGCACTAGGCTTCATGTTTTTACTCCAATCACATTTCATAACGTACATTTTAGTCTGGCACCAGTTTAACTAGTAGCTACAATGTAAAGTTTATGCAACAATAACATGCTACTAACAATAACATGTCTTACCTTAAAAATCGTTCTCATAATCAAATCGTGTTCTTCTAACCAGCGTGGGAATTATACCGCGGCATTATACCGCCGCCGTTGCCCTACACTTTGGCCCTTCATGCCCCGTGAAAAAAATCATTGTGCGGACACAGTGGCCTGTGTGCCCTGGCCCTGTCCAAGTTCCATGTATAAAGCGCCAGTGCGGCATAGTGGGCTTGCTTTTTAAAATTAAAATCCTCCTCTTCGAGCACGATCTCAAAACATGAGCAGCATGCGTTGGAGGACGGATTGTTGCGGTGCTTATATGCCAGCGAAGATTCCAGAATCAATCCGGAGTTGAATGGTTGTTAGTATAATGAACACTGTTGCAAAACAACTCTGAGAAGTTAGTCTATATTAAACGCTGTCGCGTTTCCATTACAGATTCAGGGTTTCCCGCAGCACTTTGTAACTAAGGCGGCCGCCTAAGCAACACGCCTGCCGCCTTAACTAACGTTGCGTCGTCCTCACTCTGTGTGTGTGTGTGTGTGTGTGTGTGGGCTGCGGGAGAATAAAACGATTCGTGGGACTCCCGCAAAATATGAATATCAATGAATAAAACATAAAAACTAATAAATTATTAATCTGTTGCAGAAAAGAACAACTAAACAAAATTGAGACTATTTACATGCCAGAGTTTCTATTTGTAACATGTTTGCAGCGTTGAGCGATGTAGCCAATCACAGACGTATGTGTTGATTTCTTAAACACAATGGCCAATCAGAAGCATTTAAGATAGACTCCCATCACCGCTCAAAACCAAAATCCTCTGATTATAACAGTGTAGATATTATGAAATATTCATTGTGCAATCAGCTTCATTGATAATAACAGAGATGTTTGAGATCGCAATGATGTCAGCTTTTTAGGGATTATTAAGGGAGCGCACTTTGCGCGCATTTAAATGAACAGTTGTTTATACATTTTTTTTGTAAATTAACAGTTGTTCTCTCTCTCTCTCATAAAAAATGTTTTTTTTATTAAAAAAGTCATAATCCATGTCTTATTCCAAATTAGGATGATATGGTATCAATCTGAATGGGAAAACCATCGAATTGTACTCAATGGCCTTTGTGCCCTGTCATATGGCCTTGGTGCCCCTAAAAAAAAAGAAAAGGTGGAGGCCAAATGGCCTTGCCCCTAAAATTACATAATTCCCACCCTGCTTCTAACTCTTCTGAGGTAAATCCAAGGTGCACAGCACAGTATTCCACACTCATGAAAAGCAGAGCAGTACTGAAGTCATTCTTTGTTTTGAGGTGAGGAGAGCATTAACAGTTTCGCGTTCCTCCACGTCATTAGCATCATTAGGATCATTAGCATGTGAGCAGCTCGTGCACGCGTGGGCGTGGTCACATTAGCGTTAATGAGCTCAGGCTGGAGAAACTGTACATGTCGTTGCTTTCATACGAATTACTTAAACAGAGAATATTTGTTTTTGATATGATTTACATCATTTAAAAATAGAGACTCAAAGCGTTGTAAAGACATACATTTCAGGTCTGTGTGACAAACATTCGCTGAGTTACAGATCATGTTCTGTCGCGTTTCAGAATGAACTTCACATTGAGAGAGACGGCAGAACGTGCATCATGTTTATTTTCTTTATTTTACGAAAAACACAACATTTTGTTTTTATTATGAGTGTACACAAAAATAGACGGAGTTATTTGAGTCTATTTTGCACTGATAAGAAAAAAAGCGAGACAATCGCGCCGGCGCGATAGCCGACCCCAGGGGTTTAATGCGCATGTGAACGCCATCATCGTTTATCACAGCTTCGCGTTTAAAGTCTTCGATAAAGATAAAGAACGCCGTCTTCTTAGCGGTCTCTAATTCAATAACAAATGATAATTTTGCCAGAAGTGAACCAATCAAAACTAACTTTAGAAATAACATTATTCAAGAACCGCTATAAAGCCAAAACAATCTCTGTTACCTTAAAGGTGCCCTAGAATGGTTTTTATTTTTATTGTATAATGTTTTCTGGGTTGCCCTTATAATGTTAGTATGTTTTTTAGATAAAAAATAGTCATAATTTAGAAATAAAAGGCATTTTTTCCTAGCCTGATTTTAGCCTCTGATGTAAATGCTCTGTTTTGAAGGGGCGTGTCTGCTGTGGGATTCAGTGTTACCGGCCTCTGCTGTGATTGGCTGACATGCTTGCATATGAAATAGCTATGTATTACATGTGAAACTCTCTCGAATACTTTTACTACAAATATTATAAGTTTTTACTATTACAGCTATCGAGATTAACGAATCATGAGATGTTTTAAAAGTATTTAGATCTATTCCCATCACATAAAATGTTGCCGTGATGAGCATTGAGCAAACAGATGACTGTCTGTTGATCGCGAGAATAAAGATCTTATCATTGCAACGCAGTTTCTGCACTCTCTCTAATGCTTTCACCAATGCAAACACGATGATGTAAATACAGTAAGAGCTTTGTTGTGCAGGGTAACGTGCGTCATTGAATTCATAACGAGTTTGGCAAGTGTCCACTGTCCAGATAAACTCGCGCTGTGGAAAGATTGTTCTTTTGATCGCTTTCTGTATATAATTTATTCACAATTTAAATAAGGTTTTTTCATCCTACTAAAATAAACGATGTGAAGTTGATATTTTAGTCACTGGCTTGACTTACTGATGCATAAAGAGTATTGAACGATTTTGAGAGAAAGATTACCTGTCTGAACTTGAACAATTACACATCAGAATGAAAGTGTTGCTTGGTAGCTCGATCGATTTATTTTCAGACGTTCATCGAGGCCAGCTCTGTATTGGCCCAAGTTGAGGAAACAGTCTTGTCGGTGAAATGTTTTGAAATTTCCAGAGAAAATAAAATTAACCCATTGTTTCTTCAGAGGCTCGGATGAAGGAACTAAAAAATACTTTTGTGTTCATTTGTACATCCAAACACTGAGCAACTGCCATGCTTCGGCTGCGCAGTTCCGCCTGTCATTGAACATGGGCTGGCATATGCACATTTTGGAGTCGTACATATTAATGATCCCGACTGTTGCGTCACAGTCTGTGTTATGTGGATATTCGCCTATTTTTCAGGGGTGTTTTTCAAAAACGAGATTTAAGTAAGAAGGAGAAAACAATGGTGTTTGAGACTCACTGTATGTCATGTCCATGTACTGAACTCTTATTTAACTATGCCAAAATAAATTAAATTTCACATTCTAGGGCACCTTTCAATTATTTGTAGAATTCTATGTAAAGCTGCTTTGAAACAATCTACATTGTTAAAAGCACTATATAAATGAAGATGATTTGACCAGACCCTTCTCAGTTGTAACTCACACAGCCAATTCACATAATTCACACACAGCACACATAAATCACAGCCCATTTCCAAAGGGGCGTCACCAATGGACTTCGCTCAAATGCCTCTGGGCACAATTGGATAGACCTCAGATCGATCGTCATCGCGTAAGCCCGCCTCAACGTTTGTGATTGGTGCCTCGATTTGGTAAGATTGGAAATGGGCTTGAATGGGCTCTTGGCCAGACTGACTTGAAGAGCAAATCTAAATTTGGCGGAAGTTCGTCTGGGTTTTCCCAGGCTACCACAAACAGCATTACCAGCCTCAATTATTACTAACCAGATTGACTTTATTTCTGTCATTGTTATGATGTGGAGGATGAACCCAAACGCAGACAGTATGCAATGACACTAAGTTTATTGTTAACAGAAAACAGGGAAAACAAAACCCACGAGGGGGCAAAACATGAGCAGGAAATGAATGACAAGAATTGACTAGACTATCGCTGCGTCCCAATGTGCATACTATCCATCCTAAATAGTATGTGACATTAGTAATTGTCAATACTATTTAGGGCATAGTATGCACATTGGGACGCAGCGTATGACTTGACAAATAACTAGACAAAAACAAACGGCAAACGTAGAATTAGAATCTTCTCTCAGGACAATATTATAGACAAATACTCACAGGGTCTTACAATGTTCAACAGAGAAACACACAGTGAATCACACAATGAACCAACACAGGACAGCAAACACAAGGGGATTAAATAGGGAGAAACTGATGAGGGGAACAGGTGACGCTGACAAGGCAATAATGACAAGACGAGGATAACGGGTTTAAAGGGGGCGGGGTTACATAACGAGACAACACAAGCACATGGCCCAAACAGGCCATGCACTTGTACACAAAACATGGGTCTGCCATGATCCTGCCATAAGACTAGGAAAAATCAAGGACATGATGGCAGAATCATGACAGGCATAATCAGACAGTCTTTTTGAGAATTAACAGAGGCTTAGATGATGATGATTTGTTTATTTTAACATAATATAATATGTATTATATGTCATTTATAAAGTCACCATGATGGTGATAAGTTTTGGCTTTAGTTGGGCTCTTGCCCTTGACATTTGTACATTAGTTTTTCCAGGGTTGCCAATTTTGGGACTTTGGCTGGAGTGAGACACTGTAAAATTTCAGTGCGCGCACGCAGAGAAAATTTTTGGTAACCCTAATTAAAAAAATGTCCGTCCTTGTTTACTTAGTATAAACCCTTATTTATGCAATAATAAAAAAAAACGAATAGAATGGAAAAGTTTTTTTAAATTAATTTATTGATGACACTAAAAAAAAATAAAGATAGAGGTGATTAAATAACAAACATGTAAAACAACAACAAAACAATACGAAATCTCAAAACAAAAGGGACACATAATAGTTCCCTTTCGAACGGTCACTTCGTATTGCGTAGCTATACGCAGTGGGGAAACTCCTTTTCTCTGATTTACTGAATTATATATTTGAAACGCATTTGCGGCTGAACAGCCAGTGCAATGAGCGCACACACCGCTCATAGGCTGTACTGCAGCAATTGCCTTACCAATGGCGCGGGCGCCTATAGGATAGCCCGACATCAGAGCCCGTTACAGGGGGCGTGTCCTCACTCTGATATAGCGCCCTGTACCCGCCATTATAGCAGATTTTTACTCCTTCAGCGACAACGCATGTTCCTGAACCCTTTCTACTGAACTTCTCGCCGTCGAACTAGTCCTTTCAGCCTGAGCGTGCCTCTTCAGCGGATTTCGACTCGTCGATTGCCCTGACGCCGTCTCACCTGTGGCCATCCGGCGACTATATCCTTTAATTGTAATATGTCTCTCTGCGCCACATGCGCCTCGCCTCTTCAAGAGGCTGATCGACACAACAATTGCGTCTCGTGCCTGGGCCTCCTCCACGCGGAGAACGCGATTGCTAATGGCGGATGTGCGGCCTTCGACAGCATGCCTATCTCCGTGCTGCGTACCTGGCTAGCTCTCTTCCGAGACGGCGATGCCGCGTCCACCACGCTTTCTCTTCCGGCTCTACTTCTGCCTAGGAAGAAAAAGCTTTGCAGCCAAAGACAAGCGGAAGGTATGGAGGTTTTTGAAGACACGCCGGCCGCGTCCCCGTGTGCTTCACTTTCCCCATCACCAGTGCTATTCCAGGGAGACATGCGCCCACCCTCCCACGTGGCGGGCCTTGTCTCCTTCGGTGTATCGGCCGACCACGACGACAGCCTCTCCCTAGCGGCTTCTGAGGAAGATTGGCCCCGGCTCTCTCGACCCCGTCACCGCCTCTTAGTCTGTGGCCAGCGATTCAGCGGACAGGACGAACTCCGACGCAGAAATGCTTCGGATTCTGACCAAGGCCGTCGCGGACCTCGAGCTCGAGTGGGCTGCACCTCCGGAGCAGCCACTCAGCCGTTTGGACGGATGGTTTCTGCCAGGGCGCCAGCAGGCCCCCCGTCACAAGCCGGCACCATTTTTCGCTGAGGTCCACGAGGAGCTCACCAAGGACTGGCGTGCTCCGTATTCAGCACGCGTGAGCTCTGCAGTATCCGCGATGCTCTCCTCCGTGGACGGCGCAGCAGACAAGGGCTATGAGTCACTGCCACCCCTCGAAGACGCTCATCTTTGCCCGTCCACCCCAACAAACCCTGCCGTGTGACGTTGGGTGAACCTGACCGACATTAAGGAAGCTGAGAGAAACAAGTTCCTCGACGCCCCGGTCTCCAGCACCGGCCTGTTCCGCCTGGCGGTAGCGGGTTTCTCAGAGCACTTCACTGAGGCACAGAAAGCATCCCAGGCCATGCGACACTTCATGCCTAAGCGTTCCAGCTCTTCATCCAGCAGGCCGAGGACTCCGTCTTCCTCCCGCTCCGCCAAGCCAGTGAAACAGGCCTCTCAGCCCCGCCCTGCGGCTGATGCTCACCGCCAGACGAGGCCTGCTAAGCACCTACCGCTACCACGACGACGAGGCCCGCGACCCCGCATCGCGCTTGATCCAGTGCCTCCGAAGTCGTCCTAGCGAGCGGATGTAAGAGAGAGGGCTCGTGTCTCGCACTCGCCGGACCACCCTCTGCAAAAGTAAGAAAACTTCCCACAGCTCCCTGTTTAGCTCAGGCGGCTGGGGATTTTATTTCTGTAAACAGGCCCACGTTGCTGAGTGCGCCTTTGCAAACAAACGCCGTTTTCACGGCGACCCAAATAAAGTACAAAAAGAGCGCATCAGGCAGTCATCGAGACGTCATTCAAAAGCAGCGTGGGTCACGTGTTCCGCACCGAGGTGAACAACTTATTAGCAAAGGTAGCGATAGAATTAGTCCCTCCCGCGCTAGTACATTCTGGGTTTTACAGCCGCTATTTTCCAGTTCCAAAAAAAGATGGCGGTCTCAGACCCATACTAGATTTGAGACATTTGAACAGAGCCCTTATGAGACGGCCATTCAAAATGTTAACTCTCAAACAGATCCTCGCGCAGGTTCGCCCGGGGGATTGGTTTGTCACAATGGATCTGAAGGATGCATACTTTCATATCCAAATAAACCCTCGCCACAGGCCATTCTTAAGATTTGCCTTCGAGGGGAAAGTTTTTCAGTACACCGTTCTGCCGTTTCGTACACACGAAATGCATGGATGCAGCTCTCTCCTCACTGAAATGTCAGGGAGTACGCATACTAAATTATCTCGACGACTGGCTAGTGTTAGCGCAGGCGAGAGAGGAACTGATTGTGCACAGGGATTAATCCTCGACCACTTGCAACATCTGGGTCTCACCATCAATTTTCCCAAAAGCAATATGTGCCCCAGCCAAACTGTAGTTTTTCTGGGCACAGAATTGAACTCTGTGAGTATGATAGCGCGGCTCACACCAGAGCGCGTGCTCTCTATTCAGTCGCTCGTGGCGACATTCAGAGCGCGCGCGCGCCCCTGAAGAGATTCCAGATAATGTATGGTATGATGGCAGCTGCGTCACCAGTGCTCCATTTGGGACTGGTGCGCATGCGCCCATTACAACACTTGATCAAACGCCGTGTGCCACCCAGCGTTTGGCGCTCAGTAGGGTTGGGTATCGGTTGGGTTTTATCCGATACCAGTACCTACTCGGTATTTTTTAAACGGTTCCGGTGCTTAAACGGTTCTTGTTCCGATACTTAAGAAAACGAAACCGCACACACTTTGTCAAAAAATAATACCCTTTTATTTACAGGGCCAAACTGGACACAATATTAACTTAAATAGGCTATTTAAAGATTTTCTGATTAAATGAAAAATTGCGCCGTTTAATAGGCTACTGATGTAAAATACTTAAGTTAAGATCAACATTTTGTCTTCACATATTATGACTACTTCAAGCAGAGAAATATCTGACACTGAGCAGAAATATTTAACACACACAGTAGCCTATAGCCTCGTATAAAGAAGTGTTGGAACTTTGTTAAAACATTTTGCACACGTTGTCACACTCGCTGTTTAATGGCAACTGTGTTTGCTAGCCTACTTGATATGCAAGGTTTGCAGTTGGCATTAAAATAGGCCTAATAGACTTGTCCGAAGAGGAACGGCTGCTGTTATCATCGTCTGTGATGTCGCAACCCGATTACTAGATCGTCTCTTAAGCACGCAGTGTGTTTATCGTGTAATTTATACGCGAAAATTAGTTTTTACGTGCATAGGATACGCATGGGTTGGTTATATGTTTAGTAGTGGTGTGGGGTGCGTGTGTATAATACATTTGGCTTTGGGTAGAATTAGTGGTGTGGGATGCGTGTGTATTACACGCAATGAAGTGCGCATCAAATGCACGCGAAAACCTCGTAGCCTATCATATGCACATAAAATCTAATTTTCGCATATAAATTGCACGATAAACACACTGCGTGCTATAGAGACACTGGCAGCTGCTGAACTTGAACTTTCGTCAAGCGTGTCAGAGGATCTGAGTTGTAATCCGCATTATTCGTACAGTTTTTTTCTTTTCTTTTTTTGTTCTCATCAAAACCAATTATGCTCATCAGTGGTTGTATATCAAGCAGGGACACGTTTTTGTGAATTATATTTTGTGAGTTCACTGGAACGAATAGAGAGTCTCGATTGAAGCGCGCGTCCGAGTGAAGACAATGCTGGGTGCGCGAGCCATCCGCGCCACTGATCGCAGAGGCAAAGAGCACTTTGATCACTTGATTTAAAAAACACATTTCAGTGCTAGATCGCCTCTTATTTAACAAACGAACGAAATGAATGTTCTGCTGGTTAACTAGAGATGTTTTATTTATATGTATTGGATCATTCGTGCCGCGAGATGTTTTACAGGCACCGAAATCAGGCACCGAAATTGTCGTTCTTATTCGGTCTGGTTACTACCGTTTACGTCGGAACCGGTTCCCTATTGGAACCGAGTTTCGGTACCCAACCCTAGCGCTCAGGCAGCCTGCGCATCTTGGTGAATTACGGTTGTATTAAAGCCCTGATTCCCTGGAGTGTTCAGCGTTGGTATCAAAGGGGTGTGACCATGAAGGTCGTTTCCAGGAGGAAAGTGGTATTCACAGACGCATCCAACAAGGGTTGGGGTGCGCTGTGCGAGGGCAGGCCTGCTTCCGGCCTCTGGTCGAGCACGGAACAGACCTTACACATCAACTGTCTGGAAATGAAAGCGGTTGGTTTGGCCCTGAAAGCCTTTCTTCCAAACCTTTTAGGTCACCATGTCCTAGTCCGCACGGACAACATGGCGGTGGTGGCCTATATAAATCGTCAGGGAGGCATCAGGTCTGGCAACCTTTATGCCCTGCCGAGAGACCTCCTATTATGGACTCAGAGCAACCTGAGCTCTCTAAGAGCAGCACACATCCAGGGCACCCAGAATCAGGGTGCGGACATGCTATCACGGGGCAAAACTCCCATCGGCGAGTGGTCCCTGAATGCTCGTATAGTCAACGAGATATGGAGGATATTCGGCAAAGCCGAGGTCGACCTGTTCGCCTCACGAGCCAACACCCAATGCAGGGTGTTTTTCTCAAAGAGCAGGGATGCGTTGGCCCACCCGTGGCCCAACCTCCCACTTTATGCTTTTCCCCCCGTATCTATGATCCCTCAGGTCATCGAACGGGTCAGGGTGAGCGGATGCCCAATCCTCTTGGTGGCCCCGCTCTGGGAGTCCAAACCTTGGTTTCCGGAGTGGATTCAGCTGACGGATGCGAGCCCTTGGCCGATTCCGCTGAGGAAAGATCTCCTCACGCAGGCCAGGGGGACGATTTGGCAACCCCGACCCAATTTGCACCAGCTGGTGCTCGAAAATTAACATGGACCCTGAATAGGGTTGGGAATCGTAAGAAATTTTTCGGTTCCAGTTCCGATTCCGGTTCCGCCAAACGATTCCGGTTCCGGTTCCGGTTCCCATTCAATAAAAATTATTAAAACAACTAATACAAATAGTAGTACGGGGAAAATATACAATCCTTTTTGTGTTTTTTTCTGATACTTGTCAAATGAGTTTTAACAGACTGGCAATGTCAACAAATTCAACATATTATTTAGCAACAAATTTTTCTGAAGGAAAATAAACATTTTTGCATTCTCAAGGATAATTTGGGACCTCTCCTATAGCTTATTGTATCTCCAGCAGTGGAATACCCTCTCAGAAGGGGTAGAATATGCTTGAACACACATGTAAGATCCAGACAAGTGAAACATAATATTTTTTAAATCGTTTTGAATGATTGATTCATAAAGACTTCACTTGTTTCATTACTGGATTAAACTGCTCTAGCAGTTAATAAACAGAAATGCATGCGTCTTGCGGAAGGACATTATAGCCGGAGCTACTTCTCTATGTTTATGTGTATGACGCGGGTGAGTCACGCACAGGGGTGTAGTACCAAATTTTGGGCCCTGGGTACAAACCATCTTGCTGGGCCCCCCTCCGCTAAGGACTATGAACTGTGCGACTTCTCCAACGGGACGGACGGATGGACTTACTGCGCGAGGAGACGGAATTTCGGACGGACTTCTCCGACGGACTTTTAACTTGAGCTCGTCGACTTCTAAAGGGCCCCCCCCGCTGCCTCGGGCCCTGGGTACTCTGTCCCCTTTTTCCCCCCGGTACCACGCCCCTGGTCACGCAGGCACTGGGCTACTCCGCAGCGGTGCCGAACCTGGCCGAACCAACCAGTGTAAAGTAGTACGAGTCTAAACGCTTATTACAGCCTTACCGTGGTGATTCAGGATAAGACAAAAACACGGTTTGAAAAAAGGCATTCATGATGTAATCGCTCATTATATAGCTACATTTTGTAAATTCTGAAGCGAATTTTTGTTATTTGAAGCGACTTTCAAAAGGTGATTAACTCTGTTTTAGTTGCTGTACCGTAGACATCAGTGTTTATTCTCGAACTATAAACTTTTATCTCACTACTTCTGTGATCATTTGAATATTTTTAACACAGAAATATCGATACTGTGTTGTTGAAAAGACTGAAAGTAAAGCTGTTTCATGTAGAACTGCTCTCTCTGGGTCAGTGACAGCGCAAACAGATTTGAATGTCCCGGTGTGAAGTTTTTGTCATTTAGGAATAAGATCGCGTGGGCGTTTGAATCAAGATCATTTAAAGATTAATGGTGCAGCTCTACTGTCTTTATTCTCTCTCGCGCGCGCGCTCTCTCTCTGCGTTGATATCTGACGCAAAAAAAACGTATACGAATAGCGCGAGGGACAGTGCATTCATTAAAATTTTAATATTCACGTGGTGAGACGTCGCTATTACAGGATAAGCTCCCAGCACTTCGTCCACACATCACACCAGAACCGTTTTCGGAACCGAAACTCAGGAATTTCGCACGGTTCCGGTATTTTTGAAAAAACACTACCGGTTCTGGATAAGAACCGGTTCTCGGTGCCCAACCCTAACCCTGAATCATGTGAGGTTTCTGTGATTCTTTCCTTTCTCCAAGAGCTGTTGGATGCGGGGCGCTCCCCATCCACGCTCAAAGTGTATGTGGCAGCCATAGCAGCGCATCATGCTCCAGTGGCTGGCCAATCACTGGGGAAAAACGAGCTGGTGGTTCGTTTTCTGAAGGGAGCCAGGAGGATGAACCCTCCTAGACCTCCTTCGGTTCCGGCCTGGGACCTGTCATTGGTTCTAAGGGCCCTCAAGGGACCACCGTTTGAACCGCTCCAGTCGGTTGATGTTAAACCTCTCTCGCTAAAGACTGCTCTCCTGTTGGCACTGGCATCTGTCAAGCGAGATTTACAGGCTCTCTCGGTGAGCCCGTCATGTTCGGAGTGGATGACTCTAGGGTCACCCTTAAACCCAGGCATGGTTATGTTCCCAAGGTGCTCTCAACACCATTCAGAGCGCAGGTGGTTACATTGCTAGCCCTCCCCTCCTCTGATGAGGAGGAAGGGATTAATCTTCTCTGCCCTGTCAGGGCATTGAGGATTTATCTGGAGCGTTCTGTGTCATTTAGACAATCAGATCAGCTCTTTGTTTGCTTTGGTGGCAAGTAGTTGACTGATGTGCAGTCACTAAGCAGAGACTGTCCAGATGGATAGTAGATGCCATAGCCATGGCATACGATTCAGTGGGCCAGGTTTGCCCCATTGGTGTCAAGGCTCTTTTATGAGATTCTATAACATGGAAGTGCCTTCCCTGCAGGCGAAGGTTCTATCAGTATAATTAGGTCTGATGAGTCATCTGGCCTTTTATGCTGACTGCATAATCGCACACACATGTATTATAAAACCCGCTTCGGCTGGTTATTATTACTCTATAATGTCCCGACAATGTCTGGTTAACACTGGTGCTCATTGCACTGGCTGTTCAGCCGCAAATGCATTTCAAATATATAATTCAGTAAATCGGAGAAAAGGAGTTTCCCTACTGCGTATAGCTACGCAATACTCGTTCCCTTTCTCAGGGAACTGGGGTTACGATAGTAACCGAGTAGTTACTCCACCTCCCCAGAAAACCACAACACACAAGTTTCCCAAATGAGGTCTGTTGTATGCAGTGGCAGTTTTGGCCTGCACTACCTCTGCAGGAGCTCGTATCTGAACTGAACCAGGCAGGGTTCGATCCGTTCATGCGTCTGTCACGTGACAAATGAACGAAAGACTCGGAAGGTAAAGTAATTTATGTTCCCTGTAAATTATTTTTGACTGCATTATAATGATTTCTTACTTCAGAGTATGATAAAGACTGCGTAGGTGGATAATTTGGGAATTTTCCTGTTAAAAGTCTAACATTTAAAGCCCCTTAAATGAACGAAATGACTCGAAAAAAGATTTGGGTAACACTTTACGGTAAGGGTTCATGTATAAATTCATGGATGAATTATGCATTCATTCATGCATTAATATCTCATGAATCATCAGGAACTAACACGAGTTCAATATTTTTCATTCATGACTTCATGGATGAACAACACCTTAATTAAAACATTAACTAAGATGAGCACATCATCAAGAATTATGATTTATTACGCATGATCATTATGTTTTCTTTGTTCTTTGTCTAGGTCAGTGACCTAGTCACCACTTTAGTTGAGGGGCCACACACATGATGAAGTCATTGATAGAAGATGCTTCGTTAATGATGACTACTGTATTGGACAGACCCCAAAATAGACCAATCACAGCTCATAGCACAAATTCTGTTAATCAAATACAGTAGTCATCATTAACTAAGCATTATCTATCAATGACTTCATCATGTGTGTGGCCCCTCAACTAAAGTGGTGACTAGGTCTTTTGAAACACTGATGAACAATGTGCTATTAATGGTGGCATAACTGTGAACAAAGAAAACATCATGATCATGCGTAATAAATCATAATTCATGATGATGTGCTCATCTTAGTTAATGTTTTAATTAAAGGTCCCGTTCTTCGTGATCCCATGTTTCAAACTTAAGTTAGTGTGTAATGTTGTTGTTAGAGTATAAATAATATCTGTAAAATTATAAAGCTCAAAGTTCAATGCCAAGCGAGATATTTTATTTAACAGAAGTCGCCTACAGTGAACGGCTCGTTTGGACTACATCGCTCTACTTCGGTTTTTAATGACGTCAGTAGAACAGCTCTCTGACTAACCTCCGCCCACGGGAATGCTCCCTCAACTCCCTCAACTCGCGCACTTCTTATAACTTACTGTGTTTACTCAGGTCTTACGGTGATTTTCTGAAGTAAAACTGACGCTTCATCTTTTGTGTGATGTACAATAAACTTTATTAAACTCATCAGTATATGTTTGATCATCATTTGGACCTGGTCTGACACAGCAGACTTGTAGGCTATTAATAAATAATGGATACATACAAGCAGATGACAAATACGTTATAATAACCGTAATTAAACTACTAAACTATACCTGTTCCATCTCTATACAGCCCTCTGACTCTGTAGGCATTATTGTCCGACTCGAAATGAACACCGTTACTGAGAGTTGCTGATGTTATCATTATTCCATGAGATGAAATTGTCCTAAGAGTCTGAGTGCGAGCTCTTGAAGCTCCGCCCCCTGTGTCGTGCAGCAGGAGCTTATTTGCATTTAAAGGGCACACACTAAAACAGCGCGTTTTTCTGAGTCCTCAAAAAAGACAATTTAAACATGCTGTAAAAAATGATCTGTTGGGTATTTTGAGCTGAAACTTCACAGACACACTCTGGGGACATCAGAGACTCATTTTACATCTTGTGAAAAGGGGCATAGAACGGGACCTTTAAGGTGTTGTTCATCCATGAAGTCATGAATGAAAAACGTTGAACTTGTGTTAGTTCCTGATGATTCATGAGATATTAATGCATGAATGAATGCATAATTCATACATGAATTCATGATAATTCATGTACCCTTACCATAAAGTGTTACCAAGATTTGTTCATTTTAATTAACGAGATCGAACAAGCGAGTCAGTAAAATGAACTTCCCATCACTCAGGGTGCCATCAAGTGACAGTCTGTTGGTGTCAGTCTTGTTTAGGCCAATAACTGAAAAGGTTCACTCAGCATCTGCATTTGAGTGTGGCAGGCTCAACACAATCTGGGAAACCTTTGATAATTTGGAGAATTTTAAAATGCCACTTGCCCGGTTTGCCAAAACGTAATTTGTACCATTAGCCTATTTTTATTGAGCAATTAGCTAGCCCATATAATGCACGTCAGACGTTTGCAACTATAGTTGAAGTCTGTAGCCTACTCTCGGCACACAGACTGATTAGGCAAGGCTATGTCTATTGACAAGGCACACCATTTTATTATCTGCTTACCTTGATTGTCATCCAAACTTTCACACGCGCATCAGTGGGCTCTGACTCCGAACCTATGCTCTGAACTCTCTCTGAACTTTTCACACGCAACTGACGTATCGTCAGGTTCAAGAATTTCAGCGAATCAACGATCAGAGAATACTGCAGTGAGAACGTTGTAGGCAGATGTTACAGCTGTGGGCCTTAAACTCCTCTCCTGTTCATACGCTGTGGTCTAGACTAGTCATCAACAAAAAATGAATGGATTGAGAGGGTAGAAAAATGGATTTTGGCGTGACATTTCTTGCGTGTGCGTGAAAGCGTGAGATTGATGCTGAAAGCATGAGTGTCACGCCAGATGCGTGAGAGTTGGCAACCCTGTTTTTTCTTTGGCTGCTTTACCTGTGTGTTTACAAGGCACAATAGTTATAGCAAAAAAGCCAAGAGAAAAGTGATCTGGTGACTATGGCTGTGTATCATGATGTCATCAATAGAGCTTATAAATCAGTAGCACTTTATTTCATTCAGAGTTTAATTTCTTATTGTATTAGGAAACAGCATTGTTATAATTTGGACAATTTAAAAAACATTATGCACAGAAAGTTTCAAAACACCATGTTATTTTCTCACACACAGACATCAATAAGCAGCATTTGAATCGCAACAGTGGTGACACTCAAATGAAAAGCTTAATGTCGCAATGCATGCTGGGTACCTCCATTGGATATTGGGGTTAAAGACACTTTAATACAACTTCTCCGTAACCAAAGAACACTTCAGACAAAGCTGTCGGACTTGGAAGGCCGCTCCCATCGCAATAAAATTTGAATATACGGGTTTCCTGAAAGCGCGGAGGGTGCATCCATGCACCAGTTCATAGAGGGCCTGGGACAAGACAGAACTGGGCGATCTGAACCCTGGAATGGACCTGAAAGGACTCATCAAGCACTGACCCCTAAGCCATAAGCCATATCTCCACTTTCGATCGTGGTCTGGTTTCTACAGTTTCCAATGAAAGAGAAAATCTTGTACACAGCATGGAAGAAGAAAATTCTGGTGGAAGAAAAGAGTGTTTTTATTATCATGACAACCTCACCGAGGTGCAACAAAAAAGAAAGAGAGCCCCAATCAAGAGAGCGCTTCTGCATAAAAAGATCCGTTTCCAGCAGCGTTAACTGTGCCATAACTCTTTTTCTAGGTATTCCCTCCCTAGTTTGTTTTATTATTTTTTGTTAGTGGTCGAGGGAACCTAGTGACCATCGCCCCTTATTTTCGCCAGAGGAGAAATGTTTCCTCTTGTTCGTTGTTCGTTCGTGGACTGTAACAGATGTTCACTTGTTCCTACTTATCTTTCTAAAAACTTGAGGTCTTGGTTTTGGATATGTCAGGTAGCCTACTGGTAATCTATGAAGCAAAGAAAAATGTATTTTCAGTTTTATTATATCTTGTCTTTAAAGCTGCTGTCCGTAACTTTTTTTTAAGTAAAAAATAATCCAAAATAATTATTTAAAAAAAAAACATCATCAGCCAGTGTTCAAATCTATCTGCTTGCCATAGCTAGATTCAAAACGGTTAGCTTGTAATAATGATTTTAATTCCAGTGGTACTGGTGGGTTTCCGCTGGAAATTCGAGCATGTCTTTGCGTCATTACGTCACATCCGTACACATAAAGAATGAGTTTCGGCTAGCCGGCTATACTGCGCGTGAGGAGATGTAGAGATGTATAGGCTTTTCCCGCAGCACTTTACATAATTAAACTTATGACGATCCAGAAAGATCCAAACAACAATCATCAGTGTCAACTGGAGATTCACCAGTTTGGAAACCCAAAATACTTTGTACTTCGGATTTAAGGTGGCTAGAGAAAGAAATGAACCGTCTCATGCGAACACAAGGATTTAAACATCGAAGGTGCGTGAACTCCGTGTTTTGAAGGGGTTCAAAACGGAAGAAGAGACCGTTTTTTTCTGCTTAACAAGACATTTCAATAGTTCAATCGTGTAACAGTACCACTGTTTTCTTAATTCACACAGTTATGGAGTTTCCTTGTTGTGCCTTTCTCGTTTAGCTATTATGGAGAATATGAATTCTGAACTACACAATGTTACACAACGTTAGCAACGTTAGTCACGCAATGCTGATGTTGTTAACATGAACAATTTGAGAACAAAGTAGGCTATAATTTGCACGGTTGCTGTAAATCGCGTTGATTAAATCTAACGATTGCCTATCATGTCGAATGCTTTTTCCCCCTTAGTTGATCAGAACAAAAATGGATGTTACTTACTTGTTCAGAAGATATTTTCCGGTGAAAATTCTTATGTTGGTCAAACTTTCAAAAAGTGAATCTGTGATTCTGAATGACAGTATCCACACAGCGCTGAAAAATACTGAAAAATATATCAAATAATATATTGTGTTAATATAATGTGTTATATATTACAATATATTGAATAAAACATAAGGAATTGGCGCTTTTCATATATTGAAAAATATATTTACACTGTAAAATGTCACTAGATGAGTGTATTTTGAAAACGTGGTAAAAGGTTTTACTCAGTTATAAGCTGCTAAACATAGACATTAGAGTGTTGGGATAATGATAGACCGTGCATTTATTGTGATTATTAAACTGCAAATACTTTGTGCATGTCTGAAACTTAACTGAATAAAGAATAACTCTTTTGTCTGTTGTCTGAGTTTTATGGGTCACCATTCTGCTGAAGAGTAGAGCCTGTGGTTCAGTCCAGGAGAAGACCAAGAAACACTGATGATATGCTTCATGTTGCTTTATTTAAAATGCAGAAATCTAATGCATTCATTTCCATTAACTTTTATGTAGATGTTTTTTTTTATTTGTTCAGTTGAGTTTCTGTTTAATAAATACAATTTAATGCACACTGTCAATCATTGTCCTGACACTCTTTTGTATGTTTTTATTGTAGAAACTTACGACTTTGAGTAAAGCAACCAATTTGAGGCAATAAGTATACATGTATACAAAGGCAACATGTTCCCTTTCGAGAGGTCTCTCCTATTGCGTAAGTAGCTTACGCTATGGGAAAACTCCTTTTCTCGAGAATATTGAAGCCTTTTGTGTAAAACGCATTGCAGCTGCACAGCATACACCAGTGAACGAGGGAGCTCGGTCATTGGCTGTGCTGCGGCAACTGCACGAACCTATGACGGGGCGACTCTGGCGCGCTGACCAATGAGCGTCAGAGCCCGCCAAGATGGGCGTGGCCAATGACTATATATTGGCCGCCCCGTCATAGGAGTCCTTTAGATTTAATCTCCTTCAGCGAAGACCTTCGCTGGATCCTCTGGAATTAAGCCTTCGCCGTGGAACAGCACACAGCGGGATAGCGACGAGGACGCCGGCGCCTTCCTGCCGCCTTCATCCTATTTCGCTGACCCATCCGGCGAGCGTATCCTTTTTACTGTTGTATTATTGCTGTGTTCGCCTTCGCGACACTTCTATTCAGTAAAAGAGCAAATTCGGGCGTTGTTGCAAATGCCCCGCACTCGCGCTGCCGTCACCTTTGTTGAGCCGCGCAAAAGAAGCGCCGCTCGCAAGGATGCCTGAGCGCGCTGAGAACAGTGTCATCACGCCGGGCCAGTCCCCGCGTGCTTCACTCTATCTCTAGATTGTCCCTCATCAGTCCAGCTTACGCAGGCGGACCAGCGCGCCCCTCTAAGCGAGCGGCAGGTTGGATGACGAGGAGGACAAATATATCAGCGCCCGCGGCTAGCTTTCTTTAGGTTACAAGAAAGCTACCCCGCCCTCGCGCCCTCACGTTCATAATGGCGGGCTCGAGTATTCATATTTTTAGGAGCATATTTGCTCAACACCTAGGTGTGATGAATATCACTGAGCTTGGGCGGAAGCCTGTAGCGAAAGGGAATCGCAAGCCAAGTCTGATGGAATAGTTTGCCATCTGGACCGGTTTGGGAAGCGTTTTTGGCTTCTACGAACCGGGCCAGGGACCACAGACGTACCCGAGGTGGGGCAGCAAGGTGGAGGACAGGGTCCCAGCTCGGAAGACCCGAAGCAGGGTCTAAGTGTGGTGCACAACACTTACCTGTCTCCACGAGACGGCCAGGGATGCGTGAGAAGGCGGATGACCGGGTCCTCGAACCGCACCCAGCTGCCGTGCTGGCGAACAAGAGGAAGCTGAGAGGTGCAAGGCTTTACAGGGTCACACACTGCCAGACTTGCCCTTTTGGGACCCAGGAACAGAGGAATTTGCTCTTTCTTTGAAGTACCGCTTTGTAACAAATCAGCTCTATAGAAAATTAATAATCAATAATAACTAATTGTGAATATTTTATTAATTATGAATATTTGGGTCAGTTAATTGGATTAACTTGATATGTGGCTGAATTAATATTACAATCAATTAATCAGTTCGTCCAACGAACTCTTTGATTATTCATTTATTTATTCTAAAAAAAATTTACCTTCCATGGCCACAGAAAAATAATTATTTCTTAGCTTGTAAAGCGCTTTGAGCATGTAACCAGATCAAAGTTGTAAAGGGACTTTGTGTTGCAAGCAAATCAGAACCAAATACATATTGTGCTCAAGTTTCATTAACTAAATCACAAACATAATTAAACTAAACAAACATACATATATATAAATACATAAATAGGTGAGTGATAGGAGGAAATTGGAAACCGGAAAGGGGACGATGGAGAAGATCCATCTAACTATGTAAAGAAAACCATTTAAACTATGAAAAGAACCATCAGCATTTAATTTTCAAAGCATTTCATTGAATTGATACTTGCATTTTTAGTGCCGGAGTACACAGTTCTTGAAGTTGTTAAAAATTGAAGTTGTTGATGATTCTGTGAGTGTCAAATGTTGAAGTCTCAATCATTTTCTTCTGCGTTGGATGAAAAAGATATGATGAACTTGCATGGTTAGTTTGACTCTGTTCTCTTGGCTGGAGTGCAGACTGGGGCCTGCCAGCCCTGGTCCGGGGAGGACACGCAGAGTAAAGGGTGTGAGTTGCGATGAACTTCGTCCGCCTTAGAAGTCGTTGTTGTGCCCACACTCCTGAGGTTGTCCTTCGTTCAGTGATGGTAAGGTTGCAGTTTTTTGGATTGAAGAAAAGGCAGTCTGACTTCCTTTGGGAGCGTGAAAGCATGGCAGACGGTGCTCACGGCCTGCTGGGCCCTGGGGCCCCAGTGGAGGGGGAAGAGGTTCCCCAGTATCAGCAGAAGCAGAGTTGCGGCCGGATGAGAAAAAGTAAGAGGGTGAGGTCACTGTGGACTGTCTCTAATAAAGCCTGCAAAAGACTGTGTTTGCTTTACCAATGAGAAGGGTGGACTTTCTAGCGGGAGTTTCCTCTGGGGGCAAGATTGATGAATCTTTGTCCTAAATGTGGTTAGACCTCTGTTTTACCCTTTTCCTGTTCATTAATGCTCAGATAGATATAACAAATCCCCACTGCATTCTAAGAGAAGGTGATGTACATCAAAGTGTGAGTCATTAAATGAGGATTAATTAGGTAGGAGGCATGATACAGGTGAGGTTGCATTGACCGTTAGTTGGTTGTATAATAAAACACATACCATAGTATATACATAATAGTACACAAGACAGTAGATCATTTACACATTTTCTGGGATGCATGTTCCTTTATAGACCAGTTAGTCTATGATTAATGCAGCAAAGTCTGTTTTAAAGATTGTTTCTGTCTTCCCATTGTCTCTCTCTTGCGCATGTGGCCACATTCCTTTGGAGGTCGTAAAAGTCTCCTTATCAGTCCTGTAACAGGACACCAGGTTCTGCCAGTGTGTTCATTTCATTTGGGATGTTAGTTTCGGTTTGTTCATTAAATATAATTAATAATTAGTGTGTGTCTGATTGGTCCAGACGCTACAGCTTGCTCCGTCCCTACCGCGGCCGGCTCCATGCTGAGGCCTAGGTGGAGGCTGCTGCGTATGCCCAGCGAGAGCGGCGACAGGGGTACGCCCTCGGTGACGAGCAGGCGGAGGAACTGCCACTGGCGACGGGGTGAAGGCAGCAGGATGTGCCGGATGGCCTCCGTGGGCAACAGAGAACTGTTGGGTGAAGTTCTCGGTCACGTCACCGACCAGGCCAACCTGGGAAATTGGGGAGACCAGGAACCGAACCTTGTCCGCATCCGCCATATCAACCAGGCTGAGCCAACAATGGCACTCCTGAACCACTTATGTCGCCAGACCGATCACGCACGCTACGACACTCATGCCCCGGAGGGCGAGGTTGGATGCAGTGCGGTGCTCACCTATGAGCGCACGGTCTGGACTACCCTTGTGCATGTCCATGAGTGCCCTGGCGAGATACAACAATTGTGACCGTCTTAGAGGAACAGGGAACGACCGCATCCAGAAACGCATGGATGGAATGACATCTTGAAAAAGACGCAAACGTACCCGTGTTGCTCTTTCAGGAAATAGGACCCATCACCAGTGCCAGAGCACACAGGGGAATGATCGGAATGAACTGAACAGAGAACTGAAACAGTGAAGCACTCACTTTTAAGCCCTCTAACCAGTCGTCAACAAACACAAACAAACAGAAATTTGTTGCTGTTAAAACAGCAGTTGAGAGCTATTCACCGTCAGGGGTTTGCCATATCAACCAGGCTGAGCCAACAATGGCGCTCCTGAACCACTTATGTGGACATCGCCAGACCAATCGCGCACGCTATGACACTCATGCCCCGGAGGGCGAGGTCGGATGCAGTGCGATGCTCACCCAACGTTTGACGTACTCGACTGAAAGGGAACTGTCGATACTGTCACACATGCGTGTTTACGTTCTATTAAAACATAACTGACCGTGTTTACCTGAATACTCGCCAAGACCAGCATTTTGTCATTATTTTGTGTATATTAGACTGTTTAAGCATAATAAGCAGAGAAAAATAACTACATTTAGTACGAGCCCGTAGATGCGCGCACACTTTTGGTGTGAGCACAAAATCTCCAGGGATGAGTAAAATTATGCAGACGGAGGTCCGTCTGAGTTCGCTGGCCAAGTCGCCCTCCTCCAGAGCCTTTCATCTGTTTGTTTATGACATGAGGACATTGGGGTGGGGGTAATGGTACAGTTATGTTTAGTTCTGTCAGTTCATTGTGTTTTAATTTGGGTTTCCCTGTGCCTCATTTTAGCCTGAGTTCTATTTCCTTTTTTGTTTTCTAGGTTGTTAATTAGTTCTACACCTGTTAATTCTATGTTGATTGCTCCCTTGTGAAGATAAGCCTTTAGTTGAGTCTGTTCCATGTTCTGTATTGTTTATGTGAATGTCGTATTGCTATATCCATCTCCTAGTGTTTTCTCTTTTTTTTAAATAAATAAGTATTCGTTGAGTGTGCGTGTCTCACAGTTACTTCTATAATTCGTGCAAGACGTCATGGGGTGTAGGAAAATTGTGGATAGTGGAGTATTGGTGAACTATTTTACTTTTTTAACTTAAATTTCACAATAAAATTTTTCAAAGTAATTATTAATTAAATAGTCAACAAATTCAAACTTTGATGTTTATGTCTAATCGGTTAAGAACAAATGTGCTGAAAATTTTGATACGTGTCTAGTTCAGTCTTGAAACTGCAGAGGGCGCAGGCTGATAGGTCCTTTACATGCAATCTGCAAGCAGTCACATAATTACCGCATGGCACAAGATGATTGGCCTCTGCTGATCTTGCAGCCAGTCATTTATTTACTGTTCAACATGTAAATAGTTTGGTTCAGTGTTTGAAAGGCCAAGGCCAAACTGTGAAAGCTTTTTTTCAGACTTTTGTTTCATAACATGGAGGTTTAACATCACATCCTGTAAACATAATACTGAGATAAGTTACTGACTTTGACCGTGGTCATGTCAAAGCAGATCAACAGGTCGACAGCCACTCCTGTTACAAAAAATGGTAATGGTAAATGGACTGCATTTATATAGCGCTTTCACAGACCCAATGGCCACAATGGTCGCTTTACATTTGCCTCACATTCACCCATTCACACACCGACGGCGGTGTCAGCCATACAAGGCGCCATCCAGCTCGTTGGGAGCAGCTGGAGTTTGGTGTCTTGTTCATGGACACCTCGACACTTGGGTCAGGTGGAACCGGGGATTGAACCACCAACCTTCCGGTTTGTAGACAACCTACATGAACCACTGAACCACTGCCGCCCAAAAATATTTAACTATTATATTATTACTATCTATTTGTATTACTTCCCTGACTTTTGCTTGAGCATCTCACTTTGAAAGGCTTATCATGGTGACTTATATGGATTTGCAATGAATAAAAAATTCTATGAATAATTGAAAGATGCTCTTATCTTTTTTTCTCCTTGTCTGTCTTTCAGATTGTGTCTGATCCCAGAGTTCGTATTGAACTGGAGCTCAGAACCGCAGGTCTCCATGACACCCCTTATGCAAAACAGATTCTGTCTGAAATCCAACCTCCAAAACCACCCAGACGAGACATGGAATCCACTGCCTTCAGAACCCTAACATTAAATAAATAAATATATTAATCTTTTCACATGTATCACATATGTCTACCTAAAACTGGGCGACTAATCATTTTAAAATACTAATAAAAAATAATTATCAAGGTTTTGTTCCACGTGTTGGTGACTTTGAGCTATGTCATATTAATTTTTTTTATGATTTTCAACCCTCTCTGACCCTTAGAATTAAATTAAAGTACATATTCCCACTGGACACTTTATATTTATATATATATATATATATATATATTTTTTTTTTTTACATACCATAGTATATACATAATAGTACACAAGACAGTAGATCATTTACACATTTTCTGGGATGCATGTTCCTTTATAGACCACTTAGTCTATGATTAATGCAGCAAAGTCTGTTTTAAAGATTGTTTCTGTCTTCCCCATTGTCTCTCTCTTGCGCTCATTGTCCCATTGTCTCTGTCTTGCGCTCATGACACTCATGCCCCGGAGGGCGAGGTCGGATGCAGTGCGATGCTCACCCAACGTTTGACGTACTCGACTGAAAGGGAACTGTCGATACTGTCACACATGCATTAGGAAATTAGGTACTGAGGGCCGGTTAAAACCACTCACAAATAAATAACTAAACTGCTCATCAATAAATACAATACAAATAACAAATCATACAACCCATATATACACACTAAAAAAAATGTTTGTTTATTATCAGCTGAGATATATTGTTTTTGAACTGATATCATTGCAGAAGCAGAGGTTTTTATACTGTATCTAAGGTTTGGAATATTGTTTTTGCTATTGTGGGATGGTGTGTGTTAACATTTGTAAATACAACAAAAACAATCCATAATTTTGTTGGGAGGTATAGCTTGTCTTTTACAGTTGTTTACGATTGTTTACACACTAAAATAAAAATGTCCACACAATTTGCAAAATTCTACTTCAATGAGCAAAACACCTCCACAGATTTGCACAACATTACACACAGTGTCTGCTTCACCCTTTTTGAAAAACATTACACACAGTGATTTGTAAAACTCTACACACATTTTCACACCTTAGACACAGATAAGGATTGTGAGGTTACTTCCTTGTCATTACAAAGCCCCGGATTGCCAGTGACCACACTAATGAACGAATTGGATAATCATATCCACCAGGTGTGGAAGCACACATGTGCTAATTTGAAAACGCAGCACTCAGGTGTGCTAGAAAAGGCAGCAGGTTAGTTCACCTGTCTTCAACAAAAATGGAAAAAGAAGAAGTATGAGAGTGAGAATGAGGGGGAGCTCAAAGAGGAGATGAAAGAGGGAGAGGAAGAGAAGGAGATAGAGGTCGAGGAAGAGGAGAAGGAGGTAGAGGAAGAGGCCCAGGTAGAGGAAGAGGAGAAGAGGCCCAGGTAGAGGAAGAGGTAGAGAAGGACTTGAAGAGTTGATTGAACAAAGAAGACGAGGACCAAATTTGACTCAAGAAATCCGTGCAATACTTATGGACCATGTTATCAACCAACACTGATGGTAGCTGGACAAAGAGTTCAAACAAATCTCAGCAGAAATACTGTTGCGTCAGTAATTCTGACATTTCATCGAGAAAACAGGTAAGCTAACCACACAGTACATTGAAACTGAAGCTTGCTGCACTTATCATCAATATTGTTTACTGTGACATTTGACAGTAGGCTGCATGTGTATTTTTTAAATATTTATTTATTTATTTATTTATTTATTTTATTTTTACATAGGACTGAGCGTTGAGAAGACCAAGTTGGAAGGGGCCCTATGTTCACTCGTGCACAAGAGGCTACCATTGTGAACATGGTTTAGACCAATAATCCGCTGCGAGAAATCCAAGGCAATATCATTAATGATGACCATATTTTCAATAACATCCAACGAGTCTCTGTCAACATTAGGTCGAATCCTCAAGAAAAATCTAATATACATGAATCAACTGTATCGGTGTCACAGTCTGTCTTGTCTCCGCCTCTTCACTACACTTCCCAGCATCCCTTTTGTCTACACAACTGATCGTCATCATCCTTGTCACCTGTGTTTAGTATTATTTTCATCTGTGTCACCTGTTTCTGTTCATCAGTGTTTGTATTTAGTTTAGGGATGCACCGAATCCAGATTTTTGGGGTTCTGCCGAATACCGAATCTATTGGTTAAGATTCTGCCGAATCCGAAACCGAATACCGAATCCTACTCTCATCCTCAGTCACTTAACACAGTAAACACATTAATGAAGTAAATAACGTCCACAGAAGTGGATTTTTCCTTTTATTTTATTTTAATAAAGAAAAAAAAAGAATAAGCTACATTATTCATTTTAACAGCAGCAATGTTATGTATTGTTTAGGGTCCTTGCCACCACGACAAGTCCAAATTGTATTCTTTTGACTGGAAGTACTGTCAAACAACACTTTTTCTGCTCACGAGTTCCATTTTCACTTTCTCACAGCATTCAAACGGTGCACTAACGAGTGGTAAAAAGGCGTGGCCCCTTTAAGAGCTGCGCGTGTGCCCTGTTGAACTGTCTGCAGTCTATATTGTTTCGTGTGTGTTGTGAGTTATTTCTGTTTGATGCTCATTTTTATCTCATTTTGTTTATTAAGTAATGCTGTGGATGGTAGAACGTGTGAAGACAGTTAAACGAGTTCAATTGGGGAATAAAGTGCGAGTTGTGAGATGGCAATCGCCTCCGTGAATCTGTCTGGCCTCTGCTATAACTTTAATGTTAGCTGTGAGCTATCCCTATTTTTCTTCCTAACACGACGCGTTACACTCATAGTTTACACTACGTAAACACCTTCCCGTAATCAACGGCAGCGTGACGTTGACCAGCGTAGCGCAAGCCCGGGTTTGGTTCGGTAGAAAAAAATTCTAAGGTTCGGCAGAAACCAAACCCCGTTAAAAAGCCCAATTATTCGGCTGAATCAGAATCCTGGATTCGGTGCATCCCTAATTTAGTTCCTTCAGTTCAGTCAGTCCTTTGTCTGTAGTTAGTCTTATTTAGAGTGTGTGTGTTCGTCTTGCCTGCCTGTCAGTCAGTACCTGTGTTAATTATATTTACTAAATTGTTTGAATTGAAGCTCTGAGCCTTGTTCACCTTCTTCTGCCCGCACCACACCCGTGACAATCGGGTACCATTTGACAGAAATTCAGAGAGAGTGAAACATCTGCGCAATGAGTATGTGGAGGTGTGTATTGTTCATCTTACTATGGTGTGGTATTGTGCACTGCTCATAATGTTCTGGCACAAAATACTGTGCAATAGATATTGAGTAGCATCCTATTGTCTTTTACTGTTTCAGAGAGTCTTGCAAATGGATGCTGCAGAAATTCAACTAGAATTTTTATATGTGGATGAGGCAAGATTTAAAGGAGCCGTATGTAAGATTGTGGCCAAAACTGTTACTGCAATCACTTTCAAATTACTGTAGAGCAGTGTATCCCCTCCCACTGACTCGAGGTTGCCAGATAGACTGCAGGATCCGATTCCGACACGTTTGTAGCTGTGGTAACTAGAGCAGAGCTGGCAACCTGGACGCCGCAACACTACTGACTTTGTGATTGGTAGATCGGTGGAGGGTGGAGCATCAGACCAAAACACATGACAACATCAACATCAGTTGAGGGCTGCAACTTCACTTTTTAAATGACAATATCCTGCTCGGACTACTGTTGTCAGTGATATAAGTATTTGAAATGAACATGATTTCTTAATGTCTAGTGACATATCAGGGCCATTTTATGATTCATTGAAATATATTTCTTACAGCTCCTTTAACCTTGCGAAAACAAGAAGAGGGAGAAATTTAATTGGACACAGGGCAATCACCAATGTGCCAGGGCAGCGAGAGGGTCATGCTTTGCACTGCTATTACACAAAATGCGGTCCTCCACCACAATGTAAATCTGGGAACATATAATGCAAATCTAATACTTGTATTTCTTGACAGATTGCACGAGATTGTCACAGCATTAAACCAAGTGGACCAGATGCGGTACTTCGTCGTTTGGGACAATGTATCATTCCATCGGGCTGCTCTGGTCCAGAATTGGTTCCATGAGCACCCTGAATTTGAAGTCTTATACCTTCCCCCCATACTCCCCCTTCCTGAATCCAGTTTTTTTCAGCATGGCGGTGGAAGGTATACAACCTGCGGCCCTATGACCGTTTGCCCCTAATTCAGGGCATGGAGCAGGCCTGTGATCATATCGAAGCACACTGTTAGACTTTAAGGTTTTTTTACAGTAACTTACTGGCAACACTGTTGCCAGTAAGTTACTGTAATTACGATTTACAGTACATAACCGTATTTCAGTTTTACAGTATAACTACATGGTACTGTAATTGTGTAATACAGTGTATTACTGTAAAATCAGGCTAATCAGTACACTACTGTAATTATTTTTTATTTGTACTAAATATAAATTAGATTTCATAATTTTGATATAGAATTAGTTTTTATTTTTATCCTACATAAGTACTACTGACATTCTAATCAATTAGACAAAATTATTACAAAATAAATTTTTTTTTATTTAAAACATTTCGGTAACACTTTATTTGAAGGGGTGTGCATAAGACTGACATGACACTGTCATAAACATGACATAACACCTGTCATGAACATGAAGGAGTCTTTATGAATGTTTATGACTGTTGTCATTAAGTGTCATTCGGTAAATTATGACACTTTTAATGCAAAGTTGACATTGTTTAAAATGTCTTTGTTATGACAACTTGACATTAACAAAGACAAAAATGTCTTTGTTATGACAACTTGACATTAACAAAGACAAAAAATGTCTTTGTTATGACAACTTATATATAAGATATTGTATGCTACCTGCACCAGTGGCTCCAAATCACTTATCACATAATGCTAATCATTTAAGCAAACTTATGTCAAAATTATTTTTAATTACAGTTTAGGCTTACCTCAGGAATCTTTCTAGACGTCGCTGGCGCGAATTGGCGCTTTGTTGCAGTTGCCTTTTTAAACACATACAAAATTGCAGTAAATATTAAGTTCGACACGACAAATGCGCTGTTATATTTCTGACGTAAGGTACTCCGACTCCGAGTCCAAGCGCTCGCGGCATTTCTGACAAGGGACATGTTTGCATTTGCATTAATGGTCCGGTCGCTTCAATGTGTCCAATATAAAAAGCCTCTGACTGACTGTTATAACGTAGACACGGGGAGTAAGGCAAAAATTAGGAAATAAAAAGCACGATGGAATGGTGCCAGTCAGAGAGACCGTTACGTCAAATACAGTAGTATACTGCAAATTAAAAAAAATACAGTAAGTCTCTGTATACCACATACAGAGACTTACTGTATTTTTTTATTTTGCAGTATACTACTGTATTTGACGTTGGACGTCACAGAAAATTCCCATGATGCAATGGGAATTATTGTTTTACACAGTTATTTACTGTAAAGAGAAATAACAGTATAATACTGGGTGATTTAAAGTAAATAACTGTAGAAAGTACAGAAAAGTCTAACAGTGCAGCTTCTGTGCAGGGGTGGATTCGTCACACGAGGCGATTCTTCCAACGGTGCCTTGTCAATGAAAACATAGCCTGAGATGTGGATGAAATCTTATGGCCTGATCCTGCCAGACTGAGAGATGATGAATAGTTACAGTATAGAGTCGTGGACACTGTAGAGTGGGAAAGGGTTGCTTTTACAGTAGGTTTTCTTCAGAGTCAAAGTGTATGTACTTTATGAAGTAATTTTTATTTGTCTACAGATTTTATTTGTTTCATTGTTGGTTGATTACTGTAACTGATTAGGGTAAGAAATACTGTAAGTATTGAAATAAATACTTATTTATAGTTTATACTATAATATACTTATACAATAGTTAGTAGGCCTATTTGTGTACATTCTCCCTATATCTCAAACTAATCATGAAGAATGTTGTGGGTTTGTCACTATTTTTATTTATTTTTTCATCTAAATGATCCCTTACATAACAATGGACTCTAAACAGACTTTAAACGCGAACCTGTGATAAACACTGATGGCGTTCACATGCGCATTAAGAATTGATTCTATAGTTATGTGCTTTTGAATATGTGCGCAGGTTTGTAATTCCCTACAAACCATGCCTAAACAAACTACTTGTCTTGCCTATAAATTTGATACAGAATTTTGTTTTATTTTATCACTTCGGGGTAGCTACGCGAACCAAAATTCACAAGGCTTTATCTGTAGAGTGGGAAAGGGATCCTCCATAGGGAGAGGCTAGTTGGCACTTCAGCACTGCATTGTCATCGGGTCCAGGCGAAGCTCCTTCATGAGATCTGGATACGGCCTGGATCCACCAGGCTGCGGGAAAACCTCGGGATAAACAAAGACACTAAAATTAGCATAGATGCTATTCTTCTTATGATGTAACGAGTACATCAGGATTTAAGGGAAGTGTTCCCAGCTCCGGCTGACCTAATCTATGCAACTGAATTATAGAAGTCTATAATGCATTATGTGTATGCTAGGTCAAAGAGATGTGTTTTTAGTCTAGCTTTGAACTGACAGAGTGTGTCTGCTTCCCGGACAATGGTAGGAAGACTGTTCCAAAGTTTTGGTGCTAAATAGGAAAAGGATCTACCGCCAGCAGTCGATTTTGATATTCTAGGTATTATTAACTGGCCGGAATTTTGAGATCGCAATAGACGTGAAGGACTATAATGCGTTAAGAGCTCGCTCAGGTACTGCGGAGCTAAACCATTTAGTGCTTTGTAAGTAATCAACAATATTTTAACATTTTTACGGTGTTTAATAGGCAGCCAATGCAGTGTTGACAGAATCGGGCTAATATGGTCATATTTCCTGGTTCTGGTAAGAACTCGAGCTGCTGCATTTTGTACTAGCTGTAGTTTGTTTATTAAGCGTGCAGGGCAACCACCCAGTAGAGCATTACAATAATCTAGTCTTGATGTCATGAACGCATGAACTAATTGTTCCGCATTTGTCAATGAGACCATATGGCGTAAATTAGATATATTTTTAAGATGGAAAAATGCGGCTTTACAGATACTAGACACGTGACTTTCAAATGAAAGATTTCATTTAGATTAGGGAAAACAGAATAGAATAGAAACTGAATAGAATTAGCGGTAGATGTAATACTTGAATTATTATACAATTCTTGTGTTACGCAAAACATTTAAGCTTCAGCAATGAGGTTCATTTCTCGAGCTTCTGCCAGAACCAATGAGGTTTGGTCTTGCACATCAAGCAGGTTCGGTTGAGCTTCTGTTTATTTTCGCTGATCAATGTTTAAACGTGAATAAAAGCCTAAATTCAATCTGTTGATCGATTGAGTCTCTTCAGAATATTTGGACTAAACGGCTCAATTCATATGGATTAGTTTTACGATCTCTTTATGAAAGTTTTGAAGCGTCAAAGTGGTAGTTGCGTAGCTGTCTATAAAGCTCTCAGATTTCATTAAAAAGATCTTAATTTGTGCTCTGAAGATGAACAAAAATCTTAAGGGTTTGGAATAACTTGAGGGTAATTAATGACATAATAAACTAACCCTTTAAGATAAAATAATTTGTAAATACTGCCTCTGCAATGCTTCTGAAAAAGAGAATGCTAAGAAAGGTTGTCCCAAGCTCCTGAGTGCTGTAATAAAAATCTAAGGGTGTTTCAACTTTAGTTTAGGCTTATGCAGATTTATGCAGTTTGTTATTCCCGGTTTTTTTTTCTTTTTTTTTTTCTGAAAGTGATTTTGGTTTTCAGTGGCATTGCATTTTTTTACATCACAAAACCAAGCTGTTTAAAGTTGTTCTCAATTCTTGGAACAATTCACCATTTTCTCAAGTCCTCACACACAATTTAAAAAAATTCACAGCCAAGGGTATACAACCAGCTAACTTCTTAATCCCAATTCAAACTTTTCCCTCAGACAATACACACAAAATGTCAAAAACATGACTGGATGGATTAATTCAAAACACTGCTACCAAATGCTTTTCAGATCATACACCAGGTCATTCGTTAGACACTGCATAAAAAAAATGGAGAACATAGAATCCAAAGCATGCAGTTACAGAAAAAAAGTATATTGTAACAAAGTAAATAATTTTGCAATTACGTAGGCTAAAAATGTATAGTACTGACAACTTGCAGTGCACACAGTATGATTAATTTACCTTACTACTGTAAGTATAGCATTGTACTGGATATTGTATATAGTAGGCCTATCGAATGTGTGTAATGTATATTCAGAACTTGCATACTGTGAAAATACAGTGACCCAACTGCAAAAGCCAAAAAGGTTATAGTAAAAAAACTAAATGAAAATCATGTTACAGTCACTCAGAAGAGTTTTGCAACTTCAAAATGAAGATCAATGAGAGAGATTTATTTTGCTTCAGGATCATGCGGAGGACTTTGTCCACATCACAATGTCATCTCTGCAGGCAAAGGGAAAAACCCTAAAGCCAGATCCAGCATTGACAACATTCTCCACACCTTGCAGTATCTTACAGTTACTGTAAATCCGGCCTCTAGTTCATAAACGCCAGAGGAGAACTGGCCCCCGACTGAGCCTGGGTTCTCCCAAGGTTGTTTTTTTTTTCTCCATTGGGTCACCTGATGGAGTTTTTCGGTTCCTTGCCACTGTTGCCTTTGGCTTGCTCAGTTGGGGATATTCAAATTAATGAACCAATCATTAATATCATTGATCAGCCCTACCAAACGTGGATGTCTTTTTTTCCACTAAGAAACGAACATTGTTATGTTGTTTTGATTGATACTGTGAAGCTGCTTTGATTCAATCTGTATTGTGAAAAGCGCTATACTTTACTTTACTTGACTTGACTTGACTTGATGACCCCGTTCCCACACACTTTCTCATCCTCATCCTCTTCCTCCTCGTCCATCTCCTCTTTCTCATACTCTTCCTCCTCTCCCTCTTATATTGTTTCCATCCATTGTTGGTATCAACATTCAGTGCAACATTTTGAGTCAGTACTGAACTCTGAACTGACTTGTATTATGTACAGTTGGATTGGTCACATCATTTAAAATAAGTGTGAACAATTTTGAGTCGTTGTGTGTAAACGATGACAACTGTGTTGTAGTTGTTGTTTAACTTTTGTTCTGCCTGTGTTTTGCGTTTTGAAACATAAGTGCATCACAGTGAAAATGTGTTTAGAGTTTTGCAAAAAGAGTGAGTAATATGTAACACTTAACAATCAGTTAATAGTCATGTGCCTCAACAAGTAAAGTCATAACATAATGATACATTTACAAATCATTAGCAAATGATTAATTAAAGCAGCCAATTCGAAGTTGAACTACATGACTTCAACCCATTGTGGTAATTAATGCATTAATTTACTCTATTAGTTAAGAAAATATGTTATGAAGGAATTAACACATTATGACAGATTTAATTAATAACAATTCATACATTACTTAATATATTAATCATTTAGAATCTTTATTAGTTACTGATGCAGTAATCATTAATTAATTGTTTATTTCTCCATGATTTATACATTAACACATGATTATCTGTGCATTAGTTAAGCATGAATTAATGCTTATTAGTGCACCCATATTGTAAAGTGTTACCGAAAATGTTTCAAAGCAGCTTCAAAATAATAAACGGACAGGAACAGATTTAATGATATGAACTTCATTAAATATGAGACAACTTCGAATTCAGCTGTAAAGCAGCTGTAGCAAGAGAATAGTGTCATTATTCAGCGATAATTAATCCACCTCTCCTCGACCCCTCCAAGCGGAGAGACTATGAACCACAGCACTGGTTTAAAGAGCCGCATGAGGTTTATGAGCAAAGACTCTTAACCATTAGAAACTTCTAGAGACAAAGAATTTCCTCTAGCAACAAAGAATATGCATTTCCAGCATAATCAGTTGCTCTGAGTTTTTCATATTATCAGTGTTATTAAAGTACAATAAAAGTACTAAAGTACAAACCCACATGAATCATTTCATGAACTTCAGATAATTTATTTAGCTTATTTTTACAATAAGCCGATAAGTTTACCACACATATAATTTAAATCATATAGTAGATTTACAAGTTATAATACACACAAATTACTCACAACGTTAAAAGTGGTGTGTGTTCGTTGGTTTTAAATGTTATGAAATCAGCTGAGGATGGTGTGAGAATGTGAATGTCACCTTTAAATAACACAAACACACTATAAACAGTATTATTTACACTGTAGATATTAATTACATATTTTTATGAGATGAGTCCGAGACGTTTCTTGATGAAATGAACCACAAGGCGCTGCGGTCTCTGCTGATATTCCAGAAGAGCATCATGAGGTGAAGAAATCTGATCTCCCTCAAACCTGTTCAGCAGAGTCACACACACCACTGCAGCTGCAAAAAAAATATTAACCACTTTGAAGTAGTTTAAAGGTAATTCAATGCTGTATAACGTGGGCATACAAAGCAGTACTATGTATTAGGCAGGACTATGTGCTATAAGAATTAGTTCAAGCAAAGATAAAGGTCTGTTATAAGATCTTAGGCAGAATGTCCAAGACTGACATAAAATAGCTTTGTGTGTGAGGAACACAATCAAATGTAAGGTGGTATTCACTTAAAACCAATGTCTTTTCAAAAGCTCTCAAATCATACTTGCAAAGCTCAAAAATGTCGAAAGCTTTGCATGTTTTTCAAACTTGGTCGAAAAGCACTGATAACCCGGGATGTGTCTAAAGCTGCAGTGTCTGATTCTGCTCCTGAAGGGCCACCATCCTGAAAAGTTTTGCTCCAACTTCCAGATAATTCTGTTTTTATAATGTTATTTTTAGAGCTTGACAATACAAATAACCAACTACTTTCCTAGTATGGAGAACTCAGACATTCTAATTAAAATCTAATTTTGCATTTAATTTCAATTGATTTATTGAGTGTCTTTTCGAAAGCATGACAAAAAGGTAGCCAATATTATTAAATATAAATTCTTTTTGCATACAAGACCAAAAATAAAATCTATATTAAACATCAGCTTGCTTGATTTGTAAGATGTTAAATGGAAAGCCAGTTTATAATCATTAAGCCAGTTTATAATGCAGAAGGATAATAGTGGCAGAGCAACAAGATTAACTAGAAGAGACTGTGTTCAACAATTTAACTTTTCAGTTAAAGCCATTCATTATGGGAATACTTTAAGAACTGAATTGAGGGATAGTAGAAATGATTCAACATTTACATATAAATGAAAGATATGGCTAAAAGCAAATCTTTTTTATATATACTTCCATTATTATCTTTGGTATTGTTAATGTATTTGATATACTGTTTTGAGGTTTGTTAAATTTTTGTGTTTTTTATCATTACTTAACCATGGAGAAGGTTTTCTTGGTTTTAATATATTGGCATATGTTTGATCAATTGTGGATAATTGGGATTTTTATTTATTTTTTTATTTTAGGTTGCCATTTTAAAATTTGGCAAGGTGGAACGGATGAAAGCATGTTGATTTAGCATGTTGGGCTAAATCCTGCTTCTTTAAAGTGACTGACTGTTGATTGATGATGAGCACTGTCCCTATTAAAATAATTGATACGATTTGATTTGAGAGGGGAAAAACAGTTAAATTCATACAAATTCAAATTATAAAAAAGACTGTAGCTTTTCAAGTGTAGCTTGTAAAAAAAAAAAAAGAAAAGAAAAAAGAACAAAGAAACAACATGCACTTTTTAACATGCACTGAGATACCAACCTATACGCCAATTTATATATTAGCCTTAAGGGGCTTATGGTGGCCCCATTAAAAGATTAGCTGCATACCTGCCTACTCTGGTACTCTGTCTTATAGTAGTGATGACGACAACAGACAATATAAAGTTCTGTACCTTTAAGATTGCAGACACGACACATGGCAGCAAAGACAGTGGATTCCATCTCAATGTTCCTGACCCCTGCCTCGTTGGCTTTCCTCAAATATTCAAATTTTTCTTCAGTGGAAAATGAGCACAGGGCTCCATCCAGTCGCCCCTGACCTACAACAGGAAAAGGAGGTAAGGTATGTCACTATATGAAAAGAACTATCATTTAAGTGTGCTGTCTTCAAAAGCACATTAAGATATAGATCAAGATCTGTTTTGAATGCTTGTGTGTGAGAGGCCATGCTGTACTGTAAATACAGTCCTGGTTAAAGCAGTTGTTAGAGGCAAGTCTGACATTTAAACTATGGTTATGGGTGGGTTATGAGACACACAGTATAGCTGGTGAACAGATCTGACATAACTACATTATACTAAACTATATTTTATACAACTATATTGTATATTTTAGCAGGTCTAGAACACTGTATTGATCAATCAACATCCAGGACCGAAAACAATCTGTTCTTTGTATCTGATTTTTACATTTATGCATTTGGCAGACTCTTTTATCCAAAGCAACTTACATTGCATTCAGTACATTTGATGAGTTCTTGCATTCACTGGGAATCAAACCTAGGATCATGGCATCACTAAAAACATGCTCTACTGTTAAAGCTACAGGACCAAACCCAGTATGGGCTAATACATAAAACAAAGTACAAAAACATTGCAGTACCTTCGTAGAAGTCATGTGTACACATTGTGTTTCCAATAACAGTAGGAATATCTGGAAGCTCTGAGGAATACTGCAGGAGCTCTTGGGCTACGTCTTCATCTAGCTCTGTGCTCCTGATGATAACCTTTCCCAAAATAACCTGCTCAAACTGGGGCCTGAAGAAAGAGTCCACAGCTTTATCTGTGATCACTACGGTCCCTGCAGCCAGACCTGTGTGTTCAAACAAATGACAAAAAAATTAATATACTTCATGTTCCCCTCCATCCATTAGTTTTAAATTTCATTATGTAATGCTTCAGAATTGACTGATTCATTTTTGAGTCTTCACAATTGCCATTAAAGGTAAAACTGCTTCCTCGGGGTGATGTATTTGTGCTTCATAACTCAATGATACAATAAAGCAGGAAGTGCTCACCAACTCCGCCTGACGTGCCAATGCGAAAGATAATGACATCACGACAACGAGCATGATAGAGCATTTTAATGAGCTCATGCAGCATGATGGAGATGGAGGGAACGCCCATGCCATGCTGTCAGAGACAAAATGGAGGAGAATACATAAATTATGATACAAGTGAAAAAAAGTGATGCTAGAGGGAGATCATTAGTTCAGTAGTATTCACTGGCTTTGAGATAAAGGTTAACTACCGTTTGAAAATATTTATCCTAGATACAGTGAAATGCTACTACAGTACATTAACCTACATCACATGATCTTCATAAAAATTGCTCAAACCACTTTACAGTATGATGAATAAAGTCTCATTCAAATACAAGCCTCATCAGGATTTCAATCACTCACGCTAATGGACAGCACAGGTCCCACTTTATACATGGAATATCGATCCGTTCCCTCACAGATATCTCTGATGTCTGTAATGTTTCCAGGCAGCTCCAGCTGCTCATGGATGAACTGGGCAAAAGATCTCATCCGATTAGGACTTCCGCCAACACAAACAAACTACAGAAGAGATAACAGACAGAAAAACATCACTTTCCAACCAAAAGTACAATTTGGCATTAAACTATCTGATGTTGCTTTTGTTTTGTTCTGTGGACTGTTCTGTGGAGTTTTTTTTTTTTTTTTGTCCCTTTCAAGAATTGTCATGTAGCTCAAGAAGTCTTAATCACAAAATTTAGATGTATTATTTCAGCTATTATAAAATCTTGGTTTAATAGAGAAGAAGATAAGTGCCATGCAGTCCCCTTTTTGGAATAATACCCTTCTGTTATATGTCAGTAATCCTTTCAATATCCTCCCTGCTCTTCAAAAGGTATATTTACTTTCTGTAATATATTTAATGGTAAACAGGCACGTACATTTCAGGATATTCTAGCATGACTGTTTTTTCTTACCTTATAATTTGTTTACAACGGTTTTAATTGAATCCGGTCCATTAGATTATAAAAAAATAAGCCACACCATGATAATGATGCTAAATGAGTGTAGTCTCAGGCAACTGATTTTTTGACATCACTGTCCTAACAAAATAATTCTGACTCAAATAAATATTTATTTATTTGTTATTTTATTATCCAGATCAGATGGAGATTATCACAAAATAAACCCCTTTGGGATGATAGAAGAGGATTTTGATTTTGTGATAATGGCAGGCTGACCATACTGTACATCAATCCTTGAAAATAGATCATAATTTTCATCAATCATTCTCTATACAGTCTTTTAATTTAACCTTACATCTGCTGTCTAAGGCTAGGTCTAAATTTGATAATGCCATTATCATTTCAAAACTCTCTCCATCCATACTAGAGTTTTCATGCATTTTCCAAAAGTTCCTCGTCCACAGTGAAACTTACAGTGCAATGTGTAAAACTTAATAAAAGCTCACTTAGACGATACCGAAAACCAGACACAATAAAGTTCTATATTGTATATCTATCACAATATTTTTATTAGCAAAATGTCCCACCACTCAATGTTGCTTCCAGGTCGCAATCAATCGCTATTCCATGTATGGTCTAAAACATAATTACCCTCATGTTTTTACGCAGGACAGCAATGTAAAGTATCTGTCATTGTTGTAGGAATGTAATATGAAGATTGAATAAAGTAAAATTCATTTTTAACAATGAAAGTAAAAAGAATAACTCATGTCTGGTCAGGACTTCTGTACACACCTTCACATCCCCAAACATCTGGGGCAGGTCATGGGTCTTGGTGCCCAGGTTTAAGTGGTACAGGATGTCCTCTTCCATGCTGTCCAGGTGAGGGTTTTTCACATACTCCACCTGTCTGTGACACATCACATCTGTTATTGCTGTGGACTAAGAGAAGTTAGACTGTTAACACAAATATTTCATGTTTTATATTACTCATATGACATTCATGTGTGTAGATAGAGAGAGAGAGAGAGAGAGAGAAGCAAAACTATGGGTACTGTGCTTTACTCAAAAAGTCTAATCTAATTAAAAGAAACTGAGAAAAATTATTATGAAAAAATGTGTTTGAAAATAATGAAATATCTTTGCAAAGCAACAAGCACATTTTCTCCTCCTCCATATCCTGACTATTTAGAGATCAGAACTGAACAGTACCACAAGCCAGCACATGAAGTCTTTACACATTCATCACCCAGACATTGTCCAGCTACTTAGCTCTAATATGTTAAAGATGTATGCTTTCTGAGTAAATGAAAGTTATCTTACTGAATGTAACTGCTGTGTTCATTACCAATGCTGTTCAGTAAAATAGGTGCCATGATTGCAGTTCTCTATAATCTGCAAGAGAGCGGTAAATATAAATTAATTCACAGATATATAGGAAAAAGAACCATGCAGAATTTATTCCATTTTTGTACCTGGCAGCAGCTGTATCTTTCAAGAAAATTATTTAATCCTTTTGATGTGTTCTACTGCTAACTTTTGCCCCTTTACTATGCAGACCTTTGTGTCATCAGGAACTTTGTAGAATAAAATTGTGTCTCACTAAGACAGGTTCTTATAGAGAGCTCAGTATTCTCTGATTGGTTATAGAGGGAGGTGTAGCACCTGTTCCCTCTGTCTCCACTTGGTTACTGATCTCCCTTGATATGTTAACAAATAGACTTATGCTCTACAGAGAGATGGAGGACTGTGCCAACATCAACACAGTTTAATAAACAGTCAAATCTATACCTGAAGTGTGTGCACGGTTTGATGTGCATGTGTGTGTGTTTAGAATATCTAAACGTATCTTATATAACCTTATCTTGTGTCCTGTAAGTAACCTTCACTACTCCATCATCTACTCCAACCCATCCATTAAAAATAAAGTTTTAAAATGTTTGTTTTGTAAATAAAAATAATGCGTAGGCACTTATTAATATTGTTTATGTGTTAATTTATTTAAGAAAATATTGACATTCTCTGCAGAGAATTCTCTGTATGACTCTTTAGTACTGTTTATAGTTTCAGTGTATTTTAGATTATTTTAGGCAAATGGAGCAGGGAGAACCAGTGTTCATTTGCCTTGTTTGTTTCCTTGATTGTTAATTAGTTCTACACCTGTTCTGCTTTCCATTGATTTCTCCTGTGTATTTAAACCCTTAAAGTTTGCCTCTGTTCTTTGTCTTGCAATAATGTTAAGTTGTAAGGAGTTTATGTTTATTCTCTATGTTTATTAAAAGTTATTTTGTTTGTAATGCTTCTTTCTCTGTGAATTTCACTACCGCTAACCTCTGACAAGACCAAGATTTTTTTGAGCCGCCCCCTTTATTGGACCCAGAGCCCAGCCGGCCATCCAACTGGAGCAGTAGCAATGAAGATTTCACATTTGCCACGTTTGTGGAGTGGGTGCTGGTGAACAACAGTACGGCATTCTCATCACCAGCCCCACTCCAGACCCAGAGCCCAGCCAGCCTTCCCCCAAACCCTGCACGGATAAGGAATACTGATCCAAATAAATAATAGATTTTGTAATACTTTAGTCATTACAGGGTTTGGAGGGTTACCATGATCTTTACATTCATTTTGCATTATTCACATTTATTATGAATCTGTATTTAGAAGTTGGGATGAATGGTTATTGATTAGCTAATAGTTAACTATTACTTACTAATTTAATAATCATAGTTTCTTGTTAATAGTTAATAGTAGTTTCTAATAGTTTCTAGTAGTTCTAAAGTGTTACCCAAATTTGTGGGCACAGAACTCATTAAGCTCTTTCAGCCAACAGAATTCCTTTATCTCTTACAGCTACAATCTGGAAGATGTTTGTTTTGGTTAAAATAAACAAAATTCCATTATTGAGCAAGTAGATTTAAAAACTGTAAGTGAAAACACAAGATTACAACACTTTTTTACATGGTAAGTGTATATTTACCTCTATCTGCACACTGCACATGGGTTTTGCAACAGCTGTTTAATAGATTACACATTAAGTCAAAGCAAAACAACATGAAATAGTGAAAATTTGTAAAGCACACTGTGTTACTTGTCACAATGTCACCCTGTTTGGACTTGTTTTCTGTTTTGCACCATTAGTGCCACTAGTGTCGTCATAGTTACTGATTTGATTTATCATCACTGTCAAAAATGTATCAAAAGAACAGAGCCTCTGCTTTAAAAAAAAGAAGTATTCTAGCTTCATACAAATCTTTTTATTTATTTATTTATTTTATTAAGATTTTGAGCAAAAAAACTGAGAAAACCGCATTTTGTTAAAGACTACATCCAGATTGGATTCAACATGATGATCAAAACATAGATGTAGTAGATCGAGCCTAAGTCTAAGTAGATCTTACCGGCACAGTCCTATACCACTTCCTGGGTCGACATTTCATTCAGTAACTTTAGGCAGTTTTGATTTATATGCTGTTTAGTGCTGATGATCGCGGTATTTGCATATGCATATTAAATATGCTATCGCTTGTTTCTGCTGCTTCTTCGTCTGTGTTTTGATCAGGAGATTCAGTACTCTTTCAGAACAACGTATAACACCGTATAACAGTGAAAATTTATCTTCGTGCCTTTAGAACCATGCCAGAAGACCGGACCAAGAAGTGTTAGATATAGTAATTGCGGTGTGATTTTGTTTTCTATCATTGTTCTTTGTATTGATTTTTTTTCTCCATCACCATGGACACTCCCTCGTTCCAGCGATTAAAGGAACGACTGAGCCAGACATTGCCGTGGAGCTGGAGCCTCAGGTGTCTGACTATTGTGCCTTGAGCAGGGAAAACGCTCCCTCGAGGCACATGTGACAGAATTCCTCAACCTAGCACATCAGTCGAGCTTCCCGGACAACTGCTTTTGTTCATTCTTCTTCATAGGACTCAACCTCGAGGGAGCTTTGCCGCATTTGTGGTATCCTGCTGGTATACTGTGAACATTGTTAAGACCCTGAGATATTTTGTTTACATCAATGGTCCTTGTGTATATTCCAGCCCGTTCTCATCCCAAGGCGTCATACAGGTGACGCTTTTGACATTTCGTCTAAATCCGACGCACATGGCATCCTTTAGCGTCAATATGAGACACAGATCCCAAGGCGTCATAACCCTAACCCTACCCCAGACCTAAACCTACCCATAACAGTGCGTGTTATATTGACGCTAAAGGGTGCCATGTGCGTCGTATTTAGACGAAATGTCCTATGGCGTCACCTATATGACGCCATAGGATGAGAATGCGTTGTATATTCTGTCTCTGTCTCTCTGTGTGTAGTTGTGTTTGTGTTTCAGATGGGCGTTACCTCTATTAACCCGTGAAAGACTGTGATTGGTGACTATGCACCTGACCTGGATATAAGGACCGCCCCAAACACTCAAAGAGGCCTCTTTGAGCCTCGTTTACTTTGTGCTGTGTGCCATCATGCTTCGTGTTAATTCTGTTTAATTGTGCTTCTCTTCAACTTTGTTCGTTTCGCCATCATGTAATTGAGTAAGAGTGTCATGCAGTGCCAGAGAGATTGAGATAGTTTTTAGTGAAACTGGGAGTGTTTGATGATTGTAATCATACTTCTGATATTCTCCTTTATCTGTCAATTTCCTGTTTGACTACGGTTTGGATTCTGATTCTAACTTGTCGACCTGATACTTTGTAAATAAGTGTGTAAATATTCTTGTATATACATTTTTACCAGATTAAAGGATGTAGGGGGTTTGATGCCAATTTATTTGTATCTCTTTTTCACTTTGTTTATGGTTAAGGGAGTTAGGTAAGTTAAACTGTATTTTTGTTTTCTTTCTTTTACCTGAGGTCATTTAGGTTCTGAAAAGAAGATTATTTTGTTTGTTATTTTGGCCTTGTCTGACCCTGACGCTAACCCTTCATGGTAAATAAAGATCATTATTCTGGCAGAGATCTCTCTGGTAGTGGGACTTATTCCTTTTCCTGTTACGGCCGGCCGCTAGCGGTCGTAACAACATGCACCAAGGAATCGAGAGATAAAACACGCCTTGAATTAGTAGTGTAATAAACCAATCTGAGGGTTTGGTCAGATTGTTACAGCTAGAGGAATCTACTCTACAAAGCAAGCAGCACCACAAACGTAGAAACAGTAATCTTTTATTAATATAATTCATGCAGTTACCAAACATGTCAGACAAGGTCAGGTTATGGAAGTCCCAAACACAAGTGCTAATCAGCCTGGGCGAACAACACCACGATGGAGCATGCTACAGAGAACACCGCAATAAATAAGCCATACCAAAGAGACCGCCCACGCATTAAATATAATAAAAAGCTATAGCACACACATCACCCCCGGAGGACACTGCACACATTCAAAATGCACGTAACTTCATACCCAAGACGGCCTCAGACTATTACATAAGAATGCAGTTCATCACAACCCTCCCACCCCGTCATGAAAGGGAAATACTGCCAAATTTAAAAATCACACACACACACACACACACGCACACGCACACGCGCACGCACACGCACACGCGCACGCGCACGCGCACACGCACACGCACACGCACACGCACACGCACACACACACGCGCACACGCACACGCACACGCACACGCACACACACAAAATATACAAAAAGTTCTACACTTAACCAGGATACGAGACCCTCCCCCGGGGTCTAGGCTTTGGCGCTGGTTGGTAACGGGAGAAGCCAGACACCAGTCCAGCGCTCGTGAGGCCTCCAAACTCTCTTGCGGAAACGGAGCACCCCTTGCTGAGAAGCCGCGCCGCCCAAGCACCCCTATACCCAGCCTTATCTATCGTTAGCCCGCTAAGCTATCTTCACCGCCGGCAGCCCTAAATAGCATACGAACGGCACCCACCCCCCAACCTTGAGTGCACACCGCTTCTCAGACACAATTCCTTCACTGCTCGTCTTTTTATTCTCGCACTCTCCTTGAAACTCCCGCTAATCACTGTTCCAAAACTCCTGCTCCTTGTGATCCCACTGAGGCAGCACAGCTTCTGGCACCTTGCTTGCTGCCCTTGTAGGTGTGACTGGGGGCACCTCGGATCTGGCCCCTGGCACTACCACCTCGCTCTCTCGACCCGCTGTAGAAGTCTGCAGCCAGGTCTCCTTAGGTGGGATGCCAGCTATCTGTGGGCTCTCTGCACCCTCTTGGATGATAACCTCTGTTACAGAAGAAAGACATGGCTTAAGTCGGTTGAAGTGCACCACTATTTCTGTCCCTGTCTCAACTGGCACAAGTCTATACAGATCTTTGGTTATCCTCTCTGTAACTTTATACGGCCCCTTAAACCTTCATTGTAATTTTGGGCAAAGCCCCCTTGTCCCAACTTTCCCCCGAACCCACACCAATTCTCCTTCAGAGTAGTATTGGAAATTGCTCTGAAGTCATATTCTCCCTTCTGTTTCACAGAGGCTCTTAGCTGATGGCCCTTTACCGCCTCTACCACTGTAGACAATGTCTCCAACAATCTAGACACATTCTCTGAAATGGAAGAGAATCTTTCCCCACCACTCAGGTTAAGCATAACATCCACAGGAAGGACTATCTCTTTCCCAAACACAACTTTGTAGGGTGTAAACCCAGTGCTTGAGTGAACGCTGCTTCTATAGGCCATCATCACATAAGGCAACAATTAGCTTGATTATCATCTACAACAAAGACAACATGGAGGCCAATGTTCTATTAAACCTTTCAACCATCCCATCAGATTGAGGATGATAAGGTGACATTCTAGTCTTATGAATGTTCAGTAACTGGCACACTTCTTTAAATAACCTAGATTCAAAATTTCAGCCCTGATCAGTATGGATTATCCTGGCGGCACCAAAGCGGCGCACCCACTGTTCCACCAACAACTTGGCCACTGTTTCAACTTCCTGATTAGGAAGAGGGAACGCCTCTGTCCATTTGGAAAAGTAATCCCCAATAACTACAATATATTGGTTTTCTTTGGGGGTTTCGGGGAGGGGTCCCAAAATATCCAACGCCACCCGCTCATATGGCCTTAATGCAACCACCGATTGTAGTGGGGCCCGCCACTGTTTCCCCACAGCTTTTCTAGACCCACAATCCACACATTCGCTACACCATCACTTCACGTCCCCAAACCAGCCCAGCCAATAGAAACGGTCTTTCACTTTTGCTTGTAGTTTCTAGGGCTGTAGTCAACCAAAGAAATCCTTAGTCGACCAAAGTCTTGTCCTGCGCAACGATTAGTCGACAAAAAAAAAAAAAAGACGCGATGTTTTGATTGAACATTTTTTAACAATTGTCATAGAGCATTTATAAAACAACAACGAAAAAACATCAAAAATACATAAAACTATAATAATAATACAATTCTTTGAAAATTAAGTGATTTTTTTTTTAACTGCAAAAAGTGAGGAGCACTGTCCTCCTAGGTCTATAGTAGCCTAACAGTCACGATCGCGCACCTGACCACACCACACGTTACAAAAAATATAACTGCTATCTGCCACAATGAAAAATCCTAACAAAAGCTCTCGTTTATACAGGCTGTATATTCTTCTTTACTTTCAAAGCTATGGGTTAACTTTTGTCCAGCCGATCTAGGCGTTTTAAAACAAACACACAAAAAACCCAAAGAGCCTAAAAAACAATCCAAATAATAATAGGCTGGTACGCGGTGTAATAATACGCGGTGCGACGCGCTCTTTTTTTTCCAAGTGCGTCCACGCCGCATCGAGATAAAAACATATAGTATATAAAAGCATAAAAACCGAAACAAGTAGCGTTCTAACTGAATGAATACAGCTAAACTACCTATATCCCTTACTGAGCACGAAGCAGCAGTGCAGCCAGCCACAGGTGCGAACCGAGTGTTCTATGTGTGTGCGCTAAACTGTGGCGCTGTTGCAAAATAGCCTAAATTAAAGCATTTAAAGTTGGGGATAAACCATAGGCTAATTATATTTAGAATACAGTTATATATAACTGCTTATAAAAGGAATAAATATCAAGGAGTAAATCATTGAAAAATTCTTTCTATTGGTAAAAAAATAAATAAAAAATGCAACTGGTCGACCAATAAGAATGTCAGTCGACCAAGACGGCATCGACCGATTAGTCGACTAAACGACTAAAGTTGACAGCCCTAGTAGTTTCTGTATTCCCAAGTGTCCAGCCGTAACATCATTATGCAACTGTCTTAAGATTTCTGCCACCATCGCAGTTGGAATAACGACCTGGACCTGATTTGCGGCATCCGAATTCGATGGGGGAAACCTCACCAACCGGGAGCCCTCCATTTGTAACTGGGACCATACCGGTGCATACTTTTGTAGATTTTGTAGATACTTTTAAAGTAGGTGGTTGCAAACAAGTCCCTCCCTCTTTTTTTAGAGCCATGATCTTTTGCGACTCGCCATCTTCACACTGCGCCCGAGCCAACTCCTCCCCTTCCCCCCTGGGGTTACATTGGTAGACACATTTTATACCGCCGCTATTACAGGCACCCCTCGTGTCTGTGGAGCTGGCTCCGGGGGCCCTGGAGTTGGCAGGTAAGCAGGCAGCCTAGAAAGGGCGTCAGCATTAGCATGCCCTCGTCCAGGGTGGTGAACAATTTTATATTGAAAGCTTGCTAACTGCTTTACCCATCTGGCTAACTGTCCCTCCAAACCCTGGAAATTATGCAGCCACCTCAGGGAATTATGATCTGTTCAAAGGACAAATTCCTTACCCAACAGGTAATGTTTAAAATGCTTGATGAACATGACCATACTTAACAACTCCTTCTTGGTTGTGGCATATTTTCTTTCCTGCTTAGTAAGGGCTCTGCTGGCATATGCTATAACATGTTCACACACCCCCCTCTTCTTGTGACAACACAGCCCCAATGCCCGCATCGCTAGCATCCGTATCTAAAATGAATGTTTTGGAGGGATCAGGATATATAAGAACAGGTCATTAAACTCAGTTTGAGCTGCTCAAAGGCTGTTTGGCATGCCTCTGTCCATTTAAAACGCCTGCCTTTCTCAGTGAGTTGGTGCAGGGGGCGAGCAATCTCAGCAAACCCCTTCACAAACCTCCGATAGTACGAGGCTAAAACCACAAAGCTCCTGACCTCTGTCTGATTTTTGGGCACCGGCCACTGACGCACAGCCTCCACTTTGGCGGGATCTGCTTTCACCCCCTTCGATGAAATGATATGTCCCAAATACTGCACCTGACTGGCAAACAAGTTACACTTAGCGGGCTTGACTTTAAGGTTAGCCTGGCGTAGTTTTCTTAAAACTTCGTCAAGGCGGCCTAAATGTTCCTGAAATGTCCGTCCAAATGTAATGATATCGTCCAAGTACACCAGACACCAGACTACCTAGTCACTGAAGATCTGCCAGCACCAGATCCATCAGTCGCTGAAATGTACTTGGACTCAGGCAAAGACCAAAAGTAAGGACATTAAATAAAATAAAAAGCAGTCTTATCTTTATCCCTAGGATCCAACTCCACCTGCCAGTAACCACTGGCTAAATCGAGAGGGGAGAACCAGCAAGCGTTATTTAGACTGTCAAGGGCATCATCGATCCGTGGCAATGGATACGCATCCTTCCGGGTTACATCGTTTAACTTGCGATAATCCACACAAAAACGGAGGTCGCCGTCATGCTTACGTACCAAAACTACTGGAGCTGCCCATGGACTATAAGAAGGCTGAATCATGTTATTTGCCAACATTTGCTTTACATGGTCAGACACCTCCTGTTGTAAATGGAGGGGAACACGACGGGGTGGCAACTTCACAGGCTTCACATCCCCTGTATCGATCTGATGCAGTGTCAGGTGAGTTCTCCCCAAATCCCCCTCCCCCTCACTAAACACAGACATATTTCTTCGTAACAGCTCAAGAATATCTGTTAAGTCAGATGGAGTCAAATTCTTCTGATGTAACCCAAAATGAGCAATAAGCTTGTTAACAGACCAAAGCTCATTTGGGGCATCCTCATCCTCGCCCATGCCCAAATGTTCAGCCCTACAACCCACCTCAATGTCAGTAAAGTTGTAAAGTTCCCAACCTCATACCCCCCTTTAATGTAAGGGCATCTTTAGTTTCATTAATCACTCGTACTGGCAGTCTACCCCACTCTACAGACCACTCGAGCGATCATTACATCACATTTGTTTGATAATGTGTCTGATGGTTCCAACACACCCTCACAACAGGCCATGAAGGAATTATCCAACTTTCCAGCAATGATTGCCTCACTACGTGGGGGAATTACAGTGTCTTCCAAGACGATCACAGTCCGGGGTTTATCAATATCTGCCGGAATAATCAGGGGAAACATTTTACCCATTATTCGACACTCTTTCTTACCAAAATCCATAACGACCCCATATTTACTCAAAAAGTCAAAACCCAAAAGAATATCCTGGGAAGGCACATCAGCTACCAAAAACTCCCCAATTAATGCCAATGAATCAAACTGGCAGACTGTTTGCCATTTTCCCCAAATCCCCATCAAGCCATTAGCTGCAGACACATCACCATGATGTCCAGACAGTTCTGTTCCCCCCTTAGTGATTTCAAGCCAAAGTTGTTTTGGTATTACTGATAATGTTGCCCCACTATCTACCAAGAGAAGGGAGTCTGACGCACCTATTTTGGCTCCAATGTATCCATAGCCACCCTGGTTGCTTGCAGAGGATGTACCAACTCGCCGGGGGGCAGGCAGCGGGCCTACAGTGCCTGCCCCCTGTAGTTTCCCTGCAAATATGGGCAATCTCATTTTATGTGTCTTGTACACCCACACTCCCAACAACCACCCCCCGCCCCTCTGACTCAATCTACAACCCCTGTGAACCACTGTTCCTGGGCTCTCGTGCAGGTTCCCTGGAAAATTGAGTGGGAGTAGAGTTTACCATAGACTGTTGAATGTTTCTCACTGTTGTACGAAGAGATTTTACTTTCTGCCTCAATTCCTCCACCATTCCTAACATCATTTGCATTTGTTCATCGCTTTTGGATTTATTCTCCACCACTCCCCTGTAACAACAATCAGATGGCCAAATTCCGCCAGTTGATGAAATTAACTAGATTCTAATTATACAAACAAAGCCTCCATTCTTCCATTCAGAGACCAGAACACAGAGAACATGTTTTGGGACTTTTAAATAAGTTAATGATCTTCTAACTAAGATAAAGAAGTGTTCTGTCACATTGACATGTGACAAAGGCCGCCACTCGATCTAGAGATCCCGTGGGGATCCTCGCATGGCCGGAGGGGTGACACCTCACAAGATGGACATTGTCTCAACAAACAATCAACCACTATCCTGATGTTAAACTCATCAACTCAAAAGAGTGCGTACATACATGCACATACATATAGGATTCCCCGGAAAGGAAGAGAGTGGGGGAATGGAGCACGAGTTCACCCCCACTGTTGAACGCTCAACGAACTCTGCATACACACACACACAGAGACAATCCTTTTGTGACAATCGTTCATGCTTTAAATTTATGAAAAGTTTTTCTTGTTGTGTTTTATTATTCCCATGTAACCAATCCTATAATCATGATCTTTATGGTATGTAATCAACCCTGATATGCGCTAATCACGAAGAAACCTGTATCTTTGCCTCGCTAGCTTACAATTATACCATGCGTGGTATTATTGTAATCAGAGAAATCTAATGGTACTGAATTCTTGACCCAAAGTGCAACATTAGGCATTCTTTTATTAAATACCCGTTTAGAAGTGTATTTCGACTTAGTTTTATCTTCTCTGCACATTGCCCGGAGGACGTGTATTTTGCAAACATAGAAGGTTGCCGCCACGCCTCCTCCCAAACGATTGGACCAGGCGCGCAAGAAAGGCGTGCCTCTAGCTCCTTCAAAACATGGAGCGTCCCGTCTGTTCGTTGCAAGTTTCTACGCCAGAGAGAGTTACAACTTTCCTGAACTCCAGCCGGAGTTCCTCTTCTTATTCGTCGTTTTTCTACTTTGTTTTAATCTAAGTTTCTTTCTTTTTGATCTACCTCAGTTTGATAATTTTCCTTCGTTCAGTGTATTCACGAACGAAACGAGTTTGAGATTAGTCATCTCTTTTACGGGCCGCAGCTGAAGCAATCGCAAACATCTGCCTCCTACCGGAAGACGCTCCAGACACTCCGACCAAGCTGCCTTTATAAACACAACTGCACAAAAGGGGCCTAAAACGCAAGTAACGTACAATCTAAATTCAAGTGCTGTTTTAAGGTTGTTTAGAGCTTACTAAGCCTTTGGGTCTCGTGTTGAATTGTTTTGAACTGTTCTCTCTCTCTCTCTCTCTCTCTCTCTCTCTCTCTCTCTCTCTCTCTCTCTCTCTCTCTCTCTCTCTCTCTCTCTCTCTCTCTCTCTCTCTCTCTCTCTCTCTCTCTCTCTCTCTCTCTCTCTGTGCGCATGTGCGAGCGAAGGTGAGAGTGTGGAGTGTGGAGTGCGTGGTGAGTGCGAGCTGTGTTTGTGCCCGCTGTGGCTTCTTTTTTCAAACTTCTTTTTTATGTTGTAGGTGGTTTTCTGTGTGTGTTTTTTTTTTTTGGTTAAATTTGTATGTGTTGCAATTGGGTGATACATTTGGTTTAAGGGCGTTTTACGCCGGTGTTCTTGTGCACCATGGCGGCTCACACAGGTGGAGTTTTAGATTCCCTCACGCGTCGGCATGGAGTTAAAATCGTGGCGGCGGGTAGTGCAGAGGAATGTAGTTTAGCTGTTGGAAATGTGATTGGGCATGCATGTGTTTTGGCTGCTTCAAAGATGAACAATGCAATTGTACTTTTTTTGAGCACGGTGGAAAAGGCAAATGAGGTAGTAGAAAAGGGCATTGAATTGCGGGGTTCATTTGCATCTGTACTCCCTCTGTCTACACCAGCTAAAAAGGTGACATTGTCAAATGTTCCACCTTTTATCAAGGATGAGGTGTTAGCAAGAGAACTTTCACGTTTTGGTAAACTTGTTTCACCTGTTAAAAAGATCGCAATCGGTAGTAAGTCCGAACTGTTGAAACATGTCGTTTCCTTTAGAAGGTTTACTTACATGGTGTTAAACAATGGGAATGAACTTGATCTGAATTTGAAATTCAGAATAGATGATTTTGATTATACAGTGTTTGTGTCGACTGACTCTATGAGGTGTTTTGGATGTGGAAAGACGGGTCATCAGATTCGTGCGTGTCCGACCGGTAACGTGAACGCGAATGTCAATAAACCGGGGCCTTCGGGTGTAACGTTACAGCGTGAAGTGGTTCATTCTAAAGAGGCTGATAAATCAAGTTCAACTGATGATGGGGTTAATCAGGAGTCTGCAGTCGAAATGAGAAATGAAAAAAATGTTGTTGAAGAACAAGTTATTGGACCGTTAGATTCGGTGGAAAATGAATCTAATGAGAATAGTGAAAAATCGGTTCCAGTGAGTCAGATACATGACGTTGATTCTGCCACTGAAAGTCCAAATAAGGAGGATAATGTTTTATTGATGGAAGTAGATCAAAGCTTGTTTAAAACACCTCTGAAAAGGAAGATGAGAAGCAAGTGTATTATTAGTAAACAAGTAAGAAAAACAAAAGCACAGGCCAGTGAAACTGGTGCTGAAAGTGAGAGCGACTCTTCTGATTCCATTGCCTCAACTTGTTCTCAGAGTGACTGGCCATGTCACGACTGTAGCACTGATAAAGTCAAGGTCTTTTTAAAAGTGACAAAAAATCTAAGAGGTGTACAAGTCGTTGATTACTTTCCAAATCTTAAAAGATTTGTTGAAGTGACTAAGAGTTCAATGAATGATGGATGTTTCTTAGATAAAGAAGTGTATCGTCTTAAAAAATTTGTCACCAAAGTTCAGAATCAACTGAGTAATGGCGATAATGAAGCCTAATTTAGTGATGCATGGGACCTGTCTCTTACTTAGTTTTTTATGGATAATCTTATTCCAGACTATGGGTGAATTTCGCATTGCCTCATTAAATGTGAATGGAGCCAGAGATGTTAGGAAGAGATTGGAAATATATGAGGTAGTGAGACAGAAGAAAATTGATGTCTTTTTTATGCAAGAGACCCATAGTGATGATAGAAATGCTGTAGAATGGCTCAAAGAATGGAATGGTTTATCTTTTTTAAGCCATAATACTTCTCTTAGTGGTGGAGTTGGTATTCTATTTGAAAAGAATTTTGTTCCCAGTTCAGTTAAAATGGAGGAGATTATTAAAGGAAGAATTTTAAAAGTGATTGCGAACTTTGAAAATTATGTATTTATTTTTATATGTATTTATTCCCCAAGTCAACCTATACAAAGAATGTGTTTTTTAGATACTCTTTGTAAAACTTTGGAAGAATGTAAAGGGGAAGAGTACTTGTTTTTGGGGGGTGATTTTAACTGTGCTGTAAGCAGCTTAGACAGAAATCATATTGAGCCACATATGCCATCACGCAGGAGACTCATTCAAATGATTGAAACGCATGATTTAAGTGATGTTTGGAGAAATTTTAACAAAGATGTCAGACAATATACTTGGGTGCATGCTCGTGATAACTTGTTATCATTAGCAAGGTTAGACAAGTTATATGTTTTTAAACATCATCTTAATATTTTTAAAAGATGTTTTATTTCTCCAGTTGGTATTTCAGATCACAGTTTAATAGGATATGAAGTCTCTATGAATTCTGTTAAGCCAAATAGTGCATATTGGCATCTTAATACCACTCTTTTAGAGGATAGTCGTTTCAAAGAAATTTTAGACTGTTTTTGGATTAATTTTAGAAGGGAAAAGAGTGATTTTCAATCTTTAAAGAACTGGTGGGAGTTTGGAAAAATCAGAATAAAACAACTATGTCAACAATACACCCTGAATGTCACTAAAGATTTGACTAGATCTGTTCAGATTTTAGAAGCTGAAGTTTTAAGACTTCAAAGTTCAACACAAACTGGGAATCAAGACCTTATTGATGATTTTAAACACAAAAAATCTGCTTTATCTGATCTGCTGGGGTTAAAAGCACAAGGAGCATTAATAAGATCACGGTTTCAAAACTCAAATGAGATGGATGCTCCATCCAAATTTTTCTTTGGGTTAGAAAGGAAAAATGGGCAACGACGTTTTATTAATGTTTTACAATCTGAGAGTGGGGTTTTACTTTCAGATCCAATTGAAATGCGTATAAGAGCAGTTCATTTTTATGAAAAGTTGTATAAAAATGAGTCCAAAGAAGATCAGTGTATAGAACAATCTTTTTTTAGAGACTTACCTCAGATTTCTGGAAAATCTAATGAAGATCTTAATAAACCCATAACATTGGAAGAGTTGTTTAAAAATCTTCAAAATATGCAATGTGGTCGAGTTCCTGGAATAGATGGACTTCCAATTGAGTTTTATAAGTCTTATTGGAATATAATAGGTGAAGATTTATTGGAAGTTTTGAATATTAGTTTATCTGAAGGATGTCTGCCTTTAAGCTGTCGAAGAGCAGTTCTCACTCTTTTACCAAAAAAAGGTGATCTAACTCAAATAACCAGTTGGCGACCTGTCTCTTTGTTGTGTTGCGATTATAAAATACTTTCGAAGGTGTTAGCAACAAGACTTGGAAAGGTTTTAGAAGAGGTTATACATCCAGATCAGTCTTACTGCATCCCTGGCAGATCAATATTTGATAATATCTCTTTAGTCAGAGACACTTTTGAAGTAGTTAAAATGTTTGGTTTAAATGCAGGCTTGATTTCGATCGATCAAGAGAAAGCTTTTGATCGTGTTGAACATGATTATTTATGGAAAGTTTTTAGGGCTTTCGGTTTTAATTCTAATTTTAGTGATAAAATCAAAACTCTGTATAATGACATTGAGGGTGTGTTGAAGTTTAATGGTGGCTTATGCGCTCCTTTTAAGGTTAATCGTGGGATCAGACAAGGTTGTTCTCTGTCCGGAATGCTGTATGCACTGGCAATAGAACCTTTCTTACATAAATTAAGAAAAGAACTGGTTGGTTTAGAATTTCCAAAATGTGATCATCCAATTAAGTTATCAGCGTATGCTGATGACATTGTTGTAATGATTGAAGGCCATAAAGACATACAAAGTTTAATAAGAATAGCCAATGATTTTGAATCTATTTCTTCTGCAAAAATCAATTGGAAAAAAAGTGATGCAGTGTTGTTGGGAAAGTGGAAAAAAAAACCAATGCCAGATTTACCAGGTGGTTTAATATGGAATGAAAATGGTTTTAAATATCTGGGGGTGCATCTAGGTGATGACGTTACTGTGCAGAAGAACTGGGAAGGAGTAATTGAGAAGATAAAAGGACGGTTGGATAAGTGGAAGTGGCTGAAATCAACTATGTCTTATAGAGGAAGGGTGATTATAATAAATAATTTGGTGGCATCTTTTTTGTGGCATCGGTTGGCTTGTGTCGATCCACCAACATATTTGTTGGCAAAGATACAATCAATTCTGGTCGATTTCTTTTGGGATAATTTACATTGGGTAATACAGAATATTTTGTATTTACCAAAAGAGGAAGGTGGACAAGGACTGGTCCATCTGCAAAGCAGAATTGCTGCCTTTCGGATGAAGTTTTTGCAGAGTTTTTTAATAAGCTCAGAAAATGCAAGTTGGAGAACAGTAACCAGTCTTATTTTGAAATCCGTTAAAGAGATGAACCTTGACAAATGTTTGTTTTTAATGGATCCTAAAAAGATTGACACTTCATGTTTACCTGTTTTTTATAAAAATCTTTTTAAAGTTTGGGGTTGTTTTGATGTAAAGAAATCTGAAAATGTAAATTCCTTATTTTGGTTGTTGGAAGAACCTCTGATAAATGGTGCGAGACTGGATGTAATGAGCACAAGCAGCACTTTTACTGAACTACTTATTCAAGCTGGAATCACAACTTTGAAAAGACTTGTACCTTTGGTTGGGGCTGAGTTTGCTAATGCTGAGGAAGTGACTGCTTGTTTGAAGATGAAATCTGTTCGGACAATGACTCAAATAGTACAGAGGTTGCGATCTGTTCTTACATCCGAGGAATTGAATACACTCAAGGATTATTGTGAAGGACTTATTTTCCTAATGAGTTGGATCCTTTTCCTAAAATTGTCATATCCCCCAGTTTAAATGATCATGTTGGAATTTTTCTACAATTGAAGAGTATGTGTTTAGTTTTTAATGATGTTAATGGAAAACAGCTATATAAGGCATGTGTAAAGTTTTTCAAGAAAAAAGGTTTGCATCAAAAAATTGACACACCTTGGCGTGATGTTTTGAGTTTGGATGAAAGTGTTGGACCAGAGTGGAGAGCGTTCTATAAGCCACCATTAACTAAAAAAACAGCTGACATTCATTGGAGGGTTTTACATTGAACAATCCCAGTCAATGCTTTCGTCTCTGTTTTGAATTCTGATTCAAGTCATGATTGTCCATTTTGTTCTAAAAGAGAGACTGTTTTCCACTGTTTTGCCTATTGTTTTAGGCTAAAGCCGTTGTTTGAAATGTTAAAAATAGTTTTTAATTGTTTTAATGAAGTGTTTTCTGTGCAGTTTTTTATTTGTGGTGTTAAGTATGTGAGAAGTAGAAGTGGTGAATGTCAGCTGTTGAACTTTGTACTTGGAAAAGCAAAAATGGCCATATACATTAGTAGGAGGAATCATATAGAACAAAGGAATGATAGTGATGTTGTACGGGTGTTTAAAGTAATGGTCAAGTCTAGAATTGTTGTTGATTTTCGATTTTATAAAGTAATGAATAATTTATTGAAGTTTGAATCTATATGGTGTTACAAAGAAGCCTTGTGTTCAGTTGTAAACGGAGAGTTGTGTTTTGCTTTAACGTTGTAAAAATGTATTTACTGTGAAAAAATGTTTTAATGGTTGGTAATTTATTGTAATAAAAGTAATTTTGAAAAATCAAAAATCTCTCTCTCTCTCTCTCTCTCTCTCTCTCTCTCTCTCTCTCTCTCTCTCTCTCTCTCTCTCTCTCTCTCTCTCTCTCTCTCTCTCTCTCTCTCTCTCTCTCTCTCTCTCTCTCTCTCTCTCTCTCTCTCTCTCTCTCTCTCTCTCTCTCTCTCTGTGTTTGTGCGCATGTGCGGAGTGAGTGTTTGGAGCGTTTGAGCGTGGAGGGTGTGAGATCCGAGTGATTAATTTCTACTTTCTCTTCCTTTTTTCTTTTTTTTTCTTTCTTTGGTGTGTGTTATGGTTTTGTTTTTCTTGGTTGGTGGTGCTTAGTGTTCGTGTTTGTTGGTGAGGTGGTTATTCGCTGGGCTCTCTGCTCCCAGTGTTTGTACTGGGAGCATGGTGACTCCAGGTGTGCAGAGTCTCGGGTTTTTAACGAGACGGCATGCGGTAAAAATTGATTCAGTTTTTGGTGTCGAAGAATGTGGTTTAGCTATAGGTACGTTAATTGGATGTGAGAATATTTTGTCGGCATCGCGGATGAATGGTGCGGTTGTTGTTTTCGTTAAGACAATTGAATTGGCGAATCAATTGGTGGAGACTGGTGTTGATATTCGTGGCATTTTTGCGCAGGTGCTTCCTCTCTCCACACCTTCGAAAAGGGTAACATTATCTAACGTACCACCCTTTATTAAGAACGAGGTTTTGGTAGAGATGCTTTCCAGATATGGGAAATTGGTGTCAACAATAAAGATGATCCCAATTGGGGGAAAGTCTTCTCTACTAAAACATGTGGTGTCGTTTAGACGTTATGTCTATATGATTCTAAAAGATAATGTCGAAGATGTGGATTTAACTTTAAATTTTCGTTACGAAGATTTTAATTATGTTATTTTTGCCACAACGAACACAATGAAATGTTTTGGTTGTGGAGAAAATGGACACCTTGCACGCGATTGCCCAAGAAAAGGGGATAAAACAAATGATAAAAGCGCTGAGATAATTGACACAATCTCTACGAGTACAAGTGCTAGTGAAGTACAGACCGTTACTCCCGCTGTGGATGCGGAAAGGCCGGGAACAAGTGCAGCTTGTGCACCCGCTGCATTGGTTGCGGGGGAAAATACAAATAAGACGACAACAGGTGAATCGTTTGAAAGTGTAAAAGTAGCGGTCGCTGAAGACCAGGAGAATGAAAGTCTCGCAGAGATTGGTCAGATAACGGCTGCTCGAAGGAATGATTCGGAGGGTAGAAGTAGTGAGGCTGAATCTGGCGAGCAGAGCGAGATGAATGTGGATGTTGAGGGTTCTGTGTTTGAAATGGAGGATTATTCATTTAAAGCACCTCAAAAAAGAAAGTCGAAGAAAGGCCATATTAGTAAAGCGACTAAAAGACTTGATGTTCGGGAGGCGAGCCATACAGATACAGAAAGTGACAGTGAAGTCTCAGTATGCAGCATCACAGGTAGCTTACCGCAGAGTGGATTCTCTAGCCGAGTTTACAGTGTGGACGACATCAAACAGTTTTTAAAAGTGACGAAAAATGTAAGGAGAGTCAAAATTGGAGAGTTTTTTCCTGATATATTGCAATTTATTGAGAAGGCAAAAACTTTCAGGAGTGAGAACTGTTTCACCGACCAAGAAGGTTATCGGTTAAAAAAGATACTTACCAGACTAAAAGCTCAATCAGAATTTAGTGAAAATAGTCAAAATGGTTAAGGGTCGTTTTTCTACTTTGTGTTTATTTTCTTTGTTATGGTGGGATGTGTCTCTTTTTCTATTTATGGGAGTGGTACATTTTGCTTCTTTAAATATTAATGGAGCAAGAGATAGTAGGAAAAGAGCACAGTTGTTTGAGATAATGACACAGAAGAAGATTGATGTTTTATTTACGCAAGAAACCCACAGTGATTTATCAAATGCTTCAGATTGGGCGATGGAGTTTGATGGGTTTTCTGTTTTAAGTCATTCTACCTCGCTTAGCGGTGGGGTTGCTATTTTGTTTTCAAAAAGTTTTATACCGCTATCCTATAAAGTCGATGAAATAATTAAAGGTAGACTTTTAAAAGTCAAAGCTTCTTATGGGAACAATTTTTCTTTTGAGCTAATTTGTGTTTATGCTCCAAACGCTGCAATTGAAAGAATGTTATTCTTAAATACTCTGTGCAAAGTTTTAAAGGATTGTGATTTAGAAAGTTTTTTATTATTGGGGGGAGATTTTAATTGTACTGAAAATGTTTTAGATAGGAATCATGTGGAGCCACATATGCAGTCACGAAGGAGGTTAGTTCAGTTAATGAAATCCCATGATATTATTGATATCTGGAGGAACTGTCATTATACACAAAGGCAATATACTTGGGTACATGCATATGAAAATAAGTTATCATTGGCAAGATTAGATCGATTTTATAGTTTCAAGCATCAATTGAATTTTAAGGATTGTTCAATATGTCCAGTTGGATTTTCTGACCACAGTTTGGTCAAATGTGAGATTTTTGTTGATTGTGTAAAACCGAAAAGTGCCTATTGGTGTTTTAATAATACTTTGTTATGTGATAAACATTTTTTTGATGTTTTTAAGTTTTTTTGGGTAAATGTACGATCCATGAAGTCTTCTTTCCAAACCTTACAGCAGTGGTGGGAGTTTGTAAAAGCCCAAATTAAACAACTTTGTCAACAATATACTCTCAACGTCACACGAGTTAAATTTGAGTCCATAAAAAAATTAGAAGAGGATTTAGTTAAGCTTCAAGAGCTTTTTGAGTTGACAAAAGATAGTAGTTATTCAGAGTCTTTTAAGAAAAAGAAAGCTTCTTTGACTGAATTATTGGATTTAACTACACAAGGTGCTATCGTAAGATCACGTTTTCTGAGTATTGAATCTATGGATGCATCTTCAAAATTCTTTTTTAATATGGAGAGGAAAAATGGTCAAAATAGATTTATTCCAGCTCTACGCTCAGAAACGGGAGTCCTTTTGCTCAATCCTTTGGAGATTCGGAAGAGAGCGGTAACTTTTTATGAGGATTTATATAAGAGTGAGTTGCTGGGTTCGCAAGACCTGAATAATGTTTTTCTTGAAAATATGCCGCAGGTATCCGAACAGGCAAATACTGGAATTAACAAAGCACTGTCGATGGAGGAACTGGAAAGAGCTCTTAAAAGTATGGAAAACGGAAAAACGCCTGGAATTGATGGCATTTCAGTAGATTTTTATAAAGTTTTTTGGGCAGAGGTAGGTCCAGATCTACTGGAAGTTCTTAATCAGAGTTTAATTGATGGGCAGTTGCCGAAAAGTTGCCGTAGAGCCATCATTACTTTACTCCCGAAAAAGGGGGATTTAAGTGAGATTAGGAACTGGAGGCCTGTGAGCTTGTTATGCAACGACTACAAAATTTTTTTTTGAAAGCTTTGGCGAAAAGATTAGGAGAAGTTTTAGACCAAATCATTCATTCAGACCAGACATATTGTGTGCCTGGTAGGAGAATCTGTGATAATATTTCTTTTATAAGAGATATTTTGGATAATGGCAAAAAGTTTTCAGATTTTGGTTTAATTTCAGTCGATCAAGAAAAAGCTTTCGATAGAGTCGAGCACAGTTATTTGTGGAATGTTTTTAAAGCTTTCGGTTTTAGTCCTAATTTTATATTGATGATTAAAGCTCTGTATTGTGACGTTGAGAGTATTTTGAAAATAAATGGTGACTTATGCTCTCCTTTTAAGGTTTTAAGAGGGGTTAGACAAGGCTGCGCACTATCTGGCATGCTTTACACGTTAGCCTTAGAACCTCTTTTAAATAAGTTAAGAATAGAGATGTCAGGTGTGGATATGCCAAATTCCACCTATACTGTTAAACTATCATCTTATGCTGATGATGTGGTGGTTCTAATTAAAGATCAAAATGATGTGAACATGATGTTTCGATTATTGGAAAAGTTTAAAGGTGTTTCTTCTGCGAAGGTAAATTGGCAAAAAAGTGAAGCCATAAGTGTTGGGAGCTGGTTACGTGGTGAGCCCGTTCTTCCAGCTGGTCTGAAATGGACCAGGGATGGTTTTAAATATTTGGGAGTTTTCTTGGGAAGTGAGAATGTTATTAGGAAAAATTTTGACGATGTTATTGAAAAAGTAGAAGGGCGCCTAAATAAGTGGAAGTTTTTACTTCCGAAAATGTCTTATAAGGGGCGAATATTGATTATTAACAATTTAATTGCCTCCGCTCTCTGGCATCGTCTGACGTGTGTAGACCCCCCAGCAGACTTTCTGAGAAAGCTTCAGTCGATTTTAATAGACTTCTTCTGGGACAAGCTGCATTGGGTGCCAAAACATGTGTTGTACCTTTCCAAGGATGAAGGAGGTCATGGACTAGTACATTTGCAGAGTCGAATTGCAGCTTTCAGGATACAATTCATACAAAGACTTTTAAAAGACTCAGAGAATGCAAACTGGAAGATTGTAGCTTTCTCTTTATTGAGAGAGTTTGAAGGACTGGGGCTGGACAAAGCCTTATTTTGGATGGATCCTCATAAGTTAAACCTCTCCAAGCTTCCGGTTTTTTATCGAAATCTTTTTAAAGTCTGGGCTTTGTTTGAAGTACCAAAGAGAAGGACTGCAAAATCTTTGCATTGGTTGTTGCAAGAGCCTTTAATTTGTGGCTCACGTCTGGATCTGTCCAATGAACTGGGTTACGCTGTGACAAAAGAGAATCTTCTCAACTCTGGAATTGTAACTATTGGACATGTACAACGGACAGCCGGAGCTGATTTTAAAGATGTGATTTCAATGGCTGGACAGCTGGGGGTGAGATCTACTCGTTTGGTTGCCAGAGTTCTTGCTATATGGAGGTCAGCACTTTCGGAAACTGAGTTGAAAATGTTAAAAGAGTATTCTTTGGGGTTTATTAATCCGGATTTTTGTGATCCTTTTCCCAATTTGTATTTAACTCCCTTTATGGGTGATTGTGAGTGCTCTTTTTTAAAAAAAGTTAAAGTTTTGATTGTTATTGGCATGGAATGTACATCTGGAAAAGACTGTTATCAAATTTGTGTCAAGGTGTTTAATAAGAATGCTTTGGATAAAAGAATAGACACCCCATGGCGTAAGGTACTTCAGTTAGAGGAGGATGAGAGACCTGAGTGGAGAGTGCTTTATAAGTCACCATTGCCTAAGAGAGTTGGGGATTTGCAATGGAGATTGCTATATGGGGCTATTGCTGTGAATGCATTTGTTTCTGTAATTAATCCTGACATTGAGCAGAATTGTCCTTTTTGTTTACAAAGGGAAACTGTCTTCCATGCATTCATGCAATGTTCAAGGCTGGAACCTTTATTTATTGTTTTAAATGATGTTTTTAAATGTTTTAATGAGAGTTTTTCAATGAAGTTGTTCATTTGTGGTTTCAAATATTCCCAGAGCCGAAAGTATCAATGTCAAGTGTTTAATTTTATAATAGGTCAGGCAAAAATGGCGATTTACATCACAAGAAAGGAGAAAGTGGTTCAAGGTGTATGTAATAGTTTAGCGTTTGTGTTTGGTAATTCGGTGAAGTCTAGAATCTTAATAGACTTTAATTATTACAAAGCAATGGATGACCTAGTAACGTTTGAACTAAGTTGGTGTTGTAAAGGGATATTGTATGAAATTGTTAATGATAAATTAATTTTTTTAATATAAGATCAAGTTTGCGGGTCTTTTAGTGATTGATGCTTGATTCAAATGTTGATTGAATGGATTGTTATTGTAATAAAGGTGTTTAAAAATCAAAATCTCTCTCTCTCTCTCTCTCTCTCTCTCTCTCTCTCTCTCTCTCTCTCTCTGTGCATGCTGGGAGCGTTTGGGTGAGGGTTCTCACGAGGGGAGGGTGATCGTGTGCTTGTTTCAAACTTTTTCTTAACTTTGTTTCAAGTTTCCTGAGTAAACGTATTTTTTTGTAGTGATAAGAGTATTTTTGAGGATCAGATTGGGAGCGGGATGGCGTCCCTTACGCCACCTGTCTCCCTCCGCCATGGAGTCAGGTGTGTGACGGCAAACGGGGTGAATGTGGAGGAAGTGCTACTCGCAGTTGGACAGGAGATCGGCTCTTAAAACATTTCATCTGCCTCGCGAATGAATAAAGCGGTGGTTGTGTTTTTAAAAGAAGAGAACCAAGTGAATCATCTTATAAGCAGCGGAATAGTGGTAAGTGGAGACTTTGTTACTGTTTTGCCGCTGGTTGCTCCAACTATTAAGGTGACCGTGTCAAACATACCTCCTTTCATCCAGAGTAATGAGATAGAACGAGAGCTTTTGCGATATGGTAAGTTAGCTAGTGCAATTAAAACCGTTCCTCTCGGATGTAGAAATGAAGCGCTAAAACACGTAATGTCGTTTAGAAGACAGGTTTTTATGTTTCTGAATGAACAGGAGTTAGATGTGTCTTTTAAAGTTTGGCATGAAGGAAGAGCGTATATGGTTTATGCAAATACTGGGAATATGAAATGTTTTGAGTGTGGAGATGTTGGGCATAAGCGTTTAGCATGCCCACATAAAGCTCAAGCTGCTGAGGAAGCCGCTAGACACGCTGATGAGGCCGTTGGTCCTGTGAATGATCCTGGGAACGTGCAGTCTGTTGATGAGGAAGAGGATGAGCCTCGGGGAGCTGAGGAAGCTGTTGTTGAGGAAGATGAGTCTCAGGGAGCTGAGGAAACTGTTGTTGAGGAAGATGAGTCTCAGGGAGCTGAGGAAACTGTTGTTGAGGAAGATGAGTCTCAGGGAGCTGAGGAAACTGTTGTTGTAGAGGAAAATGAGATCCAGGGAGCTGAGGAAACTGTTGAATTAAATGAAGGAAATGACAACCAAACTGAGGGAAGTGGGATTGTGAATAATGAAATAACAGAAATGGTGGTAAACAATATAAGGAGTGAAGATAGGGAAACTGTTGCAAGTAGTGGAGGAAATGTTGTTGATAGTGGGAATATTGGTGATGCGGAAATGAGAGATGAAGATGCACTTTCTGAGTTTTCAGACATTGGGTCACAAGTGATAGAAGACACATACTCTTTAGAGGAAATTAATGACTTTCTGGATATAACATTTGGTAAAGTTGTAGAAGTTGAAGATTTTTTTCCAGATGTGGACAAATTTATAAATTCAGTGTTGTTCCTGCAAAAAAACAGTGAGCTATGAAGTTTTGGACAAAAAGAAAAGATTCAGGCTGAAAAAGATGGTAACGAAATTGAGGAGAAGGAAAGTGAAAGTTTAAAAACAATTTAGATATGAATAAATCACAAGTGGTGTTCTTTACTCTGTGCTCTTTCTTCTCAGTTTCTGTCTTTTTCTTATTTCTCTATATGGATGTGTGGAGAGTGGGCTCATTAAATATTAATGGGGGTAGGGACAAGAATAAATTAGTACAGATTTCAGAATTTGTAAGAATTGAAAAGGTTAATGTTTGTTTTTTACAAGAGACGCATACAGACACTGATAATGAGGTCGAATGGGGGTTATGGTGGAAAGGAAAATTTGCCTTGAGTCATGACACAAGAAATAGTGCTGGGGTAGCTATTTTATTTTCTAAAAATGTGAATATTGTAAAGGTAGAAGAAATTGTGAAAGGAAGATTGCTTTTAACACAAATTGAGTATAATGGAATAGAGTTTGTATTTGTTAATGTTTATGCTCCTAATAATGGTCCAGAGAGGCTGATATTCTTTATGGAATTAAGAAAAGTGATAAAAAAATATGATGATAATGTTTGTCTAATACTTGGAGGTGATTGGAATTGTACAATTGACTTTGTTGTTGATAGAAATGGAGAAGAGCCTCATAGTAAGTCAAGTGATGCATTAAAAAAAGTTATCAATGAATTTCAGTTAACAGATGTATGGAGAACGAGGAATGAAGGAGTAAAGCAGTATACATGGCTAAGAGTGGTTGATAATAGAATTAGTGGAGCGAGATTGGATAGATTTTATTTTAAAAAGACGTGGAAAAACAAGGTGATGAATACTTTTATTAGACCTAATGGTTTTTCAGACCATCATATGGTCATATTAGATGTTAATTTGGAAAAAACACCCAGATCTAATTATTACTGGATTTTTAACATTAAGTTATTACAGGATGTCTCTTTTTGTGAAAAGTTTAAAGTGTTTTGGGATATTTGGAAATTGAAGAAAAATTCATTTGAAAACCTAAGCCAATGGTGGGATGTGGGCAAGACAAATATAAAAATGTTTTGTCAAAACTACGCTTTCCACTCATCAATTATACTGAAAGCAACAGTGAAAGCTTTACAAAGTGACATTGAATTTGTTGAAAGACAAGTTGCAAATAATATTGAAGATGTACAGTGTCTTGGGTTAAATAAGAAAAGACAAGAGCTGAGCTCTCTTCTACATGAGCAAGCAAAAGGATCATTGATAAGGTCAAGATACTGTTCTATAAAAGAAATGGATGCTCCAAGTGCTTTCTTTTTTAATCTGGAAAGAAAACATGTCCAACAAAAGTTGATGTGCCATCTTCGTCGTTCGGACGGATCAGTGACATCAGATCCTACAGAAATGAGGAGACTGGCTGGAGACTTTTATAAACTATTGTATACAGCTGAGAGTTGTGACATTGACTGCACTAAAGACTTGCTTAAAGAGTTACCTCAGCTGAGAGAAGAACAGAAACAAGAGCTAGACGATGTAATCACTTTTCATGAGGTCACAGAGGCGATGAGGCAACTATCTAAAGGCAGATCGCCGGGAATTGATGGATTGCCGGTGGAATTTTATCAACAATTCTGGGACCTAATAGGACCAGACCTATATGAAGTGATTTTAGAATGCATCAAAAATAATTCACTTCCAATAAGCTGTCGTCGAGCAGTTTTGTCGTTGCTTCCAAAAAAAGGAGACCTTGGACTTTTAAAAAACTGGAGACCGGTAGCACTGCTGTGTCTGGACTATAAGATTGTTTCGAAGGTTTTAGCAAATAGACTTAAACACTGTCTAGATTTGTTGATCAAAAATGACCAAACATATTGTATTCCTAAGAGATCTATTATAGACAGTCTTTTTTTAGTGAGAGATATAATTGAATTTAATCAGAATATTAAGAATGATTTAGGAGTGTTGTCATTGGACCAAGAAAAGGCGTTCGATCGTGTTGATCATGAATATCTATTTAAAGTGTTAAAGGGTTATGGATTTGGGGATGTTTTTATTTCATATATTAAGTTGTTGTATTCTAATGTTTATGTGATGGTGAAAGTAGGGGGTGGTTTAAGTGCTCCAATACCCGTGACAAGAGGCATAAGGCAAGGTTGTCCAATTTCTGGACAACTATATAGCCTAATTATCGAAACTCTATTATGTAGGTTGAGGAAGAATTTAAATGGAACTTTAATCCCTCATGGTAATGGTCATTCTAAGGTGGTTTTATCAGCCTATGCAGATGACATTACAGTTTTTATTACAGAAAAAAAAGATATTGAAATTTTAACAAAAACTATTGAGTTGTATGAAAAAGACTCCTCTGCTAAGGTCAATTGGACAAAAAGTGAAGGTTTTATGATTGGCAATTTGGAATCTTTTCCACAACTTCCAGGAGGGTTGCAATGGAGAAAAGATGGACTAAAGATTCTAGGTTTTTTTTTAGGGAATGAACAATTTCAAAAGAAAAACTGGGAGGGTTTGGTAGAGAAGGTGTCTGCCCGATTGTCGAAGTGGCGATGGCTATTACCACAATTGTCATATCGAGGAAGGGTATTGGTAGTAAATAATCTGGCTGCTTCGATTCTGTGGCACAGGACCATGGTCATGGAGCCACCAGAGGAGTTGACATTCCAGTATACAAAGAATAATAGTGAACTTCTTCTGGGATGGACAACATTGGTTGCGGGCTGCAGTTTTATACCTACCAGTGCAAGAAGGCGGCCAAGGACTGGTGGATGTGAGGAACAGAATCCGTGGGTTCAGGATACAAGCTGCACAGAGATTCCTATACGACAAAGATGTGCTTTGGGGAAAAACTGCAAGTGCAATCATGAGGAGAGTTGGTGGCTTTGGACTGGATAAACAACTCTTTTTAATGAAGCTTGAAGAGATGAATTGAGCTCACTGTTTTTTATAGAGCTATGTTGCAAACATGGAGAACTGTTATAAGAGCAGAACGGAATATGGACAATATAGAACTTTGGGCACCAGAGGAACCACTTTTTTTTAATCCATTGATTCAAACCAGACTACTGTCTTCTGTGACTGTACGACAATGTCTATTAAAGAATGGAATTGTAAAGCTGGATCATTTATTAAATGACGAAGGATGGAAACCGATTGACGAACTTCATGAAGCAACGGGATTGAGATCTTCACGTCTGGTGTCAAAACTAAAGGAAGAAATAAACAACGCATTACCAAGTGGGTACAGAAGTTTTATTGCACAAAAAAGACATGAAAGTATCCAGGACATGGGGAATAATGTGCAATTTCCAGAACTGGTCATTTCTCCAGCAATAAAGGACAATGAAGAGGAAGTGGTCGACACCATTTTATCCTTTGGGAATACTCAGGTTTGCTCCTTTAAAAGCACGTCAAAGAAGGAGATCTACAACATGACAGTAAAGGCGATTCATCAGGACTCCTTGAGAAAACAGAAGGCTTCGAAGTGGCCAGATTTGTTGAGACCAGACTTCCTGATAAGAGACAGGTGGAGAGCCCTATATAAGCCTCCTGTAGAGAAGCGCTCCGGCGATCTACAGTGGAGGATCATCTATGGGGCGATAGCAACAGACGGACATGTGGCACACCTTAACACAGCGGTAAAGGGGGAATGTAGATTCTGTGGGGAAAAAGAGGATCTGGAGCATTTGTTTTTACAGTGTGAGAGATTAAAAGGTATTTTTAAATTGCTGGGGAGCTGGTTTAGGAAATTCGATGAGGAGTTTTCGAATAGGGTGTTTATTGGAGGAATCAAATATTCATTTTCAAAAAGGAAAAAAAAGTGTTTATTAAATTACCTGATTGGAACGGCTAAACTGGCAGTGTGGAAAACACGGAAAAATAGAGGTTTACAATTGGCAACTATAGATCCTGAAGAAATGTGCAAGCGGCTTGTAGCGGGGAGGCTTAAGATTGAATTTGCATATTATAGGTTGACAAATAATTTATTTGGTTTTTGTGAGATATGGTGTGTTGATGAAGTGTTATGTATGTTACATGAGGATCAGTTTGTTTTAAAATTTTAATTTTTTCTTAAAGGAGGTTTTATAATAAGAATATAAATGTTTTCATAGTAATGGTTATATTGTTCATAATTGTGAAGTAAAAATGTATAAATAAAGGTATTGTTAAACCTCTCTCTCTCTCTCTCTCTCTCTCTCTCTCTCTACAATATTTCGTATTGCAATCATTTTTGTTAATTGTTTGTTTTGCTATGCATATTTACTCCTGCGTGATTTAATAGTTTATGTAATCTTTAGTTGTGTTTATTAAATTTCATAATCATTTGAATCAAGTCTGTCTCATGGTTCCATACTTTGAAGCCTCTGAAAATGTCGATATAAGTTACCTGCTCTACCTGATTTAACTATTGAAATATTTAAAAGTGCCTTACACGAAATATCATTCTTTTGTGGCCACAGAAATGATATAATCGCTGTTTACAGGCCGATAAATTGTGATAAAGAATTAAGTCTCGCTCCAGTCCGCCGGACGGACAGATTGCTTGATAGATTTTAATCACATCAAAATTTACTCTGATAATTGACCGAATCTTACCTGTAGGAATAATTACTACGAGCAATCGTGTTAATTATTCATATACGGTGAGGTTTAGCCTCGTCCCTATTTGGGATAATCAAATTCGTGTATGCGATAATACATATTCATTATCTCATGAATAGTATTCCCCATTTGAGTTAACAATTTCCCCAAAACAAAAGTCATTGTCGCTACACCCCTTACTTTTGCATCCGGCGTCAGATGGGTTAGCTCCATATTCCTAAGAAGCTCTAATTCAGAAGCAAGATCAATTGAATTTTCTAAGTTATTAGGTTTTGCTCTACACAGGCTGATACGGAAGTCACCAGTTGCAAAATGTGTAAGAAACTGATCTCTTGCCAACATATCGCAAGTACCGTTATCAGCTGTAGGGTAAGCTTTAGTGGCAAGACGCTGTAAGGCATTTCCGAATTCCCTTGCAGTCTCATTATGCATACGACGGCGGGCTGTAAATGTAGCCCTACTCGAGTCGCTACTGTCACAGGGCTCGAAACATCTAGCCATAGCAGCTTTTAGCAGCACGTAGTTTCCTTTAGCCTCACCGGACAAACCACTATAAATATCTCTCGCACACCCAGAGAGTAGGAGAGACATAAATTTAAGTTTTAAGGGTTCATCCCAATTATTTACATCAGCAGCCAGATCAAATTGCTCCGACCAATCAGACCACTGCACCACTACACCAGTAAACGTCTCAGGCATAAATACTGGCCGCGCCGTAGCTCTTAATGGTCCCACCTCCCTTGCGCGGTCCACCTCTTCGGGCCCAACATTTTCCGCCTCCTGTAACATTTTTGCAACAGTATCTAGGTTTTATAGGGTTCACAAAAATTAAGCAAGTCCCACCGCTGCCACCAGTGTAATAAACCTAGAGGGTTTGGTCAGATTGTTACGGCTAGAGGAATCTACTCTACAAAGCAAGCAGCACTACAAAAGTAGAAACAGTAATCTTTTATTAAAGTCCCAAACACAAATGCTAATCAGCCTGGGCGAACAACACCACGATGGAGCATGCTACAGAGAACACCGCAATAAATAAGCCATACCAAAGCGACTGCCCACGCAATAAATATAATAAAAAGCAATAGCACACACATCACCCCCGGAGGACACTGCACACATTCAAAATCCACGTAACTTCATACCCAAGACGGCCTCTAGACTATTACATAAGAATTCAGTTCATCACAACCCTCCCACCCCATCATGACAGGGATATACTGCCAAATTGAAAAATCTCTCACTCACACACACACACACACACACACACGCACACACGCACACACGCACACACGCACACACACGCACACACGCACACACACACACACACACACACACACACACACACACACACACACACACACACAGGAGAAAGGGGCGGTGGAGGGATGCAGCAAAAACTGCCAATGCAACGAGGTGAGACCGCTGGGTATATATATAGCTCTCATCGTTGATTGCTGAGTGCTCTCCACCCGTGTTAATTATCTGCGCGTGCTCCTCCCGAACCTTGTTAAATAAAACATCATTTATTCTCGCGCTCTCCTTGAAACTCCCGCTAATCACTGTTCCAAAACTCCTGCTCCTTCACATTCATCAGGTGCAAACACTCACGTAACTCAACCCACTCTTCCCACAAATCCCTCCCCCCCCACACACGGCAGTCATTGATCCAACGTCACTTCATTACAGTAGCATGGTGTGGCAGGCGGAAGAAGGCGATGCCTCTGCTACTTAATTTAATGACTGCTTACTGTAGGCTAAGTTACATGTCTGCAGATCAGTTTCAGTTTCAGTTTCAGTTTATTTATAGAGCACATTTGAACTCAGACAAAGAGGAAGTCGATCTAAAATAAATGGGAGTTTGTTACACAGTGTGGGTCCAGCCTCTTCAAATGCTTGGTCTCCCCTTGATTTTATGCATGTTTTAGGTATCTGAAGAAGATCTGCAGATGCTTACTCAGGTTCGACAATGAAATCTTTGATATCGATAGCATTTTAATAGCTGGCAAACGTATTTTGCACTGAACGGCCTTTTCTGATTTCTGGATAGAAATATTTTGACATTTTCAGCACTGGAAGCTTCTTTTCAAAACGTATACGTTCAAAAATGTAATGTAATGTAGTGCTTAAAATGTAAAAAAAATATTTCAATATTTATATATTTCATATATTTATTTATTATAAGTATATTTATATACTTATATATTTAAAAATATAAGTTTCAATATTTCCAGGTTGCCTAAAGCTTTCAGCGGGCATGTGGATTGATGTAATTGGCAGATGCGGTGCACTGCAAATTCAAATCCAATAAATTCAGAGCCAATCAAAAGCATCAGAATAGCATTGCTTTACTAAACGGCCTTTAAATGGCAGGAGGCATTGTGCATATCAAAAACAGGCAAACCAACAAATGAACATTTTCAACAAATTTTCAACTTTTTTACAGAAAATATTCAGATGTAACTCTCTTTGTAATTGTTAACATTTTCATAAATAACTGTGATTTAATTACACCTTTAATTACAAATGTAACTAACAGATCAGTTACATTTATTTTGTAATTAAATTACGTAACTCTGTTACATGTAACTATAGCACTCCCAAACTGGCTCATTTTCCATGTTTAGGTGAACATCAAAATGATAAATGTAGATCTTCTTTAAAAGTTAATTTTACTGCACAAATGAAGTTATGATGTAATTATGTCACAATCTGCGTGTTTAGTTTTGTTTTCATGGACTTCATCAGTCACCTGTTTCCATTGTTCCTTTACCACCAATCGTTAGTTGTCATGGACAAAGAGTGGAAGAGAACGCTGTTCATTCACTCCCCCCACCTACCTGGCGGTACTGAGACTCGATCCCATGACCTTCGGGTTACAAATCAGACTCTCTAACCATCAGGCCACAACTGCCTTTTCTTTTCTAGTGCTTTTCATTTATGTCTACTTTTATATAATTTACAGTAATATAATATTTACAGTAGTGTAATGAAAATGTATTTGTTGCTCGTTGTATTTTACTATATCTGCACTCTTTTATACATATACTTTTATGTTGTATACTGCAATAGACATTGAGCGGCAAAATCATTCATGATTCCCAATGAGAGTTTTTTATGTTATGTGTTATGTGTTATGTGTTATGTGTTATGAATTGATCTTACTAGTGTTCACTAGAAAGGAAAGCAGCCAGTGTATTTGTTAGGTTTTCTTGACTTACCACGGGTAACATGTGTGTATCATGCCTCAGAGACAACACTTTTTCGGTCAAGTGGGTAACATAGCATAATCAGAAAGAGCTTTATTTGTAGAAACAGTAACACAGTATTTTCTCCACCATACAATATATATTTAAATTAACTGCATGCCATTTAGCAACGTAAGTCATCCAGCTTTTATTAATGATTTTCTAATATCGATCTTGCTTACTTCTAGTTTCTGCTAATGAGCACTGAATTAATTTTTAGTATGATTTTTTACACTTTAGTATTGGGAACAATTCTCACTTTTAAATAGGTGCTTATTAGCTTCCATATTGGTTGTTTATTAGTACGTATAAAGCACATATTAATGCTTTATTCTGCATGATAAAGGTCAGACTGGCTTAACCGACTGTCTGCTAGCGGCCTCGCGTCACCAAGGTCAGATAAATCCCATCACACAGAGCATCTTTCACCTAGATATCATCATATAGAGACTGTGTCCGTTCCCCGAATTTGGAAATCCAAAAAACGTCCAAACCCATCTAAGGTTGAAATTTGTATTGATGTACAAGAAATAAAAAACAGATATAATACAGATGAGCAAATGATAAAGCTTGGGTTGCTGAATATTTAATCCCTTACTTCAAAATCGCTCATAGTTCATGATATGATTGCAGACTATATAGATGTGCTGTGTTTGACAGAAACCTGCTAAAACCAAATGATTACATTACTTTAAATGTCAACCCCACAAGATTACTGTTATAAACATGAACCTCGTCTGAAAGGCAAAGGGGGAGGTGTTGCTGTAATTTATAGTAATATTTTCAAAACCACTAAGAAAATTTAGTTTTAAATATACTTCTTTTGAAGTGTTGGTGCTTAATGTAAAAATACATAGTGTAAACGATGAATCACGTTTGAGAATTCTGCTGGCTGCTGTATAGCATACAGGCCACCTGGGCACCATAAAGATTTTATCAAAGAATTTGCGGACTTTCTATCAGAATTAGTACTCCAGATAAAATACTTATTGTTGGTGATTTTAATATACACATAGAAAATTAAAAAGATGCATTGGGATTAGCATTTAAAGACATTGTAAACTCAATTGGAGCTAGACAACACATTTCAGGATCGTCATAATCATACTCTAGATCTAATACTATCACATGGAATAGATGTTGATGCCGTTGAAATTCTGCAGCAGAGCGATGTAAATTTCTCGACTCCGTGTTATAAATATGTTAGACCTATAACTTCTGCCACTAAAGATTGCTTTATCAATAATCTTCCTAATCAGTTTCATCATCTCAGCATCCCAGATAGCTTAGATAACTTGATATTCGGTCAGCCAGGAACCTTGGAGTTGTTATTGATGATCAATTGAACTTCACAGACCACATTACTAAAACTGCCCGGTCCTGCAGATTTGCTTTGTACAACATTAGGAAGATCAGGCGCTTCCTATCAGAGCATGCTACACAACTCCTTGTTCAAGCGCTTGTTCTATCCAGACTGGATTATTGTAATGCTCTCCTGGCTGGTCTTCCACCTTGCTCGATCAAACCTCTGCAGCTAATCCAAAATGCTGCAGCTAGAGTGGTCTTTAACGAGCCGAAGAGAGCACACGTAACTCCTCTCCTCACAAAATTGCACTGGCTGCCAGTTGCAGCTCACATCAAATTCAAGTCACTGACGCTTGCCTTCAGAACAACCACTGGCTCTGCTCCCTTTTACCTAAACTCATTACTTCAGACTTATGTCCCATCCAGAAATTTGCGCTCTGCAAGCGAACGTCGTCTTGTGGTGCCATGTCAAAGAGGTACAAAATCTCTTTCTCGGACCTTTACCATGACTGTTCCCTGCTGGTGGAATGACCTACCCAACTCAACCAGAGCTGCTGAGTCCGTAGCTATTTTCAAGAAACGGTTGAAGACGCATCTCTTTCGGCAGCACTTGTTCCAGTTATACTAACACTCTCTTCCTTTCTATTATTAAAAAAAGAAAAAAAAAGAAAAAAAGTAGGGGTTCTGCGTTAGATTATACGGTGAAAGGTTATAGCACTTACATTTTGTTGTCCTGCTGTTAGCTTAACTGCTTCTATTGTTCTCATTTGTAAGTCGCTTTGGATAAAAGCGTCTGCTAAATGAATAAATGTAAAATGTAAATGTAAAATATTGCAACAGAATCTCTCTCTCACTTTAGACACAGTTGCTCCTTGCGCTTAAAGAAGATTAAAGAAAACAGTCCAACGCCGTGGTACAACGAGCACACACTAGAGGTATTTCGGGTTTCATGGAAAGAGAGCTCGATTGCCTACAGAGAGACTTTAAAAGCTGCTTGATCTGCTTATTTTTCAACCCTATTAGAAGAAAATAAACATAATCCTAGGTGTTTATTTGAAACAGTTACTAAACTAACGAAAAAGAAAGCTTCAAGCCCAGAAGTTTCCAAACAACACAGCAGTAATGACTTTATGAACTTCTTTACTCATGAGATAGATAATATCAAGGACAAAATTATAACTATGCAACCGTCTACTACAGTAGGAGTATCAGGTATCAGTGCTAATTTGTAGTCTCCCTGAGAAAAATTTTGATTCATTTGTAGCAACTACAATCTTCCTATAGGAGAGGAAGAATTTTGCAAACTCGTTAAATCATCTAAACGACAACTTGTATGTTAGACCCTATACCGACAAAGCTTTTGAAAAAGATGCTTCCAGATGTCATAGATCCTCTTCTTAATATCATTAATTCGTCTTTTTTTAGACTCGCAAGCTCTTTTAGTGAGAGAAAACTCAGTGTTGAAGCGCCCAGGGAGAAACACACTCTCTGGCAAACCACAGCACAGATCAGCAGGAAGCGTGCACTCGCTGGAGAAACGCCGTCACACCAAAACTGAAGAGTCTCGTCTTGTCTGCAAGCTGACAGTCAGGAATGGCTTTAGGAGTGAAGAAATAACTTGGCTCCGAAGCGAAAACATAGCCTGCATTTTGCCGGCGTCCTCCTTTTATACCCACGAGGTGGGGCGGAGTTACGCTATGCAAATTCCGCAGACCCATGGCATTTTCTTGCCATTGGCTCGTTTTGTAAAGCTCGAAGTTGATAGGCTTCTAAGCGAAACCCCAATCATCGTCATCCGACGGAACTCGGAGTGACAACGATGGGGAACAACCACTGGCTCTACACCCCTATACCTAAATTCATTACTCAAGTGCCATCCAGAAGCTTGCAATCTGCACCTTCTGGTACCATCCAAAAGAGGCACAAAATCACTTTCACAGACCTTTACCCTGACTGCTCTCAACACGAGTTACTGAGTAAGCCCACTCAACCCAAGTTACTTCAGCCATTTTTAAGAAACTGCTGAAGACGCATCTTTTTTTGGCAACATTAATACTAACACTTACTATTCTATATCTATATAAGAAAAACACTTTCCTATGTGTACTCTTCTGGACTAACTGGGAGATATTGCTGTCCTATTATTAGTTTAACTGCTTTTATTGCTCTCCTCATTTGTAAGTCGCTTTGGATAAAAATATTACGAAATCTGATGTAATATTATAATGCGTATTTGGCTTGCTGTCCGGGGGGAGGGCTCCGAGTTCAGAATTCGGCCCGACCCCAGAGTACTGCCCCTAACCTTAGAGATCATGAGCGGACCCAGCCGAATGTGGGGTGAAGGGGTGGTGGTGGGATGCTGAGAAATTAGTCATGAGACAGGAGGTAAGGGAAGGCTTTATTTATACTGGCTTCTTCTTGTGCTGATTGGATGATTACCTGAACATGCTCCTCCCGAACTTTGTTCCACAAAACGGTCCCACTTTATATTAAGTGGCTTTAAGTACTATGTACTTACATCGAAAAATAAGTATAATGTACTTATTGTCTTCATGTTGTCCTATCAAACACTTTTGCTGCTATTGAGATGTGATATGGGTAAGGTTAGGGACAGGTGTGGTGGTATGGGTAGGTGGGTATGGGTGGGTTAAGGTGTAAGGGAAGGGTCAACTGTGTAATTAAAAATGTAATTACATAAATGAATTACAGTTGTAATAACATGCTGGTATTTTTAAAATGTAAGTACAATGTAAAAACATGTATGCACACAATAAGTTCATTGTATCAAATTAATAATTTCAATGTAAGTACATAGTACTTAAAGCCACTTAATATAAAGTGGGACCCCCCACCCTGCTTCATACCACAGTAACGTTAATAAAACGTTTAATACATTAGCTCATTCATGAACATGATTTCTGCCTGAGTCCCATCAAATTGCTTTTTATCGGCTGTGGGGGTGAAGATCAACTCCTGATTCCAAGCGTATCCACGGCGTCCTCAAGTTATTCTGAATAAGCGACCTCTAGCGGCAGAATATTGTAATAAATGTAATATACATACTGTGCCTTTAAAAGGAGTGTCTTTAGTCCTGTTGTACTCAGTGTCTTGCTAAAATAAGTCCATAATTATTTATTTTTCTGTCTTACCATGTTTCTCCTTACCCAATTAACATATCTTGCAAAAGTAAAAAAAAAAAAAAAAAAATTTTGACAATTTTCACTCTTTTCATTAACATGTACAGGGAACCTACGGTTCTTGAAAGTACTTGGATTTCAGAAACATGGACTCAAGGATCGGAATATAGGCCCTTCAAAGTGCTTGAACTAATTTTTATTCATTTTTATTTATTTAATTTGTATTTAAAATATTTTATGTTTTATGTCACTTGACACTGTCATGTCAAATTGTTTGTGAATGTTTGAATGATATTGAATAGGCAGAAGTCTGCTTTTAGGATCAATGATGAATATTACTGACTGGTGTTACAGTAGATACTCTAGCCTATGTGAAAATGCCAAGGAAGTAATAATAACATTGGCTTTACAGAAATCTTACTTTATGGATATACACTTATTTAGTTATTCTAAAAATGTGCTTCATTGGTAACAAATATTATTATTAACATTAATAACACTAATTGCAGGTTATCAATTTCTAATACTGTGCCATATATTGGTATAATATGTGGTATAAATATACTGAAAAATATATGAAATAATATATTATAACAATATATATAAAGTGTTATATATTACAATATATTGAATAATACATAAGGAATCGCCACTTTTCATATATTGAAAACATTATTTCCAATATATTTACACTGTAAAATGTAATTAGTTGAGTCTTTTACTTAGAAAACATGGAAAATGATTGTCTTAAGTTAGATTTTTTACTTCAATAAAAACATACAGCGTGTCAGGATTGACGGCGTGCATTAAATTGCATTTATTAAACAGAAACTCAACTGAACAAATAAAAATAAAAAAACATCAACATAAAGGTAACAGAAATGACTGCAATACATTTCTGCATTTTAAATAAAGCAACATACAGCATATCATCAGTGATTCTTGGTCTTCTCCTGGACTGAACCACAGGCTCTACTCTTCAGCAGAATGGTGACCCTTTAAATCTCAACACAACATTAAACACCAACAGATCTCTCAAGATCTCAGCAGAGGAGGGTTAAATAACAAAAACAGCATTACCAGCTTCACTTATTTCTAACCAGAATTACTTTATTTCTGTCATACAGATTGTTGATGATTTATATTTTCTTATAATCTTTAGGTGGGCTCTTGAATTTTTAACCTTTGTTTTTCTCTGTCTGCTGTAACCGTGTGTTACGATATACGATACAGTCGTTATGGCTAAGATGACAAGCCAAAAAAAATTAAGTGGATAATCTGATGTTTGTTTGTTATAGTTGCATTTCACATGTTATGCTTTACCACTGATCAAAAACTAATTATAAACATGCAAAACTTTCACAAAAGACAAACCTTTGTTGTTGTTACAAGATATTTTATATATATATAAAACTCATCCCTGGTTCCCAGCATGCATTGCAGCATGAAGCATGTCACCGTTGTTGAGATTCATATGCTGATTCCTGACAAAGGCATTTTGCTTATGGAAGTGGTTCTAAAAACTTTGTGCACAATCTGTTTTATAAAAAGGATTTGATTTCTACAATGACATTTGATCTTTTATTATAATTTTATGATCTGACAAAACTTTTGTAACGCACCTTGGGATGAGATCTGAGATATTCAATAATGATTATGAAATCAGCAATAAATAAAATTTTAATTTTAATGTCTACAAATGATCACATCAGATTCCTCATTTCTCTAATATAAGACAATATTTTAATGCAATATATGCCGTAAGACCGTGGTGATTTTCCCTGCGACACATATTCCACTGAGAATACCCATGTTCATGGAAAATATGCTTTTACAAAAAGTTTAAACAAACTTTAAAAAATAAAATGGTTTATCTGGTCTGAATCAATAGTTGCGTAATTTGTCCACAAGATGGCGTTAGAGGCCTGCGCAGTTCATATTCATATAGTAGGTTAAGAGTATGAAGCAGAGACCATGCTCTTTTTATTCACATTCACAAACATTTCATTTGAAGCTAGAGATCAGGTGTTACCAGTATGTAGCCTAGGCCCACTATGGGTGTACTATGAGAGCGATTATACCACAGAGGATCACAGTGCCAGTCTTCCTGGTTGTCCCCACCTGATGACAACCGTCCTGGCTGTAGTGTGGACTTTTGGGGGATACTCTTACTTGAAACATTGCTTACTACTAAAAATAAAAATAAAATACTGCACAGACTACTAAAAAGAAAAATACAATACTGCCCAGGTCTAATGTGTGTTGAATGAACATAATAGAGCACAATTCAATGGCAGGATTTTTAGTTCAAGTTCAAGTTCATTTTATTTATAAAGCACATTTTATTTATAAAGCACATTTTATTTATAAAGCACATTTCATAACAGCCACTGACTGACCAAAGTGCTTTACAGAACTACAAAATTAAAAGACACCAACACCATGCATAGTAGCACATCATAGAACAGTACAGCAAAGTTAAGAGCAGCTTAGAACGGGAGACGTCCAAGCAGTCACAGAGTTATCAGCAATAAAAAATAAAAACAGAAAAGACAGTAACAGATTTAATACTAGTATCATACTCAAAGGAGAGGAAAATAAAATAGAAAGAAAAGAATATATATATATATATATATATATATATATATATATATACATACACATACACACACATACATATACACATATATATATATATATACATATATATACATATATACACACACATACATACATACACACACATATATGCATAAACATATACAAATACATACACACATACATACACACGCATACATACACATATATATACATATACATGCACCTTATTTATAGGCCAAAGAGAACAAGTGCGTTTTTAAAAGTGACTTAAAAGAAATCACAGAAGGGGCTATCCGAACGTCCAAGGGCAAATTGTTCCACAGCCGAGGCCCAACCACCGAAAAAGCTCGATCCCCTCTGCGTTTAAGTCTGCAGTGAGGGACTTGTAACAGATTTTTTTCACCTGATCTCAGACTTCTTGATGGAGTATAAGGTTGTAGCAGTTCAGTAAGGTAGTTAGGTGCTTGGTTGCATAGAGCTTTGTAAACAAATAACAGGATTTTAAACTCAATTCTGAAATTAATGGGCAACCAATGAAGAGACCTCAGAATAGGGGTGATATGGTCACTTTTCCGACTATTTGTGAGGAATCTTGCGGCGGCATTTTGCACCAATTGAAGACGAGCAGTTTAGGGGCTGAGCTAACAAACTCTTCTGGGTGTGTCAATGGGATGGTCTATTTCAGGGGGTTTTGCCTCAACTGTTCCCAGACTGCACAATGGTGGGAACCCTGGGAGGGCAGCTCTGCAGTTGGTTGCTATTTTTAAACACTACAGCCACAATCTATCAAGGCCTGCTCCACAGAGACCTGCCACCAGCAGTCTCTTCAAGCCACGGAATTCAACCCGGGACAACTCTCCAGATGTGATGGAAAACATCTGGGCTGAGCTGCAGACAGGAGAAAGGGAGAAATCTTTCTCTCGCTTTATATCTACTTTTGAACTAAAAGAGTTGTCTATAGAAATTACATTTCATAGGGGGTTTAACCTCTGATATTGGTGTAATTAGGTTTCTGGTGGGTTAAATGATTGAAAATCTATAGCCTGTACTCTTACACTATTACTACAACCAAAATCAAAGTTGTTAATCCAGTCCAAGATAGAAATGATCCAGTGATGTTAGTCAGTTTGGCAGGGTCTGGTACCTTTCAGAATTGCTTTGAGAATGCCTTGTAAACTGTAAACTGAATACCTGAGTTTGAATTGATTGGATTTTCTCGATTGCTAAAACACATTTCTTGAAATTATGCATCCTTTTCTCAAAACTCTAAACACAAATCCATAATTTCTCACCCATTTCACTAAACTTCCTCTTTTCAGGTCAAAATGAAGCTTTCCACTCAAAACCATGCAATCTTGCTGAAAAAACAAACTTTGCCCTCAGAAATGGCAAGCCCTTAAAAACACGTTCAGAACAAGTCAAGTCAAGTCACCTTTATTTATATAGCGCTTTTTACAATACAAATAGTTTCAAAGCAGCTTTACAGAGATAACAGGAAAACAATGTTGTAATAGTATTGTTAAATTCAAAATTAAATGTTAAATGTCCCCAACTAAGCAAGCCAAAAGCCAATGGCGACAAAAGCGAAGAGAGGCGAAAAAGGCAACAGTGGCAAGGAACCAAAACTCCATCAGGTGACAGAATGGAGAAAAAAACCTTGGGAGAACCCAGGCTCAGTCAGGGGGCCAGTCCTCCTTTGGCCAACGAACGAACAGTGTATGATTAGGAGTTAGGCAGCATAATGTCAGGAGTCAGATGTGATCAGAACTTTCACGATATTTATCCAGTTCATCTGGTTGGGTTGGGTCATCCGGCCGGTGAGGAGATGACTGTGTTGAGGTGTTCATGGGCCTTCACAGTGTTGATGGGGCTGGCTCATCAGGGATGCGTTGTTGTCGTTTCCATGTGATGGTCCTTCCTCAGATCTGGATATGGCCTGGATCCGGCGGTTCGTGGTAAACCTCGGGATAAGTAGAGAGACTAATATTAGCGTAGACGCCATCCTTCTTATGATGTACAAAGTACATCAGGAATTATGGGAAGTGTTCCCGGTTCCGGCTGATCTAAACTATGCAGCCTAACATTGAATTATAGAAATCTATAATGTGTTATGTGTATGCTAAGCCAAAGAGATGTGTTTTTAGTCTAGATTTAAACTGACAGACTGTATCTGCTTCCCGGACTGTGTTAGGAAGATTGTTCCAAAGTTTTGGTGCTAAATAGGAAAAGGATCTACCGCCAGCAGTCGATTTTGATATTCTAGGTATTATCAACTGGCCAGAATTTTGAGATCGCAATAGACGTGAAGGACTATAATGCGTTAAGAGCTCGCTCAAGTACTGGGGAGCTAAACCATTTAGTGCTTTGTAAGTAATCAGCAATATTTTAAAATTTATACGATGTTTAATAGGCAGCCAATGCAGTGTTGACAGAACCGGGCTAATATGGTCATACTTCCTGGTTCTGGTAAGAACTCTAGCGGCTGCGTTTTGAACTAGCTGTAGTTTGTTTATTAAGCGTGCAGGGCAACCACCCAGTAGAGCATTACAATAATCTAGCCTTGATGTCATGAATGCATGAACTAATTGTTCCGCATTTGTCAGTGAGAGCATATGACGTAATTTAGATATATTTTTAAGATGGAAAAATGTGGTTTTACAGATACTAGACACGTGACTTTCAAATGAAAGATTGGTATCAAAGAGCACACCCAGGTTCCTAACCGACGACGAAGACTTAACAGAGCAGCCATCGATTGTTAGACAGTATTCTGGGTTATTACGTGTGGCAGTTTTTTGTCCAATGATTAGAATCTCTGTTTTTTCAGAATTTAGTAATAGGAAATTACTGGTCATCCAATTTTTTATATCAGCTATGCATTCCGTTAATTTTGAGAATTGGTAAGTTTCGTTAGGTTTTGAAGAAATATACAGCTGAGTATCATCAGCATAACAGTGGAAGCTAATTCCATATTTCCTAATGATATATCCTAATGGTAGCATGTACAGAGTGAACAGCAGCGGTCCTAGTACTGAGCCTTGTGGTATGCCATACTGAACTTGTGATCGATAAGACATCTCTTCATTTACTGCTACAAACTGAAAACGGTCAGATAAGTATGATTTAAACCATGCTAGTGCAATTCCACTAATGCCAACATAGTTTTCTAGTCTATTTAAAAGAATGTTGTGGTCGATAGTATCAAATGCAGCACTAAGATCAAGTAACACTAATAGAGAGATACAACCACGATCGGATGATAAGAGCAAATCATTTGTGACTTTAATGAGAGCAGTCTCAGTACTATGGTACGGTCTAAATCCGGACTGAAAATCCTCGCAGATATTATTTCTTTCTAAAAAGGAACACAGTTGTGATGATACTGCTTTTTCTAGAATCTTTGACAGAAAAGGCAGATTTGAGATTGGCCTGTAATTGACTAATTCTGTCGGATCAAGTTGCGGTTTTTTAACAAGCGGTTTAATCATAGCCAACTTAAAGGTTTTTGGTATGTATCCTAGAGACAAAGATGAATTAATGATATTTAGAAGAGGATCTATGACCTCTGGAAGCAACAACATAGTCTTACACACTGTTGAGATAAAGTTATGTTGCTGTGGTTCTCTTCCTCAAAAACCTTTTGACATGATGAACACAACAAAAGACACAAAAAAATTATACATTTGCACATTTATTCTTAATGTACTGTACAGTGCAATACACCAATCAACAACAACGAAACTTATTTTGCCCCAGCATCCCGTCTTTGGACTGGGACAGGCCAGAGAATCTCATCAACATCACAGGCTATATTGGTCTATATATTGGCTAAAATCCTCTAGCATGCCTGATCCAGCCCTGACACGCATCAAACTGAAATGTCTAGCAGGCTTATTCCATTCCATCGTCTGTGTCCTAAAAATGTTTAAATACTGATTACTGTAACACATTATATTTTACAAAATGGAAGCATTCAGAAACTCTATCGACATTTACATTTAATCATTTAGCAGATGCTTTTATCCAAAGTGACTTACCAAAGGGAGGAGAGCAATAGAAGCAGTTAAACTAACAATAGGACAACAATAGCAAGTGCTGTGACCCTTCCCAGTTTAGTCTAATGCAGAATATGTAATTAAAAAAAAAAAGATTATATAGAGTATAGAAAGAGAAGAGAAAATAAAGTGTTTATACAGTTTTTCTCGATTGCTTAAACACTATAACCATGCTTTTGAACTAAAATTTCAAAACCATAACCTTTATCAAAAAGCACACCCATTTCACTAAACTATAAACACTATTCCCTGGTTTTGACACATGAATCAGATTTGTTGAAGTGTCACTGCAAAACTCTACACACAAATCCCTTTATTTCTCATTGCCTACACCATGTGGTCAATTAGAAAGCACTAGCATTCAATATTGTTCACTCAAGCCAGCACAGCTTCAGCTCAGTTAGCACACAATTACCCAGGTGAAAACACTAAGAGTCAAAATAGAAAGAGAAGAGAAAAGAAAGTGTTAATATTACAGTTTTTCTCGATTGCTTAAACACTATAACCAGGCTTTCGAACTAAAATAGAACTAAAGGAGGAGGAGGAGGAGGAGGAGGAGGAGGAGGAGGAGGAGGAGGAGGAGGAGGAGGAGGAGGAGGAGGAGGAGGAGGAGGAGGAGGAGGAGGAGGAGGAGGAGGAAGGGACAAGCAGTCTCGGATGAAATTCAAGCCACTTTAGTTAACCATGTCCTTGTCCATGGTACGACTATGAGGGAGGCTGGGCTACGAGTACAGCCAAATTTGAGTCACTTCACCGTCGTCTCCATCCTCAGAACCTTCAGGGTGGTGTGGTGGCAAACAAATGTCTATCAATGAATAAGAGACAAACATTTCCAATTGTCTTTGAAGAGGTTTTTATTTTCTTGCAAGAAAAGGCCAGCAGTCATACAGTCACACAGAGTGGCTCCAGAGTGTGACGGTGAAGGGAGAACATCCTTCCTCCTTTATAGACTTGACTCCCAGAATGTTATCTTTCTAGGCCAATGATGGTATTTCACCCACATGTGGAACATTCTTAGTTTCATCATATTGTATCCTTGAGTGGAGGCCCTCCTGGCACGTACCAACACTCTTTACCATAACAAACCTCCATCAGGTGGCAGGATGGAGAAAAAATCCTTGGGAGAACCCAGGCTCAGTCAGGGGCCCAGTTCTCCTCCGGCCAACGAACGAACAGTGTATGATTCAGGCAGCAGGTCAGAAGTCAGAGTGGATTGGAACAATCAGAATAATATCCAGTTCCATGGTTGAAGATCGGGGTCATCACGCCGGCTTGTCTCTTTGCCCTTCCCTGTCCTCCTCCTTCACTCCACACTGCTCTTCTTCCTAATCCTCCATCACATCTCTCTGTAACCATTGTTCCAAAACTGAATGAACTGACTCAGGCCCTTTTATCTATCTATTGAAGGTTCTGATAGACTCTGTGATCAGTTTTGACACTTAGTGTTTCCACTTGGGTAATTGTGTGCCAACTGAGCTGAAGCTGTGCTGCCATGAGTGAACAATAATGAATGCTAGTGCTTTCTGACAGCATGGTGTAGGCAATGAGAAATGAAGGGATTTGTGTGTAGAGTTTTGCAGAGACAGTTCAACAAATCTGACTAGGGGAATAGTGTTTATAGTTTGGGGAAATGATAAACGGTGTTCATGGTCTTGAAGTTTTAGTTCAAAAGCCTGGTTATAGTGTTTAAGCAATTGAGAAAAACAGCAAGATAAAGATAATGCAAAATTGAGTATTAGAGAAATGAAAAAGGGAATTGGTATATAAAAAAGGAAAATTAAAGTTAAATGCCATTTAAATGAAATTAAAAATGTAACTTGTAGACATTTAAAATTTCATCTTTCAATACAAATTTCCCATTAACAATTAAACTAAACACTGTGGTGCTTCATGGTCAAATTAAACCGTATGATAGATGTAAACAGTGACAGTACTGAACACCGAGAAATGTGCCAGATCAGGGAATAAATGGACAGAATTTATTCCCAGAATTAATTATGGAAATCTTTTTGGGAGCCAACCTTCCATTTAAACTAATTTATTGAAATTAAATAAACACATTTTCAAACTCTTGACCAACCCATATATATATATATATACTGTATTATATGATTACTACCTTTAATACTGCTAGTATGGGCCCGGGATGCATTCAGGTTTTGTAGTCGTTTTCTAATATAGATATTTTACATATATTTAAGCTAAATTGTATGAACAGCTGATAAACATTTTTATTTTCTTTATAAATAAGTCCTAACACATCCAAAATTATGACTCAATCATCTAAGTTCACAATACTCAATTATCAAAACAAACCACACTGATTATCCAAAGTCATTTATTTATTGCTTTAATTTACACAAAAAAAAGATTACTTGTCATTTATTACACATAGTAGTTAATGAAACACTTCCATATTTTGTTTCAGAACAGATTACATTTAGGCACACAATAATGCATACAACAAATATTTTCCTCTTTCAGTTCAAACTTCTGACATGGAAGAGGAGGAAAAGAACCCAGAGCTTACTGCATGAAAGACTGACACAATGCAGAATTGTACATCATAAAGTAATTCAGCTTCCACAATTGTCCTGTACTGAAGAGGAAGATAATCCCTCCCCCTAAACTCTATTAATGCTTTTACTGTAAAATGACAAAAACACATCAAAAAGTATAACTGAAGCAGAGTTAGTTACATTGGTGGGCCTTGTCTTCAGAAGTTTAGGAGTAGAAAAAGTCCACTAAAACTGTGAGAAAATATCACATTAAATAAAGTATCATCCACAATCTTGGTAAACGGCATATACTTAAGGAGAGTGCACTGTTTGCTTTGCATCCAAAAAAATGAATTGCTGCTTGCACAAAAAACAAAACAACAAAAAAAAAACATGTGGGTCAGACCGTAAGAAAAAAACGATTTATTATTAGCAGATGCAGCCCACGTTCCAGTGGCAAAAAAGCATATAGATTTTGCCAAGATACAGCTATAAGACAATATCACCCACTATAATTAGCCTTCATACATAAAGCTGTATTTACATGAGCAGTAGAACTTGTAAGTAAAGGGACACACTGAAGCGACTTAGCAAAGATCGTACCAGCCAGGGCTTTAGCATTCCGGTTATTAGCGTTCTTCTATGAGGCCTTCTAAAACAAGCGCTCACAAACGGTCTCAACCGGTCTAAGTAATCCCAGATGTGAGAACCAAGTCTTCCTGCTGCATGGAGGCATTTCCAGATATGCATTATTGTTGTCTAGTTTTTAGGGGAGATGTTTCGAGCATTGAAGATTCCATTATAAATGCAGGCTGTGGACGGTCTTTAGGCCCAGTGAAATCAAACGATGAACTGCATGAATATATACGAACAATGCAGGAATAATACGCCGCATTTCAGTGACACGTTAAAATTGTGGAGAAGAGGTTTTCATGAAAACATCCTAATTTAATGATGAAATGAATGAAGTAAGCATTGATAAACATGTTTACATGTTTATTTACATGTTAAAAAGCAGGATTCAAATGATTTTGTTTGGCATTTATCATGAAAATGAATCATTATTTGGCTTATAAATAAGAAAGTGTCCGCACTATAATGTCTACAAGAAAATTTCTTTCTCCTGGGGAGAAACAGCTAAATGGCACAAGATTTTAGATCGCAACATGCCTTATCATTTGGCAAAAGTCAGATGAGTATTTTTCTAATAAATTACTGTTCAGCACTAGAGAAACAAAATGAGAATAGAACACATCAACCAACCAGTCAGTCTATCCTGACCACCACCCCAGTGAAAAAGTGCAATCATACATTTTGTAGCTTTTCAGACTCTATGAGCTCAGCAAAAACCTTTCAGCATCTCCCTTTACATAGTTTCACCCAGAGTACGACAACTAAAATGAGTTGAGCAAAGCATGAGGTGAGATTCACCAAGCAAATCTTCAGCCAATGTCGGCCAGAAAGCATCTAGTTGTAATCATAATGGTTTGTATTTGTTATTTTAATTAAAGACTAATTCTTGTGAGTCCCAAGAATTAGGACGAGCGAACAACGGACCTCCACCCAACCATTAAAAACAGAGAAGCAGTAAAAATCTTTAGAACTGCTGATTTGACTAGAATCAGAAATGACAATGACAGGAGCAACATAATTGCACAATGATTACGGGATTGGGGGAGGGTGAAGAATCTCAGCTGATCCCTTCTTATGGTGACGGAACGGACACTTCCAGAAGACGGTTGTTTTTACGCTTGCAGGCGACACCGTTGCCGTTCTTTGGTGTACCCTGGATGAATTTTACACACACTTTGTCCTGTTTGAACTGCACTAAGAACCTGAAAGAGAGAGAGAGAGAAAACTTAAGCTACAAGAATGATACTAAGGAAACAAGATCCACAGAAATGTTGGACACTTACTCATCTGAAATATCGATCTTGATCTGGCTCCTGTCAGCTGAAGCTGCACCGGTGCGATGAAGTTTGGTGATAATCTCAATCAGTCGGTCGCTGCTCAGCAGGAAGTCACCTTTGGCTGCAGACACAGCACCCTAAAGAGAGAGCATGGTCAGTAGTGTTCCTGACTGACTTGTGTGAGATGAGTTATTGTATGCCGTACCTCTTTGAGCTTAAGGGCGAAAAAGCCATCATTCTGTGTGCTCACAGACACACTGCTGAGGTCTAGCAGGGGAACGCTGGCCTTCACCTGGCCTGTCTTCTGATCCGCAAGAACCAAACTCTTCTTGGTCAGGAGGAATATTCTTAGAGCTCCCTAAAATGTAAATCAGTAGACTTTAAATGTCAAGTTTACACAAAAAGGATGAAATTACCCCATGATAGCCTTTTAAGGGTTGGTCTGTTGAACGTCTGTCAAACAAAATGATGTTGCAAGTCAGCAGGCTTGCTGATGTATCTGATGATCTTAGGAATACATTTCTTCATAGTGAAATTAAAAGGGGAGAATTTACCCAAATATATAAGTCAGACAGTTGACAAGTTTTGAATATAGACATTTACACACAATAAAAGTGTAACAGACACTTTCTGCAGATGCAAACAGGTAAAAATAAGTTTTTTTTGTTCTTTGTTTGTTAAAGTTAATTTTGGCATGTAGTCTTCATGTTTAATGGAGAAAACAAACCACGGAAGTGTAAAATTAATGTCAAAGAACAAGTGATATTTAAAAAGTTATCTAAAAAACATTCCCCATACAGTATTCTACAATTCCTTTTCTTTGTCTAAAAGCAAAACATCTCTACATTTGCACAATCACTGAACATTTGTAGAGTGAGGATTTTTTCAAGATTACTCAATGAGAACAAACGGAACAAACCACCCCATTCACTAGCCTCTCTGGATACCTAGTATCTAAAATATGCAATTTACCATAACACCTTTTTACCATAACAACTGGAATTTGGCAAAAAATTATCTGTATGCCACAGACAGTAAAATTTGACTGAAAAATGAAAGATAAGGCTTATCAGCACTATGATTTGATTGATCAGTCCTGTTATAAGGTTAATTCTATTGACACAGGGCTACTTATACTCACCTTGCCATTGGCACGGTTGATTTTACTGACCACATCTGCAAGAAGAACTTTATCCTCTGCCAAGCTGTTTAGCTTCTGGTACTTTGGGTTTTTGGTTATCTCCACATAGTCTCCTTTGAAAGGCTGCCCCACACTGTAAAGCACAGGACATCTGTTATTGCAATAAATTGCGACCCTGTAAATTACACAAAAGAACATAGGTGAACTGTTTTTTCCCTACCTGCTAGGATACAAGGCCTTCTTATCTTTGAAGAGTTCACTAGCTGCAAGCTTCTCCTCATAGGTAGCTTTCTTTTCTTCTGTGAACTGGCTGCGGTATTTCTTACACTAATAGAAGGACACCATGAGGAAAGATGGTTAGATTACAGGGGAAGTAGGGGTGTTGCAGCACCTGTTTTCACAAGATTGTAAATGAAATGCACATTTTTGTTAATTTACATTTATTCACTTTTAGTATTTAGTAAATTTATTTGTAATAAATTAGAGCGCTATTCAATTTTTTTTTTTTTTATATGCGGAATTGTGTTTTTTAAAACGTACAATCAGAGTCTGAGATCATATTTTGACCCTTGCAGTGTGCATAGAAATAATTAGTCTGCTATACACCAGAAATAAAAGTCCACCTTTGGTGTTGTGTAAGGGCCTTTTTGTGTTCATTTTTATTTATTGCATATGACAGTATAAACAGCTCAATAACTCCTTTATTTAAAGGCTTAATTTAAGTCCGATGCATTACGATTGCAAGCAGTATCAATAATGTCAAAAATGTGATGTGCAGTCAAATGTTTTGGTGTGTATGCGGTTTAAATGAATGTTCTCAAATGATACTCTTGTTGTGCTTTGTGGAGTTTTGACATGTTTTATAAACTCAATGTTGTTTCTTATTCAAATGTGGTGAAGCACAGCACCCACAACATAAAACATCTTCCCCCATCCCTGTTATATTATTATTAATTTAAAGTCAGACAGGAGTCATGACAAAGGTCTTATCAGTTCATTTTAGATATACAGAGTTGTATAATGACACAGACCCTCCACAGATGGAAAATCCTCCTGAGCTCCTTGTGTGTCCCGTCCAAGAAACCATAGGGCCGAGCTGGCCAGCTCTTATCAATCGGTGACATGGAAGGCATCGTCTTCTTCAAGCCAAGGAAGTACTTCTGCATCTGTAGATAAAAACTTACATCAGTGTAACCGGGAGTATTTTCTTTCTTCTCTGAAAAATTATTAAATGGAGAACATGTAGGAAATCATTTCCTGGGGTAGCACCAACTAGTTTTAAAATGTATTTCTTGCACTGCGTTGGGTCACATGAAGTCAACTACATGTGAAAGACAAGACTCAAATTTGCACTCATTCTATACATGGACTCAACAGGCGAAGAATTCCTCTTTCTGCTGTTTTTGGTTACGGCCAAATATATACATGGAATGAAAGTGAAAATAATCAAGCAGGAGCACTTTCTGGCAAGTCCAATGGTTCTTTGATAGAGAACATACCAGTAGTCTTTATAAAGACCTGATACTACACAGTTTGTGGCAAATCATAAGGTGTCCTGCCAACAAGACAACACAACATATTCCTACCAACATATAAACAATACCAACAAGTAAGGCTATTTTTCTGGGTAACTAGGTGACTAGCAAAAAGTATTGGTCAAATCAGCTACTTGAGGTCCGTCACTTACAATTTTCTGAATGGTGAAGTCATAGATCTTCTTGCCAGCATTAGCTCTGAAGAACTTTCTGTATTCCCGACGGACCTGTGAAAAGGTGGGTTTAAATAGTCACTTCTTTGTATTGACAGTCTTGTGATGACAGCAGGGATAGGACAGGAAATCAGTTCAGACAAGTGGTGCGTGACAAGCAGGGTCTTAACACGTAAAGAGCAGCACACTGGAAAGCAAAGATGAGATAACGGATGCTGTAAATCCAGGAGAGATTCACAGTCATACTTTTGTACACAACAATAATTTCACAGAACTTGAAAAAATTTATGTCACCCCTAAAACGCAGGCACAAAACAAAACCAGTAATGACAGCAACTTTAAAAAAAACACACACACACACACAAAAAAAAACGAGGCGGCAAACCACAAGAAAGGCCTGTGATGTCTGCAAAAGCCAACAGTATATTAGTAGCAGCATGCAGACAGCAGACAGGACAGGCACACAGAAACAGACAGAAAACATGGCAGTCCTATGGTTGAGCTACTGGGGCAAAGTTTTCATGTCTACTCATTTCTGTCATTGATAAATTCATGCCATTCTGCTCTGTTATTCAGATGTCATCTCGCAAGGCCGACTATTGGGATAAAGCCGGGCGTAACCAGTAGATCATTTTACAAGTGACAGCTCATTTAAATACAGTTTTTTGCAGGACAGGCCATTATGTGTTTTGGTCTGCTTTGGTCAGTTTCCCTCCATATATATATATATATATATATATATATATATATATATAAATAAATAAATCAAATAAATATATACATAGACACACACACACACACATTTTGTAACAAACTCGTTGTTTGTAACAAACAAATTTTATCGGGTAGAAATTGCTATTCGTAAGCAAAAAAATTAATAAAAATGAGATAAAACCGTTCAAAAACACAAACATATTTAAATGTTAACGTGTATATAGATGATTGATTGAATGGTTGGCTATGTACTGTATTAAGGACACAGATTTTTATGAAAGCATTTTTGTTAAATACATTCATTAAGTGCCTATCATCTTACAGCAAGAAGTTATAGTCTTTAATACCTTATAAGGGATAATGTACAGTACATTCCGGCCGGTGATTCTCTTAGAATAAACCCCCGACAGGATGATGAGGACCCCGACGCGAAGCAGTTGCGGCAATTGTTATCACACGTCTCCGCTTCGCATCGGGGTCCTCATCACCCTGTCTGGGGTTTATTCTGAGATAACAACCAGCTGGATGTACATTATCCCTTACATAACATAACGCTGGATGGCGCGATTGACCAATCAGAATCAATTCCACAGAGCCGTGTAATAATAGTTGATTTCACTGTTGCGCAGGCATTTTACATCATAGCTGCTACTAAAACGATTATATCAGCACGACTAAAACGCTGTCCTGACAAGAACTATCCGTTTGATCAATTCCAATATTTCAAAGGACGGCCCATACACATCAGCAGATGTTTGCGGTACACCACGAACACCCACTGACCTTGGAACAGCCCCTGACAGAGACCGCAGTATCATCAGGCAGCATCTGCAGGACTCATGCTAACAGCTATTTTGCCCATAGGAAGCTTTTCTAAAGCCATGGATTATGAAAACAGATTTGATTCTGCTTTCTGGAGACACATGCAGTATCTAAAGCCTCATGACATGTTTTTTTTAGCATTTCATCCTCGCTTATGACATCAGTGACATGTGTCACTGACTTAGATGCTAATGGACCTGTGGAACTAAACTATGAGGTTAGATTTTATTGTTAGTACATAGCAGAGCAGCTGGTTAAGGACACTTAGAGGCTGGTTATGTGCACGCTTCGCACTCATTTCAACGCCTGGCAAGTACCGATGGTTGGAAGATACCTTTAGTCCCAACCAGTAGGCCCAAATGACAGCGATGGCGTGCTTACGCCTGGCTTCCTCCTTCAAGCGCTTCAGCTCTCTACGTGCCTATGAAAGAGGGAGAGGGGCATGAATGCAGAAAGGAGGGAATCAATTGAAAAAAGCTGAGTGCAAAGCAGCATAACACCAGGTCCACGCCACACAAAACTGCACCACGTTACTAGCTGGTAAACACATTCTGTGTTTGCTGTTGGTTAAGACAGATGGACATTGTTGAGGTTTTCCTGTGGAGAGCACATTTCTTTTCATGGGGTTAACTAAACATGAGCGAGAACAAGGGGAAAAAGAGCAATAAAAAGAAAGCAAGAGTGCAACTGCTCTCTTAAGGCACACAACCACACAAACGCACAATAAAACAAGCCACATCAACCTCAAGAAGGCACTCAGACTGAGTGGGAGAACAGCAGTAGTGTGATTCCAACATGCAAAGAGAAGTTCACATGGGATTGTGAATGGAATGAGATTACTTTTCTCATCTATAAGATACAAAAAATAATTCTTCATCAAGCCTGCCATGAGGACAAATGAAGACGGTGACACTGCATGCAAGTACATCAATTATAAAGCATTGCAGTTATGACACATCGTAGTACTCGTTCGCAGAGCAGATGGGCTCTAAAACTTGCATATTAAAGTTGTTACATTAAATCGATAATCACTGGTGTATCAACATTTTTTGCAATTCACCAAGTCATATTTCTTTTTTAATAACCATTAATCAAAGAATCAGGATATGCAAAATTCCTTAGTGAGTGGTCTATTGTGACACTAGCATAAATATGAGACTATTTGGTAACTGTATAATTTCAAACCAAATAAAAGTAAAGTGTCAATTTATTGACTGCTCCTGACCACCCCACAAGCTGACTATGGTTATTATTCTTAATAGAAACTAAAATTGATAAAGGAAACATTTTAACTAAATTAAAAATAAAAACTGTGAAAAAGGACAACTAAAACAAATAAAAAATGAGTTTTAGATTGATACATGGGACGTTTTTGAATTTTTTAGATAATATCATTTGGCAGAGTAACTTTGACAGCCCTAAAATATTAGTAAAGTAAGTATGATGGTGAAAAAACTGTCCTTGTATTTTCAGAAAACCACAAATCTATTATAACTATAGTAAAAACCTTGCTACAAAATTTACAGATCCCTGCTGCAGAAATTCACTGGATATTGCGAGATATGACCACACATAAAGGTGTCCAGACTCACTCTTAGGGATCGGTTAATAAAATGGTGCATTTGGTAAGGACAGAGGTCATTCGGCTGTGATGCAAGCCTGCTGCGTGGGAATCGGCCCGCTCTGCAGGGTGACCGTCTGGATGAGCTTTAATCCATCGGCAGTCAGAGAAAAGAAGCTTAAAATATCGCATTCGGTTCTGCCCCCAATGCAATAGCCGTTGACCATGCTCTCTCTGCTCCCATCCTCTGCCATTCCATAGATTTTTTTACAATGAGCTACAATAAAGTACAAGTATGATTCATGCTGTGGGGTCCTGAATGTATCGGCAATTCGGCATGCACAACATATGAGATGAGCTCAAGGAAGATGGGTCATGATCCGGTCCACCTCATAAACACATGAAGGTGTGAGATGGGTTAAGTGGATGACGGGATGCCACACAGACATAGTGGTGAATACCTTAGTTCCTTGCCAGCAGGCCCAAATGACAGACACGGCCTGTTTACTGCAAGCTTCATGCTTTAAGCGCCGCAGTTCTCTTCGAGCCTATCCAGAGTGGTGTTTTTTTTGTTTTGTTTTTTTGAAAACGAAGGAAAAGAGGGTGGAAAAGTATTAAGAACAGAAGCTAAAGACACAAGAGTGTTTTAAATCATACGTTTGGTAAATCAGAAACATTTTCATTGTATTTGAACTGAAGTAATGTATTTGGATTCTTGCTTATCAGTTCTATTAAATGTAACATTGAAATGTTTAAATGAACCCTGATATCTGTATCAGCATATATGGCCCACGTCTTTTTTAAATTGCAACAAGTGAGAGATGCTGAGAATAACCACATGGCCAGCCAGGACAGACATCAGTCACTTTTGAAAAACATTTTGCTTGATAACAGCAAATAGAAAGTGCAGGAGACCAAAGTTATTTAAAACAATCTCAAAGACCAAAATAAACTTGTAATTTTCAGTACAGTTTTGAAATCTTCAAAACATGAAAGGAGAAACACATCACAAGTTCCAAAATGCAAACAAATAAAGGAGTGATAAAACATTTGAATATTGTTAAAGGGTTAAACAAGTTGAAAAAAAAAAGGGTTAGTTTTAAGAACATAAGATTCATACATGCAACTCGGATTCATCAGTTTTCATTTTCAACACAATGTCAGCAAATGAAAAACATGTTAGTATTTCCCACAAGATGTTACCAACAAGATGATAAAACAGTTAGTCACACGCAAACAATAGGTATGTCATCAACAGTGAGATAGGGCGTGATGGGACAAGACTTCATTTGGCAGGCTTGTTAAATACCTTAGTTCCAAGCCAAGCTGCCCAAATGACAGACACGGCGTGTTTATTCCGTGCCTCTTCCTTAAGACGCCGCAGTTCCCAGCGAGCCTGCGGATGTTAGCCGAGGAGGGCCACGAAGCAGAGATAGGGTGGCAAAGGTTAAAGTCAGAAATATGACAAGGAAAGAGTGATTGAAAAGAGTAAGTCACATCAAAAGCAGAAGTGAATTAGGACTAGAAAGGAAAAAAAGAAGGCAAGAAGCTCCGGTGTTGAAAATCTAACCCCACAATTTACCATTCACCTCCTTATTCATAGAGAAACTGAGTTCAGTACCTGAGTTCCATGCCAGAAGGCTGAAATAGTCGTGACGGCCTGTTCGCACCGCTTCTTGTGTTTCAGTTCACGCAGAAGCTTCCGGGCCTGTGAAAAAAGGGCCACCGTTACATAGTGGTTTTTTCACACTGTCAGTTTTGGGGATTGACAACCGCATTTATTTACAGGTGTGAATCTTGAAATGTCCCGATCAAATAGCTGTAAGGACTGGGCGAAGGGTGAATCGGAATAACTAAATGCATTCTTGCTAAAGAAGAAAGGAATTTCCCCATTAAAGACATTTTAATGAGATATATTTTATATGTTGTTATGTGGGTCTGAGTGCCCAGGGCCTATGAAGATACCTGACTGTATTGTAGTTCTAAACGAACGATAAATGCCTGTATTATGCATTTTAATGAATAATCCACCAAACTCACTATCCTAACAAAGTCTGTGAAACTTCCCCCCAAATCCAGCTAACACTGGCCGAAGTGTCCTGTTACGAGTTTACGACCCAAAAGAATGTGCATAGACTTAATTCTTTGCTGAGAAGGAGAAATGAAACCTGTTCAATCCTATATATTCTATATATATATATATATATATATATATATATATATATATATATATATATATATATATATATATATATATAAAACCATGTGATGAATGTATTGCCATGTATCAAATGTTCCATCTCATGGTTTGTTTTCATGTAAACTCTAATACTTAATGTTTCAAACTCTGCACACTATGGTTAACCAAAACTCACCTATACCGTGTTTGGTTTTGATAAATTGGTACTTTGGAGATTGGAAAGAGTGTGCATATGATGTGTTGGTATATATGAAATATGATACAACATATTAGTATTACAAGAATCTTCCCTAGTCCTCTTCATCAGAAACCAGTCAATGTTTAGGACAAAGACTCGTAAATCAATGACAGAGCAACTTTCCCGCCTGGAACTTCTACCCTTCTTATTGGTCGAGCCAATGAGAGGTGGGACACGTTCTCTAAGGCTATAAATTGCATCCACACAAAAAACTCCCTCTCTTGTCTTACTCTCTCACTCTTGCCAGGAAGTGATTCCTTCATGAGTCCCCTTTGGGGATCTCTTTCTTTTCTTTTGTTTTGTTTCTAGTTTAGTTTATGTTTTTCAGTCTTAGATAAGTCTTCGTGTTTAATTCCAATCGACGAGTGAAAAGAACACCACGTGACATATCTCTTCAGTAAATCCATCTACAAGGGACCTTTAAACGAGCGCGCGCTCGCTTTGAAGGAGAAACACGCGCATGTGACCACGTGACGCGCAGGACCGAGAGACACACACATGCTTCTTCACCAGCCATGCAAAGAGTTTACCTACCTGTGCAAGTATCCGTGTTTGATCACGCTTTTAAGATGTGTTGAAGTCTTGTTGTCTCTCAAAGTTCCGTGTCTATGTGAATTTGCTATTTAGAAAGATCCTCGGGTCTCTCTAAAACTCCCTCGTGCATAACTGCAACTTTCTAAAAATTCTCTCTCTCTCTCTCTCTGTCTCTATGCATTTCTCGTTCATCGATGCCTTATCGTGTTTTGTTGTTTATTATGTTTGTAAATACATATATCCCATGTAATCGTAGTAAATGCATAAGTAGTTCTGTATTAGTAAATTCATTATACTCAGTTTGATTGACTTACTGTGTCTGCTCATAATTCCGGTCCCTGAAATGTCTAGATCAAAGCTACGAGCTTTACAAATTAAATATACCTTAAGGAGTATTTGTTTATAGGGCGGGAAAGCTAATTCTTGTGGCCACAGAATTAATTTTCCTAAACTCTATAAATTAATTGAGCTAATCAATTTTACCTGTTTTGTGAAATGTGGTCCGTGTAATTAATTGCAATCAACTTGTGGTTAATCGCAAGGATTCACATGCATGCAGGTAACAGGACATATCATCCCTTACCGGGAGATTTATTAAAATGTAAAGTTGATCTGGTCCAAACCTGTATGAATAATTATGAATTATGGTATACAAACTCCCCAAAATCGACCGGTTCATACCTTACAGTAGCATCTTGAATACTGACTGTTATACGTGCAATCAAGAGAGTATTATCTTACCAGTAAACATAGCGACAGTGAAAAAAGTAATATCAAAGATGACGCAGTCCATAAAACTGAAAAGGTCATCCATCAAATCCTCATTAACTGACAGCAGTTTTTATATTTGGGTGGAGAGCGGTGCATTTGAGTTGCGCATAGAACACAAAACTGACGGTAGCAGCTAACCGGTAACTGGATCTAAAACCTTCAGATGATACACAGCTCATATCTCCCATCGCTGTAAGTTACCGAAAGTGAAACCACAGACAAAAACCCGCAAGACATGAGATTGCGCAAGAGCGTCTCTTGCACTGTATGACGTGACAAACAACTAGTTGTCCAGTCCGGTTCCATTCACACAGCGCAGGTTTTTTAGAGAATGCGGTTGTGAGTCCTGAAAACGTATGAGCTTGGAATGCGGTTGTCACTCCCCTAAATAACTTAACTGTGGTAAACGTAAATGTATTAAGGACTCAAATACCAGACTGACAACCGTATTCTGCTGCAATGTGAATGTGGCCTTTGTTTGCTAAAGGAAATGACATGCAGTGTACCAGAAACCTACCTTCCATCCACGGATGAATGACTGAACCACTAAGGCAGAGCACCTGATGTTCTGGTACTTCTTTTGTTGCTACAATCAGAAAACAACCAACAGCAATCTTGAGATAAAAAAAATATGTCTCTGATCCCAGTGAAACAATGAATCATATTGAACACAATCAATGTTTTCTATGAAAGGTGTAGTAAATGAAGCGCACCGCAAATCTTCGGTACCAGGCAGAGACCACCACCTGGCTCTTCTTCATCAGGAGAAAGTGAGTGCGGCACTTCCAGCCACGGTAGATCTTCTGGATGAGTGCTGCCAAGTCCTCTAGGCACTGCCTTCTCTTTTCTTCCAAGAAGAAAAGCTGAAGAAAAAAATATATCAATATCAAAATAAGGAATAGATTCCAGGCTTTTTAGGCAGGCAGGAAAAAATCTGATCTTTTTGGCATAAGTGACTCAAATGCTTAGTTGTTAATCAGAAAAACTAAAATAAAAGACAAAACAAAAAGGAATACACAAAACAAAACAAAAACAAGAAAATAAAAAATAAAATCAGATTTTTGCAAACCTGACAAAAAACATGAATATTTTGGAAAAGCAAAAAAAATCATCTTTTTTTTCATTAGGGGTGCAATGCGACTGTGGCAGTAGTGCTATTTTCTTAATTTGTTCACACTAACATGTGGCTTATCTTATGTATTCAGCAGTGAATGACAGAGGGGTCCTGAATCAGCAGTTTCAAACACAACATATGCATGAATGTGTAAAACTTCCTTCATTGCTGATGCATATCTGCACTGCCCAGATATGTCATGATGGACATGGGACCAAGAAAAAAACTAAAAAACATTAATCTTCTCTTTCATACTCTCAGCTGATGGCATTGCGCTGATGTCATTACTATAGCAACTGATGTAGATAAACACTGTCTGAATGAATGGATCAGATTTCATCCCTTGCAAAATGACAGCACAGACAGTTAGTCTCAAATTTTGAACAAGATCGGATTTGAAAAAACAAATCAGATTTGTGCTCAATGCGAGCAAAACTAAGATATACATGATCAAATTCCCAGGGATAAGACCATGCGAATTGATGGAGAGAACATTTGTTAGACCACATGATAATTGCCAAGACCAGCAAAATAAATTCCAGCCATTGTGGGACCAGCATCCTCTAGTATTAAGTTGTTATTGACAGAGTCGGCCAAACCTTTCCCACCTTCACAGGTAAAGAGTCATTAAAAAATTTAAGAAAATTTTCAAAAATGATGTTGCCATTAGTGGAATTGCTTTAGCATAGTTCAAATCATACTTGTCTGGCCATTATCAATTTGTATCAGTAAATGAAGAGGTATATCAATCACAAGAATGGAGTATCGCAGGGCTCAGTACTAGGACCATTGCTTTTCACCCTGTACATGCTACTCTGTTCAGTTGATACTCAGCAGATGATACTCAGCTCCATATTTCTTCGACAAAACATTCCAATTTATAATAGAATGCATAGTTCTTAAAAAAATTTAATGACTAGTCATTTCTTACTATTAATTTATTAGAAAAAAAAAAAAAAGTTTTTAATTATTGGATCCAAAACTTTTGCATGTAATAACCTAGAGTACTCTCTAACACTTGATGGCTGCTGTGTTACATCTTTGTCATCTGTTAGATCTGTTGGGTGTTATTTGATAGCAATCTTTTGAAAGCCACATTTCTAGTATTTGTAAAAATAAAATAAAATAAAAATTAACTAACTTTTCTGCATCTGACATCAAACAATGTAAAATAAATTTGTTATATATATATTTATTAGGGCTGTCAAATGATTAATCACGATTAATCGCATCCAAAATAAAAGTTTGTGTTTACATAATAAATGTGTGTGAACTGTGTATAATTATTTTATATATATAAATACATACACATGCTTGTATATATTTAAGAAATATTTGCATGTATATACTATATATAGATTGATATATAATTTATATTATATATAAATATAAATATGTTATTTATAAATAACAAATTTTTCTTAAATATATAAATGCACGTGTGTGTACTTATATACAAAATAATTTTACACAGTACAAACATATTTATTATGTGTAAACAAACTTTTATTTTGGATGTGATTAATCGTGATTAATCATTTGACAGCCCTAATATACTGTATATATATATATATATATATAAACAATTTTTTTTGACATTTTTTTATGTCAGATGCAGAAAAGTTAGTTCATGCAGTCATGACCTCAAGGCTAGATTATTGTAAAGCTTTACTGGGTGGTTTCCCTGCATGCTAGTAAAAAAAAAAAAAGACACCAGCTGGTACAAAATGCAGCAGCTAGAGTAGGTGGGGGCGATATGGCAAATATATCAGTTCCATATCAGGATTGTTTTTCAGAAAAAAAAAAAAGAAGAAAAAAAGATTCTATGATTTTTTCATGTTGATTTTACTATTTTGCATGTGACTGAGCAGCACAGGCAAACTAATTTCCCTGTTTTAAAAATGAAGCATTACAAGGTAACAACATCTAAAAGAAAAAGGAATGACAGACCAAAGTAGGGGTGGGCGAAGATGAACATCTTTATTTAATTATTTTATCTTTATTTTTAAAAATAAGAACAAAAGATGCACATTACAAATGCAATATAATGTTAATAAAAATAAAGTAATAAAAATGAGGTAAACAGTGCTTTATTTTTTCACATAGGTGTATTTAACAGTAGTATATAAATAAGAAATTGAATAAACAAATATACCTATACAGACATCACTGAATACCTTCAGTAGCTTTAATAAAAATCAGTGCATGTATAATTTATACAGTAAAGAGCAGTTAGTGGTTTTCACTTTGTCTTTCGTTGTTTGATTATAATTATAATGTCACGTGAGTGTAAGCCTACCTCTGCTTTAACATGATACAAATGTACGTCGAGTTGTACAGTATGTTGGGACAGAGGCACCAGAACGGCAGCTGATACTACGATATTTCTTTAAAAACATGGAGACATTTTAATCGTTCACAAACTTCACGATCAAAAATCGTGATACCACACACCTCTAAGCTAGAGTTCTTGCTAGAACCAGGAAGTATGACCATACTAGCCCGGTTCTGTCAACACTGCATTGGCTACGTACTCCAATCACGCTAATTACTTACAAAGCACTAAATGGTTTAGCTCCTCAGTACTTGAGCGAGCTCTTAACGCATTATAGTCCAAAATCAAAATCGACTGTGGGCGGTAGATCCTTTTCCTATTTAATGCCCAAACTCTGAAACAGTCTTCCTAACATTGTCCGGGAAGGAGACACTAAATCTAGATTCTAAATCTAAACACATACACACCATCACATTTCTTTAAATTCAAATCCGTTAAAGGATTATGAGGCTGCATAAAGTAGGTCAAACGGAACAGGGAACCCTAAATTGTTGCATCATAAGAAGAATGACATCTATGCTAATATTAGTCTACCCGTCTCATCCTTATACCAAGGTTACATAGTCAGCCGGATCCAGATGGTGGACCTGCACCTAGACACGACGGCAACACAGCCCTATATGTCAGCAGAGACCATGCTAACCAGCCAATCCCCTGTGAAGACCTTGTCTAACAGACAGCCATCGGCACAGATCCTCAGCAATGAACTGGATGAAATATTTTGAATGATACTAATCCACATTCTGACTTCAATTAAACCAGATAGAGAACTGGTCCCCTGACTTAGCCTGGATTCTCCCAAGTTTTTATTGTATTTATTTCCGTCCCCTGATGGAGTTTGGGATCCTTGCCAATATCGCCTCTGGTTTGTTTAGTTGGGGACACTTATTACTCAACAATATTATTGATCTGACTGTACTGACACTATTGGATGAGAACTGAACTGAGCAGAACAATGACATCATTGTTTTTCTGCAGAACTGCTTTATAGATTAAATGAACTAATTTAATAATTGATGATCAAACAGAACTGAATCAACACTAAATATACACTACCGGTCAAAAGTTTTAGATCGGAAAGATTTTTTATGTTTTTAAAAGAAGTCTCTTCTGCTCACCAAGGCTGCAATTATTTGATAAAAAATACAAAAAAAACCCCAGTAATATTGTGAAATATTATTACAATTTAAAACAGCTGTTTTCTATGTGAATATATAGTGAAGTGTAATTTATTCCTGTGATCAAAGCTGAATTTACAGCATCATTACTCCAGTCTTCAGTGTCACATGATCCTACAGAAATTATTATAATATGATGCTCAAGAAACATTTATGATTATTATCCATGTTGAAAACAGTTTTTTACATTTTTATTTCAGGATTCTTTGATGAATAGAAAGTTCAAAAGAACAGAATTGATCTGAAATGGAAAGCTTTTGTAACATTAATCACTACCATTCAAAAGTTTGGGGTCAGTAAGAATTTATTTTTTATTTTTGGGGGAAAGAAATTAGAAAATACTTTTATTCATCAAGGATGAGTTAAATTGATCAAAAGTTACAGTAAAGACATTTATAATGTTAGAAAAGATTATATTTTAAATAAATGCTGTTCTTTTGAACTTTCTATTCACCATAGAATTTTGGGGGAAAAAATGGTACACGACTGTTTTCAACATTGAAAATAATAATTTATGTTTTTTGAGCATAAAATCAGCATATTAGAATGATTTCTGAAGGATCATGTGACACTGAAAACTGATGTGTAATCAGCAACAGTAATGATGTTGAAAATTCAGCTTTGATCACAGGAATAAATTACACTTCACTATATATTCACATAGAAAACCGCTGTTTTAAATTGTAATAATATTTCACAATATTACAGGTTTTTTTTGTATTTTTTTATCAAATAATTGCAGCCTTGGTGAGCAGAAGAGACTTCATTTAAAAACATAAAAAATCTTACTGATCTAAAACTTTTGACCGGTAGTGTACTTCAGCTGAACAATGACACCGTTTTCTTGTAGAGCACCTTTTTTTAAATCACTGTAAAGCTGCTTTGAAACAATTGGTTTAAATTGTGAATTTGTTTTCACTGTCATGTTTTTTTCCCTGTAATCACTGTAAAGAGCTGCTGTGAAATAATTTGTATTGTATAAAGCGCTATATAAATAAAGGTGACTTGACTTGATTTAAAGCTACTTGGTTTCTTGAAACAGAAATTGTTAATGTCAGAGGTTACCAGTAACAACGCAAAAAAAAAAAAAAACTTTAACCAAGATTTTTTTTATTACAATGGGAGCGATCTAGTTTTAGATAAAAAAATAAATAAAAAAATCGACGTTAAAAAAGGTTATCAGAAGTAAAGGTGCACCCATTTGACAGAAAAGGTCCTTTGTCTGTCAATAATGTAGCTATATATAAAGTACAACTCACGCAGAAGCTACTTTCAAACCAAGCAGCTTTATGTTGGTCAACACAGTAAATTTACTTGACCACCTTAAACATGAGCTAAATCTGAATGGGGAACCTTTCACCCTAATGTGGAACTCCCGATCATGTAAATTCCTATTGAAATGACTGGATTTGGAAATACAGGTGAGTTTGAGTTTGCAGGTCACTTCTCCGTGCACCGATTCATTTTGGTGGAAAAGAGGTGAATGATGACTAGACTATGGTCTACCCTAGAGGTCAAACATGATCTCTAACTCCACTGGCATTGAATGAAAATCTGGAGATGGGAGATTATGTAGGAGGAATGGACAAGAAGATAAATGCTCTGTATAGCTAGATCGGTGACTGACACCCAAGGCTTCAATGCAGGGTTTTCATGGGCTCCTCTGGAATTTCTCAGCTGAAGTCTCATTTCCTAAACTGCCAAACAGTGAGGGGGGTGGATAAGTGAAACCATGTGTGCGACTGCCTGTTTGCGTTTCTTTCATGAGGGTGATTGCTACTAATTATATGAGAGGAGCCTGAAAGAACATGACTTCCTGTTTGAGAAACTTTAAAAAACCTTGAGAGATCATACGCATCAATTGTACAAATCCAAGCCTTTCGCCATGTTGGAAGTGGAATTGAGCCAAATGATATATTCTCCTAGCTAGAGCCATCTTCTGTGTAACTGCATCAAAATCACACTCAATGAACTTAGAGTAACTCACTCACCGTTCTGGGGTTCCTGATGAAGATCTTCGAACGACCATAGGCAAACTCCTCTGCATGAACCTGCAGACCTGTCAGGAGAACCTTGACACCCTCCCTGATAATAAATAGGTCACCAACTGTCAGTCAACCAATCTATTCACAAAAAGCATATATGTGTGGGATCCAAATGTCTAAAAATAATTGCATCTAAATTCTAACAATTTGAGTAAAAAATTCCCTGTATTTCTCATATTTGGTATTATTTCTTTGATACTTTTGGAAGATGCCTTTATTTAGCTACTTTGAATTACATTTTGCCAATATGCTCCTTCTTTGCAAACTGAACCTACTACCTTGGCATTGCTAGTGCAATGCTCTACCAGATCTACACAATTAAGATCACAAATAGTGCAGAACCTGTTTTTCATTTTCATTTTACAAAAGACTTTGAAAATATATTTTTTAAACCTGGAAATAAATGTCAATGTAGTCTCAGACTTTGGGACCCCACTGGCACATCACTGAACAGTTTCTGTTAATAAAAATAATGAAGAAGCAAGGAGACAAAACAAAATAAAGGTGCACAATATGATTTAGCACAGAAACATGCACCATGTTAGAGATAACAAACAGTGTCTGAGTGATCTGAATGAAAAGTAAAACATAGTCTAGCCACAGTCGGCATAGAGATGATGATAACATTCCAATGAAAGATAACATGATAAGATGTGCAAGTCCAAATCTCCATGAACACTAGAGTCTCCTATCAGACAATTCAGTGAAATGACTCAGTGTCCAGAAGTGACAGTTATGAGGGCCAATTCTGTCCTGGCATGTTTGCCATCAGATACAAGTACATTTGAAAGAGGATTTATTTTCTGTAGCCAGGCGAAGTTAAGGCAATCGTTAAACTTACAAAGCATGAAAGGAGATTTAAAACAAGAGACAGCATGTTTAAATATCTACAAATGAATAAAAAGGTCATGCAGATGGAGGTACAGCCATTGAAAGATCTTCTTAAATCTCAAATGTGATGACAATATAATGACATCAGCTGAACAGCATGTTCAGAAAAAACATTAAAGCCTTCAGAAGAGTTCTTTAAAAAAACCTGTATGACATTCTTGATCAGTGGGGGTCTAACCTGGCTGGGCCCCTCCAGTGGGGCCAGGTCTGCTTACAGAGCATCTTGTAGCGCTCCAGGCAAGACTCATAGGCCTGGCGGAAAGCATAACCAGCCCTTCTTACGCGTACATTCTCCATCAGACCCAAGTAGCGCACCTGGTGACACACTAGTGAGTCTGTGAAAATGTGGGCTGCTTTCTTGTCATTGGGTTTGATGCACCTGAACAACACAGACATAAAAAATATTCTCAACTTTGAATAGAAAAGCACAAATTATTGAGTAAATCTTCAGAAATACTTTTTGAAAAGAAAAAAATGTGGTATTTTGTGCAGGCTTATTATAGTTAACTAAAAATAAAAACAAATAAATGTAACTGGAAAAAAATTACGTTACGAAAAATGTTTTGCAAATAGCGCATTTATTTAATTGCAATTTGTTGTACTACCTATAATGCGGTTTAAAAATAGTAATCCTAAAATATGCTTCACTTTCTTTACACAAAATTGATTCTTGGTTTTGGGATGAAATGTGATCTATATTATATTTTGTGAGATTCACCATACTAGGTGCATATTACCATGCTAGGCAAGCAATTTTGGAAAGTGAAAATATATTAAATAATGGTTTAATGGATCACAAAACTCACGATTCGGAACATATTACGGTTTTAGAGTCACGGATCAGTGACAAATAATTTTTTGGATCAGCAAGAAAACATTTTTTTTGGGGGGGTGGAGGGTAATTTGCTTTTTATCAAATTACAATCATAGATAAATACAATATAACAAAGTAACAAATAAAGTAAGGTCCAACTGTAGTATTCATTTTAGGTACAGAAGTGTAATAATTCAAATGTAAAACAACACTATAGTGTTCACCGTACACATTTAATATAGATTAATCTCTGTTAACGCTGTTTTGTTGTTTGATTAACATTAATGACATAGACAACAGCAGGTTAGGCTGCTGTCACTTCAAGACCAAATGCACGGATCCAATATAAGACATAACTCACAGTGCTTACGAGAATACTTGCTAAGACGGGTATTTTGACAAAATTGTGTTTGTATGTGTACGTAGTGCAAGTAGATGCGAAAGAGGAATCAATTCGGAGTTTGCGTGCTATCTGAAAAGCACACTCTGTGTGTGCGACCTTCGTTTGTGTGCGGCTGTGTGCACAGATAACAGCGTGCGAGTACGGAATTAAATTCTCTTTTGGCTCTCTCTTTTAGTGCTGGAATGGTTTAAAATCTATTGAATGTGTACACTGGTAAGACAAAGCGTGCAAATTATAAACATTCACAAATGGTGGTTAAACTTGCAATGATCTGCGAATCACCTGCGTGCCGAACAGTGGAGCCTGGTCCATACAGATCACGGATCAACTATGATCCATTTAATCCCTAAAATTAAATGTTTCTAAATAAACTATATATATATATATATATATATATATATATATATATATATATATATATATATATATATATATATATATATATATATATATATATATATATAATTTTTTTTAGCTTACATTGCTGTTAAATTAAAATGATAATCCATAAAAAACAATGCAATTTAATGTTCCATTATGGTTATGTCATAATAACGTCAGGTTTGTGATTGTTACCTGATATAGTTGGGGTTCTTGGTCAGCAGGTTCTTCATGAGCGTTCCCACTGAGGCTTTGAACTGGAATCCAGCTGTGGGGGGCCGCTTAAGGTTCACTTTAGCTGGATTTCCCTCAGGAAAGAGAAGCTTCATCAGGCTGTGATTGGCTTTGTACATGGCCTGGGATAAATCTCTGTAGAGGAGGTCATTGTTTTTATCCACAAATCCCTCCGCCCGATACAGCACCTTTGTATACAGAATACTAAATTAAATAACTCTTCTTTACACACTTCTCAGATCTTTACAATGTGCTTTTTTCAAAAAACACACAATGTGGGATAAAAAAATATTTGTCCAAGTAAATTCAGATTTGTGTATGCTGGAACCCTCTGGCTCCTCCCATCATCATTACTAGTTTTCCTCACTTTGAACAGTTATAACCTTTTATCTCTACGGTGAACATTCACCAAACTTTGCATGTATAAAGGGCATATTTTACATTGAGGCCAATTTTGGGATGGATGGGATGTATGATTGCTTTTGTAGATCTAGATATTAATTTAAAACCATCATTGCAACTCCGTAGACTGTTGCATGTGGGTTATACCAAACAGCTGTTATCTTTTAACCTGCAATGAATGATGTCAACATTGTCAAACTAAGAAAAAAGAGAGTGAGAGCTTGAGGGAGTTGAGAAATAGGGACGCTGTTTATGACCTCACCTTTCCAGCATAGTGCTGGATGCGGAAACAGTTGTGTGGCAGGCTGTGGTCTGTGAGGAATTTGGAGTTTTTGCTCCGTCTGCTCTCAAAATGCTGGTGTTCAGCGCACACGGTGTTCAGCTTGTCCAGGAATGTCTCATCTGTCACTGTGCCTGGCCTCAAACACTCCTCATCCAACATGGCCAAAATCCCATTCTTGTTCTGAAAACAAATTATGGTTATCACATTAAATGCTTATACTTTGTAAATCTATGGGATTCAAACCATGTCTATAAGCTTTGAGACCATCTTTATGCTAGTCTCCTACTTAAAACTGACAAAAATGAATTACAGGATTACGGTAACGAAGACACAGTTGTCTCAGATGGTGATTTGCAATATTTGTAAAACTACTGTCAGAAACACTCACATTCTCGATGAGGTCACATATGATGGCGTTGTTAAAATACTCAATGTTGGTCCACTCAATACCCTGTAGACAGAAATAGTCATCAGTTTTAACTTTCTAAAGAGAAATATTCATAGAACGCCAACTTAAGCTAAATCCTGTAGTCAACAGTCAAACCTGATTGGTTTAGGAAAGATACAGACAAGCTTTACTATACTTGAACAGGTAAACACATATCCAACAGCACAAAGGAGTAATCCTGTCAACTGTCTAAAAGCATGATTTAATCTAATTGCAAATTAATTAATGTCTAATTTAAGATTACTAAATAAATAGGTTAGTAAAGTGAATGACATTACAACAACATTAATATTTAATAATTATTAATATTACTATATATATATATATATATATATATATATATATATATATTTGAATAATACTATTATTAATAATAAATGCAGTTGACATTAAACATAAATAAATAAGTACCATGAATTATATGTAAACTGTAATTCAGCTATTCTATTATACATTTGGAATGTTTTTTTTAATTTTTTTTTTACAAATCTTAAAAATAAAATAATGTAATTCATTGTAGATAAATGACTTACACTGAAGAGAGATGAAAAACAAAAAGCTAAATCAATAGTAATGTATGCCAATTAATTGCCAACAAAACTGTCATAAACACAACAATGATCTCTATGATGATATGCAGTCCAGCCATGCAGTTTAAGCCAATACATTGGTTTGATGTCCATGTTGTTATATTTCATGACTCTTTCTTTCTGTTGTTAGAAATGTTTGTTAGTCTGCCCAGAGAACTGGTCCCCCGACTGAGCCTGGTTTATCCCAAGGTCCAATAGATTTAAACATAAAATCAGAGCCAATCAAGGCCACACTGGATTAACAAGATGGAAAATAGCTGTGGGCTAATTGGACTGTGTGAAAGCTCCTCAAACTAGGAGGTAGATGCAAAGCGGGAGGAGGGTTCAAGAATGGGGAATGTGGAATGTGGATAGGGGCAGACTGGTCCCTAGACCCCTGCATCCCTCCTCAGTCTCCAGAGCAGTGGTATTTTCCCATGCACTCTACTGGAGTGAAGCCAGAGAGTGTAATATCACAGTGCAGGGGTCACGGCAGCGTCAGGGCACATACTCAAGAGTTCAGAAAGCAAACAGAGCTCCAAGCTCTTCAGGGACAATTGTGTTTACCCTGACTGGAGTGAGGGATTGTTTCCGTCCCCAGAATCACAGCACAAAAGGAGAGGGATTGTTGGAAGAAAACAGTAGACAAGCTCTGTTTGGAATAAGATACTTGCTTACGACATTAGTTAGTACTGTGCAATAAACTCTGTAAACCACCATTTTATAAAATATTGAATAAACAGTATGGATGTATCGAAAATCAGGAATGCTGCATTTGCAAGTAGGAGATCATCAAGGAACATTCAACTCAATGTTAATGTAACATTTCATTTCATTTCATTATCAGGTTGGTCTTTGAAAGCAGCACGGATGCACCATTGATTGCCTACAATATCCCATAATCCAACAGTATGTTTTCAGTTCAGCCATTTTAATAAGAGCACTATGCTTGCTTTGTTTATAACCAATTCAAAATTGTATTTATTTTTCATGCTGCCAGCAGCACACTGCAACGTTCTGGATTGACTACCATATTTAAATGCAGGATTGAATCCGAAAATGTGATGATTGACAATGATAACCTTAGAAACACACACATATAAACAAGCCCTATTTGCTACATGTCTTAATGGAAAGTTTGTAGCATACCTCACGGACATACTCTTCCTGCTCTTCGCGGAGAGTAAGCTCGATGAAGATTTGCTGGAGTTTCTCATTGCAGTAGTTGATAATGAACTGTTCAAAACTGTTGTCCTGCATGAACAGAAGGATAAATGAGAACCAATACAACAAATCATAACTGTGATAATTCAAAAACACTGCAATCGACAACACGCTGCAAACCAGCACACTAATACAGCAACATTCACTCAACATTATTTACTAAGCACCTTCCTCTAGGAACCTCTATAAGCTGAATACAAGCACATCTACTTAAAAAAAAGTCTCTCTCTCAAAAAGTTGGCCACCCATTGTAGCGGAGCAGTAACATATTAACTTTTATTAATACAGCAAACTTAACACTGATTTGCTACCAAAATGGTACACTGGAATTATTAAATTCTTAATTGGCATGTGATGGATCTCCGATATGTTTTCGGCAAAAACGTTCTTAAAGAATTCATAGGAAATTAGTTGTATAGAACATCAAAAATAACCCTGAGCAAAGTTTGCTCTTACAAAACAGGTCTTTATAGCTAAGATTAAGCAAAGTACAAGGAGTGACATGGTACAATACATATCAAGGCTGCATAATCTTATCTGCATCTTTTCAGAGGTGAAGTCTTTAACCTTTTCACCCACAGTAAATATGTGAAAAATGCTTTTAAGGTTACAAACACAGGGTTAGAAAAACTAACCATTTCCCTTTCGCATGCTAAGCCCTTAATCAGTGAATCAACACCACTGTTAAATTAAATAGACAGTAATACATTTTTATGCTCATTTGCCTATGATAAAAGGTTAGGATTGTACTTATCCATGATGCTAGGCCTCAGGAATTAACAATACTCTTCTTTAGTCAGTTTTTTTTTTTTTTTAATCTTCAGAGCAATCCTAGGGCATGTTAGTCTCTGCAACTAAAGCCACTGCAATTATCAGTACCATGGGCCAAAAAAATATTTCCAAAAAGCAGCATATGGCACCAGCTCATTGTTTCACTTGGCAATGCCAGTTTAATCTGGGCACTAGCACTAGCACATCAGCCTGGAGCTGCAGTGTTCTCAGAGTAACGAGAATTGAAGTAGTAAATCTGTTCAAAGAATAACCTCAACAACTCTTTTCAACCTCAACAACTTTTTGTAGCACAAAAAGCTAAAAAAAAAACCCCAAAAACCACTGCAGTTCTCTGGCTGGTTTCAGTGAAGCTTAAAAAAATATTTCACCCAAAAAATATAATTGTGTCATTATCAAATCACGTTCAAGCTCCAAAAAAGAGAGCAAAAAAACAAAACACACACACACACACACACTTTGGAACACCTTGATGATAATAAATAATGACAGAATTGTCATTTTTTGGGTGAACTGTTCCAATGAGGTCTTCTAAATACAGTATCAATTATGCTAATGTTGTAATATCAAGTGTACAGGGCATACCAATACTACTAGGAAACACTGTGCTTCAGGGTTCTGCTCTAACAGTGGCTTATGCTGCTGAGGTAAAAGATCTGAATTAAGACTAGGATTAAGTGCTAAAAATTGCAGCATGCACACTGCCACAGGATTTCCTCCACAGGTCTACTTACTCCATCCTGTCGCCATGGCCACAACAACATAAACAACATTCAGGAGAGAGTGACACAGATCAGAACACATGCAATGGACAAATAAAAACCATTGGCTGAAAGATGAATTAGAAGGCCCAGACCGAATGTGCAGAAATTTCTCACACGCTTTTTGGTGGAAAATTAAGTGCATTTAAACATGGAAACGTATGCTGCTAAAAGAATTAAACAGACAATACAAAATATGGAGTTCAGATTCAGTGTGGGCCAGAGAAGTAGTTCTCTCTATTATGTTAAACATTTGTGAGATTTAGTATGACAACTAGGGATGCACCGATACTGCACTTATTCATTAAAATGCTCATGTTAAACAAATTTAACATACAGTCAGTGTGCACGAGCACACAGTGACACAGTCGGCGAGTGTGTGTTCGCACAGCAAGCTTGTTTATCGCATTTCTTATTTCACAAACTAAGTTTGTGGTTCAGTCGGATATGCTCTAAATATTCACTGTGCTATTAAATTAAAGATTTAATATGATAGAGCAGTATATTAACAGTGAAAGTAACAGAACATTTTAACAGGTATAATCAGGCATGAAAATAACTATGAAGGAAATATCTATTTGTAAGCCAACTTATTTGATTACTATTCTTTTGATTTCTCTGATCAATATTTTTTAAAAATTAGAAATGGAATGAAAATACAGGTATCGGTACTTTGTATCAGACACATTCTGGGAAAAGTGGTATAGGTGCATGCCTAGCAACAACAATAAAGTCATTATAGACATTTTATTAGCATAAAAAATAAATTAGGACAATAGCATGGGATGGTACACAGTAAGTGTGCCATACAAAATCTCTCACCTCAAAGATTTCAAAACCGTAAATATCCAGGACTCCCATAACTTTCTTCGGTTTCTTGGTTTGTGCCTGATCCAAAAAAGAAGACAGTCAGTTATTAATCATAATTCTAAGGCAAACCCGACTTGGCCATGCACCACATGGCAGGAGCAGGATCTCGTTGTACAAATAACACTCTTGTGTCACTAGCTATAAACATATTATATCAAACAGTTTCATTAACTAACTAACTTGCTCAGCAAACTGTTGCTCACCATGACAGTAGACAGTAGAAATAGGTCCAATAGGACACTCAAATTTCCTATGCTGACCAGCTTTCTGTTGCTTGGTTTAAAAGTAACTTCTGTATGAGTTGTATTTAATACTTAACTACAATTTTGACAATGGACTTTCTTTTGGGATTAGTTTTCAACAATCGCCTATGATACTCAGCTCCATATCTCTTCGCGACCCGACAAAACTTGCCAATTCAAGAAATTAACGGAATACATAGCTGATATAAAAATTTGGATGACTTAGTAATTTCCTACTACTTAATTCTGAAAAAACAGAGTTTCTAATAATTGGACCAAAGACCTCTACACGTCTTAACCTAGAAAACTGTCTAACAATTGATGGCTGATGGCTTTCTAGCATCTGTAAAAAAACGCATTCTTCCATCTTAAAAATATATCTAAATTACGACATATACTTTCAATGAAAAATGCGGAACAGTTAGTTAATGCATTCATGACCTCAAGGCTAGATTATTGTAATGTCCAAAATGCAGCAGCTAGAGTTCTTACTAGAACCACGAAGTATGACCATATTGGGCCCCTATTAAACATCGTATAAATATTGCTGGTTACTTACAAAGCACTAAATGGTTTAGCTCCCCAGTACTTGAGCGAGCTCTTAACGCATTATAGTCCTTCACCTCTATTGCAATCTCATAGTTCTGACCAGTTGATAATGCCTAGAATATCAAAATCGACTGCTGGCAGTAGATCCACCTAAGATTTACCACCTAAACTCTGGAACAGTCTTCCTAACATTGTCCGGGAAGCAGATTAAAAACACATACACATTAAAAACACATTAACCTGGCATACACATAGAAAAATATAAATTCCTATAATTCAAATCAGTTAAATGATTATTAGGCTGCATAGATTAGGTCAGCTGGAACCGGGAACACTTCCTATAACACCCGATGTACTCGTTACATCATAAGAAGAATGACATCTACGCTAATGTTAGTCTATCTGCTTATTCTGAGGTTTACTGTGATCACCCGGATGCGGCCCACAACTAGACTCTCCCCTGTGAAGGCCTCATTGACACGACAGCCACCGGCACTGATCCTCAACAAACCCGTCTCCATACCGGCGTGATGACTCCGATCTTCAATCAGATGGAACTGGATAATATTCTGATTGTTCCAATCCAATCTGACTTCTGACCTGTAATGCTGCCTGAATCATAATCATATACTGTTTGTTCGTTGGCCAGAGGAGAACTGGCCCCTGACTGAGCCTGTTTTTTTTCTCCACTCTGTCACCTGATGGAGTTTTGGTTCCTTGCCACTGTCGCCTTTTTGACCTTTGTTGCCATTGGCTTTTGGCGTGCTTAGTTGGAGACATTTAATTTAATATTCAACAATATTATTGATCTGCCTGCATTGACACCATTATATGAGAACTGAACTGGACGATGACATGGTTTTCTCCAGAGCGGCTATATTTATAAATGTATATATAAAACTAAATTAATAACTTTTTTACAACAAAAATGAAACATTACTGAACTCACTTAAGCTGGACTGTGATGCTATTTTCTTCTGGAAACAAACTTTGTTGCATTATTTTCCTGTTATCTCTGTAATGCTGCTTTGAAACAATCTGTATTGTAAAAAGCGCTATATAAATGAATGTGACTTGACTTTTAACGTGACCGAATCTTTGATGATCCTTGCAAAGGTGCAATGAAAATCCAGAACAACATACCTTAATGCTTTCATTGATTCGGTTCACAAGCCAGCTGAACAGTCGGCTGTAGAGATTTTTGGCAAGAGCATCACGGGCATAATAGGCCTGAAATGGGAGAAATCTCAAATTATAATCAATGTTCAGAAAGATATTGTTTAATCTTTAGCTCCAACTCGCTCAATGTCTCATGGCTGCATCATGTAACAACACTATTATCACAGTTGAAAAGACCAAAAAAGATCGCTGGTCTCATCTTGTGGCTCGGATCCAAATATGCTGAGGTCTGTCATCTATCAAGTTAACTTTGACCAGAAATGCATTTTAAGTTCATGGATAAACTCTTAACAGCATGATGCTATGCCAAGGACACATCACAAGATTCTAACGGGATCCTCACTCAGATTTAATTATTGGAGTCATCAAGCTTTTGGGTTTACATGGATGCCAGCAGCCTTTACTGAGGTTTGGCCGGTAATATCTTTCGACCTCTAATTGTGTTGTTGGCTCAACAACATAGTGTTATTGTACAAGGTTAGGTTAAGAGTTTTAGTTTTGTTAATGCTCTTTTTCTACATTTTTTAAGAGACTGAGAATATACCGGTATACAGATATAGAATCAACCATTTAAAAGGAGCTCAACCTACAGACAAGGAGTGTGCTTGTGCTGACCTGAGCCACGTTGAGCGTGGTGGACACCTTCTCCATCTTGGCCTCCACCGTACGGAAGCTGAACGCTCTCTCTAGCACAGACTGTTCAATGCCTAGCAGCTCACACATCTCCTTGAGGTCTGGGACAGGAAATGCAAAAGAAACCCAGACAGATCAGATAAAAAATTATTTATGGATAGACTAGACAGTGTATCATTTAAACAAATTTGGCAATTGCCAAAGATGCACATAAATCCTCTGCCACTTTAATACAGAAAAAAACCCCTCAATTTAGTGTAATAAAACTACAGTCTTTCTTATCAGAGGCTTCTCCTAGAGTCTAGAGGTCAAGGTTTAGACTGATACATGTTAAGCCCCTTTCAAGCAGTTAAAGCTATAGAGTATTTTAAAAGTGTTTCTTTTTTGAGAGGATCTGAACATCAGGTACACCCGCCCCACACCAGCTCAATCTGCCTCATTTCAGCCCATTGCTATCAGGTCAAAAGGACAGATGAAAGCACATTACTGCTAAAGGGTTTAAGCACAGCAGACAAACCAGACACTGTAGTATGTAAATGGAGGTGTTGACATGACACTGTGATGATTAGTCTGGGATGGCCACTGCCCTGGCCGTAGGAAACCACAGTACTAGAACAACCAGTGACAAACAACCCTCATATGCAGTGCATATATTAGAGTAGTTGACATATTTGTTTCCCATGTAAACTGTATTTAGACTTAGTATTTAAGTCACACTTAAATATGCATGAATGTCACTGCATTGTGTGAAAAATGCTGCTAGAGTTTTTCCTAAAACTAATTTCTAAGAAACGTTTCCAAGGTCATTTTAGTGACACGTATTTTCCTTGTTTCCAGGAATAATATTTTAGGCCAGTAAAAGTTTTAGCATTATTTTGAATGACCTGTTTTGCCTTCATTTGTTCACTTAACAGAGGCAAACTTCAATAATTATAGAAGAATTGTAAAATGGTTTAAGATTAATTCCGGCATGTAACAGGACACATCTGTCAGTGATTTAAGTATAATATCTACACATTAGTCAAGGAGGCATTCATCTGGCTTTACAATTTTTTTTTTATCATCATCAGATTATGCATGCAAGGGTTATTTGGTTAAGCACCCATGTGGTTGGTGTTGATTAACTATACTACCAACTGCAAGCCATTAGTGTAAATATCTCTTGACAGATCAATAGATGGCAGCAGTGAACAACCTGTTGAGCAGATGAAGGCCTGTTATATACAAGACTACAGTATATGCTGCTTCACAATTAATATTAATTAGATTTTCCATGCAAGCAAATGTTTAAATCATAGTGTTTAATACTGATTGTGATGTTTCCATTTGCAAATCAGAGGTTTAAAAAAAGAAGAAATAGTCTTTCATCTGAACAATATCTAACCAGATCTCCTAAAAAGCTTTCGGATAGGCAATGCTTTCTGACAGAGCTTAGAACTCACCGTTCTTGTCCTTCACTCGACTCTCATCAAAACCGTTGACGCGAGACTCTGGTTTAAACTCTATATTTCCTAGCTTGAGAACGGCAGCCACCAGCTCAAGTATTGACTGAATTTCATCCTCCATGAAGCCCACAATTTGCATGGCATTCTGGGAAAACAGAAGAGAAAACATTTTTAATCAATAGTGGTCTGCTGATGGACATTTAACATGGCAGTACATATGGTGGCTTCTGTTAAGTGATTGACTGGCCCATGACCACACCACTAATGGACAGCCTGAGGGTGTTGAACAATCTAGAGGAAAAACTAATGACAGAAATTTCCATCACACCACAGGCTGTCAAAGAGAAAAGATTGAGCATTGTAGGTGGTCTTAATAATAAATAGTGTTTACATTCGACACATTAAAGGGAAAGAAATAAGAAATTATGTTTTAAAAGAAAATTAATACAAATTTTAGGACATTGTGGCATTATTTCCTTGAAAATAAGCAAATTACTCCACATTTCTCATTCATTTTATTTTTAAATGTAATGCATGTGGATGTTTCACTCATTCATGTTTCATTCATCATTGACTTGATGTTGGGATAAAATATGACCTGAGATTTACCCTAGTATTGATATTTACTTTAACATGTTAATGACATTTTACAGTATATTTAGTATTTCACCAACAGAATCATAAGCAGCTTATGATTTCTCATGTTGCTTGTGCTTCAATAGATTGTGTCAATATTTGATCTTGTGAAGCCATAAATTACATTTGAAATGTTAGGGAATCGCTGATAATGAACGTGCAAGCAGTTCATTGGCAAAGTCAATGGTCTAAAGGCCAGAGATAACAGTGAGTGAGCTGTAAAGGCCTCAAATGTGACGCAGCTCAAAGGGAATGACAATCTAAATACATTATCCTTACAGCGTGGAGAGACTCTCCAATAACGTTTTCATGTTAATAAGACAGGCATGCCGTGTCTCTAAGAATGAAAGTTCTGCTGAGTTTTGCATATTATTTACAGCCTAGCATAAATAGTAACCATCCTCCCTTGTGGAAGTGTTTACTGTCTCCTACACACAAAGCCTTATTTATACTTAACCTTATAAACTGCAACTGTCTACACTGCAAAAAAGCATGTTTCTAATTAATTGGATTTGACTCCCCAGGCAAGGGGTTAAAAGAAAAAGCAAGAGGCCCAGCATATGCTGAGTAAGGGTGTTCCGACGTATTGTTCATCAGAACTGCACTGCATTGTCTGATACAGTGCTGGATTCTGAACAGTTTAATGTGGGCTGCATTGTTTGCTGGGACACAAACACTACAGTGATTCAAATGTAATGTTATGAAACGACAAGAATACTGTTTGTAAGCAAAAAAAATAAAATAAATTAAGACTTTATTCAACAATTTATTCGAAAGAGAACAATTTCTTCTTCGAAATAGTCGTTTTATTTATTTTTTTGTGCACAAAATGTATTCTCGTCACTAAATCAACACAGTAAATAACTTCTAGCTATTAGCAAACTTTTAAAAATGCAAGTTATTAGTTATAAATTTGTCGGGGAAATACAATTTTTTATGTTAATAAAACCATGTTTTGAATATGTCAGAAACCAAGCATATGTTTAAAAAAATATATAATAATACTGTAATAATTTCTATCAGGGCCAGTGAAAAAGTCAGTTAAGTGCTCAAGGGAAGTAAAAATCTGAACTACCGCCTCAACCAGGCCAGCAGAAAATAATCTTATTGTCAAGCCCTACATGACCCTCTTCACAAAAAAATAAAAATGCATGAGAGAAGGAAAGGAAAACAGAAGCACTGATTTATATTTGCACAAGTCAGCTAAGAGCAGGTGGAATTCCCCCTTAAATGAACCTCTCAGTCTTTAAGTAGAGGCTTGAACGAAGCTCAAATTACATAATGCCACAAGGCAAAGTGTCTTGCTCGGATCAAACTCCACCTCAGTGGGGTAAAGGATGATATTATCCAGTTAAGCTGAGGAGATAAGGTGCTTTGCTAACCTCTCATCATACAGGGTGCCATGGATCAGAGCTAAGCCCAAGACAGTCTGAACCAATGTCTCACATGCTATAATGTGTTTAGGAACCAGCTACTGTATGGTAGGCTTGAAAGCAAACTTACTCTGACTGTTCTGAAACTGGCAGCATCATCCAATCCATTGACTGTTGCCGAATCCAAGCTAAGGTAGTTGTATTTGCTGAAGTCTCTGTCCAGCTTCAGTTTTTCTGAAAGAAAAATGCAATTATAGTGCCCTTTAAGGCAATTCAGTTCACTTGACAACAATCTTCAATAACTGAGCAGTCATTTCTCCCAGTTGTTTTTCTTTGAGTGGTCAATCTGTCCCTTTTATTGTCCTTGGTTTTGTCAAAGATTTCTGTCTATGCATTAGTCATTTCATAAGACCGAGTTGCCATCAGATTATGTTACATCTATGTGGTTTTCTGTCCTTTGATGCCTGAAATCAAAGTCTGTTATTGTGTTCTCTTTTATTAAGAATGTCAGACAATGGCCATGGTCCAATGTGGTGTGTAACCCCCCCACAAATGAACAAAACATTCTCAGGTAAGCTATAGTGCAATCTGTTCCCCACAATGTTCTGAAAGCCACTGAATGGATAGTGCATCCAGAATACAATAAGTTAGTTTCTCTTACTGAGTAAGTCATCTGATGCTCCAGAAAGCAGCTGGTAGAAGACGTGGAAATTCCTCTCGCCCCTGGTCTGCTTTACCACACGGGATTTCTCCAAAAGATCTGTGAAAGTGAAATATCAAAACACAAAACAGTTAATGTGCACTAAGAGATAACAACAGCTAGGGGTGTTGTCCCCAAGTAAAAAAAAAAAAAAAAAATACAATACAATAAAATAAAATAATAAATTTTCTCCATAGAAAGTTTTGGTGAGAATGTTTAAACCTGAAGACGGGCCTAACATGAGATACAGTGCATTCAAGCAATAATATCCTCAATGACGTCATTCAAGCAATGATATAAGCAATGACGTCAATGTGTTTTCAACTTCATAAATTAATTTCACAATAAAAAATTTCTACTTTTTTACTTTAACATTATATTATATATTATTTTTTTACTGTATCCACCAATCAGATAATCAACGGTTTCTGCCCACTGCCATAAAGTATTGTTAATAACATAAGTCTCCCTACACTTCTGAACATCTTTCATATTTAAATTGGTATATATCTTAATCTTATGGAAAGAGATTCAAATTCTTATGTCATTCACTTTTATTTTGTTGTGAAATAGTTTTGTTTTTGTCTTAAATCACCTACTTTCAGGAAGCAAAAAGTTTGTCACATGGACATATAATACTTAAAACTTGGCTATTGGCTACAGACAATTCTCCAGACATTATAGAGGAAAACAAAGGTGTTTTCCTGTTTACATTAGAATGAATATTTAGGTATCCACGGTGAAGCTTTCATTGTTCATTGTATTTAGATTGAGACAGGAAGTCTCACAGGAGATCTGTAGGAGGAGGGACATGTCACACCACCCACGCTCCATCCAGATGTGTGTCCAGTAGAAAACAGCAGCATCACCGCAAAGCCTTGATTATCTTATCATCAACCACATTTATTAGGTTGATATGAGAAAAGAAAAGACATGGAGACTACAAAACTACAAAACCTGTGCTGAAGGCCTAACTGTTAGTAAGTCAGTCCTTTTGTTTCAAATATCAGAAACATCATTAGGTTGTCATTTAGGTCTAGTGACACCCCGTATGTGTCGGCGAGAAGTAGAGAAATCACAACAGCCACAATAAGAGAATTGATTGATTCTCAGATGGATGGTGACACACTAACTGATCGACTAGTCACTCAAACTGCTGTAATATATACTGGTGGTTACAAACTCTCCTCAAATCGAGATAGGTCCAGCTGCAGAACCGCAGAACCATACGTCATAGCAGTGTGAGGCTGACAACGCCAGCCTAACAGTCTGATGCCAGAAGTGGGCGTGGCAAGGCATTACGCTACTTTTGTGTTTTAGAACGTTTCAAAGTTTAAAACAACATTATTATACATTTTTTTTAAACGATTTCATTAAAGATACATTTAAGATGTGTGTATAACAAGTGAAACTCGAAAAATTAGAATATTGTGCAAAAGTTCATGTATTTCAGTAATTCAAATTAACTAATATATTTAGTAGCCTATATAACTACATATGCATGATTTTCAGAGGGCCGACATTTCTGTATTTAAAATCCTTTTTTTGTATTGCTTTCAGGTAATATTCTAATTTTCTGAGATTTTAAATTTGGGGTTTTCATAATCTGTACGCCAGGCCTAAGCATCAAAATTATTTGCAAACTTTTGCACAAATTTTTTTTTTTTTGAGTTTCACCTATATATTATATATATCAAATCTTATAAAAGATAAGAATTATTTGTCCTATTAACAAAAGACAATATACTACTATTAAAAATGCTTTTCAATTCAATCAAATGTTCAAGCTTTGTTTTCATTTTATTATTTTTTTGTTTAAAGCTTTTTTTATTTATTTATATGGTTAATCATTTGACACAACAAATGGATAAAGTATAATTTTAACTTTTAAAAAACTAGTAACGTTTGTTAAAACTCAACCATTTCACAACTAACAATTTTTTATTCATAGACCAACACAACATAATTCTATGGTGGACTGAAAATAATTGTTTTCCTCTGAAATGGCAAAAGCATCACACACTAGATGTACCTGCTCTAAATAAATAATTGTAATTAAATAAAAATACAAAATCGAACTAAATAAAAGAAATTATAAAAAAACAAAATCAAACCAAATAAAATAAATCTTATAAAAGCGAGTGTCATGACGAAAGGCGCCCCATGAATCGTCAGGATTAACTCCATGGAATTTAGATTTATTTTGTTTATTTGTCACTTGAGAATTATTTTTAAATGTGTGCCTGCATAACTTTAATAAGATTTGTTTTCTTTGGTTTGATTTTGTTTTATATAATTTATTTATTTAGATTTTGTTTCATATAATTTATTTATTTAGATTTTGTATTTTTATTTAATTACTATTATTTATTTGGAGCAGGCAGGTTTTGCTATTTCAGAGGGTAAAAAACATTTTATTTAAAAAATGCTCAAGCTTTGTTTTCGTTTTATTATTTTGTATGTTTTAAGCTTTGTTCAATTTATATTGTTGACACAAATTTGACACAAAACAAATGGATAAAGTATAATTTTAACTTTTAAAAAACTATTAACATTTGTTAATAGTAGCCTACATTGTCTGTCTTTTCTTAATAGGACAAAACATAGTTATTATTATTATAATTATTATAGTTATTAACCCCAAATTTAAAATCTCAGAAAATTAGAATAGTACCTGAAAGCAATACAAAAAAAGGATTTTAAATACAGAAATGTCGGCCCTCTGAAAATCATGCATATGTAGTTATATAGGCTACTAAATATATTAGTTAATTTGAATTACTGAAATACATGAACTTTTGCACAATATTAAAATTTTTCGAGTTTCACTTGTTATACACACATCTTAAATGTATCTTTAATGAAATCGTTTAAAAAAAAAGTATAATAATGTTGTTTTAAACTTTGAAATGTTCTAAAACACAAAAGTAGCGTAATGCCTTGCCACGCCCACTTCCGGCATCAGACTGTTAAGCCTGTTTTATACTTCTGCGTCGAATCGACGGCGTACCCCCGCAGACCCCTCTGCGTCGACGCGAACCCCTCTCCGTCCCCTCCGCCGTAGCCTGACGTGCACCTCCAAAAAATTGTAACTACGCGTCGAGGCGACGCAGACAGCAAGGGCTGTGATTGGTCAGATTATACATCATTTCCGGAGTGTAGCTTTTCCGGTTTTCCCCTCCCGCTATAGCGCCATTTTTAAAGTGACCTGTTCAATGATGGATCAAGTTGAAGAACGTTTGATCGAGGAAGTACGAAAGTACGACCATCTGTACAATTCCTCTTCAGCGCACTACAAAGACTGCCAAATGTTTGGAGGTTTCACCATGAAAACAACTTCTCCTTGGTCTTTAAAAATGTCTGACATTAATTTAGTGATCAAATGTAGCATTCTTATGGAAATATGATAATATATTGTAATTATATTTAAATTGGACTACTTTTTCAAATTGTATTTCATAAAACAACATCTCAGGAAAATGTTAAGGGGTTTCAAATAAAAAAATTACTTCCTGTTACAGAACAGGGCATTGATTTCAAACGTGTCCACTGTAGAGGACATCAGGACTAAAATCATGTTTATCAGGCATTCTGGGAGACACAACAAGTGAATATGGAAATAAATTATACATCAATATTCCTATGAAATATTAGATATTATTATTAAAATGTTGCCAATTATTACTCCAATTATTACACTTCTTTTTTCATTAAATGTTGCTCCAAGAACACATTAGTGTGCAAATTAGATAGTGTATACATTGCATTGAATGGGAATATTAATTTATGGCCATTTTACCCACATATTGCAAAAAGTAAAATGGTGTATCAATTCATTCCATTATTCGCTCGCCATTGTCGGAAATGAAAAAGCGGAACCGGCGCACAGAACCAAAACAAACTAGCAAAGAGATTCGCGAACCACACACCCACCTAGCGTTCTGGCGGTGAAATGCACCGCGATGCAACGCAACCTGACGCAGAACCATAAAACGGCCACGACGCCGTAGGAGTGACGGCGTAGCTACGCCGTCGATTCGACGCAGAAGTATAATGAGGCCTTTAGGCTGGCGCTGTCAGCCTCACACTGCTATGATGACGTATGGTTCTGCGGTTCTGCAGCTGGTTACTATTGCTCAAATCAGTTAGCTAATTGTGTCAATGGACCGTGTCAACAGTTACAGGAAGTTGCTGTGGGATAACAAACTTAGGTTGATTAATTAATTAATTACTCAATGTCAAGTGGTAGAGCTTTTGTTTCCATTTAAAGACTTTAAGGTCAGTTTGTGTGTATGTATGAAATGCACCTCTCTGTGAGCACACTGCTAAAAGCAAGAGTAAAGACAGGGCCACTTGAATACATTTACATTTACACATTTAGCAGACGCTTTTATCCAAAGCGACTTACAAATGAGAACCATAGAAGCAGTTAAACTAACAGCAGGACAACAACATGTAAGTGCTATAACCTTTCACAGTTTAATCTAACGTAGAACCCGTAATTTTTTATATTTTTTATATATATAATAGAAAGGAAGAGAAAGTGTTAGTATTACTGGAACAAGTGCTGCCGAAAGAGATGCATCTTCAACCGTTTCTTGAAAATGGCTACGGACTCAGCAGCTCTAAAAGAATAAAATAAAATGCTAAAAGAAATAGATGCCCAAAAATGAAACATCTGTCATCATTTATTCTCCCTCAGACTTTCTTCCAGAAAACAGAGGAATTCCCAAGAATGTTCATGCAGTTCTTTTCCAGAAAGCCACAGTTAATGGTAACCAAAGCAACCATAAAAGTAGTTGTGCACTACATTCCATATACTGTATAGACCTTATGCACCAGAGAAACGAGGGCGCCGCCATCTTTAGAACTCTGTTATATTTCTATGGCATCGCTGTCGAGGAGTAATTAGCTGGTGAATTGGATTTACTTATTGTAGAGTTATCGAAAGTTATCATGAGCATTGTAATGTTTATCATATGTGACTACATAATGACAGATTTGGGGTGAACTATTCATTTATTCCTCCTTGCGAACTATTACAGGGACACACTATGGTTTCTGCCTTATAATTATACTCACAATTACTGATGACTCCACCAATGGGGTCTCCTTTGAAGTCAAACTCGATATCCATGTACTTTCCCTGTAGAAATAGAAGAAATTGTTAGCACGTCCCATAAAAAGTGCATGGTGGGTTAGTTGATGACATGGTTCTTTATTGTTGTTTAACAGGGCCTTCTTGTGCAGTCAAAATAAGATATGATCAAGTTGTTAAGGTCTAAGAAGTGTGTCCCTCCCCTATGGTGACACTTCAAGGCCTTTAGTACTAATGGAAGGCTTGCTGTGGAGAACCACGTGGCTCTTCAGTGGTTTCTGATGGTAGGAAAAGACGCATGACAACAAGGGCAGTGATCACTGCAAATAGGGCTGAAATTTGAGCCTTCCGTGAGGCAGATGGGAAAAAAAGACTTTCCCTCTAAGCACAGTCAATTCTCCAAGCACAGGCCTGTTCATAACACACACTGCCAATCATACATAGATTTGCTATGGAGTAATGGACTACTGTGAGAGAAAAGGCTTTTTTTTTTCTCCGCTGCTGTAATGGTAAAATAAACTTTTTTTGTCTTTCTGTCCCTGTACACTGTTTGGGAAAGGAACAGTAAGCCCAGTGTCTCAGGAGCCAGTAAAAATGTTCCCTCTTTATTTATATCCAACAGCACTTCTAAAGGAAACTGCGTTAGAGGCTGATGGATAAACTCGAAAATCCTCTGCCAAAACAGGAAGTAAAAGCTGAAAATTGCTTTGAGAAAAGTTATAACACAGAGAGCTGTTGAAAAATGATATGATAAAATGGTGCTTGAGATAAATGTTAACCAGTCCACAACTGTTTGTGCCACATAAATAGAGCTTGGTGATTGGATGTTGCTAAGCTAAGTATATATAACCTCTGTTAAAAAAGTGAACTTAATTGTATTGAATGTGCACATTCCTTATATTCCTTAAAAAACTTATATTAATTGCAAGTGCAATTTCAAATATTAAATAATGAAATAAAATATCACTTAAGTGTACTTTGTGTACTGTTTGTTAACACTTAAGAACACTTTTAAAAAGTGCACTTTGTAATAATGTCAAAGAAGTTTTTAAATCATTCAAGTTTCAAGTTATATTTATTTATGTACATTTAAAACAACCTTGTTTGACCAAAGTGCTGTACAAATTGCCTAAGTCTAACACCAAAATTAAAATAAACATTCACAAAACATTAAAAGCACAAGAGTACAAATGGGTTTTCAAAAGACTTTTAAACTCAGACACTGTAGTCACTGTTCTGATAGAGAGTGGCAATTAGTTCCATAGCTTGGGGCCAGCTACTGCAAAGGCTCTGTCACCCCTGCATTGTAGTCTGGATCTGGGTACCCGTAGTAGATGACTGGTCTGTAATCTGAGTAATCTGACTGGATTGTGTTCAGTAAACAACTCTGAAAGGTACTGAGGAGCGAGATCGTTTAACGCTTTGTATACGAGCAACAACATTTTTAATTCAATACGAAAATGAATAGGTAGCCAGTGCAATGAACTTCAAATAGGCGTAATGTGGTTCCGTTTGCAAACGGTCAGCAGCGTTTTGGACCAGTTGAAGTCTATGAGACAGGCAGATGAGACCGGCAGCTCATGATACAGCGAATTACAGTAATCAAGCCGTGATGAAATAAAAGCATGAATTACAATCTTAAAGCTCTTCCTACTTAGGAAGGGTTTGACTTTCGCTGATGTTGAAAAAGAATATGTTGCTCATGGTGTTATTTACCTGATTTTGAAAAGTCTGTATCCCCTGAGATACGTTGCTAGATCAGGGTAAGAAAATGGGATTATCCACATCACTGACAATGAGTGGTGTCTTAAGGTAAACTGGGACCCCTGTACAGGTTATTGCATTATTGCGCATTCTGGGGTAACAGGGCAGTCAAAATCTCGTTCCAGGACCGGGACCCTAAGGAAAATCCTTATAGGCCCTAGACTTAGACATGTCATCCATGCAATATATTTTTAATCTTTTTTTAATTTTTTTTTTTATCAAATAAATCCAAAATATTGATGACTTTGGCTTTTTTACTTAAGTCTAGATATAAAACGTGACAAGAAATTATTTTTTGCTGATCATTTTCCACTCTTGCCTGTTTAAAGACTAAATTATATTTAGGTTTACCGAAAACTATAATGAAATTATATACTTATATATTGTATATTATATATACTAGAACTTAAGTTCTAATTAAGGGCATCCAAAAAATATTCAGCTAAATGCATTTAATATATATTTATATTTAAAGTGTCACATTACATTCAGTTCACACTTAATTACTCTATATTCTTTTAAAGTATATTATTTCGGTAGTAAATGGTGAAACTACCATAGACTGAGATAAATAAATGCTTTAGAAGATTATTGTTCATTTATATTAACTAATATAGTTAACAATTTTTTTTTACTTTTTTGTTGTTGTATATTTATAACCAACATTTCTCACACCTGAGCAAACATCTTGGATCTATTGTTTGTCGATATGCATTATGGAATTGCCTTTGACAAAGGATGCACTGCTGCCTTTAAAATCCGAAATGAAACCATTTAGGAAGCAACATAATCATGTAACTGCATTTGTGTTTGGATTTGGGAGTGATGCCTCAAACTCGCTAGGTTTTGAAACAAAGCCACAAAAATAAATGGTTATGTAACACTGATGGTTTCATGTGGGTGATGCAAGAGCCTGTAAGAGTGCTCACACTAATTTCTTTCTAAAATTTAGATCAACAACAACAACATTGACTAAACACTGGTTTGTTTACCCTGTTATGTAAATTAAACAGCACCTCTGTTGAACCACTGAAAGCACATGCTGGACAATTATGTGTGGTCTGACCTCTGTAAGTACACACTCTATAGCTCAGTGTATGTTTATTTAGTGTGGTCAGGCCGTGATAGACAGCTGATAAAAAGCCAAACCGTCAAAAAGTCGCAGCATCAAACATATTTGCATAAATGGAGATATTTAACTGCTAATCTATGCGGGTTGTGTTGTGGGAGTCAGGAAAGAAAATCATAGAAAAACAAGCAGAACAGAGTCAAAGGCATCTGGAGGTGGTTGGCAGAGGTGTTACACAGGGTTCACAGGGAACAAGCACGAACACCAATCACTACTGTTTTTGTTTGTCAGAATAGATGTGTCGGTCAATAAGAAGTGGTACTGAAAAGATGACCGGCGGAAACACAAAGCAAAACCAAACGCCAAAGAAAAGCATTGATAAGAGAGAACACTTTAGGGGTGGGCTGACAAAGCAATAAAATAATGTGCCGGTTTAGATCACTGACCAAAAGTCCATGTTGATCTAATCTAAAGCAAACATGCGCTAAAGGTAGGAGCAGCATCAAAACAGTCGTAAAATATTCTTCCTGGTAGAAGAAATAGATACTCACAAAGCGAGATGAGTTGTCATTCCTCACGGTTTTGGCGTTACCAAAAGCTGCAGTGGAAAAAACATGCTGTGAGTTAGTCATGCCATATTCATTCAGCACTACATTTCTACTTTGACTGATGTCATCTGGTGGAAAAATTCTTCTGAATCCTCTCCACTATCTTTTTTATCATATTCATGAAACATAAAATAATTAGAAGGCTAATAACAGAACAATTCCACATGTCCATCAATACTTTTGTCCATTATAAAACAGCACTGTAAAAATGAATTTTGATGATTTGTTTTCACAACTTTTTATATTTTGTCAAATCAACTTAGATAATTAATCTCAACTTCAGATAGCATAATATTTTGAGTTTCTATTTATTAAACCAATCTCCTTTGTTGTATTAACTAAAAATTTTATTTCATTGAACTCAAAATGTTAAGGCAACCAGGTAACTTACTTCTTTAAGTTAATTTTTTTTTTTACAGTGAGTATATGCGTACTTTAGTTAACTGTGATGGGCACTGAATGGAATTTACATTTGGCAGACACTTTAATCTGAAGTGACTTTCATTGGGTTTACTGTTTACATTTTATCAGTTCATGCATTCCCTGGGATTTGAACCCATGACCTTGGCATTGGCATATCTGTTTAAACTTCAAGATGGCACCACAACAAATGAAAGTATTACTGTGCATTCAGATTTAACAAACAATGGCTACATTTAGAAAAGTATACTAATATATTACTGCAGTACATAGTATGCATACTGCGTTCAGTATGCAAACGTTCTGTATGCATGGAACATTCAGATTACCTAGTACAGTACACAAAACAGTACATTGCACAGAATCCTTTGCAATAATTCTCAAATTAGATTAAAGTTGATAACTTTGAAAATGGCACAGTGGGACTTGGAAAAAATTGCTGGTCCTTGATCTAGTTGACGAAATATAGATATAACAAGAACAAGTGGTTGTATAAAATGTACAGTCTTTTTAGATTTTGGTTATTTTCTGTGACTTTTTCAGGCCAGGTAAACTTTAAAATTCCCTGAAATTTTAAGTTTTTCTAAGTTATCCATGACCATGGGACTTCTGCATTCAAGAACTGCCTAATTTCTTTCAAATCAATTTTTTTCTCTAATTCACTATAACACTTTTTTTCCACTGCTTTGCAAATATGATTTTATTGAAACTAACATTACGCACTCTTAAAAAATAAAGGTATCAAATAGGGGTTTTCGCAGAGATGCCATAGAATAGAACCACCATTTTTGGTTCCCAAAATAACTTTTGGAGTAAACAGTTTCTTTTATTTCAGTTTTATTATACTTTTATTTAAGAACATTTTAGAAATCTAAATAACATTTTACCACCATAAAGAACCTTTTGTGCAATGGAAGGGTTCCATGGATATTAAAGGTTCTTCATAGAACCATAGATGCTGATAAAGTTGCTTTATTTTTAAGCGTAACACGTCCCTCATTAGATATAATGAATTATTGCATTTTCGTTCTGAACGTCATCTCCTCATAGTATAACCTAGATACACAGAAAGTCTATGGCAGCAGGAAATGTGCAGGACCCCCAGTGTGGGGCTCATTATTTCCAGCAGCTAAACTGTCCCAGATGTGGGACTTCACTCTGCTCGGAGTCCTGCTGCCAAGAGGCACTGGGCATTCCTGCTCCATCTCCATCTCATTGCTTATGGGCATTTCCTGTTCAAGGCCCCACATAAAAACACAACTGTCTGATTGCCAACAGCTTTTGGCCCATTAGTAGGGGTAGGATTGTGGGAAAATCCAAATTATATACGTCTCTAATCATCTTGCTTTCACAAATCTGAAAGATCTGCCACTCAGCTTGCCTTTAACTGACTCCCAGAACATCTGATGTATGTTTAAAAGGACAAGGGACCTGGACATCCTAAAGGTGTGACAATTGGTAAAAAATCAAAAGAAATGGAAAACTCACCCTCAAGCACAGGATTGGACTGAAGCAGCTGCTCCTTCACTTTGTTCACCTCCTGGCCCTTCCCACACACTGCCGCCACATATGACATCACAAACTTACTGGCCTCTGAAAAACAGACCACAGAAGAATGAGGTCAGGGGTCATCTTCGAGACAAAGACCTCACCTCCAAAAATCCCCTTTACATCAACTCTGCTCATCCTACAGGGAGAAAACGCCTTTCCCATTCAAACTCCCCCATTCCTTTAATAAAGCCAACCATGAGATCAAATGTTTAGAGAGTCTTCAAAACTCCATTGAGCTGGTGCTATTAATTATAAAGAGATGACATAACTCAAATATAGGGGAATGCTTGTGCACCAATGTCCAGTATGCCTCACATAAAAAATTATAATAATAATAAAAAAAAAAACATATATGGAAGATTTAAAAATTATTTAAGTTTGTTAGATTCATATTAAGTCACATTTATTTCCGTAAATCAGTTCAAAATATTGGTTTAAATTATTCTATTTAAAACGTTTTCACTGATTTGTTTGCATCCTCATTCAAAAATGTCAACGGAAGTCCCAGTGTGCCTTAACAAATATAATATATGTTGTCAAATATTGCTGAATATTAATACATTGGTGCGTATAAATTAAAATGGTTAAATTTTACTTCCTGTAGTTAATTTAGTAAAAAAAGAAAAAGAAAATTATTTTAAACTATTTGTTTAAAACTGTTTTAGTTTTTACATGAAATGATTTAAATCTACTTGGCACAAATGGCTGTTTAAGATTTATCTTGTTCAACACTTAATGACTTTCCCATGTCTGGACCTATGAGAGCAGTGACTTACACACAGAAGTGCTGATATGAAATGTTTTCTGAAGGGAAGGACGCCCACTTATGTTTTAGAGATTTACAGCTATTTTGGACTCTGCTCAATTCACAGGACTTAAACTATGAAACATTTTGATCAAATCTAATACATAGAGATAGAGTGATAATCAAGCAGATAGAAAATAACGCCATAAATCCATAGCTTAAGCATGGATCCTGAATATGGAATAGGAGAGTCCAATTTAATTTATTTCTGAGCTGTGGTAGATTTTCATTAGTACAGAAGAGCATTTTGAAATGAACCGTCACCTTGACTAACAGTCAATGTTTTTCATCAGCCCTTGCTCTGTAGTAAGTAGTGCGTGGATTACCACAATCCCCATTTATCTCATTGCCTTAACTGTTGGACATCCTGGATTTGAATGGTTGGCACAGTAAAATGGTCATTATAAAACAAGAGTCCAGTTATGCACTGTAAAACAGCTGTGGTTTTGTAAAATTACAAGATAACTTCTTTTAAATGACCATGACAGAGTTGAGCTGACATTAAAAGAACTCAAGCAAAAGTTCAGTCAAAAGAGCACTATACTACACCTGCAATACAAAAACTACAATAAAAGTGTATTTTATTTTCCCAATATAATTTTTTTAATCAATAGAATATGCATATATATATATATATATATATATATATTAGTGATGGGCCGTTATCGGCGTTAACGTGCTGCGTTAACGTGAGACTCTTATCGCGCGATAAAAAAAATATCGCCGTTAATCTAAGTTGGGTTGGGATCATAAATAGCTTTTTCGAATATCGTTATTTTCGCGCAATTCTAATGTGTAGTATGACATACATACTTGACGCCGCGGCCGCGCCTACTGTCACAGATCGCGCAGCAGGGGTATTTTCCTGTCAGGGACACAAGGTGTACTTACTTTGTTATGTTGGGCGACGTTCCTCTCGTTACTTTATTTTAATGCAATACGTTGTTAAACGAGTTTATTCCAAGCGCGCTGTATCCTTTGTATGGGCATGAGCGATGCTCATTTACAAATTAATCACTCTTTTGAGTCGTTTCTGTTCAAAGACTTCATCAAACAAGTTGTCAAATCTGTCTAAATCGGTTCGCGAATCAGTTGATCTGTTCAGTTCCCCACGCACTGAATCGTCTGAAGCGCTTTCAATTCACACTCGAGGAGTCGTAAATAACAGGAAGATTTAAGAACATCAAGAGCGTTGGATGAAGTGGCCGTGGATCTACAGTTTAGTCTAGTGAAAGCAAATCTGCAAATGCATCATATCTTTGCCAGCGATGAAGATCTTTATTAGTTGAACATCTTCGTATGCTGTCTGTGAATGAATGATTCTACAGGACGATACATTCGAGTTCATTTCATTCAGGTAATACATTTTACAACCAAACAGATTATTACGCCACGATAGCACTACTAAAAAGTATGACATTATCCGGTTTTTGGACATACATTAATTTATAGGCTACAAAAAAAAACCGCTTCAGAGAGTCGGCGCACTGGCAAAGGTTAAAGGAGAACTAAGTTGCTAAACGCATCTTGTTTACAGGTAAGGCCCCTGTTCATGTTGGACAGATATTTTAATTGCATTATGTGTCTGTTAAGAGGCTCAAAAACGCTCTTTATGTACATGCCCCCAGAGCAGCCGTTTTAGCTGAGTGGGAGCTCTGGGCATTCGCGGTCGCAGCTCCGCGTCGCAAGCACCAATCCGGTTCGTTTTTTTTTCTATAGACAGTACTCACAAAGGTCTAACGATCAAGATTAACTTAAAAATTGCCCGGAGTTCTCCTTTAACAGGTTTAAATAAGCTGCCATTGTCCACAGTTTATGAAATGAACACCCGCCATCCCGCGGTATGTGCATTGCGCAGTGGCATAATCACACGAATAGTTTACATTGATTGAAACTAATTTGTTTAAAAAGGAGGCTATTGCAGTAACAAGGCAGGTTCACATAAAATCATTATGACATATGATGACATTATTTTTTGATCTAACGAGCATTGGCGATGCAAAAACGGACTGTGGTGCGTATTGTTTTTTTTCTTCTTCCAATTAACGTTACTGTTAAAAAAACCGAAGAAAACATGTTACTTGTTCAATTAATAAACAGTTTGTTTGATGACAAATCGCTAAAGATGAAATTGGCCTCCCTTTCTGTCATTGCGGGTTTTGTTTTTAACGATATTCGACTTTTGTTCCTCGATTGTCGAATGGCATTTTTGGCAGAAATGCACATCCCTATGCGAGGCGAACTATTCTCAAAGACTTACTTTTAGTCATTATTTGGGTAGCACACATATTCTGAATGCCTTCGGGAGAATTCAAATGAGCCATTTTAATCTAGATTAATCTAGATTAATTTTAAAATTAATCTAGATTAATCTAGATTAAAAAAATTAATCTATGCCCACCTCTAATATATATATATATATATATATATTTTACACACATAGATACATACATACATACATATATAAACAATTTGCCATTCTAAACACAAATAAAAATTATGTGATGTCTCAAAAGGGAGAATATGAGATGGTATCCATATGAATGGGAACCAAATGAAAGCGTCAAATACATTTATGATTGGATCATAAATTATAAGGAACACAGCACCTGTTACCCATTTGTAGAACTTGATCTGTTGCCCAACACTGAACAGTTTGACACAAGAAGAGTTAGTTCTCTAAACTAATTTAATCCAAGATATTACTTTAGATTGCAGATTAGTCCAACAATTTTACTGTTAATCTATCCAGAATCTATGACATACAGTTTACTCTCTACCTATCCCACAAAGACAATGCAATGGAACTACTGTAAATTGTAATAGGAGCAAGTTGGCAACAGTGCATAATGGGTGAATCATAATTTGACGACATTATTTAAGATGAATGGGAGATAATTTAGGAATGAGTGGATTAAAAGAATGAGCATAAGGGAACAGGAAATGACATCACATAGTTACAAAATCATCTATTAAAGGGCACCTATTATGGAATTTTGAAAATTACCTTTCATGTAGTGTGTAACATAGATCTAAGTGAACGATAACATCCTGCAAAGTTTTAAATATGAAAGTTCACCGTATACAAAGTTATTGTCTCTCAAAAGTAAGAGTCGACTCTGAGTCGCTGATATGAATCGATAGACGAACGATGCTTTTTCTCTGTCTAGATGACGTCAACTTGACAAGTTATTTGAACAAAATACGCCCACTTATTGCGCTTGTAGACGCCAGGGAAACCTTGAAAACATCATGTCGACGAGACGCTGTGTTCTGAATCTGCCCAGGGAGGAGCATTTGAAGACTCAGTGGCTACAGTTCATATATACAACTATACCGTATAGCCTGAATCTTGTGCTTTGTTCGCATCATTTTGAAGATGATTGCTTCACAAACATAAATGCTATCAAATAACGTTATGGATTTGCGAGCCAGCTGATATTAAAGGAAGGTTACGTTTATTTGGATCAGCTTCCTCCTACGAATCACAACCTGTAAGTATTATTAATATTAATAATTGTTGCTTTTATGTTTTAAGTAGCATGCTCAATAATTATTTTGTGTGTTGTGTACACACAGCGCAGCTTCTATAGTCTTCAATGTCAATTGTATTGAAATATGTGAAGTGTTTGTCGTTGTTATTGGAGTTGTCATAAAGAATAGATCAATACCTCGTAGTACTGCATTATCAATATGTTTATGCGTAGGGCTAACGCAAACAAAGACTGAATGTGCTTTTACCACTGAACTTTGGGCTATGGTCGCTAACATAACTCAACTTAAATTTCTTCTCTTATTTTGAATTTTTTACCACAAAGCAGTGCACCATAATCATTATTCTAACACAATGTAATTGATAAAAGCATTGTACACTGTACTCCGTGTTAACCAACTGAATGGGTCATCTGACCAATCACCGCAGATTAGCGTCACGCAAAGGGCGGGGTTTGGAAAAATGAGTCGTTGAACGATTCATATGGGAGTCACTGAGCAAATCAGGTAAAAATAAATGCATATTATAAAACAACAAAAGTGTTTTTTGTCATTGCATGCTTGTAAAACTGTTGTTAGGGACTCCCAAAACAATATTAGGAACATTTTAAATGCCATAATAGGTGCCCTTTAAGAAAGTAGTTAGTATCACAATACTGAAAAAAATTAATAGTTAGTATCACTACTGTTATAAAGGTGGATTGAGAGTCAACTTACTGAAAAGAAACTTAAACAAATACTATTCTTTTGCTGAGACTACATTTTTCAACTCCAAATCCTAGACTTTTCATGCTAGAACTACCAAACTCAGACTAGATATTCAGACTGTTCTGACTAAGCGTGCTATATATTTTCTAACTGATTCTATCTATCTATCTATCTATCTATCTATCTATCTATCTATCTATCTATCTATCTATCTATCTATCTATCTATCTATCTATCTATCTATCTATCTATCTATCTATCTATCAGACTGTATTGCCTTTAAACCCAGCAAACTTTATGCTTTAAAACCACTTCAAACTGAAAACCTATCAAAGCTTTTAAAACTTCAAGCTTTCTGGTCTTAGCTTGATTCGAGTGCAAGTATTTTCAGTGGTCTTACCCGTCTTTCCTGCTCCGCTCTCTCCAGTGATGAGAATACACTGGTCTTTATCTTGATCCCGCAGGGACCGGTAGGCCTCATCTGCCAGAGCATAACTGAAAAGAGAGAGAATATTCAGGATTTAAGAGTTAATTGAACAGCAAAGCAAAGCTTGCATTTACAATTAGGCTTGAGTGTCTTCAGTGTTCTGCTGAATCTGTACCACATCAGCAATTTACGTCAACCATCTAGACCTATTATTAACATACCAATCCTAAATCGAGAACACTTTCTGATATGCTCCAATAAGAAGACATGCAGTACAAGGTTTAGAGGTGGAAATTGCCAGTGATGGCCACACACCAGGGATGCAATATGTTTAAAACCTGGACAACACTAGGTCACATTTATTTTCAAATGGATTTTAGGACCCAGATTTTACATGCAACAATTTGTCGACACAAGACCGTACCAAAATTGCTATTCAAACACAAGTACACAAAAAAATCTTCTTACATTAGACTTAAAAAGTGTATTTATTGCATGCATTATTTGGTTAAAGAGATAGTTCACTTAAAAATGAAAATTGTCATCATTTACTCACCCTCAAGTTGTTTCAAACCAGTATGAATTTATTTCTTATTTTTTAATTTATGCTGAATAAAAAAGATATTTAGATGTTTGAAGAATGTCGGTAATTATAAACAGTTGATGGACCCCCATTGACTTCCATAGTATTTTTTTTTTTCAACTATGGAAGTCAGTTGAGTGCATCAAGTGTCTGGTTACCAACATTCTTCAAAATATCTTCTTTTATGTTCAGCAGAAGAAAGAAATTCATACAGGTTTGAAACAAATTGAGGATGAGTAAATGATGACAATTTTATTTTTGGGGTTAATTTGAACTATTCCCCTAATATTTATTCTGCTGTGCACAACAACTCCACCACAACAGACCTGTGATCTATGTTTGGTCACAACCCTCCAGCAGTCTGTTGAATCATTTTGCTTTGCATCAAATGTTCTTTTTAATGATGGATGCATCAACAGTTGACAGCACTTGAGAAAATTCCTCAGACCAATTACATTTGTTTTGTATGCTTTCCTGATAGAAAACAAACAGGATATATCTTCTTAATTAATAGATTAATTCTATATAAATTCCAGGATGGTAAACAATAGAAAAGTGGGTCATATTATCCTAAAAGCCAGTGAGCTCTGTAGCATTGATGTAATTGTAAATGATTTGTTTGAAGAGGAAAAGACAACAGCAGCAGTCTGTCAGTTCACATTTGTATGAGTGGGTTTTTGGCTGCTGTAGACACTAGGCGTAAACACGTCCATTACTGACTGACACTCTCCAGACTGAGTGACCAGCTCTAAATAAATTGGCCTAAAACAGTGCTAATTTCAACCCATTTTATTCTACCTCCCAGTTTCCTCCCAGTCTGTACTTCTCAACAATCATTACTCAGGAATTTTCCAAAACCACCACTAATAATAGGTCTGATTGTGAGGTAAATGCTGCATGTATTTCCCCTCCTCAAAGTCTAGATTTGTCAGGTTCATAAGTAGCTATAGTGGTATACATATAGTCATAGTGTAAAAAAACTCCAGAGCATTGATAAGGAGTTCCAAGGTTGAATGGAACTGATGTGATACTTAATTTATATGCATGTTCCATGACCATGACAAAACTGCCTAATCTGATATGGCATGGCGTACATTAAAACATTTGAGAATTTCACTGGATTGCCCTAAAATGTCAGGACATATTCAACTCACAAAGATACCAAGTAAGATACCATACAAACAACAACCATATTGCAATTTGCATATTGGCTTCAAAAGCTTTCAAGTTGCCTACATAGACAGCATTTTTAGGCATCATAGGCTGTTCCAAACGTGTCCAGGATGATTATGCTGCCTTCTATGATGCTTTACTATATTCAAATCCAAAAGACACTGTCATATTAGCAAATTTTGTGGGCAAAGAAGGTAAATTTCCTTTATCAATAGTGTAACGATGCATGAAGCACCACTTACTCAGAGGTCGCTTCCAGACAAAGCAGCTTTATATTGGTCATCGCTGCGAATTCATGTATTCAAAGCTTAAACTTGAATCTGATGCGAAATACAATTGGGGAAACATCTCTTCTCGTGTGAAATTGTGTGAATTGTGTGGATCCACCTATTGATTAACTGAATTATACCTGCATAATTGTGTCGTACAAAGGCAAAAGTGACCACACCATAAGGCGGCATGGCATGTAACCTTTGCTGCAGTCTTCAACAAACTTAATGAAAACAAAAACAAAAATTCAAATATTTATTATTATAAGCAGGAGATTATAAGCAGGCTCCATTATAAACAATTCAATACCAAAAGTATATATTAAAATAGTTCTATCGATTATTTTACCCAAGTATTTTTATTCTTGGAGAACCGCATTGTTACTGTAGATTAGCAGCATGCTAAAGCTAAATTCTACTGAAATCAATTGAGTGTCTCCTGTAGGTTTCGCATCAATAGTGATATTTGTATGGCACACAAAGTTGCTGCATATGGAGTGTTCCAAATCAGTAATGTATTTGCATATGTTGAAGTGTTTTTACTTGACTGCAATAACCAACTATTTCATACAAACTCCTATTGGTAGTCACTAGAGGTGTAAATCTTCACTTGCTTCACGATTATATTCGAGTATAAAATTATTCTCAACGCATCACAATGAATCTTTTCCTCAAATTCTTTTATTGATAATATTTACTAAATGAATAATCACAACATAGTTATTTTATCTTTGTTGTTAAAAATAAGAACAGAACAAAGATGCAAATAACAAACAGTAGAACAAATATAATATATATATAAGTAACAAAATAAATTAACGCTTTCCTTTTTTAAATTTGACATCTATTCCAACAGGCACATTAAGATAAGAAATAATACAGAAATTGAACAATCAAATGTAAAAAAATTATAATAATAATCACTTCTTCGTGTTTAGTGTATTAATTACAAATAAACTGATTATAATTAAAGTTACAAAAGTTATTTAAATCAACAGCAGTGAGTTATTCCCTCTTTTGTTTTGTTGCATGATTAACATTAATGACAGACAGCAGCAGGTATACCCCCCCCAAAATAATTTTGTCAAAGACTACATCCGGATCGAATTCAGAAAGATGATCAAAACATAGATGGACTAGATGGCTTACATCAACACCCACAAATCTTGCAAAGTTGTATAGCTCTTTCTGGGCCGACATCTCATTCAGTAACATCAGGCAGTTTTGATTTAAATGCTATTTAATGATAGATGATTGCATTATTTTACATAATTTCTTCACCTGTGTTTTGATCCTGACATTCTTTACACTTGCAGAAGATGCGTAATAGCACACCCTACCATCTAACATGAAATCATGGATTACCAGTGAGGTTACCAGATTATTTAATCGGGCGGCAGTGGCTCAGTGGTTCTTGTAGGTTGTCTACAAACCAGAAGGTTGTCCATGAGCAAAACACCTAACCCCAGCTGCTCCCGACGAGCTGGATGGCGCCTTGCATGGCTGACACCGCCGTTGGTGTATGAATGAGTGAGTGAATGGGTGAATGCGAGGCAAAATGTAAAGTGCTTTGGTGGCCATTGAGTCTGTGAAAGCGCTATATAAATGCAGTCCATTTACCTTGCTGCGTCACGCATTATCAATCACGCCACCGGCCTTGCGTCGTTCTCTCACAGCCCTCGACATCGAACTGTTTAAGTTCACTAAAGACATAACCAACAGTGTTTACATGAATACTCGCCAAGACAGATATTTTGAAATAATTCGGTGTGTATCTGACCGTTTCGGGTGTGTGTGTGTGTGTAAGTCAGTGAAAGTAATGCACTGGGATCTTTTTTTGTGGATTATTGTGCTTGACATATCCTGCACTTTATTTTCCCTTTTTGTAAAATCCGAAACAGAAACATCAGACGCAAATACTTTTCTTCCTAAAGGACATACGTGAATTTAAAGGGTTAGTTTGTTTTTAGTTTTCACCCAAAAATGAAAATTCTGTCAGTAATTACTCACCCTCAGTTGTTCCAACCCCGTAAGACTTTCGTTCATCTTCGGAACACGAATTAAGATATTTTTGATTAAATCTGAGAGCTGGATCACTCCCCCATAGGCTTTCTAAGGGACTGAAACTTGTTCTCCCGAAAAGTTATTAAAAACATCGTTAAAATAGTCGAGCGACGAGAATACTTTTTGTGCGCTAAACTAACAAAAATAACGACTTTACTTCAACTACTAATTTCCTTCTCTGTGGGCCTCGTCAGTTAACGTAGTGTGATAGCGTAGGGCTACGTCACACGCAGGCTCACTATTGGCTGACGCTGGTCATGTGTGTGATGCGTGTGACGTACGACACAGAAGCGATACGCAGTTTTACTACGAGAGGCCGACCGAGAAGGAAATTAATTGTTGAATAAAGTCGATATTTTTGTTTTTTTTTGCGCACAAAAAGTATTCTCGTCGCTTAATAAACTTAAGATTGAGCCACTGTATTCACTCTAACTATTTTAACGATGTTTTTAATAACTTTTCGGGAGAACAAGTTTTAGAAAGCCTATGGAGGAGTGATCCAGCTCTCAGATGTAATAAAAAATATCTTAATTCGTGTTGCGAAGATGAACGAAAGTCTTACGGGGTTGGAACAACATGAGGGTGGGTAATTACTGACAGAATTTTCATTTTTGGGTGAACTAACCCTTTAATATATAAAGAGTAAATATTGCTTTATTTACAAAAAAAAGCACATTAATATGCATTATAAGCATGCATTAAAAACTATTATATTCCACAGCTTTAGTAGCCAATATGATGTCACTTCTAATTTGAAACAATAAAGAACAGACAGAACCGTCACTCCAAATAAATATGAAACTCGTTCAAAACGTTCCAACTTCAGTGACAGTCTACTTTAAATCGCTGCAAATGTCAGCCAGAAAAGCAGCTCACTAGGTTTTGGATTTAAATATTATTAAGATAATAAACCAACTCTTAAAGTACTACTTAAAGTATTAACACTCCAAGGTAAATCTTGAATGGAACAGACAGACACTCCAAAAAATTGCACTGAGAACTAAACCCAAAAATATGGAGTCCATCTGATGCTGGTTTGGGCGGAGGTCTGGGAGTAGAAAGTGAAGAGTAGGAGAGCCAGAAATGGCACGGGGCATTACATCAATCCAGAAACGTGCACAGCCTAGAGAGCAGATGTTTGAGCATTGTGAGGTGGCCAAAACGCTCGACATGGCCCAAACAAAAGAGAAGCATAATACAATTACCCAAACCCTGACAGAGGAACATGGGAGGGGTCAGGGTCCCATTGAAGGAAATTTGCCAAAGTGGCAGATCTGGACCAACGGGACGCTTTAGGCACTGCAAAACCTCTTTAAGTGGATACCTTTAATCTGAATATGAATGGACCCTTTAGGCTTCCTCAGTCAGTCTACTAAGAGCAACAAAAAAGACAAGCACTCTTCCAATGACAAAAGGGAGGAGACGTGTGTGGGGTATTTGTCCTGATCCAACTTTGAGCTAAAATTGAGTTTTGGTTTGCATTCAAAGGCCAAGGAATCATTAGATGTTCTTCGAAATGTCTTCGCGCCCCACCTGGGGCCACACCATGTATGGAGAGAGAGGAAATTAAGAGTAAAGTGAGAACATCTGCAGTTAAATTTCTCAGTGCGATTATCACAAGGTTAGGATAGAGGGGTCAGTTTGCTAAGTCTACCCTACAAGAAATAGATATTTCTAGAGTATACATGCATCACTCTGACTGACATAAGACTTGGTGAGATGAAATCGGTGGGCTTGGAGTATCCACATCCGAGCAGGAGATGAATGAGAGCTTCATGATGAATGGAGTAGGGATGTCCTTTAGCACATGGCCTACAGGAGATTGAACAGTAATTTCAGCTTGGTTTAAGGCCGTGGTAAGGCCCAAATCCGCAACATGAGGCACATGGCAGAAAATAGTAGGTTCCTACCACCCGTAGTCCTACATAAAAGGGAAAACTGATCACAAGGACAGGAACACCCAAAATACAGTCGGTATCAATGCAGTTAATGTACAGAGATTTTCTGTAGAAGTGAATCATTTAAACTGTATGATACTGTCACACTAAATAACATATTGGTTCTGAATGATGACACTTAACTATATTTTTTGGTAACACTTTTTTTATTGAAAAATAATTTATTCTAATTATTACAAAACTCTATTCTGAATGCGCCTCAACCATGTTACAGTTCTTTATTTTGAGTTTTATTTTGCCTAGTGGACAGACCAATTCAGTAAGTAAGTGAGTTGTTAGATTCAAACCAATAACTATTTAAATCAAGTTCAAGTCTGATTGTCTGATCTTTTTGACCAATTCACTTCAAAATAAAGGACTTCCTGAGCCATTGATTTACAGATTAGCAAGAAGAATGCAGACATTCAAGAAACTTCTTTCAAAAGTGTCAAGAAAATAATTTAGTTCTAGTATAAACTTTCTCTGTAAAAATAAGAAAAAAAGAAAAGAAAAAGCAGCTGTTTGCCTGAAAATAACTGTAAAAATATGGGACATTTTCCATATTTGTGCCTGTATATTTTACAACGTATAATGTATTATGCATAAAATAAATCATATGTGATGTCACAGTGCTTTTTTGGAAAGTTCTTTGACCATTTTTGAAATTTTAATTTAACACAACTGAATTGTTTTACTTGCAAAAGCCATACATTTGACAGTATTTTACAGTAAACCTGCAAAATAATTCAATAAATTCCAAATACTCAAGAAATGCCACACTGGGCCATTAAATACATGTTTTTTGTTTAGTTTTTTGGGCAGGACAAAACACACTGTAGCCAAATAATGAAATTGTGGCTCAGCATGCTGGACACCTCGCTACACTGGAATAGGATATCCATATCTGCTTCTGAATGAGCCACAGCGGAAGTAATGTTTTCCAAATTGAGGTGGAATGATCACAGACTACACTGAAACAATGGACCACAGAAGCCCCGGAGAAGGAAAGCCCCAAAAAACAAAACAAAAAAACAAGTGCATTCAACCAGGTGGCCATGAACACCTCAGCTGCTTCATGCTCAAATAAGGCTCTTGTTTTGTAGACTTTAGTGTGTCGACTCTACATGCACATGGAGAAGCTATTGCACAGCCTGAGAGAGTAAACAGCTACAGGAAGTTATGCTTTTCCATGAGAGATATGAAATAAGACAATGCGACATTCAACAGTTCAATAAAAGCGTTTTTTGTTCTCCAGTCAAAGTCTGAAATTAAAACAATGACAGATATTGGGAGTAAGATGGGAGGACGTCTCCTATACATTGAAGACTTTACCTAATAGTAAAATTGACTTTACAAAATGGATAGTTCAGACTCCTCCAATGTAATATTTCTTTTTGGTAAAAAATTAAAACTTGAATCTTCCATTTGCTGTTTTTAACACAAAGGGTACTTGGACATGTTGTGGTGAAACAATAGAAACATACACTTGGGATCCCCCTTCCATCATCCCTTTCACACGCTCAGGAAGTAGCATGTCGGTCTGTTTTTAGTCACCCAAAACCGGATGACTTTACTGCTTCCCTCTATCTGCACTGACTCAGCTTTCCTAACGTCTGTGCACTGTATGTTCCGTCATGTGTCCTACATCTGTCCTTTGAGGAGACCTATGTAGACTTATATTTAGGCCAACCAAGAGAGCTGTCTGTGGGAAGTATTTTAAGGGAACATGTATACCTTCTTTTGGGAAACAGAAGGCAGCATTACATTCATCCTGAAGCAGATGAATGATCAAGAATGCATTGCAATGAACTCATTGGAAAATAAACTTGGCATCCGAATATGCCAACTTCCCTACTACTGTATATAGTATGAAAAGAAAAGTATGTGAAGAGAGCAGCATGTCCAAATTATTCATTAAGAATTCATAAAACAGTAGGTGTGAAGTACCTGGACTACATACCACTTCTGAGATTCTGAAGAGAGCATCCAATGGACATTTTACAATCTCATGAGGCCATAGGGGAGAAGTTGTAAATGGCAATGATGTGGCACAACATGACAATGACAAATTGGTAGATGTAGTACGCCCAAATTGTATTCATACTACAAAAATGTATAATATAGGGTAGGAATGCACCAGGCCCGATGCTGCGCTCATGTACTCATACTCAGGCCCGTCGGAACAGGACAGGCAAACCAAGCAATTGCTTGGGGCCCCGAGCTGGACTAGGGCCCCAAGACAACGACTGTTTAAGAATAAAATGCAACGACAAACTGTGAGCGCCCCTTTGATAGTCAATGCAGTAAAGTGCAATGACACTGTTATCGGAATCCCCCTCAAGGGGGCCCCCTCAGTAGTCGCTGACAGCAGCCAGCCAACCACGCGATCTCTGCTGCCGGGAAATACAAACCTCCTCGGCAGTCATCATGAAGCAGAATTATGCTTCAGGAAGCCAGAAAAGAAAGAAGAGAAAGGAAGAGGAGGATAAGAAAAATACCAGATAGTGGTAAAGTGATAACTTACACTGCATAAAAATAGTTCTACTTGTCTTGTACAAATGGTGTAATTTTGCAGCAGGTAACGTTAGGCTAGCAAAAATATGTTTATGTTAGCTACCTTCCTGACGGCAAATGCTGCTTGTAACGAACAGTTAGTGCAAATTTTTTTTCGAACGGACGGAATATGGTTAACGTTACATACTGTAATATGTTTTTTAACGGTTTAAGGAAGACGCAGATCCGTTTATCTTATTTAATGACATGACATTGCTATAGCTTTGTAATAGGTTTTGATGAAAGTGGCATAGCATGCTATACTAACTTTTCCACCGTGATAATCTATTTTCCAATGGGGGTTAGGAAAACCACACAATAAATTCTGTGCATCAAACATTAGCTTGGGATGTTTTTAAGCATTGGTAGTGAAAGCAGCATCCCTTCCCTTCTAATATCAAAATATCGAAATTCTAACATATCTTTAAGTTTTCGGTAACACTTTATAATAAACATCATTAATAGATGGTAAATTGTTAGTTATTTAATATTTAGTTAATTGTCATTTAACCGTTAGCAACCAGTCTTTTTACTTAATAAATAATTTGTAACCTTACCCATCTATGAACATTATTTAACCTGAAAAAGGCAGAGGAACATGATTTTTTCATAGCACAGGTTTTTATGCGGGGGGCGGGGGTTGCTCCATGTCTATTTTGCTTGGGGCCCCCAAATTCCTTCAAACGGCCCTGCTCATACTCCGTACTCACTGTACTATTAAAATGCTCCGATACCAACAACCGATACCACGCAGTGTATCAGAGTGCTTGAGACAAAAGAAAACTTTAGCAATGAAGGCTAAATAAGTATAGTTGACTTTTCTCTGGCTTCTCTGCAATCTTGCTCACAATGCATTCTGGGATTGGTTTCTCAGTAAAGGATACACGTTTCTGCCATGGATTTTGGCCAAAGCGAACTATTTTGGATGCATTTTGGAACAGCCTTCAAATTGGGAACACATCTATGGTGCCTTAAAATGCTGTCTAGGCAGTAATAAGAAGGCTTTTGTCGATGCACAGGAAAACGGATGAACCAAAATGTATTCCATGAAAAATAACAGTGTGCTTTAAAGGCCCAGCACAAACCTTTGTCTGTTCTGATGTCCTGATGCCCCAGAGAGAGAACATCCTCTCTCATTCATTCACCCTTACTGCGCAGGGAGAGAATACGGCTTTCCAATATTCAAAGTCGACTGCAACCCAAACTAGAAATGGCATTTGCCAATGTAGTGGTTGACACACGTACACACGTGGTGGAAGGGTTGTACAAAGAAAGAATAGTTGAACATTGCAAAAAAAAAATACATCACTTGACATGTCTCAAGGGAGGGTGATGTGACCCAAGCGTGACCCTGAATGGATGTAGTGCTATTGGGGAGGCAAACGGTCTCTAACTAGACGACAAACGATGCCATTGTGGCACGAGCTAGCTGTGGCCAAGGGGAGGCTGTTCCACACGAGCCAAAGCTTGTTTATCCAACCCCGTGGCAGGAAATGAGGGAGAGGGATTGTGAACATGCTGGGAGAGGGGTCACCTTCACATTTTGAGAGCCAAAATAAATAAAATTATATGGTGCAATAGGGTGATTATATAATGGTCATAACTTAGCACAGTATAGTGTGGCTGACTACCTGTCTGCTTGCTTCTAGAAAGTTTACAGAACGCCTCAAGGGAATGAATAAGTCATTTCTGTGAACAGCATGATATAACGCTGTAAAGCCTGTCATATGAAAAAAAATACACAGAAGAATCGTTTAAGATTTAATTATTGGACCTTTAGAATAAAATATTTATAAAAATACGTCACGTCGCCCAGTTAAAACGCCCATGAGTTGAACGTCATGACCGTCTCAATTCAGCAAAAAGACAAAAATTCTGAGGACTTCATCTGTGTGGGAGAACTTTTTAGAATTTATTTTTCGTTTTTCTTTATTTCAATTTCGTTTTTCTTTATTTCAATTTCGTTTTGCTATATTTCAATTTCGTTTTGCTATATTTAAATTTCGTTTTTATTTAAATTAATTTTTTATATATTTTTTTATTTAAATTTAGTTATTTATTTATTTAAATCTACCCTACTTTGTCAGTGAGAAAAATATTATAAGACTACCTTATTAAAAATATTGCTTAAGTTTAAAGACCTGTGTGTGTGTGTTTTATATCACTAGTGCAGTGTCCATTCTCGGAGCATATAAGCCCTGCTCGCGTGAGGCGTGCCGCTTCTTTATTTAAATCTACCCTACCTGTCAGTAATTTGTTAGTAAGAAAAATATTAGACTACCTTAGTAAAAATATTGCTTAAGTTAACAGACCTTTGTGTGTGTGTGTGTGTGTGTGTGTTATATATCACTAGTGCTGTGTCCTCGGAGCATTCTCGGAGCATATGAGCTCTGCTCGCGTGAGGCGCGCCGCTTCCCGCTCGCGCTGTTCTGTATTTTATTAAAAGTTTATTAATTATGAACGTGTCGCGTCTCGCCTGTCTATCTATATTGCACCAAATACGACACTGCACTCCATTGTGAAGTCGTTTGGATGAACGGTTCTCGAAATAATCAAAATGCAAACGGACAGACAGACATATAGAGATTCATATAGAAGCTTCGAATATTCGATGTTCATTACTAAAGATGCTTCGGAGCTCAAAAATTTTTATTCGGACCAGCTCTACTATCAATCAGATGACATAATGTAGTAGATGGTGTTCAACAGGTTTTCCAGCAAAGTTTTGGTTGTTAATAATTTATAAGCTTTAGAAATTTGTGTATCAAATCTGAGAAAATAATGTTCTTAAAGTTGTTATTGTGAAGACTGAAATAAGGGTTGACATTGCAAAACCTAGGTTTTACTTTAAAGAAATTGTTACATTACACAAAAAACTGTTGAGATTGTAAATCAAGCAATTATATGATATTTGTGTGTGATATATGATATATGTGATATATGACAGATGGCAACAGTTGGCAAGGTAAAATTTGTAATAACAGTAATATTTTAAAAGACATGGCTCAGCGAAGGGTCAATTACTCAATTAAAACAGCAAGCAATTTAACACATGGCTACAGTTTAAAGCTTAATTTAAACAAGTGCCTAATTCCCTGGCTGAATTTTTTTTTTTTAAGTTCAAGCGTAAAGTCAAGATGTGAAGTCATTCCTGCAACCCTGAGAAACCACGGAAAGTCAAAACAAAAATGTAAACAATGATAAAAGCAAACACTGGCTGAGGCCAAGTTCATGACATACCATAGTTCTCGACATGGGACAATTACAAATTATAAATCCACACAGGGCAAAAGCATGATACTTTAATATTAGGAAACTCGGCACACAGATAAAGTCCTCAACGCAGTAAATGATTAGAATATTTATCTGTTTCATATTTACATATTAAAAATGGACAATAGCGAATATGAATGCAAAAGCCCATCAAACTCCTTTATGGATTGACATTTTACAATAATTAACTGACTTAACTGGCTGACAAAAGAAATGTAAACACTTGTGTGCATTCAGATGCATATCTATTGATGACGGAGGGGAGGTGATTTAGTTATTACACAGCCTGAGCCAGAACAAACAGTGTGGAGCCGATATATTCAAACTCTCATACAACTCTCATGTAATCCCATAGAAGGGACTTTTCAGCATTTACCCTCACTTTATCCCTATGGCCCCATATTACTCCAGACTTTTTTTATTATTTTTTTTAAAACATTTATACAGCCTCATATTGTAGGCAGTGAATACTGCTGGGACAGAGGCGGTTAGCTTTGTGTTTCACTGCCAAAGGATGAGGGTGGGTGGCCACAATTACATGAGAAGAGAAGCTTCACACTCTACCAAAGAGCACATCTGCCAACGCAAAGTCCAGAGTTCATCTCTCTCTGTGCTAAAAGCCACCAGTGATAACAACAACCGGGATGACACACTCACTTAAATGTCCATGTGAATGTTGAATACTATTTATCAACACTTGTTATACAATATTACCTGGAAGCATGTGTGGGATGAGCAACAAGGAACAAGAATCACTTGCGGCTTATAAAACTGTGCTGAAGTGATAGAGATTTTTTTTATTTGAATTAAACGCAGAAAGAGCCTCAAGTCTTGCATTTACCTAAGATCTTACCAAGGTCACATTTTACAATCGGATAAGCAATAATTGTAAAGGCAGATAGTTTGACATCACCTATCATTTATGTAAGATATACAACTTAGAGAACTTTGCTCATGATTGACTGGGCAATCAATAATCGTTCTGATATCCTCACTGCCGCAACAAACTGAAATGGTACCGAACAATCCCAAGCAATTTACATTTCGCAGTGTAGGGAGAAAGTAATGGGCTATTTTCTGTAAAACCCTGGATCGTTAAGGGATTCTGGGAAAGCAAACAACTGTAGCGGCTCTGTAAACAGCAGAGGTAGCTGAACATTTCCTTATTGCCTAATGCCTACATCTGTACACAAGCAGCTGAAGAGACTAAATGTGGTACTGTAGGCTTTCCATTTGCATTGTCATGCAGCCACTATTATAATTGTACCGTATCCATTTTGTGTCTTAATATCCTCATTATATATCTAATGTCTGTTATGTGGCCTGAAAAGCAGATAGCACATCTTTTGAACAGTAATTAACTTTTTACATCATAGTTTCTCTATCTGGTCTGGCAATGGAAATAGCTCCAGGTCTTGGCTTGTCAAACAGAGCTTAAAGGGCCCCTATTATGATATTTTAAAGTTTCCTAATGTTGTTTTGGAGTCTCCTACAACAGGTCTACATGCATCAAACGTCAAAAAACTGTTTAATTTTCCTCATAATATACATTATTTTGCACATCATCAGATTTTCTATGATTCTCAAACGACTCGCCAAATGGATCAATCTCTCTAAATCCCTCCTTTCTGCGAGCTACTCTGCTCTGATTGGCAAGACAGCTCAGTCTGTTGTGATTGGTTTACCGCGTACAGCACACGTCGAAAACTGCCATTGCCATAATACCGACAGCTCTGCGTGTCCTGAGGCTTCCTTCACCGTAAACTAAACACAGTAACAAACAATGACGTTGATTTTACCATATCAATCCGAGCGAGAGTCCGATGATGAAACACTAGAAGAAGAACCATTCATTCAACCCGAACCTCCATCGCAAGGACGACTAGAGCAGGACGTTTCAGTGATTCACTACTCAGTTTAAAGTAACGTACATTATGAGATGTTGCTATTCCTCACCATCAGCATTAACAAGTACATGTCCATCAACCGATTATTTTACTTGTACTAATTTATTTACCGAGCATGTTTCTAATATATTGCGGTGAACACGTGGAAACTGTATCGATAACAGTGCATGTAGGCTATGACATTAGCCGAGCTCTAGCGTGAATGACTGATGTAACAAACATTGGTAAAACAAATCTTGCTCCATGCTTAATCTTTCCTCAAAGTAGTGAGAACGACAGACAATCTGCATTAATAGACAGTTTTATGTAATAGTGGCCCACAGCTGATTAGCTGACTCCGATATTTGAGAAGCAGTCGTCAGTAAAATAAAAGGTAACAGGAAAAGTTTAGGATTATACTGCTGTAGTATCATGGTAAAGATTCATTTTAACCACAGATTCTTCACATGCTCGTCCTTGGGCAGTGAAAAAAAAAAAGTCTTTACCGCCACATTGGAGACACAGCGTCTCCTCGACATGATCTCTCCAGTATCCACAAGATCAGCTGCCGGTTTGAGGTTTAAGTTTTACGGGTGCGTGCACAATAAGTGGAATAAGTCACGACAAAACGGCTTATGACTCGTTTGAAAAACAAATAATTTCATTGACTCAGAGTCGACTCTTACTTTTGAAAGACAATAACTTTATATACGGTGCACTTTCAGATTTAAAACTTTGCAGGATGTTTTCATTCACTTAGAGCAATATTACACACTACATGAAAGGTCATTTTAAAAAATCCATGATAGGGGCCCTTTAAAGGTGTAAATAACCAATGGGGTTCGATTAGGCTTAACACAGATACCCACTTTTTAAATGATTTTTATTTTATTAAAAAATGTCATCCCTTAGGTCCACTTAATTATTTTTTTTTCAATTGATTTTATCATCAATTTTTCTCTGAATCTTTTACAAAAAAAGTTTTTTGGTTTTTGGTTACTTTTGCTTTAGTCTTGTGGTTTAAGGGCTCCATCTTTCTGTGCAAAGCTGCATTTCATTGCTGCAAATTCATAAAATAATCCGCAATGATATGTGATCAGACTGGAATGACCAGAGATCTTGTAATATATTTCAGTTGCTCATGTCTGCCACTGGGATACTGGGATCTGCAGAGTAGTAGGTGCTACACACACACAAAAAGCACAAGGCTTGGTGAACGTTCTAAACTTGAATCTCTCATTAGTTCTTCTTGATTCCTCATTATATATACGACCCCTTTAGGCAGCAGTTTCAGCAAGTTTGTGCCAGTCTAGAGTTTAGGCGTGATGAGGGAAGCAGACATCTGGCCCACACTCCTACTTGCCACATGTGTGTGAGATGTGGCAGTAAGAGACCAAGTCAAATAAAAGAGTCTCCTGCTCAAAGCACTCCCCAAATTCACACTCCAATTTGTGGGAATAGGGTGATCATGATCTGCTATTGATGATAATGATGACCCCTGATTCCGGGTTGACCATGATGAATCCATCCTGTAATTTCTACATCTCTTTCTCTGCTTGTAAAGATAGTCATGCACAGAGACACACCCTACAGTAGTAAAGGCTAATGTTATAGTAAACAGGTAATCAACAACATCAAAAATACACAAATTACATGTACACCCAGCCCTGGCCTACAAGGAGGAGTAAAGTGCAGAGATAATATTAGCCTAAATTGTGGTTTTCAACCTCAAGGAGGGCCGGACCGCCTTAACCAAAAGGTGCAACATGGCACAACCCAAATATGATTCATTCAAGGAAACAAGTCTTCTAAAATGGACTTTAAAAGCACTAGAAGGAAGAATAGTCTGATGATTATTTGATCATAAAACAGAGCAATTAAACATTAATTTACATAATCTGTTTTTACATATTATTGGGAGATATAGAGTGACAATTGATATTTAAATGCATTTTGCCTGCCATACTGTTATCTATTAACATCTATCAGGCACCTTCATTTTGCTTAGTTCGAGCCTCTGAATAAGTAGTTTTTTTTCTTCTAGTAAGGGTGCTCCGATCAGGATTTTTGGGGGGGAATCACTCACGATTATCGCTCACTGACAGCAGTATTGTCCGATACCAATCAACAAAATAAATAATAAGCATAATAAGCAAATAATAATAATTAACAACAACAATGTATTTTAAGTATATAAAAAAATAAAGAGATGACAAAGTATCATGAGTTGATAACTTTATTGGCTAACAACTAAAATACCATATAATAAAAAACAGAACAGTCTTTATCAACAGAAAGCAGTCAAATGTAAAACAATACTGCAGTCTGTATAAATTAAATATAGATTAATCCTTCTACTATTAATCCAATATATTAAAGAGTAGTCTACCAAAGACTGTATTTTGTTGTTTGATTAACATTAATGACACAGATGGCAGAAGGATTATTAGGCTTCTGTCACTTAAGAGCAAATGCACATTTCTAATATACGGTCTCTGCTCTCCGCAAATACATTGCAAATTTATTGTCATTTTCAGATATCCTATTTTAGATTCCAACTGAATTGCCAGACCAGTAAATGTAGTGAAGCAATTTTAGCTGCGCATAGAAACATTTACTCACAAGTTTTGTGTCATCTGATCAGCCAACATAGAGACCACTGATCTAAGTTATTATATACAATAGCTTTTATTATTAATAATACGTAAAAAAAAAAAACATTCATTTTTCATTTTGACTATTTCATTTTTCAGGATTTACAGGGTTAAACCAATGATGATCAGACAATTTCTACAATAAATATCTACATATATCTAAATACAAAAGCTACTGTAATTAGGTTGATGGCTGAGTGCCCTACATAGATGAAAAATTTAGATTAAATCTGCCCCTGATCTAAAAACCCTAGGTGTCTGGAGCTTAATTCTGTTGGACTGAAGAACATATCCAAAACACGAGCCAAAAGAATTGTCCACGACTCATGAGATGTAAAAACTGCTGAACTGATCTTGTTCGAGTCTCTGCTCTGCATCCTTCAGTATGACAAGGGGACTCAAATGATTTTACTCAGGTCCTGCTTTGTCTATGAATGCACTGGTCATGGTATATGAATGCTTACTGTTATTTTCATAAGGGACACTAAAACAGGAAATCCAAACACTGACTTGCAAATCTTCAATAATGCAAAAATCCACACTTTACTAGAATATTAAAGGTTGGGGAATTGCTTAAAAATCTGCACCCAGCTAAATAGATCTAAATGGATCTAGACAAGAATGTCAATAATATCAAAGAAAATGTAATTTTATATAGGCAGTAAGCTTCATTATCCAAACATTTGCTTTGTTTTTTTGTATGATGATACGATCACAAGCTACATTTAAAGTAATTTATTCCAAAATCATCAGCTACCCATTCTTGGCAGGTATGGTTAAGTAATCCCTGTTGTAATTTCAATTGTCTATCCATTCATCTACTTTCCAAATTGCTTGTCTAGGTAGGGGTCCTACACTTGAATGCTGAAGCCAATCCCAGAATCTTGGGGTTGTAGATACTAGACAGGGAAACACCCTTGATATAAGGCCAGTCCATTGCAGTGGCTTCGCTCCCGCGATACATTCTCTCTGCAAACAATGCCCTGGTGCTGCTCAATAGCAGAGTGCTGAGAGGTCCCATTACATCATTACACAAAATGTAATACAACCCATCCCCTGAGACACAGCAGCTCAAATCTGGGCATGACACACTGACCAAAGCCCCATCTGCAACACCATCTAAGACACCATCTTTCAGAAATGAGACGAGGATAAACACCTGCCACCAACTTTGTCATGCAGATTACTAAAACAACATTCAAAGCCAAACGTGGACACTGATTGGCTTATAGGATGTTTAATGTGATGAATGCTGGCTAGTTCATCCAGCGCAGTACGACAGTGTGGCTTTGTCCTAAAACCTTTCCCAAATCCAACCTAACTGAAATGGACCTAATAAGCAGAATAGTCAGACTTTCGCCCCTCGTTTTCAGTGCAGATTTTGAGGGAAACCTGTGGAATTCAGCAAAACTGATTTAAACCTGATTTAAAACTGATTTAAAGCTCTGCGGGTGCAGGTGCAGATTCAGTGTAGACTCATTCATATGCAAGTGATTTGAAAGGCACTACATAGGCAATAACAAGCGCTCCACGTGCAAAGCACATGATAGACTGGACTACCAGAATTTGGTGTACTAGAATAGGTTTTCATGCTTGATTATTAAAAAAAAAAAAAACTTTTTTTTAAAACATTTTATTATTGCAGCACCTCTCTTCCCAGTCTGTCTCAAACACTCTGTTTAGTTCCGGTTTCAATTAAGCCCCTCCATCCGAAACATGAAATGTGCTCTAATTGGTTAGCTGTCCCAGCGTGTTGTGATCGATATCATGTTCCAGAAATGTCACGCCCCTTACCATAACTGCAAGTTTCATCTCCTCAGGTGTAAATATAAACGATGATGTCAATTTACCAATTCGAGTGTAATTCATGCCTGGCCAGTAGTTGTCGATGCAAAAACTACACGCCTATATGGTTATTCCGGGTCAACTCATCCAGGGCTTCCCGGCTCAAATGTTTTATTTGGTTCATAAATAGTGATTTAAGCCAAAAGATTAAATGTCACAGATGTATATTTACTGAGTAATCCACTATTTTGTAAGTCACAAAAGGACAATTTTGACCTAAGATTGAGCCAAATTAGAGGGGTGTAAAAATTACTTTAGAAAAATGGCAGCATCATTATTTTATTTTTACACATAGATTGGTTGGCCTATTAGTAAAATCTGTTGACTTTAGCAATCTTTGTTTTATTTTATGCCAATGGTGACAGTTCAAATCTGGCAAAAAGCACTTCTTGTGTAGTTTGCATGCTTGTAACTCAGGAAGTATTAAATGTATCATGATATCCTTTTAGATTCTGGTTCTTAACAAGCTTTCCTTCTGGTTCTCTTTCTCTTCTCAACGGTTCAGTCCCAGAGATATGGATATGTTAATGTGGCTCCATGAGTAAATTGGTATATTGTACACATTTCCAAATGGTCAAAAACCAAATGTGGGTCACTTTGCATACAGCTGATACTTTTTTCTTTTAAAAAGGAATATCTAAAGAAAAAATGTTAAAAAAATGTGAATTATTATTCATTATTACTTTAATAAATCTGTTGGATTGAATGATTCAATCAAATTTTTTTTTTTACGTCACTTGCAGCCAACTATTGGTGTAACAATGTAATTGATAAAATCTTTATTGGAAGTGTCAAGTTACTTGAAGGTGTCTCTGGTGTCGACACCAGTATTTATATCCGAACTATATATACAAACTTTACATTTCTGTGAACCAGTACTTCAGTGATAATGTGAATTATTGTAACAGAAATAATGATACTGTATGGTTGAGAAGACCGTCCTATACCTACACGACAACTGCTCAGGTCAACGGCAGTGGTAAATGCAGATCTCAATGTTCCGCTGTGATTACTGGTTTAATAGACATCGAATTATTGTAATTTAAGAATAGGATTACGTGGTTGTCTGAATTAAGATGTTCCTGAGAACACTTTCAGTCCTGAATTATATAAAAAAAGCTCTGTTTAGTAAAGCAATAGAACAAAATGTGCTGAACACATGGGACATCATTCTGCATGAACCTCAGACAGAGATGTCATACAGACCATAGAAGGGACAGTTCACCCTTAAAAAAAGATGGGAATTCTGAACGCAGACAACCTCATTCACAGTCTGATTCGACTGAATTGCTCTTACCACACTCAGATGGCCACTAAGCCAAAGACAGCAGAAAAGTGTTTGGGAGGGAGAGGTGACACCGAGGCTTTTGAACCATGTGTGGTTGCCAGAATGAAGCGTTTCACATTCACGCTGGGTCATTAACTAAAACCATCTCAACACCAAAGTTCAAGCTCACATTCCAACGGTCAGATAAGATCCAATGCATAGCATTTCCAAACATCCTATCAAACAGAATTTTTACCTTCTGAAAACATACACTATTTATCTCTTCTACCAAACAGTGTTTATTATAATAATAAATGACAATAATAATAATAATAATAAAACATTTACATTTATGCATTTAGCCCTCTTTTATCCAAAGCGACTTACAATAAAGGAGCACAACCAATTGGTCACAGAGTCAACAATATTCTTAGTTTACAATGCCATGTTTACAGGAAACAAGCTAGAGCAGAAGAGAAATGCAGAGAAAATAAACTTTTTTAACTGTTATTATTTTGATTTATACAAAATATAGAACAAATTACGGGTGTAATGGTTCTAATTACTCCGCATATACTGAACCCTGACCCTAGAACCGTGATACAAATCGAACTGTTCAGAAAAAAATACTGACTACAGACTAGTCAAATGAAAATAAAGAAAATAAGAACAAAATATAGCTGCAAGCAGCAATACGGGGCCAAGCCCTGCAAGGCACAGCAAGCAGACCAAGTACTTCTAGCTACAAATACAGCAAGCACAGCCAGCACATCAAGTACAGCAAGTACAGGAAGCATAGCATCACATCAATTACAGCAGCACAGCAATTACTGTAAGCACAGCAGCGCAGCAAGCATTTAAGCACCAACAGCAGTGCAGAGCCGGAAGAAGAAAAACAGCAGAAATTAAATGTACATGTAAATGTACATCAAGCACATCAAGTACAGCAAGTACTGTGAGCACAGCAGTGCAGCAAGCATTTAAGCACCAATAGCAGTGCAGAGCCGCAAGAACAAAAACAGCACAAATTGAATATACATGTAAATGAAGCACAGCGAGCATTTAAGCACCAACAGCAGTGCAGAGCCGGAAGGAATTGAAATGACAACTATATACACAATTTTAAAGTCGTCCCACATGGGACTCGAACCCACGACCAGAATGGTTCGGGATTTGAGATGCATGGTTTAGCCGATTGCGCCACTCAGAGGACGTGGTTTTCAAAGCAGCAGAGGAGAGGGTTCAGTGTGAAAATGAGCACACAAAAGCAGGTTAACCAGATTAGCATGCTAAGCTAATTAATGCTAATTTAGCTTTTGACTTGGTACATCCAATCCTGGCAAAATAGATATCCTCAGATTCGACATGGCGCAAGGAATCGATAGACACCAATTTTATGATTTTGTGACAAACTGTTTACAAGTTACAGCCTCTGAACCTATTCTGGGTGGACCTCGTTAAGTTTGCGACATCATAACTTTTTTTGTCCAGTATAGCAAAAAAATCGGGAACAGTACATCTATGCGGCTCAGTCCGAAGATCATTTGAGCACATGTTTGGAGAAAATTGGACAAATTTTTAAGGAGGAGTAGCAAAAAAACTGTTTTACATTTGCTCCAATATGGCGGCCAGTTACATTGTTGGAAAATAACATATGAGATATCGTTGAAATCGGCATAAGCCAAGGAATATATTGACATAAAGAAATCAAATTTCAAGCAATGTTAGCAAAAATTATAAGCGTTTTTTCAAAGAACAATGATATCTCTGGAACACTAGGTGGCGCTGTGATCAATCTTTGCAGCTAATGATGATCCATACTAAATTTGGTGAAGAAATTTCAAATAGTTTAAAAGATATTGCAAAATATGACAAAATTCAAAATGGCGGACATGTGGTACATCCCATCATGGCAAAATTGATATCCACGGATTCGGCATGATACAAGGAATCCATAGATACCACAATTATGATTTTCGGACAAAGTGTTCAAAAGTTATTGGCCAAAATAGCAATTTTGCATATCTCAAGACCCGTAGGTGGCGCTGTTCCCAACTTTGGCATGGCACCTCAGACGATGCTTCCGATGAAGTGTACCAATTTTCATTTCGATTGATCAAACTTTGGCCGAGATACAGCCTCTTAGCCAATTTTGGGTGGACCTCGTTAAGTTTGCGACATTATAACTTTTTTTTTTTCAGTATAACAAAAAAAATCGGGAACAGTACTTTTATGCGGCTCAGTCTGAAGATCATTTGAGTGCATGTTTGGAGAAAATTGGAAAAAATTTGAAGGAGGAGTAGCGAAATAACTGAATACTGTACATTTCAAAATGGCCACTACTCTAATGGGCGGGGTCTTAATGTAAGGTATTGGATGTGATCAGCATGATGAGTGGAATCAGGTGTACTAAGTTTCATGTGTCTAGATCAAAGGGTTCAAAAGTTATAACCATTTCAATGTTGAATTTTTGAACTGGTGGTGGCGCTATAGAGTTGGTTCTAGAGACTCAAAATTTGGCTCAATTACTTTTCATGACCTTATCTATAAGTGTGCCAAATTTCATAATTTTCCTACTTACGGATCATAGGGCTGCCATAGACTTCCATTTACGGAATAATAATAAGAAGAAAACTAACAGATACAATAGGTGCCTCAGCCCCTTCGGGGCTTGGCCCCTAATAATCAAACTATAAGCAATAGCACAAATACATACAATCTATAGATACAAATGAAATAATCAGTGCTTTTCAGGTTTTTGAGGTAGGTTTAACAGTTTTCAGGTATAGAAATTGAATAAAGTAATCAAATGTAAAATAACACTGCATTTAATCTTCACTGTATGAATTAAAATATCAATCCTTATTAAAGTTATAAAAAGTTGTTCAGTCAAGAGCAGAGAGTGATTTCTTTGTCTTTTGTTGTTTGATTAACATTAAAAACAAAGACAGCAGCAGGCTTATTAGGCTGCTGTCACTTTAAGATGTATGGATGGATCCAAAAGTGATACCTGTACAAGTGTTGTCTTACATTCACACATAACCGTTTGCTATATGTTTGCTAGGATACTCGCCAAAACAAGCTTTGGATATACTTTTGTGTGAATGTGTCTGTTCAAGCGAAACACGACGAGAAGGAGAAACTGAATTTAGTTTTCACATTCTGCCTGAGGTGCAATTATTTCCCAAAAAACATTTGAGATTTGAGATTAACCACGGTGCAAGTGCGTGTTGAACCGTGGGTGGAGAACGATACGGCTTACTTTTTTACCGAGAACCGTTACAATGCTAGAACAAATATAAAATTATAAAATACATCCTGAAATTACAGTGTTGGATTTCACAAACTAATTTCTTACCATTCTAAGTCCTGCACCAGTCTTCTCTCTGGGCTGTCAGATTGCCCTGTTATTTAGACCTCTTGTGAGGGCACATAGCTCTTGTTAAGATATAGTGGCAACCAGCAGATGTTTGCCACCTCCAGTGAGTGTCTATAAACATGCTACCATCTGTGGTGAATGGTGTGGTCTCAGACACTTTATTGTCTCCATGGCTCTGATCACTGCTGAAGCTCAGCTACCAGTTCCAACAAAACCCTAATGCTAAAAAAAGCTTTAGAGATGAAACCTTTACAATTGATTGGTTAACAATAGATTTATTGCAACTGGACACGTATTGTTATAAACAGGTTCGCTTATGAGCTCTCAATGCCTCAGGGCCATCTGCACGCTCTGTCCTCTTTCAAAAACATACATGATTCAAAATCAGCAATAATAATGTGGTCTTAAAACAGCGAATCATCCAAACAGAGGCAGGACACAGTAAGCACAGGGAGAGTCTGTGCGTGCTCGACTTGTATAAAAGAGATCCAACAAATTACTGCATTTAAATAAAAAATAAAAAAGAGAAAGTTTACAGAGTTTCACAGACCTATATTAAACTACTATATTTAATGTTGAATATAATATATAATGAAGCAAAGGGGGAATATTTGTGGGTCTTTATAATGCCAAATGTCTTGATTTAACCTGTAAAAAAGGGAATACATTAATTTATGCATTTATGTTGTGACAGATTGGAAGTAGGTTATATGCATCAAACATAATTCTGTAATATATTTTTTCTTTCTGCTGTCACCATTGCCAACTGCACTGGGGACCAGGAACAAGTCCAAGCCCATTCAAGTTCACCCCCCATGTCCATATTTATTTTATTTTTTTTGCATTTTAAATCAACAGTACATTTTTTGTTAACTTGTTACAATACGTCTTAGAAGTAATAATAATAATAAAAGCTTCTTTATTTTGGCATAAGTATTTCGATAGTATCATATCATGAGCACAGTATCGGGAATCGTATTGAATCATGACATGAGTGTATCATTACATACAGTCTCACTATACAGCAAATACACTCAAAACTGACAATATAAACCCCAATGGTCATGAACAGCTGTTAAAATCGATAAGGGTTGTGTGACCTCTTAATGGATAGGAAAAGATTATTAGGGAAGCACAACTTCCAAACCCTGTCACAGTCTCATCTTACAAAAGATCTACCACCATTACCCCAAGCAGATGGCCTGACTTGGAGATTAAAATCAAATTATGGAGTCTTTTACAAAGTCCTCACTTAAAGCAAAAACCTCACAGTCATTGAGCAGGACCTAATTAAAAGAGACCTTAATCCAAGCCTCTCATCCAAGGTAAGAATTATTCTTAGGTCTAAAACATACTATGACCATGGTGTCCAGTCCTGCTCCTGTAGGGCCAATGTACTGAAGAGTTTAGCTCCAACTTGCCTGGATGTTTCTAAGGTTGTATATAAAATTGCTCCCTATATCCTATTCTACTCCACTATATAGTCCACTAAATAAGGGTGTCCAGTCTGTCTTCTGGAAGGACGATGTCCTAAAGAGTTTAGCTCTATTTTTGCTCCAGCACACTTGCCTGGAAGTTTCACTAATAAGGTCCATTGAATTAGCAAATGAAAACCAGTGTGCCAATTTAGATATTGAGTGTACCAGAAGAACTTTGCAGGGTAGTGCAAAAGTGCTAGTGCATGGGTATTCTAGCGGCTAGCCATTAAGTGTGCAACGGTTGTACACTTGATATTTAGATACATTATGGGATTGAATGAGAGCACTCTAATATCCACCATGATTTCGGATACCGATATAGTTTTGTCCCAAATTACAATCTATACACTACACTATGTGTTTATGCACTTTATACTATGCACTTATACACTATGTACTTAATATGCACTATGTACTCAACACTTTATATAAAATCTATAAGGTTAGTTTGTCATTCAACATCAGAGTCTGAATGGCCCTCCCGCTCCGCTATGCAATTACAGCTGCAACAGTTGAGTGCAAGAAGTGTCCAACATTCCACACTTCATTTTTCAGTTTATTAAGTGCATCATTGGGGTTTAAAAAATGCACTTTTTTTGGGGGAATTTTCAGTGAACACACTACTCACTATTTATACTACAAAACGGGATAGTTTGTGCATAAGTACACAAATTGGAACACCATTTCATTAGTTTGTTCAGGTGTGTATAATTAGGATTGAAGCTAAACTCTGCAGGACAGTGGTCCTCCAGGAGCAGGATTGGACTCCCCTGCACATGTAATAATGGGTTTATGTCTGTATGGCGTTCATGATGCAACTAAGCAGCATGCATTGCATTCATCTTGTTAAACTAGGTTCAATTTTCAAGGTAATTGACTGCAAAAGTGCCCATGAGCAAAGGGCTGATTTCAAATTGTACACTTGCAGGGGTTCCTGCAGCAGCTGAGTAACTACCACTGAAATCAATGGGAATGATAGCACATAGCTTTGTTTAAGTATTATACACCTTTATTCCACAAGTTAAAAGTCTGGCTATATGACACTAGGCTCTTCATAATATTTCTGAAAATGATAAAACAAGCACAGACTTGACAAAAACTCACCCAAAAGCTTGACAGCAGTTTGAGCGCAGGGGCTCTGAGCCATTTCACTACTTCTACTGCCTGACTGCTCTGTTTACAGAGGTGATGAGGTGATGATCATAAATACAGCCTAACTTGTGCTGTTAACAGAACCGGTCATGGCCCATTGTTACAGGACGCCTAAATGTACGAGCCCGGGAGGCCTGTAAACCCAGAGCCATCTAAAAGGTCCGCTTCTCAGGCATGATAGGAAAAGCAGCTGCCCTGGAATGAGCTCAGAGCCTGGCTTCAGATCAGAGGAGCATCGACCCTGACATCACTGTAACAGTGCTAAGACCAAAACATATGAATATGGAAGGAATTAAGACTGAAGGAGAACTTGCATACCACAGAAAATATTTACTTAAAGCAGATCAGATGAACATGATGATCCCAGAAACAGAAGAGAGATCAATTTAGAAACACGAGGAGAGCAAACTATGAACATACAAGCGAAAGTATCAAAAGATCATAATGAAAAAAAAAATATATATTGGGAAAGAAAATACAGCTGTACACAGCTGTTTATTTGAACTTTCTTTTCCAGGGGAGAGTATATAGAATGAGTAGGAAAAGCGTATTGGAAGAGCCATTCCATTCTCAATGACTCTTGTTTTGAGATTTAGATCAGGCTATAATGTTTTTCAGAGGGCAAGTGTGCATCTGCCGCTCAAACAAAGCAGACTGCTTTGTTTTGATTTGGCAGTCTGGTCAGGCGGCTAGAAGCCCACTAGAGAGACAGATGGTCATTAGCTGGAGCAGGACAGGACAGTGAGCTGGAGTAGCCCCTCCCCCGGCAACAGGGCATGTCTCAGGGGTCGTCGAGTGGATGGAGTACACTCTGTTTATGCACAACTACTCTGCAAAAGCACTTCTGCAAACATGACACAGCTGGGGGACTTTCACATTATTATTGTGTATTCATGTCTGAACTGATTTTCTCAAGTTTGCGCTCTGCTGACCAGAAAGCCTAGAAGAAACGAGAAAGTGGGCCCTATCATACACCCGGCACAATCCGGCGCCAGGCGCAGTGTTTTTTGCTGGTTTCAGTCCGACGCAGTTATGATTTTCACGTCCTGCGTCACGTTGTTTAAATAGCAAATGTATTTTTCGCCCATTTGTGCACCCATGAGCGTGCTGGTCTGAAAAAGAGGTGTGTTCAGGCGCATTGTTGGCGCATTGCTATTTTGAGGCAACTGAAATAGACAGCGCATTGTGGACCCGCCTATAGGCACACATTACTAACGCGCTCTTTAAATAACAAAAAATATATATATTTTTGTTATTTAAAGGTGCCATGTGGAATGTCTGCCAAAAAATAAATTTAATTTTCCACATATTCCATACCAGATGGGGGCAGTATACCTACAGAAAGTTGGCCTACTCTAGTCTGTTTTTTAGTTTCGGGTTGTTAATCTTCTAAAACCGTCAAATCGTCCGCTTTGTCCCGCCAAAGCCTATTTTGAACGGTGAGTGATGTAGAATATAATGACTGCTGCGCTTGACAGGGCTTATAACGAGCAGAGAGGGAGAGAGAGAGCGTCCCGGCCGCGCGCGCGCACTCTCACGTCTTCAAACAACACGAGCGCAGTCCTCCTGCTCTCTCTCTCTCTCCCTCGCGCATATTAATCAAATCAACTGACACGATAGTAAGACCGCAGATCATTTGGAGATTTTTAGAGATTAGAGACTCAATGAACAACATCTCAACACTAAATTATAAAGGCCGGTCTCATATAGACGCGATTGACATCAGGTTCAAGTCCACCCACAAGCCGTGCGAGTTATTCGTGTACTGCAGTTTGGCTGGTGGTTATGTATGTTGCCCGCATACCGCCTCCCATGGCCGAAACTGGTATTATGATACCGGCCGGGCCGGGGCTAGTAATTTAGCATGCTAATTCAGGTTTATATCTCGGCAGGACTATAACTTGTCATTTTTTTAATTACATCATTGCATTTATTTCCTCTCATTCTTTTGATACGTGTAGCTCATTTTTTGGATATTGTTACCTCAATTTTTACATATGGCACCTTTAAAGACCGATGGAAAAATAATATGAAATATAAACAATAAAATTAAATCAAATGTTTGCAAACATCAGTCAATAACCAAAATAGTGCTGACATACTGTCTAACTCCAATTGTGTGTAATCTTGCGACACAGATGTCAATGGATGAGAAGGATTCTAAACTCACATGTGTGGACTGAGCTCATAGAAGTTCCTGTTGCGATACTCCTCCACCTTTTCTGCTGTGTAGATGGGCAGGGACTTGTAGGGGTTCATTGAGATCACAACACTGCCAATGTATGTCTGTGGAGGAAAGTGAAAGAAGCAGTGAACCAATGATCAACAAACAAGATGAATCAAGCATGAGAATTTGTGAAAATACTTGATATGAGAAGAGACAACATAGCCATATTATATATTCAATTTACAATATATAGACTAATTTTGGAACCCGAATGTTGTCACTGCACACTGTTTATGCACGGGTCAAGCCAGTCGTGATGAAAAAAAACGGTGCTTATCGTGAACATTATGGTAATTGTGAATTTGTACTGTTATTGTTACAACCCTAAAAGTTCACTGTATTTATACTTGTCAAATCTAGTTCATCCCCTGCTGTGAGACAGAGACATCAGCAAGCGCATTTGCTGGCTCATTCTGTTGTAGGAACAGTGGCGGCAGCAGAGTAGGGGAGTAACGCTACAATATGCCTCCGTCTGCACGATCCAGATGGGAATTCCTGGGTATTGTTCAGACAGGCGGGGGGCCCGCAAGCAACTGAACAAGAGAACACAAACAAAAATGTTCGGAATCCCAGGAAGCATCAACATCACAGGGTGGTCAAAAGTGGCCAGTATGGACAACTGTGTCTGAAGTAGTCTATTTCAGAAGACTTACACAAACATTGACTAATTTATTCCAGCTTCTCTTTCTTTAAGTCTTTCTTTCCGCATACACTACAACAAATTTTCAACTTATCAAGTTAAAAGCAAATCTCAAATGTCTGAGGGACCTCAGAACAATGTCTATTTCTTGCTGCCGTCTTCAACCTTTCATTACGGTGAGTGTTGCATAAGGATTGCAGCTGGAGGATCAGACCTCTCCCATGGCAACACAGCCTATTGTCAAGGTGTTCACAAGAGGCATAATGAATGCCTAAGATATAAAAAAACAACAATTGTAAATGGACAGTAAATGGAAGTGAAAGTTGAAGAGAAAAAAAAGAAACCAAAAAGCACAGACATCCCTCAAGGCATACACTACCCATCAAAAAAGTTTGGACACATTGGGACAATTCCAACAACTACATTTATATATATATTTTTGTGCAAAACAAAATTAATAGTTTACATTGAAATAGACAAATGTAAATTAACAAGTAACTAAATAAACAAATGAAAATTAGATTAACTACATGGAAGGAAAATCAGTTAATAAATGGTCTGCATACATTTTAGGGCGATTCCACAGTTTCTGTCCACAAGGGGTGTAATGAACAATATAGATTGAATAATACCCAGTTGTTGTCATTTTTTTTATTTTTAGTTCACTATTTTGTTAAAGATATATGTAAGAAATAATAAAGTTATTTTTATCCCACTAAGCCTTGGCATTATCGTGTAATGAGACTTTATTTTATTTCCGTCCCCAGAAATTGCAGATGTCAGGGTGGGACATTCAGTGCATCTGGATTTTTCCTAAGTCATTTCTTTAATTTGCTTTAATAAAATCCAGAATTTTGGCACATAACATTTATTTTGGTGTGTCTTCTACAAAATACTACTACTAACACTGAAAGTATAATTCCCTTAATCTACCACGATGCAATGGAAACATTTACTAACGTTCGTTACACTTTCTGTCCAAACAGTTACGCACGTTAAACTATGATTCTAAAGGAAGCAGAGATATATTTTTTCCATGCAATTCTATCAGTAGCAAAACGATAAAAACATCTTGTGTGGGTTAAATTCTCATATGCGTTGCTACATGATAAATTGTTAATAAATCGGGATAAAACAGGGGCCGAGATTTTCTGTCCAAAAATCATAACGCTCGTACATTTTATTCTGACGCTGAATTTCATCTCCTAATGTCTCAACGGTTCTCATGTCAGAAATAAGATTGTCTCGATCACGTTCGCTCTGCGTGGGAGGAAGAGTTCAACAGGATTTCACGGATTTCAACGAATGTGGGTAAGTTTGCGGATTCTGTCCAAAAGTTTACGAACGTTAAATTGTTACGAACGTGGTAAACTTTGGTTAAGTAAACGTTAAATTGGATCACTGTGGTGAGAAAGGATAAAAGAGTGTGCAAGTCGGATGATTGCGAGTGGTTTCGGACCGAAAGCGGCGTCGTGTTCATCGTGAAAGATCATGCATGAATGGTGGTTGTATACATTTTGACAGATTGTTCTCGCACGCAAGGTCTCTCGCTCTCTCTCTCTCTCCCTACAGTGCGCGCGCTACACGGTTTGGCTCTGTTCTGTCTCGCATGCGCAGCTCTAGATTCAGTATGCGGGATTTTTATAGGTAATTTGTTTTTTGAAACAATTCACTGCAACTCCAAAAAACAATTATTCAGGGATACTTTGCATAAAGAGTTATTGGTGCTTTATTTAGCAGAATTACTCATTTTATCTGTCCACGTTACAAATGTTATTTAATTCACAATGTATGATCTTTAAATTTGATAGTATGATGATGACAAGTTATTTTAATGTGTTATGAACTTGTTCTATTCTTTGCCAGTTTTCATGAAATGTTATTATTTTGTGTTAGGCAATCTTGCAGGATTGTTGATTTTTTCCCGTCCACGTTACACACGTTATAACTTCGCACATTTAGGAGTTCTTTTGTCTTCTACATTTGGCAAATAAATTTGAAAAATATACCTGTGGTATTTGTTAGTAATTTTGCTGGCTTTAAGTTTATGAACATACCAGAGTCAAAAATGCACCTTTAAGTTTATAGAACAGATCATATTAGATGGCCACCCTGCCTGCATGGAAGTCATATTACCAGTTTTGTGAACCACACACAACACATGACTCATAACTATACCAAAATAGGAACAAAGCAAAACATGAACTTGGATTCAACCAGAATTTTATTAAACTGATTTGGATTAAGTACACTTTCTGCTTGAACTTACACTGTTTTTCCGTCCATGTTACATACGTTAAACTCAACTTTGATCAAACTTTACTAGTTTACCATTGCCAGATTTATCCTGCCTTTCACACAGCTGTAGCCCAGGTTTTCTCAGGATGTTAACCTGAGGACAATGGCTTTCTCCATGAAGATTGATTTTGCTGGCTGTTGTCCTTGCAGTTAGACCTAAACGGTGGAATCGCCCTTTAACTAATTCAATACTGTCATTTACTAATTATTAATTATTAATATACCAAAGAAAATCAACCATGAGAGGGAATCTAGTCAGAAGTTGGCAACTTTGAGGAAATAACTAAATTCCCATACATTCATTTATGTTATTTCATAGGTTTGATGAAAAAACAAACATTCTTCAGTATTATTACCTTCAGAGCGATTCTTCTTTCACACAAACAGAAGAGGACTGACATCTCTCATTTCTATAAGGAATATGATAGCATCCTCCCATTCCCAGATGTATTTAAACACTGTCAACAATGGTGACATCGGGGACACTAGAGATGAGACGACTATCGATGCATTAGAAGAGGAGTAGCCCAGTCTAAATTCAATTGGCCCTCAAATGCAGCTAAATGAGATCTGGTGCACCTATATTTTGGCAGAATGAGCAACTGTGGATTAATAAAGAACATCACTAAAAGACTGAGCTACACAACCACATATGTTTTCCTTAACACTAAATGTAATACACACATTTGTCATTTCTTGCAGTTAATTATACAGACCTTTGTTTCAGAATTCCGCTCTTATTGCCTGCTGTATCTAAAACTGGATCCACCAAAGGCTCTTTTTACAGGGTATTGATTAGATAAGGAGATAACTCTTTAAGTTAGTGTTGGTGAAATGTAAGTGATATGATGGACAGTGATGTAAGATTCTTGGCATACATAGATGATATTGAGAGTGGAGACACTCCTAGAAACTTCATGAACCGTACAATATAAGCTTAAAGGGTTAGTTTATTACTCACCCTCATGTCGTTCCAAACCCGTAAGACTTTCGCTCATCTTTGGAACACAAATTAAGCTCTTTTTGATGAAATCGAAGCGCTTTCGGACACTCAATTGACAGCTACACAACTGTAACTTTGACACTTAAAATTAAGTTCCTAAAGAGATCGGAAAGCTAATCCGTTTTAGTCCCAAATATTCTGAAAAGACATGATCGCTTTTTATGATGAACAGATAGAAATAAGGCATCACATATAATTAGTTAATTAATTTAATCTAAACACATCAGTTGTGGTAAACGGAAGCTCAGGTATGTTCGCTTGACGTGCGAGAACCAATGAGGTTCATTCTCGTGTTACACAGCACGTTTGAGCTGCGTTCAAGCAGATTCAGTTGAGCTTCGGTTTACGTTTGCTTATTAAATGTTTAAATGCAAACAAAAGTTCAATCTAAATTAAATCTGTTCATCATATAAAGCAGTCTAGTCTCTTCAGAAAATTTTAACTAAACTGCTCAATTCATATGGATTAGTTTTACAATCTCTTTATGAACTTTTTGAAGTGTCAAAGTGGTAGATGTGTAGCTGTCTATGGAGGGTCAGAAAGCTCTCAGATTTCTTCAAAAAAGATCTTCATTTGTGTTCCGAAGATGAACGGAAGTCTCATGGGTTTGGAAATGACATGAGGGTAAGTAATTATTGACAGAATTTTCATTTTTGGGTGAACTATCCATTGAAAAGGAAAAAAATTCACCCATTTATTCATTAGTATTTACCCACCTTCATGTCATTCACAATTTGTAAGCTGTTATTTTGTCCTGATGAACACAAAATAAGAGGATTTGATGAATCTTTACCCAGTTCTTTTCCATAGAAAGAGTTTGTAACAAATTGAAAAAAATATATTTAAAAGTAGTATGGACCACTTTTATGACACGGTTTTGTCCTTTCTATAACTTGCTAACAAGACAAAAAAGTTGCAAAAAGAACAAATATATTGTGGTCTACATAATTTTGTTCTGGTCAGCACCTTTCTGTGTGATTTGCGGATTAAATACAAGGCTAGAGGTTGTATTACAAACGTGCAAATGGACATTGAGGGTTGTGGGTAGTTAAACTCTCAATTACAGACTAAACCCACTCATCAACTGTTTGTGACCAAATACACAAGTATAGTCTTTCATTACTGGACAGATAATAGCTCTGCAAAATATAAGCAAGCCTTTATAAGGGTTCATTTTAATGGTGCCAGACAAAATGCAAACAGGCTATTCAGCTGGATCATTTTATCTTGATATTTCTTAGTACTGAAAGCAATTTTTTATGAGGTATGGTGACTAACGATTTAACGACTAGCAATTCATTTGGAACATTTTTCATTGATTTCATTGCCCAGCATAAAGATAAATCTAACAACATCTTCCAAGAACATGTATGGAGCTTTACAGCTCATGCCTTGGATACCTTGGGAATGGACACCTGTTTGTTTTTGATTATCATCTCAATCGTGGTGATGCTCACTTGACATTGCAGTTCTAAGTCTTTTTATTTGCATGTGTTTTAAAGCCATATCATATTAAACGTCTGATATAAGTTTTTCTGAGCACTCTTTTGCATCTTATTGAACTCACAAATACACATTGCTAAACAACTCATTTTGAGATACCGTTTCTGATTTATGTTATTTATGAAAATAACATGGATTGGATGGATTTTTGCCATAATATGGTGGTTGCGTACACAATATGTAAAAAAAAAAAAAAAAAAAAAAAAAGTGCATAAAAGGTTCCCTTTAAGAATGAGGTGTGCAAGTAATGCAAAAAAACATTGACTGTTTTCAAACAGGTTTCCTTAACACTCACAGTATCTGCCACTGGTCGAACAAGACATTTGACTTGAGCCAATACAGAGCAATGCTTTAATAGTGAAACAGAGCCAATTCAGAGCAATGCTTTAATAGTGAAACAGAGCCACAGAGCTTGATCGTGCCCTAAGAAAAGTAGAACATCCTTAATTCTTCTTGATATCCATTCACATTGCATATTCTCATTAAACAACTATTTACTTATTTATATTAATCATTACATTTCCCTACCTGAATACTACTCTTAGACCTAACGATTTCTAACTGTTTTATAGTATTCATCTATGTTTTAATTTGTGTACTCTTATTTTTACTGTCTGTTCATTTGTTTTTAATGATGTTGGAACTTTATTAGTTAGGAATTTTTGCTGTGGCATCAAAGTACTTAAAGTAATAAATGGGAAGCAAAGTTATATTAGTCTCAGAACTTTTCTACTTTCGATATTAAAAAAAAAAAACCCACTGAACAAATGATACACTGATTCATTACTTACATAGATCTCGTTGTGATCAAACCGCTTCTTTAGATTCTCAATGAAGGTGTCTTCTGACAGGGGCTCAAGGAGGACCATATCGCCCACCCCTATCATATTGTCGAGAAGTGATGTCTTCACCTCCATTTTGGACAGCACCCCCTAGAGAGAAAGTTAGACAATTATATATCAGAAAACTGTAGGCCTTGACTTAAATACATAAGTTCTATTCATACTGACAAATGGCTTGAATACAACTCTTCAATGATAAATGTTATACATTTTTGAAAAAAAAAAATATATATTTTGATATTTTTGTGGATATTATTGTTAACTAAAACCAAATCCATTCATTTATAATTAAATAAACACAATGCACATAGAAATATTCTCATTTCTATTTAAAGAACTAAAACACACACACACACTAAAAGCAAAGTTTATAAAAACAAACATACTTAAAACTAAAAATGAAAATATGATATGAATATTTTAACCAATAGATGTTTTTGAATTACCTAATTTTGATTGTGTTATTTGAAAAACTTTTGTCTGACAAATTCTGTCTGGTATAAAATTAATTGGTTACACCACTAAATGGTGCAAAGGATACAACCATGTGAAAAGAACATGAATACCGAGACCACATTTTAACATTGGCACATGCATTTTCAATTGAGTGCTAACCCAGCATTCTACGCACGGTCCTTCCACGGTGCATTAATGCTGATGTCTGTTCATATTGATAAAACGTCACTATCAGCTTCTTGCACTTTTAAACTAAAATAATGCTAATACATTCTGTATTTGCAAAGCAGCACTTGACTGGACTGGCAGGTTCAGTTCTGTTCAGGACACAAAAATCCCTTGTCCCAGCTGATGACCCATAGATATTCCCAAGATATTTATGGGGTCAAGTCATCAAAATGTAGCCACTTTCTCACTAAACAAAGTAAAAAAATAAAATAAAAAAAAAAGAAGTATTTAAAATTTTTTACTTTAAGTAAACCCATCACGTAACATTAAATTGTGATTTCACAGTTAAACTGCTAGGTGTGGCAATTTTTCCCTTCTCTGGTCACAGGCTTTACCGAGCCCTTAAACCCCTATGGACTGTTCAAACAAATGGGCAATGGCAAAGTGTAGTGCTCAGCATAAAGCTCCTCCAATAAGAGCCTACGTTTTCACTCCCAGCGGAAAAAAAAACAAAGCACCCTGCATCGCCAGCCCTAATCAAGCATCAGCAATGAGTTCCAAATAAAGGGCAGAAAAGTGTAATACATTGTGGTTTGTTGATAACATAAACAAGTGTCATTTGCGTGCACTGATAAACATGTCTGAAAAAAAGAAGGATTAAAAGGTACAATATGTAATTTTTAGGAGTCGCTGATGGCTCTAATAATGTTTATGGATGAGTGAAAACATTCATGTTTTTTATCATTACATTGGTATGAAGCAGGTCGCGATTGCTAATTTGAGACAGATACACACGAGCCCCGCGGATATAAAGGAATAAGGACATTTCATTCTACAGAATTACTCACACAGGTCAGTTTATTAGACAAATTAAACTTGTGAGCTAACGCAGCTCTGTTTTACTTGGTCTACTGTTACACTATCATACTAAACAGCATTTGAGTGTGTTGAAAGTTATAATGTTATTCTATGTGTTAGTTCGTTTGTTAGGCTATATGAAACTAGCAGTAAGCTAGATCAACATTAGAACAACATACTGATCATATTCTAACATGTCATCATGTTGAGCTAGTACATAACATTGATGTGTTTTATGTACATTTGCTCACCTAGTCTAATAAAGTATGTGCAAGAGCGGTGTTGCTCCAAGTTAGTCGCGGCGTGGAGTGCGTGGAGCTCTCAGCATCTTGAAAACGCCACGCCGATATTGATCCTCATTTTAGTTCTCCTTTTTTGAAGTCTAGTCTGCTTGCCATGGTCTATAATGTTTGAAGGACACAAGAACAGCATCCCGCTAGACGTTACACACTACGCAGTTTTCCACGTCTGTCGCCATGGTTACTTCATGGCTCTGGCAGTACGAGCGGAAACCGAGGATAGCGTGGATATTGCTTCATTGGCAGGTGACATTTTTTTCAATCTTTGGAGACTTTTGGGATATTGTAAGTGCACAACTGCAGGAAATATATCACACAGTGCAAGTGATTTTTGGATATTTTATTACAAAATTGTTACAAATTGTACCTTTAAGAGGTGAAAGCCAACAGCAGATCTTGGACTGATAAGCTTGCCAGTATAGGGCGGAATTAGTCATCAACTTTCAGACTTTGCTGCCCTGGTGTCAGAAATTAAAAAGAGCCCATTAAACTGAAATCAGACTTTGGCTTTTTATCCACTAGTGTACTCATAAACGTTGGCATTACATTTAGCAGATAAATATTGATCATCTTGCAAATCATACAAAGTTTTGCCCAATTAAATGATCTCTCTAGAAGGAAAATTTCCCTCCCTAAAATATTGTTTGTCAGCAACTAGCAATATATAGTAGCAAATCATGGATCACAGCTGAAATAAACTACAACCCAAAAAAAAAAAGAAAAGAAAAAAGTCATGAGCACATTATGATATGTGCCACTGCCACCTATACTTCCTGTTTGAACATCTATTCAGAAATGAAAACTGTGTGGAGCACATTAATTTAAAAAAGTAATAATTTAGCATTTGAAAAAGTATTCCAATTAACTAACTAAAACTAATACATACAAATGTAACTGCACAGCTGCACAGGATAAAGCACAAGACATATTTTTCCCCCTTAAATAACACTAAACATTAGCCAAACAATTAGCAACACCTGCTTTAGAGACTGTAAAATAGACAAATCTGACAGACATATCTTAAAAAATAAAACACTACATAGAATTTACGTTATGAATAGCTACTGAAGTTATTCAGTCAAGATCAGGAAGTGATTTTCTCTTTATCTCTTGTTTTATTACCATTAATGACACAAGGTTTATTAGGTTGTGGTCCAAATGCATGGATCTAATACACAGACATGCATCCAATAAGAGTTTAGTAGTCATGCACTGTTTGACAGGTTTTTAATGCACTTCGGGACAGGTGTACGCGCTCAGAAAAGCTTATATCAGAACAGCGTGCACATAAAAAGCCTAACGGCAAGGCTTTGAAACACATGCAAATAAAGTTTAGTGATTGAGAAGAACTGCAATGTCACATGCGTGTAACCCTACCGCTGCGTTTCTACGTGAATTTATGATGTGAATGTATGTCAGTTTGTCCAGTATGTTGGGACTCAGGTGCAATAACTGCAATTGATATAATGTGCACTGTAGCACGGTACGACAATATTTCTTCAAAAGCAGATCATGGAGACATTTTAATTGTTCCCAATCTAAAATCGTGATATCGCACACCCCTACTTAGAATATAATTGTATGAAATATCATAAAAATTTTAAATAAGAGATATATAGATCTAAATACAAGAGATATCTTGTTAGATAACAAGAGTATACTACAGATCATACTTTTCTACCACATTTATGCCATTTTTGCCAATATGGTTAATTTCTGCACTCTAAACACTGACAGATTATCAAAGTGCTAAAATCATTCAATATTTTTTTGCTTATGATACATATACTGTATGACCCTGACTGCTAATAAAATCACAGTTATCTCAGCCAACTGCTTAGGACAGAACAATGAAGCTTTTTAGAATTGTTTTTCTGTATTGCATTATCTTTGCTGTCAAATAATAGTGGGGGGAACCACCTATCTTTATGTCTTGCTCAATTTGTGTCTTGGAAACAGCTGTAACCAAGCAGCCGGGGATATAATCAGCTACCTGTGAAAAGGACAGTGGAAAGGACCAGACTAAAGGTCATACTAGACATGGAGGATCCCTGGATATTTCCAGTGGTTCTAGAGTAAAGAGAATAATTCCAGGGCTCGCTCTCCCCACTGCATAGCAACTCATGGCAAAATCTACAAGTCTAACTGAATACCAGCTGCTCTGGAAGGGCAAATTATTGGCCAATAAACATTCTCCTCAGAAAACCAGTGCTTTTAATTCTTTAATCCATGATCATCAGCGCTTCAAATACTTTTTGGTAGAGATTTGGTTTCATATAGACAGATGTGAAAACTTGTTTAAGAATGGCATTTATTTTAATATCTTTTGGTTTATTTTATGTTGTCTGTATGCCATGGAACAGATGGACAATTTATACTGTGGACTTTATACAGGAAGAGCAGAAAAACAAGCCAGGAGGAAACCAGGTAATAAACAGGCACCACCAAATATGTGGTATTAAATGTGCCAGTGATGGGGTGGGTATGTCTCCGATCATAACATTTATTCTAGAAGGAAAGATTACAGTAGGGAGAAACATCAGAATGTAAGTCCCATAAAAAGTGGAAACATAACTACATTTAAACAGCACTGGAGTACATGGACCATATAATAAATCCTTCAGAATCAATCTGATCAAGAGAGGAAGGATTAAGTTTTTTTTTTTTTTCTGACAAGGACAGCACATCATGTGGTATTAATTTATTTATTGTAATGGAATTGCTGCAAAGATTTTTAAAACCTGTTTATTTAAAATAATAATAATAATAATCGTTTGAACCAAAGGATAAAAGCAGAATGAATGAACGAACGAAAGGCTGAATGAACGAACGAATGAATGGCTGAATGAACGAACAAATGGCTGAATGAACGAACAAATGGCTGAATAAACGAACAAATGATTAGACAACAATGGCTATTTGGTTGAATGTTGGTTCTCCTAAGATATATTGAATATCGTCAAGACGATATTGTGATAAATATACATTTTTTGCTATGTTGCCCCAACCTGATACAAACTCGCCAACTTCCTATTTTCACTATTGCAAAGGAATTGCTGCTTTAAACAAATGGGCCATGCAGTTTCCATACAGCGTATCGAGTCAGACATGTTTTTTTCGGCTCATAATTGGATGCAGTTGATGTGCATTAGCAAATAAAGGCATCATTGTTAAAGCCAGATTTCAGAATCATCGCATAGAGCTCCTCACAACTCTTTATACATCCATCAGATTAAGCCACGTAGTATTTTTAGTTACATGACTGCCCTAAAAATGAAGCCACCATGTGCAGCATCAGCATTAGTATTTCACTGGATTGACCGGCTGTCACCTTTCTGAACTGGCCCACACCCAAAACTCTGCAGCTGCCCTACATTTCTAAGTGCAACACCAATAATGTATAATTTAAAATTCCTGGAAGTGAGCCACGTGTGATTTTCCGTACACGGACAAGGCAGAGCAGAAAGTCCCTCTTTTTAAGCTTTCACCTAAAACAACCAGACATGCATACACTAAAACAACTGAGATCAAACAGACCCTCCATTTACATTTTAGAACACATTTAAGTAAAATAGGATAGGATTCAAGCTAAATAGGTAAACAGTATTCAGCAATTACAGCTCAGTTTCAAATCAATCCATGCCTTCTAAAGGTAAAAAAATTAAATCTGGAAATGCTAAACCAAACCGTTAACCTGACACTTAGTGATGACAGTAGAACAAGTTAACAACATAATAGGGTTTAATCGAGACCAGACTGCTGAATAAAGGGCCAGACACATGGCTGGTGATGGCAACTTCAGCTGGGATCCAAATGAAGCGATGGGGCAAAGCCATTGTGGCTATTTGTGAGTACATGCAAGCATGCTCAGTGACCTGAAACACTGCTATGCGAGTCTGCATCGTTTCCAGGGTAAACCCTCGGATTGACTTTCCACAATCCCACGGGAGCCAGGCTTGGCAGTCTAGAATGAATCCCTGAATTGCATTTTTAGGACATTTATCATTTAAAATAATAATATTAGTAGTAATAAAAAAAAAAAAAAATGTGTGACAAGCTTATTGCTTGTCATTAACTGCAAGTCTTGCTTCAGCAACTAAAATATTATGAATTTCTGCAAAGCCACCATAAAAGCTCACTCATGTCCAAAATAAGCCTATGAAGATGAATACATGCGTTTGAAAGTCTCAATCATAAAGTATCATAAAAAGGCTTATATTTAAACGCATCAGCATCCTAAAAATATGCTTACAATATGAGTGCTTTAAAGGCTACTTTTACAATAGTTTCAATAGAGCATCACATGAAAACATGACATTATAATTCTTTGCGACAAATAACTTTAACTCCTGATAGTATTATGCTTTTCATACGCGTATCCTCCACTAACTGCACCCAAAGAGGGATTACTTTGTCCTGTTTTCACATGAGGAAGGTCTAAATTACTTTTTCCCATTGACAATTAATCTCTCCTAGAGTAAAACCAGTGCTGTTAGCCATGAGACTGACAGAGGTCATTGGGTCTCATTCACCAAGATCATTTCAGCGTGAAATGTGCGTGCAAACAATTTTAAGAACAAATCACGATTCACCAAAAATTATAGGAACAACAAACCACACGCACGCAAAAAGCACTTAATCTGTACGGCCTTATAGCTTAATCGTGTTAAGAAGCTATACCATTTCATCCTAACGCGGCTATAATTATATTGAATTATGTTGCATCAATTGTATTATATAATCCATATATAAACTTATATAATACATTTATTAAAAAATACAATTTAATTTAAACTTAAATACATCATGCAGTTAAACAGTAAGAAAAGCTGCGTTATATGTTCAGCTGCGAAGTTTCTCTGAATAACGCAGATATACAGCTGACTAATAAACAGTTAGAAATGTGGGTCTGTATAAAAGGTGTTTCCAAGAGCGCGTCTGCAAACAGCGGCAAGTTTGACATTGATGAGAGTGACAAAAGGCTGTAGAAAGCCCTTATATGAAGATGGTTTGGGTGTGTTTTATGCAAATGACTAACCTTGTGCACATGGCCACTCATTTAGAATACTTCAAATTCACTAACATCTGACTGCATTTTCAAAATTGCCCAATTGTGCTGGAAAACCATGAGCCTGGCAACACTGTCCATGAGGCATGTCTGAGACAGTAGAGCCACCTCAAGTTTGTTGCTCTTATCCTCACTGCTGATTCATGAGAAGCTGCTGAACACTTAACAATATAATTGTGTTCTGGTTGAACTTCTCTTTCAGAGTGCCAGTGGCACCAACCAATGGAGGAAAAAAACAGACCTAACTTCAATGAAGTAGGCCTATGCTCCACATGGAATAACTTTATATTTTGTGCACAGTGCACACAAAGTTAGTTTTTCAACTGTTCAGACAGGAGGAGAGCTATGCCACTGTGAAATTTCAAACCAATATCCTTAAAAAAATTCAATAAACTCCACCTGGGTTAAAGGTCATAGGAGATGGTGAAGTGCAGGGTTCTTCAAATCTGGCCCCTGAGGAGAGAACCTGCAGAGTTTGGATGTGTCCGAAATTGCATGCTATTGGAGTAGGTAGTACATTTGATTAGGAATGAACTTCATGAACATTAAGTGCATTCTATATAGTATGAACGAAATTGAGACTAACTAATTTGTCATGCTGGCTTTATCATGTAACAGTCACTCCACTGCCATTCACAACTTCTCTTCTGTGGCCTCACGGGTTAGAAAAAAGTCCATCTTTTACTTTTCGCCATCTTTTTAGGAAATACTCTTTTCACCTATATAGTATGGGAGTAGGAATATTTATAAGAGGTTAGCACCAACCGCAATTAAATGCCCTATGTCTGTACTCTGTTTATGCCTACTTACAATACCCAGGTGAAAAACAGTATGTCCAAATTCATATTCATAAAATATTAGGTGAAAAGTACTGTCACTGATTCTCACAGTATCTTTCAGAATCTTTTTTCTCCAAAGGTGAAACTCTACAACACAGAGTTCTAAGCTAGCAACCAGCTCCAACATTAATCACAACACAACACTCAAAGCAAAAAGTAACCACTGAAAAAAATTACAAAAGGACCAAAACGACGTACTCAAGTTACAAGGGAAATAACTGCTTATGCCATGAAGCATTGCAAATGATGCCATCTAAACAATGGTATCTTATAAATCTATTATAAAAAGTCATTAATTAAAGAATAGCATATAAATTCTGCAAAATTTTGAGAGAACAGTGAGACTGACTCGGAATAACAATTAGATTTGGGAATTCTGCAATGTCGTTATTTTATTTACATTAAGTTGTAGTGGGCAATGATTTTGAGCTTGAGTTTACTTATCTGTGAAGAGTTCTCAACCAAACATTTACTATCCCTTTCTGTAAAAACCTTGATAAAAAGGGCCATTCCATTAGAGAAAGTGACTCTACTGTATGAAGAAGCTTGAGAGACCTAACCCTCTTGAAAAGTCAACACTCTCTTCAGTCTCTCACATCTGTTGATTGGGGTTTGCAAAACACCTTTCCAAAGAAGAGCGATGTATTTGTAGGCGTCCAGTGGGTGGACTAATGCATAAGCTCCAAGTGAGGTGAGAGTAAGGTGCAAAGAAATTGCATTACTACAAAGTTTAATGCTAGAGAAAAGACTTCATGTGAACATGTTTTATGACAAATAAATCTGATTTAGAGAAATACCTGATACTATTCACAGGTCAACATTGAAGGAATTACACAAAGTTATATAAAAGAAACTACAGTCAGCCAGAACATAAAACCAACGGTTTCCAGTTACACTGATTAAATACATTACACCAAACCCAATATGAGCAGTTTCTTGGCACTAACTGTTGGCCATGAGCAGTTTCCATAGACCATAAACTCAGTTGCTTCACATAAAGAAAAAAAAAAAACCTTTTCTTTCTCCATTTGATCATCTATACAATCCTTAAAATAGCACTAACAATTACTCCAATAAGGAAGTTTCCACAGTACTAGGCTACTTATTAATGAATCAAACCAATAATATCAAAGTAGCTTTTAGTGTCAAAGTGCAAATCAAGTTAGATCAAAGACAAAATAAATCACATAAAATATGTAGGCTAAGTCTAATGGCTTTAATATCTCAAAAACATAAGTAATAGAAAGAAAAAAATAAGAAAACAGGGTAAACATGTTCTGAAGAAAAGGCAAGTGCCTGTTGCTCACTGCCACAACGCTAAGATGTTCCGTGGTTTCCAGGGTGTTGCTAAGCAGTTGCTAAGATGTTCTGCTAAACGGTTACTTTGCTCTAGATGGTTGCCAAGATATTGCTATGCAGAACACCTTAGGATGTTGGTATATGGTTGTTAAAGTGCTCTGAGTAGTTGTTGCTTGGGTGTTCTGATTGGGTTTTAGACCATTACCATATGGTTAAAATGTTCGGTGTGATTGCCAGGGTGTTGCTATGCGGTTGCTATGGTGTTCTGAGTGTTTTTAGCATGTTGCTATACAGTTGATAGGGTGTTCTGAGTGGTTGTTAGGTGATTTGAATTTTAGAGCATTGCTGATTACTACAATCTAGATGGTTTCAATGGAATTGCTATGTGGTTCGGAGTGCTTTTAGCATGTTGTTACGATTTCAAGGGTGTTCTTGGTGGTTGCCAAGGAGTTGTTGTGTGGTTTCTTTATCCTGAGTAATTGTTATGTTGATATACATTTTCTAAGGTGTTCTGGGTGTTTGCTTAGTGATCCACCCCACAAGTCTTTATGATATTCTGGTCCACTTTATGGACCTATGGGATTTTATAGTCTGGTGGGGAAAAAATCTGACAGAAAAGTAACAACACCTCTTCCCAGTAATTATTTGAGGTAGCCTATCCTGTATATCACTCAAGCCCATAACAAGTCCTGAGAGTAACGAGTTACGTGCTTAAGTTTAATAAGTTTTAGGGGTTGAACAAACCTTTAATCCAACATTATACAAGCAATAGTAGTAGTGATGTTTGTCCTGCCACACACCACTAACAAGTTGGAGACATTGGGCAAAAAAGTGGACTAAGTACACTGGGTTTTGATAGATCCAGCTCAAACTCAGCAGGCTTCAGGCTTCTTTGTCTCTGCCACTTAACTTTAAGACCATTGACGCTCCCTGTGTGTGTGTGTGTGTTGCCATATCTATCATCCATGCAAATACTGTTGCACTCGTTATGCTTTATCATTTAAAAGTCTGAGGTTAACGCGCAGTTGCTTGGCAATGGACCAAAACATGAAACTTTTTTATTATGTTTATTAATCGAGGCTCTTGTGTCTTCCTGCCTTAACCCCTTCAGATAATTTTTAAGTCTTCAGCTCAATTATCCGGTTTACAGTCTGAATAACACTCAATCCTGCTTTCTTGAGGATCGATGCTCTGAGAGTTCATGCGGCACGCGGTTTTGTGTTTAACTTATGACCACGCATTTTGCAACAATAACTAAAGTAAATTTACCGTGAAACCGTTCAAATTAAAATTATCACCGCTTGTGTCTCTCTTATGAATTCGACTCAATTAATGAAGTAAATGTGCTGCGAATAGAAGTTCAATTAGCAACCCAAAAGATTCATCCGGAATGAAAAAGCCACTTTTAAATTAATGAAAACATAACTTGCCTCAGCTCTTGATTAAAAAGTCCCTTTTAATCCACCTTTGAAGGCAAAGCGATATTCCGCTCTAAATAAATTGGGAAAGATGATTCGCGTGTTGCCTTCCCGGCGCTTTTGTCGGTGTGTCCCGTGAGCAGTGTGGGACGCGTCTCTCGTGCAGTGAAACTGACTGAGAAACTGACTGAGACTACTGCTGCCCCATGAGCACGGGGAGTGGTGACTGGAGTCCCACTGTGATAATCACCTTATCCCAGAAAAACGCCCATCTCCTCCAACCCCTTTGAATGAACTGCCACAACTTAAGGTAAGCAAAAAACTAACTGCAACACTGCCATCATGCGTCGTCTTGATGAAATTGCACCACTCACATTGAACAAGAAACTTAAACTCATTCAACACACACTACCAGTTAAAATAGTTAAAAGTTTGGGAACACCTAATCATTGTTTATTTGGCTAATATTTTCTCCATTTTGATTTAACAGTAAATAGTAAGCCATTAAAAAAAGAACATAATGGAAGAACAAATGGAATTATGCTGCTAACTAGTGACTGTAATGTAAAATAAATAGAATTTTAAAATGAAACCAAACAAAGAAAATGTATGCTAGCTGGACACTTGTTGCTGATTTTCAACCATAAAAATAAATACATGCATTTAGTTAATACATTTTGTATGCACAAATAATATTGAGTTGAGTTTTGAGTTGGAACGTTAACTTTCAGTTAAGTGAGACTAACTAAAACAGTTTTCTTTAAAAGTTTTCATGAAATTTTTTATTCTCTAAAAATAGGGCCAGGCTTATCGGAGTCATATAGGTGCAGGAATCGCACACTGGTGAAAGTCAGTGGATAACCTGGATTTTGAGTCACTAAAACAAATCACCAAGGCTATGCGGTTGCTTAGGTGTTCTGGATGGTTTTTAGCATGTTGCTATATGGTTGCTAGGGTGTTTTGAATGGCTCACAAGGGTGTTGCTATGCGGTTGCTACATTTTCCTTAGAGGTTTATTATTGCTATACAGTTACTTTGTTCTAAATGTTTGCCGGGGCGTTGTTAAGGTGTTTTTTTTTATCACGTTGCTATATGATTGCTGGGTGGTTGCCAAGGCGTGCTATCTGGTTTCTGTGTTCTGACTGAGTAAATGCATACTACAGTAGCTGCTGACACTTGTTGCTGTTGCTGATTGGGACAATACTAGTATCCAACTGCGGAGCCGAAGAGCCAGAAGCAGTTTCAGGACAGCCGTGCCAGGCCAGCTCTCTCAGACTGGAAGTTAGGGTGGAGATTATACCCAGATAGCAAATTACATCGGGCTTAGTTGTGGCCCACATCTCCCAAATTCTTCTGGCCCATTTACCGCATGGAATAACGACGATGACCCAACCTGATGTGTGGCTGGCAATAGCATACATATTCAGGCCTCATCTGGGCCAACTATAGCACATATGGCTCAGTTCTGGCAGTGGCATAGGTCATATGGGCCGTATCTGGCCCTACACCCATCAAGCCGGTTTTAGTGTGAGTTGTGGCTTGTGTATGGGCCAGATAAGGCCCATATGACCTTTGCCGCTGCCAGAACTGAGCCATATGTGCCATTATTGGCCCAGATGAGGCCCGGGTATAGGCCCAGCTTGAATAGCAGTATACTGGTATGGTAAAACGCAACATCAAAAAAGTCCCGGGGGGAAAAAAACACCCATTTGCTTTTTCCACAAAGGTGGAAGAAAAATAAGAGCATAACATTTTGTGAGACCAGGGGTCATGTGGGTATTAAATGTACTTACTTGTGTAAATGTGGGAAACTTTTTTAATGAGAAATAAAAACAGTTTGGGCTGTTTGCTATTTCTCCTCTTGAACAATACTTCCTCTTCCTTTGAGAACACTGTCTCACAGGGTAGGCCTACAGATAAAGCTGGCGTTCACAAAAACTGCAATGCCATCAGATATAAACAGTTTCCCAATATTCCGGTAGGCTATTATGTTTAGTCTCTTTTAGGTATCTTGAACTTTTATTTTGACGGGATGATTGGTGCACCACCTTTATCTGGACTGTGAAGGCGCTGTAGTGCGCCACAACAACGGAAACAACTGCACATAGCGCAGATCCATCCTAGAAGAAGTACGTGAAATGAGTAGTTTGACATAACTGATGTAAGTATGTCACATTTGTCTATGAAAGAGCAAAGTGGCTGTCGAAAACTGTTAAAATTATTACCCCTGGACGACTTGCTCGCCCTTAAAGATACAGTAACGAATCGACTGATTGCTGTAGAGACCACAGAAGGTAAGACTACTGTGAACCTAACCTTAACCTTTTTCCAAATGGTTCTGTAAATATCGGCGATGTCTGGTGGCTAGAAAAGTGTTTAGATAGGCGGCACACTAGCTTTAGGGCAATTGTGACTTTTGGCTAGATTGTCAAAATAACTATTGTTTTTTTTAGTGAGGTGTGTATTTGTCAGTCTGTCACAGTCTATTTCCTGATCAACAGAGGCTATTGAAGCCATCATAACTTACTCAAAAGATGCCGAGGAGCTCCTCAAGAGAAAGAAGGTACACCGGGATGTGATTTTTAAGTATCTTGCCAATGAAGGAGTTGCCATGCCCCCTAATAGTGAGAAACATCAGCTGGTCAGGAGAACCATTGAGATTTGGTCGTCTGGTGAGGTAGGCATCGAGACAGATCTTTTTACACTTTGTGGATCTCTAAACACAATTTGTCAAAAACATGTTTGGGTGATGTATCGCATTCAACAGATTTGTCTCCCTTGAAAAAAGTCTTCTTTTTTAGCACCATTGAGGGTTATTATAGTGTGTTCATATTATTTGTTATGACGCTTAAGTTCTTTTTGCCCCAATTATCATTGGTATTGGTAATCTAATTTAAATAAGGCTACTAATTAAAAAGTGGCTTTAGGTTACACTACATAATTAAAGTATTTATACATCATGATAGAGCTTAAAATAAAAAAAAAGTATTATTGAATTACAGTGCAATAAATTATAAAATGTTGTAATAATTAGTTTATTTATATATTTGCTTGTTTGTTATAATGAGTAGTTGACATTAAATAATTTTTGGAGCATTATATGCTTTATTTTAAAGTACTGTAATCAGCATTTTCTAATTCTATTATTAATAATAGTAGTAGGCTAGTATTAGTAATATTTTGCATTTAGATTAAGAAACGGTGAAATATTTGTACTTTTGAAAGTTTATTTGTTTCTCTGTGGGGCCATTTAAATGAACCAGTGAATGCAAGTAGGTTAGGGTGATTCAAAATGAAAAAATCACATATGTGATGAAGCAAAGAAGTTTTAAAACATTTAAATAAATCTAATTTTTTAAATGTATTTATTTAGGTTATGATTTTTAGCCTTAAATCATAAGGTTGAATAATGGATGCATCATGAGTCAACTACCCTAATACAATAAAAATAGCTCTATATTACAGAAGGGGTTTATCATCATGAAAATAGTGTTATGCAAGAAATTATAATGTTCCTTAAACCGATATCATTGCCTTTATGCAATATTTGATTGATTGATTGGTTTTAATGTGTAATGTGGCTTGGACATGTTTTCTTGAGATTCCCACTACTGGAAATGCCATTGACATGGTTTGTACAAAGTTTGGAAATGCTTCATTTAATCGGTTATGCTTTCAAGTTAAAGGAGTAGTTCGCTTCAGAATGAAAATTTCCTGATAATTGACTCACCCATAACGTCATCTAAGATGCCCATGTCTTTCTTTCTTCAGTCGAAAAATAATTAAGGTTTTTGAGGAAAACATTCCAGGATTTTTATCCATATACTGGACTTCAATGGGGTCCAACGGTTTGAAGGTCCAAATTGCAGTTATAATGCAACTCCAAAGGCTCAACACGATCCCAGCTGAGGAATAAGGGTCTAATCTAGCGAAACGATTGGTCATTAAAAAAAATAAATAAAATAATATATATATACTTTTTAACCACAGATGCTCATCTTGCACTAGCTCTGCGATGTGCCACGCATTACGTAATCACGTTGAAAGGTTATGCGTGACATAGGCGGAGTTACAGACCTAGTGTTTACAAAGCAAATGTGCAAGTCAAACGCCATTTAGAAAAATAAATAAATAAATAATAGGTAAAACAACAATGTCAGACGATTTTGAAGTTGGAGGAAATTTTCAAGCAAATTTTTTTTAATTATCAGGAAATTTTTATTCTGAAGTGAACTAATCCTTTAAGAGTTGAATTGTGCTTGAATTTGGAATATCATCTTTGAAAATGCTTGATACCTGTTATGTTTCAAGAATAAGGATAATTAAAAAAATATCACTCTTTGTGTATCAGTATTTTTTGAATGAAAGTTAAATAACACAGCCCATAGAACACCACTAAAGCTGGGGTGCAATAGAAGTTTATGAGCAAAAGCTAAACCATAGCTTTAAATAGGGCAAAGACCGATGTTTATTGAACATGTGGCTTTAAACATGTAATTTTTGCTGTGATTGTGTGTCCGAGTGATATTTAAACATTAAACATTGAGCTTTCAAGCACTGTATTTTTTCCGCCTGGAAGCCCAGCTTATCCATTGATAATTGGATGAGGTCTTAAAAAGGCAGAACTTTGCCATTAGCGGCCATTACAATTAAACCTGTGACATGCATGATTGACAGCACTTGTCATTTAAAAAATATTGCTGCACATGGAGTACATGCACATGGAGTGCATGAATTGCAGCCTGTAATACCTCTTTCTCTCTGTGTGTTTAGACTTCTCTTCTAAAGTGTTTAGAAGTAAACTTGTGTTCAAAGGTTTGGGGTCGGTAAGCTTTTGAAAGAAGTCTCTTATGCTCACCAAGGCTGCATTTTTATGATAAAAAAAGCAGTAAAATGCAATATTGTGAAATATTTTTACGATTATAAATAACTTTTCATTTTAATATATTGTAAAATGTATGTATTCCTGTGATGACAAAGCTGACTTTCCAGCAGCCAGTATACTCCAGTCTTCAGTGTCACATGATCCTTCTAAAATATGCCCCATTATGATTTAATATTCCAGTAATTATTTTGTAATAAATCTTTTTGTCCTTGCCACATAAAAGTATTAATTTCTTAAAAAAAAAAAAAACTTACTGACCCCAAACATTTGTGTAATAAAGTAATTTCACTTAAAAACAAAACAGCTTCCCCATTTGTTGAAAAGCACCAGCTGCCACTGCTTGAGAAAAGCTTGAATTTCTTCTTTCAAATCTGTATGAACGCTGCATTGAATATCACTTGTGAAGTTCAAGTTAAGGTTTTATAGGTTGTATTTTGACCTGGTCCATATTTCAAACAGATCTCAAGGCATGAGAAGAACACAGTCATTACAGATGAGGTTGGAGATGGTCTGTCAGACTTGTCAGCTTTGGGAAAACAGTTTTGCCAGTGGTTCTACGGCCTTCTGAACTCTCAGAACCCCAGTCAAGGGCCTCCGGTGCAGGACTGGGGTCCTCAGCATTTCTGGGAGGACGTGAGACTTCAACTTCGCTTATGTACGGGAGAGCAGCGTCTAGATGAGTTCAATGGGGCACAGATGGTCAGCCGGCGGCTACATGCTCTTGCAGGAGAGGAACGTCTGTTGTTCTGCCCAAACTTGGAGGGTTATGGGTTAAAGTGTATATCTTCAGCTCATGGACTGGTGGTAGTTGCCGTAGCAGGGACCATTCACCGTGACAATGCCTGTCTTGGGATTTTTGAGCAAGTGTTTGGGCTCATTCGCTCACCAATGGACAACAATCGCTGGAAAGTAAAGTATGTATATATAAAAGTAGAAGCACAAAGTGCCATCACAGAGAGACAGTTACCACTTATTACATATGATTCAAAAGAGTTACTGAGGTTTTGTAATCAAGAGTCAGAGATCCTTTAGAGGACATTTTTGTTGGTCTTTCAACAGTGAAGAGATAAACTGGGTTAAACATGGAGGATGTAATGTTCTGTTAAACATCTGTAAACCACTTTATTGTGGGATAGATATTCATTTATAAAAGGATCTTAGTTTGTATTTTTTGTTGACTTGAAGGACGGTTTCCAGTCAGTTTGACCCGTAGCAAACCTCAACTCAATTTATACTAAGATTTCTGTAAAATGTAATATTTCAGTAATTTTATGAAAATTATTGATCTGGGCCTTAAACAATGTTTAATTTATAAACAAAATGTGTATAAAAGAAACAGTAAATTTGACTTTTTACTAATTTTAGATCATATGTGAAATAAACATAACTTTTATATCTTGATTTATTGTTTAATATAGAAATCCTAATTTAATTTATATAATCATTTTGTGTGAGGGCTATTTTTAAATTCACATTCAGAATTTCCTTGTTGAATTTGTATTAGGGCCAAAATCAGATATTCCAATTTAATTTTTTTTATTATTTAATTTAATTTGTATTATTATTATTCATTTGTGAATTCTGGTTGGTTAGAATTCAAACTGTCTGGAGTATTAGAACCATCCTAAGATTCCACTTAAAATACCTTCTAAAACATTACTGTATTTTTAAGTAGGCTACTTTTATCAATACTTCGATCACTTCCCAGTAAAATATTTGTTAAGAACATCTCTGTGCCTCATGGCTTTTATTTTATTTTCTCTATCAAGTTGTGGCTCAAACACATGAACATCTTTATGGATCTTGGGAAGAACTTTTTTTAAATTACTGTATGATCCTCCAAATCATTTCCACATAATATGAATAATTTTGTACATCAGTGGAGTTACATTCACTCTTTCCCATATAAAGGCCTCATGATCATCAGCTCTGTTGCTTTATTGCGGAAGGAGCAATAACACTTTTCGCTCCTTACTGGAATAAAGTACCTTTAGTGGGGCTTGAGAGGCTAGAAGCGAGTTATTTGACTCATCAGTCTCTAATTGGGCAGTAGATGAAGCTGCATTTCTCTCTGGAGGAATATGGAAGTGAATATGAGCCGGGCTGGGAGGGTTGTTCACCACAGCAATGTGTGGTTTCAGTGGGGAATGTTATATGTGGGAAATTATTCTTGGCGTTCGCTTCAAAGTCTGACGCTTCGATAATATCATTTCTTGAGCAGTTTTTTAATGCCACAGAGTGCCATAGCTGTGGCAAAAGACGGCACCACAACCATTGATCTTTTTCCTGTTCACCTCCCCGAAAGAAAAATAACAAGCTCCTCGCCTTCTGTCTTTATAGCCGTGGCTTCTTTCTTTTTAATAAGTGGTTTGGCTGAGCTCACAGTTATGACGTGCAGGTTCAAAAATACAGTTCACTGGCGTCTGCGGATCATTGCGACTTCAGATCGTCTTTAATGGAGAAGTGTGTTTCTCATAAAGCCCATGTTAACGTCTTGATGGTTAATCTCTCAGATATGTTTTGGAGTGGGGAACAATGAACTTTTTTTAATTGGCGAATTTGGTTGTTACGTTTAAATGATTGCTTTAAAGGTTTGAAAATAGCACATAAGCTCTTTAATGTGTTCACTTGTTTATAGCCTTTATAGGCGTATTCAAACTGAATGGCTGTGCTATGATTAAAATGTTTCTCTAGACATTCATTCACTTATGAATCTGTTTCATAGAGGAACTAAAGAGAATTTTGAAGTTTGGGCTAAGCTCTTTTGCCATGCTGTATAGAAACCAACTGTTTAAACTTACTGAGACAATTCACGCAATCTAGTTTATCAAAGAGCGGCACAATAAATCGTTTAAGCGCTGCAAGATTAACTCAATTACAACACCTACAATCTTATTCGTGAATGACGCATTACTTAATGATCACAGTGAACATTCGGATCTTATTTAGAATAAGTAATTACTTCATGACTGCTAAAAAAGTGCATTCTATATAGTATAAATGTGTTTAGTGTGAATGTAATCTGGAACATCTGCCATGTTGTTATTATCATGTGACCTACCATGCAGCAACACTTCTCTAACAATCTCACATTCTCTCCCCTGGCCTCATGGGATATTAAAGTGTCCATTATATGCACACTTCAGAATCCCAGAATCTCTTTTATGAGTACTGTGAATTTGGACATACTTTTTTTTTTGTCACATATACTGTTTTTTCCTACAATATAGTAGGGAAGTTTGTGATTTAAGCAGAGTTCATCACTGTTTGAATGTAGCTTGACGCTTCAAATGATTGTATCAATTATTCCAGTAGGTGAAAAATGCATTTGCCATCGAGTCATTAGTTCAAGAGATTAGATCAAAAACGCAAAATCCAGTACGCTAATGAAACAAGTGAAATATACATGTAAAGTGTAACAAGGACACTGTAAAATAAAGTGTTAGCAAATATTGTTTCGTTGTATTCATTTAGCTAAAATGTGTATCCTTTCTTACAGGGACAGTCCCTCTGGTAGCTGAGCTCCAGAAAATCAGTAATGTGGTGGCTTTTACAGTCACAGATTTGAAGAACCATTTTAGCATATAAAGGGTTCTTGGACGATACGGTTCTAAATAGAACTTTTAAAGAACCACCTTTTTTTAGAGTGTATTTTTAATCATTTGTTTAATACGATTTTAATGACATTAATATTTTAATGTTATACATTAATAATAATATGTATTAATAAATATTATTTTTGAAATAGACTGCAGCAATTAACATTTTGTCATTGTTGTCTATTCAGAATCTCGAGAGAATCGTGATTTATATATATATATATATATATATATATATATATATATAAGATTTTCAATTGATCCAGAATCGTGCAACTCTAGTATATCAACTTGTTACAGTATACTTGGACTTAGCCTGTTTGTCACAAAATCAATGAAATGCCCACATGGGGGCACAATTGCCCCATTATTTTTTGTCAAATTCACGAGGCAAAGCAATTATTTTAGGAAATCAATTTGTTTTATGCAACTCCAATGTTTTATAGTGCTGTTCATGTACCAAAGTGTACATTTTGAACTTTATTGTTGATTGCTTGCTTGTAAATCAATCGCATCCTAAGTGCATTGCAAATACCTAAATTATTACTTTTGGAAACAATTGGATGAAGTATATTAAAAGTGAACATTATTTATTGATGTATTTGACAATGTCCTTAGTAAAAGAGGGGTGGGGAAGAAATACAAAAACTCCTTGAACCAAGTAATCCATCTATTAAACCTTTGACAGACCAGACAAATCAATTGGTTAATTCAATGAGTTACCGTTTGAAGTCCGAGAGACCCTCATCCATAAGAATTAGAGCTGCAAAGCAAACAGACGGCATTTATAGTGCATCAGTGTACTGTGGCGTGTTTATACATGTGGGAAGGACAGAACCTGAAGACGTGATCAACATTCATCATCTGACCTCTGTTCACTTGTACATTAGTCTGTGGAATGTTGCCTTCACAGCAGCGGGGATCAAAACAAACTCCCTCGTATGAAGTGCAGGCGGATTTATTTCAATGAGAATGAGTTTATTTTGCTTCTCCCATCACTGACCATTTAAAAAAAAATTTTTACGTAAAGAGTAAAGAGCCAATCTGAGGAGTTAAATGTCATTATTATATTTTATTTTGCTATATTATGTTAATCTCTGTAGTTATTGATAAACTACGTTTAAATCATAAATTTAAGAGAACATTTGTTTGATTCTTTAAAAAAAATAACAGGATTAAATGGTTGAGCTCATGAAATGTAGTCAACACTACATGCGTAAAAATGTATTTAAAAAAAAAAAGAATTGATTTATTTTATTGTTTTCTCACCATGTTATAGAAAGGGTCCTAATAATATTTATGTAATGGATGAAAACTATACAATAGTATGTTGCATTCAAAGCTAAACAAAGTTTTTCTACAATACTTAAAATACAACAGATTACAATGTCATGATCATTTTATTTGTTGTATATTTTAATTAACTGTTGGAAAGAAGGTTATAAAGTTGATGTTTGAAAACATTTTTTACTTCTTGGTATATTATTAACTAACATGTTTTAATGTTACATAATAGTTTTTCTAACAAAAAAAAGAAAACGTATTTTTTAAAGCACTAATCTTTGTGGAGCGTGCTGAATATTAACATTTTATTTCATCGAGCTCTTTCAGAGAGTTCTCCACAGAAGAGGTGCAGAATCTGGGTTCCTCTGGTGTAAACGATTAACAATGAATAAGCACAATGCAGTTCACCGAACCCAGTAAAACTGTTGACAAACTAAATAAATGGAAATAATTCAAGTGATGTTTAATGACCTTTACATCTCACTTTAATGTTTACAGCACAACAAATCAATCCTCTCAGAGCTGAAGGTGGTCTGTCAGAATGTCCTTTTCGAAGTATTTGGACAAACTGTGTAATATGTGTACGGGGAGCGAGCAGCGGGTGTTAAAGAGGCTTGAGTGTGTCTGCTGATGGGGAAATGATCATGTTATCTGGAGTGCCAGCATACTGTCAGGTTGGCTTTGGCTGCTGTCCTCTGGCTCTTCATGGACATCTGCTGTATCTGCATCTAAACACTGATCTCAGGCCTGCTGCTAGCCTGTGTATATTAATTGCCCTTGCCTCCTTCGCTGTTTGCCACTGATTACTCTCATTAATTTCAATTCCCCATGAACTCCCCCCCCTCCCCCCTCACACACACATACACACACACACACACCCTCACTCTCTCCCTCTCTCCATGACATCAGGACACAAACATTCCGATGCAGTTAGACTGCTGTTAATATAGTCAGCGTCCACTATGTTGTTTCCCGTATGTCTGTAGAATTCCTGTTTTAATTATATAAAGGCAAAAGATTTAGTGGTAACACTTTAAGGTTTCATATGTTAACATTAGGTGGCTACTGTAGTAAACATGAATGAACAATACTTCTATAACATTTGTTAATCTATTTTCAAAATTTACTTATACATTTTTTCAAATCTAAATTATTAACTAACATTAACAAAGATTAATGGTAACACTACAATAAGGTTCATTAGTCATCATAAACTACCTTAGTTAACATATACTAAGAGTGAACAATACTTCATCAGCATTTGTTCATCTTAGTACATATTCATTTCAACATTTACTAATACGTTATTAAAATCAAAGGTTGTATATGTTAACATTAGTTAATGCACTGTTGTACTAACATGAACAGTCAATGAACCACTGTATTTTTATTAATTAACATTAACCAAGATTAATAAATACTGTTACAAATGTATTGCTCATTGTTAGTTCATGTTATACTAATGTTAACTAATGAACCTTATTGTAAAGTTTCACCAGATTAAGAAATGTAAAAATATATATTGCTTATTATCAGTTCATGTTAGCTAATGCATTATAATGATAACGAATGGGGCTGAAGTGGGGCTTTTTCAAACAAGTTGTTTGTAAAGTTGATGTGTTTAGTTATGTCAATTTGCCATTGTTGATTTGTTTGGGTACAACATATACACACATGTATACATTTGTATTTGCTTTGTTCCTTGTGATGATTGTGTTTGTTCTTTTTTGTTTTGGATGTTTTGATTTTATGTAAAAGCCTAACTAGGGCCGCAAACAGCTTTACGCTGTACACGGCATTGGTTGTCTATGTCTAACAATACCTAGTGTATTGTCCCTGTTAAATAAACAAACAAAAAAAAGTGTTACATGGTACAGGTCAAACATTTGGATTTCTTTAAAGTCTCTTAAGCTCAAAGGCTGCATTCATTTGATCAAAATACAATAAAGAAATATTATTACAATTTAAATCACCTGTTTTCTATTTTAATACATTGTATTCCTGTGATGGCAAAGCTGATTTGGTGCTGAATTGAAGCAAAGCTGCTGAAAATGTAGCTTTGCCATCATAGGAATAAAATACATATTCAAATTTATTAAGATAGAAAACATTTGTTGTTTTAAATTATATTAATATTTCACATAATTGCTGTTTTTACTGTATTTCTGATTAAATAAATTCAGCCTTGGTGAGCATGAGACTTTCAGAAATATAGAACATTTTAATTATTCCAAACTTTTGACTGGTAGTGTTTGACTCATATTCACCTCCAGGGATGAATAAATCTCAAAGAGCTTTCATATTCACCCAGCGATAATTGTGGTGATTTTAGTGTTTTAATCCTGAATACGTGTGGCTGTACAGCTCAGGCTATATAACGCTCTCTGAGGTGGTCATCATTAAGTCAAAGCTCATAAAACATTGTTTAAGTCCATGTTTTATGTTTTATGTCTGTCTCGTTGTTTTTCTAGCAGCCTTTACGCAGCCCAGCTGTGCCGTTCTCCTGTGTTTGTCACCTCAGTCCATGGCCATTCTGGGAAAGTGAGTGTGAAGGAATGAATCATTTTACAGCAGTACTGTTACCGGCCTCATGAGGGTGACACTTCAGGGGTCAGTGATTTTTTTTGGCTCTCGGCAGAGAAAAACGCTCCCACCCACTGAAACTCCACTTCCGATCAAGGACCTAATCCAATTAGAGAACAGTATTTTCACGGTGGAATGAAAATGGCAAAAGTTAATTTGCCATCTGAGGTCCATTTTACTGCAGTGCCCCTTTTTTCGCAGAAAAAGGAAGTTTTGCTATGATATCCTTTAGTAGTTTATTTACCCGTGGAGGTCTGTTATAATTCTTAGGTGGAGGAATTATCCAATAGCATTCCCATTCATCTCCATGGCACTTTCTCAGCTGGCATGTGACCTGTCAGATTTACGCAACTCACAAATTTCAGGCATTTTCTTTTTTTCAGACAATTTCCTAAACAATAAATGTCAGTCGCAGGAAATTACATCATGACGACGCTGATCGGCTGATGGCAACACAACAATGTACACAGACCCAAAACAACAGCAGAGATGGAAAATATACACTATTCAAAAGTTTAGGGACAGTAAGATTTTTTTTTTTAATGTAAAAAAAAAAGAGAGGTCTCTTACGCTCTGTGATGTTCATTTATTTGATCAAAATACAGCACATTTTGAGATATCAGTACAATTTAGCAACATTTTCTGCATTATTACTGCAGTCTTCAGTGTCACATGATCCTTCAGAAATCATTTTAATTTGCTAATTTGGTGCTCAAGAAATGTCTTATCATTATCCATGTTGAAAACAGTCATGCTAATGAATATTTTTGTTGAAACTGCGATTTTTTTTTTAATGATTATAAAGTTCAAAACAACAGCTTTTATTTGTTGAAGCGTTTGTTGTATGGATGTCTCTACTGTCACTTTCGATTAATTTAATTCATCCTTGTTGAATAAAAGTATTACTTTCTTTTAAAAAAAAAGTCTTATTGAAACCAAACTTTAGATTTTTTTTTAACCTTTGAATGATAGTGTAAAGATAATAATATAGATGTCATTATATAGCTGCAAGCCGCAATTAAGGGACCAAGCACAAAGAACACGATAAGTCATTCAAACAGACCAACTGCAGCAATGAGCAATTAAAGACATATTAAGATGATTTTAGGTAAAATGGCTGAAAAATCATAAATACAGTCACTAGTAATGATTTAACTGTCTATCACTTTTGACCAATAGGTGGTGTTGTGAATTGATGTGGTCTGGTCATACTAAAGGGACAATAACACATGCACAATTTGGTGTCAGTATGCCAAAGCATTGCAACTTTGTTGCTGTAGTATACGAAAACAGTTTTGTCTATTGAGACATAATCCATACATTTTTGCCGGCATGTTCTGAAGATGATACGATTCGAATTTGCCAAAATTGGTATCTATGTTCTCGGCCTGACCCAAGGAATCAATTAAGACTTTCATTAGAGTTTCATTACAATCAGCTAATTTCCTCAAAAGTTATTATCATTTTTGGAAATTTCAACTTTCAACTTTCGACCACAAGATCACCTAAAACTTTTTGAGTACCGTCAGGGCATGGTGCCGAAGACACAAACAGAGTTTCGTAACAATATGCCAGTGTGTTCGTAAAATATAGAATTTTGTGACAAAATTAAAAATTAGAGTATTGGAAAAATTGGGTATCGTTCGACTTGACTTACTGCACCGAGACGTTTAAAACATCTAAAACATTTTATTTTTCACATCTCCTGACCACTAGGTGGCACTGCCCTTAGGAGGAGTTTGAAAAAGTAGCTTCTTTCAGAAAATTCTAAATGGGGGGAAAAATTTTCATGATGGAAAATTACATCAGATCGTGTAGCACTGAGCCAAGGAATCAGAAGATTTTTTATTTTATTTTTTCTAGCCCTTACGGTTCAAAAGTTATCAACGGATAAAATAGGTGTTTTTTTTTATAAAAAAAAACTTTATACTTTTTATTTTATTAAATAAAATTAATGTTTACGCACATGCTTGGCCCCTAATAATAATAATATAAATGTAAGAGCCCTGTCCCATAAAATAAGTATTGACAAAAAAAAATCCCTCTCTGCTAACTACTTTGATTTACCCAACAAGTCTTCATAGAAACACTCTGGTCACTTTTGTTGAAGTCAAGCTGCCATTTAGCTTGTTTTGTTCCACTTCATTTAGAACTGAAAGGGCAGCATTTCAGGTTGCTTTGTGTTTTTGATGGAAGTAATTTGATAAAATCTCCCTTAAAAGATTCATATTCTTCTCATGCCTGAGTTAGTAAAACATGTTCTGCTGCCTTTGATCATTTGAAAGGAATGCATGGAAAGTTATGGACACCGACCTCAGTTTGTTTAGGTCCAGCTGTAAGGTGCGTGTCTCAGCTTGGTCCGGTACTGTCGTAGCTGACATTCAGGAATGTCTCCATTCATCCTCATCTAGCCTGGCCCCTGGGCATCCCCCTTTTTTATTTCCCATGGTGCTGCTGTAAACCAAATTCTCAGGCCCAGAGAAGCACTGGAGAGAACTGCATCTGTCAATACATCATCATGAGAGCCAGTTGGCAGCACACACAGCAGAGATCAGCAAGTGTGTGTCAGCAGGTTTTCTTTGTTTCCCCAGCGGATTCAGTCTAGGGTTCAGTAGCCCCCAGTACTGGTATGCCATGTACCAAACACATAGAAAGTAACTCATGGGTAAACTTGTATTTTTATTTTTTTCCCAGATCACACATTTATTTTGTGGTATTGAGTTATCTGTTGTTGTTGTTTTTTGTTGACACAGCAGGTGTGTACTACCTGAAAAGACTCATTCCTAAGATATAACTGCAATAGCAATTTTGTGCAAAACAAAAATGAAAAAGCCACCAACTGTGTTAGAACATAAGTTTAAAACCCAAATAATTTAAAATATATACAAAACTAATATTTATAATTTTTCAAAACACAGGTAACATGTTAAACAGTCTGTTCCACTTGTATAAAATAAAGCAATAAGGCACGATGAGCAACAACATGATCAAAGCAATGCCATTACAGTTTTTATTCAAGCATTTCCTTAAACAAGTTGTTAATACAATTCTTACATTCTTGCTAATAATTTTGCTAGGAAGTTTGTATAGATGTCTTCACCAACATATATAGTTTCAAAAGAAAGAGGGTTGCAAACCAACATACAAATTCGAACAAAGTACTCTAGTATATGAGTGAAGATTATTGCAAAAGTCTTCCATAATTCACTCCAGGTTGTCGTCTGAACGTAATTTACTCAAAATGAACTTTTTGTTCATCAAACTGTTGTATAAAAGCAATGTGTGTGTGTGTGTGTGTGTGTGTGTGTGTGTGCGTGTGTGTGTGTGTGCGTGCGTGCATGCGTACGTGTGTGTGTGTGTGTATGTTATGCCCCATCTAGGGTAAAGGGTGCAACATGAAAGACTGAAAAATGAGATGAATTTGAACAACAATATTTATTGACTTAATTTGGGACTCTTGATTCAGGAGCTGACTGGGCCAAAATAACAAAGAAAACGTCCTTATTTTTTAACCTCTTTCCTCAACCCTAACCCAAAAAGAAAAGAAAAGGATTCAATTAGATTCAAACAAGCAAGCAATACTCACGGTCTCTAATACTCTTAACACATTCAAACTCTCCTAACCCACAAACAAACTCTCTCTGCTCAAAACACAAGATCTTTCTCTCTGTAGATGAAGTGATGATGTACTTTTAAAACTATGCCTACTTTGTGCACCTATCAGGACAGTCAGCAGTACGCAGGAACCCATCAGATGATGTTCCTAGACAGACACACACACTCACAAAACAACAGAGATATAACAAAACACAAACCAGGGTCGTAAGAGTGTGATATTGCTTAATTTGAACAGTTTTCCCCCGAAAAGTCAAGTGAACGAAGCAGTCTGATATCAGAATCAGCATTGTTAGTGTTAAAATTAAAACTGAAACTATTAAAATAGTTTTTGTTTATTGAAAATAAAATGACGAAATAAACTGAAATGAAATAAACTGAAATTGGTAACACTTTATTTGAAGGGGTGTGCATAAGACTGACATGACACTGTCATAAACATGACATAATACCTGTCATGTACATGAAGGAGTCTTTATGAATGTTTATGACTGTTGTTCATTAAGTGTCATTCGGTAAATTATGACACTTTTAATGCAAAGTTGACATTGTTTAAAATCTCTTTGTTATGACAACTTGACATTACCCAAGACAAAAATGTCTTGATTATGACAACTTGACATTAACAAAGACAGAAATGTCTTTGTTATGACAATTTGACATTAACCAAGAAATCATAACCTGTCAACCTGTCACAACTTTGGCCGTCATGACACCATTATAACTGTGTCATGAATATTTTACTTGTCCTCAAGTAAAGTGGAACACATTGTACTAGTTATAAAGATGTCATTAAGGGTTATTACACTGTAAAATGGTTTAAGTTTGATAATTAGACCTGTTATGACATATTTGTGACAGGTTGACAGGTTATGATTTCTTGGTTAATGTCAAGTTGTCATAACAAAGACATCTCTGTCTTTGTTAATGTCAAGTTGTCATAATCAAGACATTTTTGTCTTGGTTAATGTCAAGTTGTCATAACAAAGACATTTTAAACAATGTCAACTTTGCATTAAAAGTGTCATAATTTACCGAATGACACTTAATGACAACAGTCATAAACATTCATAAAGACTCATTCATGTTCATGACAGGTGTTATGTCATGTTTATGACAGTGTCATGTCAGTCTTATGCACACCCCTTCAAATAAAGTGTTACCCTGAAATTAAATTAAATTAAACAACAAAATGAAATGACAAAATAAAAACTAAAAAATTTATGAAATAAAATAAAAATTAAATGGAATAATTTAATGAAGTGAAGTGAAGTGAAGTGGAATGCAAAGAGAATATTTCACGAAAACCTTTAACTTAAAAAAACTAATCATAACAAAAATTGTAAATGTTGTATTGGCAACTAAATAAAATAAAACAAGGGTTTGAAGTTTAAATGCTAAAATTGCTAAAACTAAAACTGAAATTAAAATGAATTAAAACTAAATATAAATATTAAAAACTAAAACATAAAAATTGCCAAAGCATATTATTTACTAAAATCAAAAGAAAAACTGAAAATAATGAAAGCTAATTCAATATATCAATCAATTAATTTCGCATTTATTTGTATAGTGCTTTTCACAATACATATTGTTTCAAAGCAGCTTTACAGAAAATGCATGTTTCTACATGACAAGTTATCTGTCATCAGAGGTGACTGTGTCCAAGTTATGCATTTCAGAAATGTAGCCTACATATACAAATCACAGTTAGCTATTAATGCTAATGTAATATATAAATGATGCTAAAACTGTTTTCAGTTTAGCTCTCTTTTCTCCCCCTGCCACCAAATGTCTTGCTTCGTTTAAGAGAAAAGGCCCGCCTGTTCAATAATGATCTGATAAAATGAAAAGGACATTTCTCTTAAATTACAGGAAATTGCAACTTAGCTACTATACTCCTGAATTACACTGCTTAAGAGGGAATCCAGATGAAGAAACACATGTTGCCAGACTTAATGTGTGGCAATGCACTTTTAATGGAGAAATGAGTACATTTAAGCTTCACAAAAATACACATTGATTAAAGAGCGAAGCAATTAAGGAAATTAGATATTACTTTATCATAATTAAGTAAATGTTTCCAAGGTTTACAGTGACTCGCCCAAGAACGATTTTCATGGTTATGCCTCCTCTCTCTTTTAATGTCAGACCGCATGATTAGAATTGAATGATAATTTACTGGCAAAATGTTATACATTAAGAAAATCAGATGATAGCAGTGAACGCTGACTTTGGATGTAAGCTGTAGTGAATCTGAAAGCTGAAGCCACTGCATTTATCTGTGAGCATAGTACATCAGGATGGATTACACTATAATCATAGCTGTCATTTAAATAATCTTTTTTGTTATGGAACTTTTTTCCTCAGATGACGGTAATTTATCTTCATTTCCCCCTCTCTTTGCTGTAATTCCATTTAAAATAGCTTGGAGCTTTTTGTTAACTTTGTGAACTATTCTAGAAAACTGTCTGAAAAGTTGTCTATCAATCATACGTTCAATGAACTCCATTAGTCAATTCCAGACAGAATTCTATCAGCTTCATTTAGGAAGAGGTTCAAAAATAACATTGATTTTATTTCAGGAAAAAAAAACTCGAAGAGGGAACTGTCAAACATTGGTCCGATCTTTCAAGGAGTTTCAAGGTGGACACAGAGTGAATCTGGGACTCATCCAGATCATGCTACTAAAACACATAGCCTACCTTTCAAATTTATGGATGTGGCGTTTAAATTTACTACATGCTTGACAAAGTTATTTATAGCTGCTTTAAATCATCATGATATAAAGTCAACTGTTTGTAGGACTGTAAATCTAGAGACATTAATAAAGTGAGAGTAAATACAATATTGGCTTTATTCTTCAATCAATCCTTCAGGGCATGAGATACTCTTTTATGAAGCCACTGCAAAAAGACGTTTTAATTTGACAACAAACTAAAGTAGTGCATCTGCCTGACGTCTTATAAGTGCTTTTAAAGAATGTAAGTGATACAAGAGATTTTCTGTAAGCACCTTGCTCTGTTTCCACTCCAAGAGCTCGTAATCTGAATACAAATGAGGTGAACAGTTTAAAGCGCGCCTCAGGTGATGCTTCCTTGAAGGTGGTGAATGATATCCAGACACTGATCCATTGCAGTCAGATCAGTGTACGAATCATTATTCATCCCCCAAAGAATCATATTGACTTTGTTTTTGATTTTTAGCACTTTTCCTCTACGTTCGTCTCCCCTGGTTATAAATCTTCATGTGCCATCGGGCAGGTTGTATCTGGTATTGTTACAAGAGTCTGGCCTTGATGTCAGTCACTGTTTGCAGTGTCGTGTCGTAGCCACTTCAGTTTGCTTGCGGTCAGCCGAGGCACAAACTGCATGTAGTCGGGTCAGTGGTGGAGGACACAGGCGTTCCTATAGGGCAGCTTCTCGGATGCAAAACAGTGTTTTCATGACAATGTTGTGGGAGTCAAATCCATTACAAAGCATGATTTATTAATCCATCCTCTCTCTTAAAAAGTAGGCCACTTGTACGGCCTCTTTATGCGTAGGTAAATTGTATTAACTCAACGTCCTGTTTCTTCCCCCCACTGTTGCACTCATTACAAAGTGATCAAATTGATGTTTTAAATTGCAATTTTTGAGATGGAAATGAATTAGTACTTTTTCCCCTCCCCCCTTGAGATCGCTATTCCCAGGCGGTGAGTTTTTTTTTTTTTGACCTTCTTTTGGGTTTTGCTGTACTATTCTGGAATATGGTGGTTTGGTGACAGTGTCCAGCTCCTCTGGCAAGAGATTGGCAGTTGTGTTTGAAGCTGCAGTAAATCTGGACCTGACTCCACCGTTTTGTCTGGCTGACAGAAACCGTGCAAGTGGCATTATCAAACTCTGCTCGGTCTAGACTTTCGACCACACATGGTGATGCTGGATCCAGTGAGAGAAGGTTGCCATCTGTTTGTGTGTACTTAAATGGGCGAATAGAAATGCATATGGCACACATGCTGGCCACAGAGAGCCGAGAGAAATCCTTCATGGGTGAAGGAATTCCTTTGCGATTTTGCACACAGTGGATAAGACATTACATGAAAAATAGTGCAGAAAATGGGGCTCAGATCCACAAAATATGTCCGGTTGCATATAATAAAATTAATGACATAAAAGTAAATATCTTAGCTTATATGTCGTTTAATCAATAGTTATCTTGTTTTCAAGTAAAATATCTAAACAAGATAAGTATACTTTAGAAACTAAATTGAGTAAGATGTGTGAAGACTATAATAAATCTTTCCAATTAAATGCACTATCGTTAATGTGGGGTTGTTACAATTTTTACAGTAAATGTTTTATTAAAAAAAAGCGCCATATGCTCAACCAAGGCTGCATTTATTTGATTTAAAAATGCAGTAAAAAGAGTAATGTTGTGAAATAGTATTACAGTTTAAAATGATTTATTCCTGTGATGCAAAGCTGTATTTTCAGCATCATTACTCCAGTATTCACTGTGACATGATCCTTCTGAAATCATTCTAATATGCTGATTTGATGGTCAAGACAGAACTTCCTCTTATCAACAATGTTGAAAACAGTTGTGCTGCTTAATTTTGATGGAAACCATGAGACATTTTTTTCATGATTCTTTGATGAATAGAATTTAAATAGAAATCTTTTTAACATTTCAAATGTCTTTACTGTCATTTTTGATCAATTTAATGTATCCTTGCTGAAACTGTTGTTAAAGTACTGAGATTACTTTTTCAAGTAATTAAGTAAAAGTAAGCATTACTTTTAAATTTACAATAAAATATCTGTTACTTTTGATGTTGTTTTTTTTTTTTTTACTTTTGAGAGCATGATGGTTATTGTAGTTCTAGACTAAATGTAAACATGCATTTACTTATCTCACTTGCACAAAAACAGTTCAGTATTCCGTACTCAGGATTCATTCCTCAAAATGCATAAAAACAGTGAACTGCAAACTCAGAATATTACACAAACCTGCAATAATTCAATGTTAAATAACACAAATATACTTTAATCTCACGTTATTAACTAATGCCTTTGTTGCTGACCTTCGATGATCCTGTTTTTGGGGTCTATTAGAATAGGTTTTCATTGCTTGAATGAACTCAGTAATGCTCTATTTAGTTCCTGTCTCTTTAAAGCTCCTCTTTCCGAAACCGTTTACAGCATGTTTCGGAAATACCATGTCCCTTACCATAACCGCAAGTTTCAACAGACTAACATAACTCAACCTGGCCTTGTCCCCATTATTTGAAAATGCCGTGGGCTGGAAATATTTAAGTGAAGATTATTGTGACGTACGTTCCCGGAAGAAAACTCAAGGCGTTTCAGTGAGTTCAGAAACAGTGCTTGCTGATAGAGAATAACTTCCTCTGGAGTTGACTTGGTGCTTTGTTACTGTGAAAATGTTGTTTCATACACAAACAGCAACATTACACACTAAAGAAAGTTGAAAATATGAAAAACATCATAATGTCACAATTAGCATCAGTCTGGTATGGAAGTATGTTCCAGCTCACCTGATTCTGCTCGCTGCTCATAAACATCTGACCCTATTTCTCTTTCACAGTCATTCACACCCTCCCTCACTCCTGCTCAGTTATGGGAAAAGTTACAAAGCAAAAATTTGATGGTTAAGCGTGAATCACTGAGTGAGTGTCTTGTCAACATACATGTCATTGAAAGCAAAACAAATTTGATGCATTTCAATGCTGCTCAAGTTGCTGCAATTCCATGACCTCCAGTACAATAAACAAGGTTGTCATCCATGTTTTGTGGAAACAGTAAGTCATAAAAGTCTACATCATAACCACATCTACGATTAGAGAAACTAAATAAAGATCCAAAGGTTGAAATTAAATAAGATACAACTGTATCTTGACTGTAGGTGCCAGTTAAGTGAGCAGCACCAAAGGTCATATGGGCCGCATCTACACATCAAGCCGGTTTTAGTGTGAGTTGTGGCTTGCTGTGTCTGGGCCAGATACGGCCCATATGACCTTTGGTGCTGCCAGAACTGAGCCATATGTGCCATAGTTGGCCCAAATGAGGGCCGGATATGTACGCTATCTGGGACATCACATGCTGACATTATACATTAATGCAAACATGCAAATGATGGCTAAATTGGTACTACCAACACACAGAACGTCATTGACAGCAAATAAAGAGTTTTGACAGGACACAGAAAATCCAGCAGACTATCACACCCCACCATGGTGATAATGAGTTTTTTTGGGTGGTGCGAGGAGCCATTTTCAACAGACACTTGAAGGTATTGTTCCCATGTGTCTCCTCCACCCCTACACAACAGGCAAGAGTGTGGGGTCACCTGCAGAAGCTCTGCACATGCTCCCAAAGCTGTAATTTCGGAAGGTATGAATGAAGCTCGATTGCGCAGAATGACAGCTTAATTAATGACTTGACATGCACGAGTGGCAGAAGAGTTTGGCTTGGGAATGCAAGCGTTGCGTTTGCCATGGTGAGATGAGAAAGGTACTTGTTAATTATAATAATATGGGATTTTGGTTCGCTCGATAAACTGTCCCACAGGTGGGAGAGACAATACTAGATGATGCAGCTGCAGGCCATGATGGGGAAATGATGGCAGCAGTGAAAAAAGGGAAGACAAGCAACTCATCACAGTAAAACACCCAACTGGAAGGTAATTGCGCATCAAAGATAAGAACATGGTGTTGCGAGTGTGCTGAGGGATATGCGTTTTCAGACAGCTGCACGATAGTCAACAGAATTTTCAGCTCTGATCAGAAGAGGCAAGATTCGCTTTTTCAAAGTAGCCTCAGTGCTGTCATGTTGAATTATTGTTTGTTTTGTTTGAATAACAAAATTGTGACTTTCTTACAGATTCCATCCCTCATAGGGTTGGGGAAAAAAATCTGAATTTATTTTTGATTTGGCTTCCTTTTAATTCATGAGTTAGAATTTGAATCGCATTGGCCTCATTTCCTGAACAGCGATTCAGAGAAGCAGTCAGACATCAGAGGAATTTCATTAGTCAAACACAGATTTTGCAGCACAACATAATTCGATGATTCAATTTGACTAATTACTGATTAGACATATTCTTCTAAAATAAGTTTACATAAAAATCTGTTTTTTTTATCTCAATTATATAATATATTGAGATAATAGTATTCAACAATATTATTGATCTGACACTGTTGTATGAGAACTGAACTCATAACTGCTTTATAGATGAAATGAACTAATTTAATAATTGATGATCTTACAACGGAACTGAATCATTTTCCTGTTATCACTGTGCTATAGAGGTGACTTTAAATATTTTTCAGTTGTCTGTTAATTCTGCAAAAGTTTTTTTCTGTACTAGCAATTAAAATGTGCATTAAAGCTCTAACATCAGCTCCAGAATTATTGGCATCCTTCACCATAAAATGAACATACACATCATACATACACAGGGTATCCAAATACTTCTTTTTTTTTATCCCCTATGGTTATTATTTGGTTAAGAAATATAGTCTTCTGAAGTCTTCTGGTAGCTTTGTGGCAGAAACTGACCAAAATGTCAGCTATTATTCACTGATCATTTTTAACTTTTCCTCAGATCTTGATCAGTGAGTCCACCTCTGAGGTTAAGGTTATTCCTGAACCTCTCTCTTAACGTTATGGCACGATTTCCGACACGTTCGTACGCTAAGTATATCTTCTGTAAGTCACACTTTCGTAAGGTTGGTCTGGACCATTCGTAAACTCACTCTTAGCGTTGTTTGAGCTCAAGACGCTAGTCATCGCCACTGTGCAGCAGTCTTTAGACATCAGCGCAGCGCAGTACAAGTCAAACTATGGTATATTGACAATGTTGTGGCTCAACAATGATTTTATGTTATGGACATTTTAAGACTAATAATAAAATATGTTCGCAATGGATACAGGCCTATTTATGAAGTTGACTTTATTTGGTATCAGAACTAATATGGTGGTAATTAGCCTAGGCTATTTCGTAATGTCATTAAAGCATTTAAATTGGCAATCACTTTTGATAATTAAAATCTGGCAAACTATTTGGCTCTAAATGGCTAAGATCTATAAATGGGTAAGCATGGTGGTGTCCAGTAAGCGAGCAACTATGGCAGTGATCCAACGTGTCCTTGTATTGAATCAAAGACGGCACCGGCCACAGAGCCGTTTAGTCCATGTCAATTTTTTTATTCTGCAAAACTTAAGCCCTTTTGACATTTTGCCTGACGTGGCTATACTAAAAAAAATGTGCCTCCCAAGACAACTCATTATGGAGCTGCTGGACCTTCTCAGACCTGCTCTTACCAAGCTAACGCGTCGGAATTTTGCTTTAAGCCCTGAAGTCCAGCTGCTTGCCAATCAATTCTGATTGAAAATTACCTTACCATTAATGTAAAAGTGTATTACATCATTTTTAGAAGTCATTAAAACCATGTCAAGAAGCGGCACAAGTGGCACAACTTGGATGGTGGATGATTAGCGAGGGATACCCGGTTCGTCTACCCGTCAAAACATATCGTGTGAACATATTACTGACAATTTGACAATTTGATTAATAGTCTATATTTTACTATATTTTATAGTCTATTCTTATAATTTGAGGAATATTTCATTTGCATAGAACGTTAAGTCTTTCTTAACGCCGTAATGCACCTTCGTGTGAAGTGGAAAATCGATTCCTGAGCAATCGATGCCAACTAATTCAGCACCTTCACTTGGGACAGCGCCTTTGTAACGTTGAACGTAAGAGGAGCGTGTTAAGAAGCTTCCTAAGGGACACTTCAGGGAACACCTTTAGGAACATAAACAACTTTGGTAAGATATACTGTATCTTTCGAGTCTTATTAGCGTGCTAATGCCTGGTTCAGATTACACGTTTTTTTTTGTCTGTTACGATAGTCACTGTGTCAGATTACGTGATTTTGTCTCCAAAAATCTTGTCGTGTCGTGGACAAGAAACATGTCAGACTACACGTTGCTTCCTGACCAGTCATCGTGTGCCGTCTTTAACGACGCGTGTGATGTCATCGAGAAGGCGAAACTAGTAGCAAGTGACTTCCGGAAACGAAAGCAAACAAACAATGGATGAAAGGGTGAGTGTTGTATTGGCTGTCCTGTGTTCAGAAAAACTTAAAAAAAGAAAGAAAACCCGACAATGGACACGTTCCTGGACAGTATGGGGTGTCAATCCTGGAAAGAGAACTTGAGGTAAAATATTATTTTCTTATATAGTTTTACTTTTAGCCAGTAGTACAAGTAAAATAATGTTGCTAGCTTGCCACAATGATAACATATTACAAAAACAGACTGTTAAAACCTCATACATGTGACGGGACCCGTCGTGGACGACCGTAAAAAAAATTAAACATGCTAGTCTTTTTGTCGTGATGTCGTGAAGCATCGCAGACGCGACGTAGGTTGTCGCCCACCATGCCACACTAAACGAGATGATACGATCGAATCTTGCGTCCCGACGCCCGTTGTCGTTTACGAATCCCCACGACACCCTACGTCAAACGAATCGTGCCAAAATCGGGCTAAAATCGTGTAATCTGAACCAGGCATAAGAGTGAGCGTTATCGGGGAACCTGGATCGACTAATGGATCGACTAATTAATTGAAAATATGAAATATTTTGAAAATATGAAAACTTTCAGTGAATAATAATAATTACTTTCAATCTGTTCCTCACATAACGCTATAGTATGACTTTGGAAGACTTAAAATATAGTGCACAAGTCACATGGGCTACTTTTATTAATTTTGGAGCTTGTCATTTTGGAGCTTGACAGTCCCAGTCTTCACTTAGATCTCTAAAAAGGAAAATTATGCGTTATAGATTTTAGACCTCATAATAAATTGAACGCTTCATTGATGAATAAGTCAGTATATCTCCACGTTGCTCACTATGCGGCTTGCAGTTCACCCGTAGTACAGCAAGGGCCGAATTGGGACCAGAAATTCTTTCAACCCCAGTCTGTTTACTGAAATATACCTCCACAGCTTCAGCCCGAGCAAGATCAGAGCAGTGCTTTGATGTGTGTCATGAGCTGTGTACAGTCCCTCATCACAGGCAATCTGATAAGTGAATTATCTTCCCTCAGATCCAGACTCTGATAACTGTGCACATCCACTCCAGGATATCATTTAACAGAGCTGAACCACAGCACGCACATGGACAGGCAACATTAACAATCTGACCCAGCCATCTCTTTTGCTAACCTCTAATAACAGTGTTTCAACAGAACAAAACAGCTCACTCAATGAGTGATTATATGGCAGATTGGCCGTTTAAAGGAAGCCACTCTTTTGGTGGAAGTCAATGAGGCAAAGCGCGGGAGAAGGAGAGAAACACCGGTCTCAGAAGGCCACCATGTAAAGAGATGGTCAAGCAGAGATGAAAGTCAACTGGGTTTCTGTGAAGACTCGCAAGGTTTAAGAACACCCTGCTAAAAGCAGACCTGCCTTCCAGAAGAAACCAGCCTGTAACAGCAGGAAACCACATGGCTCAGCCAAACCTAAAGCTGAAGACAGGGGGTCGACACTGGCTTTGTACCTACAGCCTTGCTGACACTCGCAGATAACATACAATTAATTAAATAAAAGGTCACTTAAGTGTGCTAAGAGACATAAACGTGTATTTTGTTTAAGAACACTTAATGTAATGCGCTTGATTATAAGTTTAACTGTAGTGTGTTATCCCATATTACAATTAAAGTTAATATATTTTTAAACAAAAATATTGAAACATGTAATTACAACAAATGTGTAATTACAAACATGGTGGTTTAATAGAAACTACGATCCCACTTTATATTAAGTGGCTTTACTATGTACTTACATTGACATTAATTTGATACAATGGACTTCTTGTGTATGCATGTTTTTACATTGTACTTCTATTTTGAAAATACCAACATAAATTTATGTAACTACATTTGTAATTACAATGTTGACCCTTCCCTTACACCATAACCCATGCTTAAAGCTACCCATACCACCACACCTGTCCCTAACCTTACCCGTATCACATCTCAATAGCAGCAAAGGTGTTTTACAATAAATGAACACAAGTATATTGAACTTTTTTTTCTGATGTAAGTAGTACTTAAAGCCACTTAATATAAAGTGGGACTGAAATACATTATATATTAGTTTACATAAATGCTTGTCAATGCATTCGGCTGTACACTGGAACCATATTTTGAAGACAATAGAAGTAATTATGAAATCTTATTTTAAGTGAGTTTTAAAAAAAGACCATAAAGTTCAGCTATATGAATTTAATCTTAATTTAATTGCAATTAACATGCAATAATTAACTGTCTGGAAACATTATATTAAGTTTGCATTTAAATATAATCTTATAAAGAATAATTTCTGCTATAAGTACTCTTTTATCCAACCATCCATCCATCCATTCATTTTCATTGAGCTTTGAACTTCATCCAAAAGAATTCCTTGATCTCTGAACATGACATGCAGGCTGGCTGCTATGAACATGAACAAATGAATACTGACATACCTGACACATTAAGGGTGGGGGAAAAAAACACATGGGGATAAACAGAGCAGAGGGTAATACAGCATGCACACAAGACCACACAATAACAAACAATTTCATCATCAATTTACAGAAGAATCCACCCAAGCACACTGCACATTGTGCCATATGAACGTAAATGCACAATCATTTTTAGTATAAAAACCTGAACACGGTGGTTTACGAGATTAATTAGCCTGAGCTATTCTGATATATGCTAAAAATAGTGAACCCAACTGTTACAGTATAACAGTATAACCATCTGTTCAACTGAAGAGATATCAATCTGAACAAATTGAGCATGTGAACAGCCATAACACACCAAAATATTTGTTATCATTTATGCAACCATTTATGTCATTCCAAAGCAGTATTTTTTTTTCCTGGAGACAAAAGGATATGTTTAGCACAATGCCCAAGCCTGTATTAATTTAGAATTATTTATATAGTATTGTAATATTTACTAATATTTTAAATTAGATTTTAGTTTTATATTTTTAGTTTTAATTTTTATTTCTTTTACATTTTAGTAATTTAATCTGGGCTTTTTTAGATAATAATAATGTTTTGTTGTCAGTTTTTTAAAAATATTTTATTTATTTTAAATGTATGTTTTATTTCAGGTTTTGTTTTATTAATTTTAGCACTTTAGCAAACAACAATTCAAAATAAAATAAGTTGAAGTTTTTTTAAGAGCAAGCTTTTCATCTATAGTCAATGGTCATGTTGCAAAATAAAGGATGCAACAGATGGTCACGGCCTTACCTCCCCCACAATTCATTGCGTGTCAGTGACGACAAGACTTTTTTTGAGAGAAATTAATGATTAACACTTTAATAACGGCCTGAAGTCGAAAACCTTTTTCGGAAAGGCACTGTTAATGGCTTCAAGACAAATTACGGAAAATTCTGCCTGAAACAGTCCCTCCTCGTGTTTGCTCAATAACAGGTGAGTCGCGCAGCTGTCATACTTGCTAGGCGACAAGAACAGTCCTTTGCAGGCTGGACCGTCCCATTTAACAACGCTGGGTCTGACCTTCGCGGCCTTTGAAGGATTAGCCTCTGAAGTCTGAGTCCTTCGAAGGATGCAGCCTCTGAATTGGTACACAGCCAATGTGCTGCTTCATCAACTCTCTAAACCAGGGAGGTGCAACTCCAGTCCTGAAGGGCCACTGTCCTGTAAAGTTTAGCTCCATCCCCAATCATATTTAAAAAAAACGAACAAAATTCTAAATGATTTCTTGCAACTTACAGGCAGGTGTGTTTGATTCAGGATGGACCTAAACTCAGCAGGACAGAGGCCATCTAGGACGGGAGTTGTCCATGCTCTTAACATTAATTATACTGTGAAATTTTAAAAACAAGCAAATAAAAAATTATTGTGATCTCACCAGATTTGAACAAAAAAAAAAAAGCACATTATAGAGCATGTGCCCACACTCTTAGATAAAAGGGTTCAGTGGGGTTCTATATAGAACCAGTTCTTTACTCAACTCCAAAGAACCTTTATGCTAAAAAGGTTCTATAATGACAAGAAAGAACCCTTTTGGCACAGCGGTTCTTTATAGGCTATTATTCATTCATATATTACATTATTCTGCAACATTTTGTTGTTGTAATTAAATTATTGTTTATTAAACTGTTGTAGTAACTTAATATCACATTTTAATCATGCTGATTTTTGGAGGAGAAAAACTGAAATGGCACTCATTGTGTGATATTGATTAACTACATACAATGATATAAATATACACATTTTCTAACCCCCATATCTTGAATTTTGTGATCATTCACATGCATTCATAAATACATTTTAGGGTCAATGATGTTTGTCAATAATATGAAATATTTAATCCGGAAAGGACAAAACAAATGATAATGAATGAACCCCTAAAAGGTTCCATTTAGAACCTTTTTCCTGGTTACGAAGAACCCTAAAGGGTTCTTTTTATTGAACCCTTAAAAAGGGTTCTGTATAGAACCTTTTAGGGGTTCCAAATACGTAGCGCCGATAGAACCTTTTAAGGTTCTATGTAGAACCTTTTCTTCTAAGAGTGCAAATGCCCATATGGTTTATCCGACCCTGCTTGTTACAATGCCTTCTCTGCAAAAGACACACTATGTAGGCAACTCAATAGGTTTTGACAGAGTCACAGAGTTCACCCAGTACCAGGTTACATCCATCTTGATCACTATTGGGGGGAAAAAATCAGACAGATATCATGTGAGAATATGGCATGAATAATTAAATCTACATTGATGAGCACCTCAGCTGAGACCTTGTGGAAAATAATCTTTTTATTTATTCCAGCCAGTTCTTTTTTATAGAACGAAGGCGGAAAAAGTATGCAAAGGGAGCGTACACCCGGAGGGTGAACTTGAAAGAGATTAGACTAATTTCAAGCAAACAGAATGATGAGGGAGTGCGGGTGTTATCTGGCTCTGAAGAGAGAACTTAAAACAGTCTGCGATACGGGGCAGAATTAAAGCATTATTAATTGCATAGGCGTATTAAACAGACCCCAGCAAGTGACCTCTTCTAATATGAGGAAAGCATGAGAACAAAATATGTCTTAATCTGCTCAGCAGTGCTTAGATAAATGTCAAGAGTATCTATCACCTCAATTAACCAAGCAGAGGAAGTTGTCAGAGTATAATTCTCATTGTGACAAGAGCATGGCATTAAGAGGCTCCCACTTCACTGAGCTTCAGCATTCCTGCTGTAGATTAATGCCCCATCAGACAGCACAGCCAATAGCGTTTAGCCTTTCTGCCCGAGTGTACAGCTAGCTCCCAAACTATTCCACATCGACTGTCCAATACCTGTCTCTCTCCTGCGCTCTCTTTCACTTCATTTACCATTTTTCACTGAAAGACGGCAATGCTTGTAATGATTGTTGTTGGTTTTAACCAATATCCATAGCACTCTGAGAAAGCTGTCTGTTATTGTTTCATTTAATCTCAATGGCAGTTGCCCGGATGGTGCATTTGGCCCTAAAAGCATCCGGTCTATAAAAAGTTCTTCATGGTTGCATGGGTAAATTACTGAGTTGAGTTATGATTTGGGTTAAACTGTTTAGCATATGGTTTTATATTAAAGGTTGTATCAGTGATTTCAGGCCCAAAAATAAATGTCTAATCTTTCCTAACGATCTGCTAGCTGCCCGCCCCACCAATCACCGACAGGGGCAGAAACAGAAACAGAACCGGACAATGAGAGTTACAAACACAGCAACTAAATAGCAAGGAAAGTAGGGTTATTAATGACACACAGCTGACGAACAGAACAGAAAACGAATAATCTGTTACCATGACCACTAAAGAGTGGCGGGAAACTGATAAAAGGAAGACAGGAAACTGAGGAAAACAAACTAAAAGTCCATGATAATAAAACTAATCAATGAGTGTCTGTGACACAGTCAACATACTGCCTCATTAAAAAAATAAAAAATAAAAAAATAAAACAATCAAATTAGTTTGGACTGTTTTCTTTAACCTTCTTTAAAGCTAGGGTATACGATTTTGAAAATCGGTCGAGAAAGCCTGAGACGGTTGGGAATTTTTTTAAAACTCATCCCGCCCCTCCACACACACACTCCTCCCCTCTGTGCTACCTGATCCCTCCCACCGGGAAACGAACTGAACAACGTCACTCAGTCAAGCTGTGATCACCGGTAGTAACAAAGCAGTGAACACATAAAGCCTTTAAGTAACTAACACTTACAATTATGACTGATTGACGTCATTTACTTTCACAACATTGCTTAGTCGCTTCAATCTAATGACCTCGCTAATGACACTTCATATGTGATAGGCGATGCTAAACGGCTAACATTCCAATGCCGACCGGCAGCATGAGCATGTTGTCAGTCTGATAAAAAGCTATTAATGTAACACGTCCCACCATAAAAGTATAAATAAATGTTTAACGTTACCTGCTCAACAAAAAGTCAGCCGTGTCAGCGTCGGTTTTCAGTCCCAGATCTCCCCGAAGCTTCCTCCAACGATCAATTTTTATCTCTGCTCAATCAGATTTTATCTCTGCTCTTTCCCCTACAGACTTTCTCTTTCGTCCAAACTTTACACTAGGGGCAAGCAGGGGCCGCTTGCTGCTGTCGTTTATTTTTTTTTATCCATTTTGGATCTGATGCTACTTAGCTAGCTACCATAGACTGTCAGCTGCTTTCTCGCGCAATTTCATGTCGCAGGAGGGGGGCGGGGTCGGGTGCGGTGGGGTGGAGACGCGAGCGCCAGGCGGAGTTTCAAGTGGAGCTGGTGATTGGATGAGAGCAGTTGACCAATGTAAGCTGTCCGGCCGGACAGCTTACATTGGTCAACTTCTCTGCGGCTGTACAGCCAATAGAGTGAATGGATTTTTTTCATTCTTTTTTCTATTCATATTGTCCAGATTGTACAATATAACCATAACCAGCATCTAAACGAGGATATTAATAATGAACAATCTTTGAAATCGTATACCCTAGCTTTAAGCGCAACTGTGTCTAAAGTGCTGGAAAAGAGAGAGTTAAAAGTTTCTGTCGCAATATCGGGTACTTCTAAGCAATCTGGAATGCTGAGATTATGAAACTGATCAGGAAGATTATTAATAAAGCAATCTTTAGTGACAGAAGTGATAGTTATAACATATTTGTAACACAGAGTCGGTTTTGCAGCCTTGGCTATAATGAAGTTTACACGAGACTATATCTGAGATGTCATCGCTCTACTGCAGAATTACAACAGCATCAACATCGATTCCATGCGATAATATTAGATCTAGAGTATGATTATGACAACGAGTAGGTCCTGACACGTGTTGTATAACTACAGTAAGTTAAGAATGTCTTTAAATGCCAATCCCAATGCATCTTTTTCATTATCTACATGCATATTAAAATCACCAACAATTAGTACTTTATCTGCAGCCAGTACTAACTCTGATAGAAAATCAGCAAATTCTTTGATAAAGTCTGTATGGTGCCTTTGTGGCCTGTATACAGTAGCCAGCACAAATCTCAAACATGATTTTTCATTTACACTATATATTGTTACATTAAGCACCAACACTTCAAAAAAATTATATTTGAAACTAGACTTCTTAGTAACTTTGAAAATATTACTATAAATTACAGCAACACCTCCCCCTTTGCCTTACAGACGAGGTTCATGTTTATAACAGTAATCTTGGGGGGTGGAAAACACAACACAAAGTAATGTAATCGTCTGGTTTTAGCCAGGTTTCTGTCATACACAGCACATCTAGGTTATAGTCTGTAATCATATCATTAACAATAAGTGCTTTTGAGGTAAGGGATCGAATATTCAGCAACCCAAGCTTTATCAGTTGTTCAGTTGTATTAAATCAGTTTTTTTATTTGTTGAACATCAATTAAATGTGTAACCTTAGATGGGTTTGGAAGTTTTTCTGTATTTCCTAATTCGGGGAACTGACACAGTCTCTTTATGATGATATCTAGATGAAAAATCCTCTGTGTGATGGGATTTATCTGACCTTAGTGACGTGAGGCTGCTAGCAGACGGTCGGTTTAGCCAGTCTGTCTGCTTCCTGACCTGATCCTCAGATTGTCATGTTTGTGCTCTAAGACTATGAGCCAAATTACTTAGAGAGAAGAGCAGGACCATCCCAGGAGGGATGAATACCATCTCTTTTCAACAGGTCAGGTCTGCCGCAAAAACTTTAAATAATATAGAAATAATTCTATATTATTTTGCGGACACCTCTTAGACAACCAGCCATTGAGTAATGACAATCTGCTAACTATCTCATCACTACTGTGAACAGGAAGGGGGCCAGAGCAAATTACAGTGCCTGACATCGTACTTGCGAGTTCACACACCTCTTTAACATTCATTTTAGTGATCTCCGAGTCGAACATCATTTGTGCTGACGTGAATAATAATCTTATAGAATTTACGATTAACATTAGTCAGCACTTTTAAATTTGCTTTGATGTCAGGCCCTCTGGCTCCTGGCAAACATGTGACTAAACATGTGGCTGGTGTCTCTATTTTCACATTCTGTGTAATAGAATCGCCAATAACTAGGGCACATTCAACAGGATTCACAGTGGGTGTTTCACTGAGTGGGGAGAATCTATTTGAATTTGTAATCGGACCGGAAGAGCGGTGTTTTGTCCCGTGACTACAGCGTCTCACCGTCACCCAATTGCCCTGCTGCACTGGCTGTACTCCAGCCGGAACCGAATAATGTACAGTGTTCACTCAGCTAGGCGCATCCAAAGCAGTATCTAAAGCCCTTGCACTCTTACAATTAACCTCAATTAAAGTTTGGATGCGTGCATCTAGTTCTGAAATCTTTTCTGTTAGCCTGACTGTCCCTTGCATTTATCATTTGCCGTCATTTTCCATTAAATAGTTATACTGTGAGCTTATTTCATTTGAGTCCACTAAGAAAAATTTAACTAAATCCTACCATAAATTTAACTAAATCCTACCAGACAACAACATCACACATGAATGAGTTGAATAACTTTAATGCATCAGCAAATACACAGTGGCTTTAAATAAAGCAACACACAGCATAACATCAGTGTTTCTTCGCTCATCCTGGACTGAAGCACAGGCTCTACTCTTCAACACATTGGTGACACACAAAACTCAACAAAAACACTTTAAATCCCAACAGAACATTAAACACTAACAGATCTCCACTATATCATTATGTGCAAAAACACATAATATCACATAAAGTAATTCACATAATTTGACTTTTTTTGTTTAGTACATTTTTATATCATTTAGATTTTACAGGAAACAACTGACTTCAGACACAGCCTTAGAGGAAATTAACTGGAGAGAAAAGAAGACATTAAATCTGTGAAGATCTCAGCAGAGGAGGATTAAACAACTCCACAAACAGCATTACCAGCTTCATGTATTACTAACCAGGTTTACTTTATTTCTGTCATAATCAGACTTACTGAGAAATCAGCCCATTCTCATCCCAAGGCGTCATTAATTGACACTTTTGACCATGCGTCAACTATCCGACGCACAAGGTGACCCTTTAGCGTCAGTTAGATGACGCTCATCCTCGGGCGTCATCTGACTGACGCTTTTGACCATGCGTCTACATCCGACGCACATGACAACCTTTAGCGTCAATATGAGACGCGCCTACCCTACCCTACCCCATACCTAAACCTACCCATAACGGAAGCGTCATCTAACTGACGCTAAAGGGTCACCTTGTACGTCGGATAGTTGACGCATGGTCAAAAGTGTCAAATAAATGACGCCTTGGGATGAGAATGTGTTGGAGAAATAACTGAGGGATAGATGTTGATGATTTATTGAAAATATTTCATTTGAAGTTACCATGATCGTGATTAGTGTTTACTTTAGTTGGGCTCTTGACTCTTGATAAGTTGAACATTAGTTTTGCTTTGGCTGCTATAATTGTGGCTTTATAAGACAAATTTGTTATGGTAATAAAAGTCAAGTAAAATTATAATCAGGTTTTGATGTTAATGTATTGATATCGCCTTGACATCATATAATAGCTGATCTTGATCAGAATCTTATCTTTAAATGTTAAGTTTTCATAGATTTCACCCTATTGTTTGTAATAATCGTGTGATTCTAGCATGATGTTCAGTTGTGATTTGATGTCGCTATTGATTTATAAGCTCTATTGATGACATCATCAATACTGAGCCATAATCACTAGATTTCTTTCCTCTTGGCCTTTTTGCTATAGCTATTGTGCCTTATAAACACACAGATAAAGCAGGTGTGTGCCACTAGCCTGGTTAAAACCAGACCATTCTCTGTTGTAACTGAGTTAGGGTCTGGCAAAGCGTCATAGACAAATCATTTCCAGAGGGGCGTCACCAACGGACATCTAGGATAGACCTAAAGCCAATCAGAGCGATGAAGAAGATGACGTATGCAGAGCGACGGAGAAACATCTCTGAGTGTTGTTCTTTGCTCGGTTTTTAACAAAAAGGAAACGTTCAAATCGCTTAAACCAGACACGATAGCTGATTCGAACGAGTGATGTTTGACGGCGACATCCATCTTTGTAATGTAGGCTACAAAATCTGCTTCAAAATCCCAGCACTGTCGTCATCGTGTTAAATCCGCCCCAACGTTTCTGATTGGTGCCTCGATTTCGACGGACTGTAAATGAATGAGCTCTTTGCCAGACTAACTTTCAGAGCAAATCTAAATTTGCCGGAAGTTGTCTGGGTTTTCCCAGGCTAGTGTGCCGCCATTGTTAACCAACAATTATCTGCAAGAGGATTGAGTTAAATAGATGTTTTGTTAACTCATTTAAATGAATCACATTTTTTAGAATTTTTTTTTTTAGTGGACTCAAATGAAATCAGATCACAGAATAAATATGAAATGTTAATTGACCAATTTAAGATAATCGGTTTCCTCAAATTAAATGAGTTTACAAAGGTTTTAATTCATACTGTATATAATACAGTAAAGAACTGTAAATTCACAGCTGCTCTTGTTTTTCTGCTTTTACAGGTGTTTACATTATATTTGTAGTTTATGATTTACGTTAATCTTGTAAAATTTACAGGCTTACTGGCAACCAAAATTGCTGTAAATTTTACAGTAAATTTTTGACAGTCTAGAATTTATCGCAAGAAATGTATTCTTTCTTTAGAAGATTTTGCGAATTCAGCTGTAAACCACTAATTCCTTGTCAAACTAAAATTACATTTTGTTTTTACCAACAATACATCCCATTTGTGATGTTCCAGATTTTCAAAAGCCAGTTCGTTGAGCCTGCCAGTAACATTAGGTAATCTAGGAACACCCACTGCAACCAAGTCGTCACTTTTTTTTTTTATAAGAGCGAGGGAGGGTGAGACTACTTTTCTTAAGTTTAAATATTCATTCAATTTTTTGTATGTTACAATGTGTGGTAAGGCTTGCGTGACTTTTCTAGTTGACAAGTTGTTTAGAAATATGTAGTAGGCTTGTCAGCAAAGCAATGTTTACCTCATGTAAATGACATGCCATGCCGCATCAGCAGTCTGACGGCCAGCTGGAGAGAGTGTGTGTGAAGCTGAAGCTCCTGTATCCTCATTGTTCTTTTGTCATAAATGGTGAAAAATAGACACATCCCACTTCTCGCTTCTTGTTTCTCCAAGCTAATTCTCAGTCATTTTCAGGGGTTTCAGTACACAATAATTTAGTCTTATATGTGATCTCTAGATGAACTCAGAGCCTATAAGGTGATTTATTAATGCAGTGTCATTTTATTTGGCTGCCATGATACAGTGCAAAACAAATAGCATGCAAAAACACTTGGAAGCAGCCTGCGAACAGATTTCCCTCCAACTGACACCATAGCATAAGTCATGTGATCAAGAGTCTTGCATAACCAATCTTTTGACCAATAAGGTCTGGTCCACATTGCAGCTTATTGCACATTGCCTTTTTTTTTTTTTGGCTTGCTATGTTATGACCTCAAAACAGAAAATACAAAAGCCATAAGCCCCATAGCTACTTTTTGTTAATAGCTATTTCTGCTTTCTTAAAAAGTGTAGCTTAACTTTAGCTTAAAGGGATAGTTCACCCAAAAATTAAAATTCTGTCATAATTTACTCACTTTCAAGTTGTTCCAAACCACTATGAGTGTCTTTCTTCTGTTGAACATAAAAGAAGATATTTTGAAGAATGTCGGTGTAGTGAACTTACAGTACTTCCACACTATGGAAGTCAGTGGGGTCCATCAACTGTTTGGTTACCTACCTTCCTTAAAAAACTCTTTTTTATGTTCAAAGGAATAAAGCAAATACAGGTTTGGAACAACTTGAGGGTGAGTAAATTATGATATAATTTCATTTTTTGGTGAACTATCTCTTTAACTTGACTGAAGTTAACTTGACCCACAAAGACTTCCTTCCCATGAGAGCCATAATGCTCTGAGCAGAGATGGACCATGCCAGACTGCAGTCTTCCCAGAAGCTCCGCCATCTTTTTTGATGTTGTGATGGGTTTGTGCATGGTACCAGTTTCCGGCAGACAAAATTTGCTCTAACATTTGGCCTTGTGAAAACTATCATGTGATGAGATGTCTTCCGCCACCACTTAAGGCTGATTGTAACATTCCATAAAAGAACGAGTAATCTGTTACTTTAGCATGGCCACTCACCTGTTTTTTTCTTGCTAAGTAAGTATTTGCACGCAATCTAGTGATATTTGATCCACCTTAGTGTCAAGTGCTTCCATAGCTTTAAAAATTGAATAGGAGGAAACTCTCGAGTGGCTTTCAGCTGGCAGTTTGATTCAGATTTTATTATCCGCAATGGTTCTATAATAAGCGGGAACTGTCCTTTTGCATTAGCCATGCTTCGCGGCACTGCATGTTAACCCCCCCCCCCACACACACACACACAGACACACACACACACACACACACACACACACACACACACACACACACACACACACACACACACACACACACACACACACACACACACACTCTTAGCTGGAGGAAATGGAAGGTCCCACTCCCAGACTTTCTCATGGTGAGGCAGAGGTGCATGAAGAGGAGCAGCCAGACAGACTCTGTTGTGCTGTCCCAGCATGCACTAGAAGGAACGTGTGCGATAGCAGCAGCACAGGATCAGGTAACCATATGGCACTTGCTGGCTGGCCATCACACAACCACTCATGCAACACCAAATCTACAGAAAACATTCATTAACATGAGTAATGATTTATCTTTTATCAAATTAAAGTGTTCTGAATGTACAGTATATTTGCTGGTTTTCAAATGCAGTGTGCCAACAAATACAAGCATGCATACTTTGACCTAATTTTTTTAACCGGAAGCTATGTTTTTCTCGTTTAAATATGATCTTGTCCTTAAAGGGGTAGTTCACCCAAACATTTTGTTATCATTCCTCACCCTCATGTTGTTCTAAGACAGTTGACGGTAGCCTATGACCTCCATAGTGTTTGTTTCTTCTACTATGGAAGTCGGCCACCGTCAACTGTTCAATTACCAACATTCTTTAAAATATCTTTACAACAGATGCATAAGAAAAAAAAAGAAAAAAAAAAAACCTTTCCCAAATAATGCTGTAAACTATACAGGGAACCCTCTCATTTGGTACACTATAATATTAGAGGTTACAATTAACAACACGTATGGGTATTATAGCCTATTCTTTTTTCAGATAACAATTATACTCTCAAATAAAAACTGAAATGTTTGTAGGCCTATAGCTATATTATATGTATCATTCAACATGACTTATGATATTCATGCATGTTTTTCGAGATATAACTTCTATTAAAGTAAAAATTACTTTAGTAAAAAACAAACAAAAAAAGACTTACGCTCCGCGCTGATCTGTCATGTGGCGTTTAAGGGCTTCAAAACGTTTTTTGAATTCCGTTAAAATGGACAGAATTTGAAGCTCAAAGCTCTTTGGTTTTATTGGATGGCAGGAAATCTTTGTTGAAATGTGTAGGATAAACTGTTAAGACGGAAATGATTAGGCACTGTTTGAAAAGTTCACCACCTCATTTCTCATCAAATAAAATGTAAAAAAACATTTCTAATTTATATTTAAAGTAATTGAATAACTAAAAATAAAAAATAAACGTATTAAAAACTATGTCGAAATAAAAAACAATAAAAATAACAAAAACACACAACAACTAAAATCAAAATGAAAACAGAAAATAGTAAAATCAAATCAAATTCAAAATATGAACAAAAACTATAGTAGTTTATCAGTGACACTAAAATAGGACTTATATTGTGTCTTATATTCTATAAGAACTATAGTCAGTTTGTAATAAAAGCATAAGGGATATTCTCTCAACAATTCACTATTCACTATTACAATCCTGTCTGACTAATTTTCTCCCAGAAACACCAAAAAAGAAGTTTAGCAGAGTTGCTCTTGTCATAAAATGAAAGTGAACGGGAACCGGTGCTGTCATGCTTAAAAAAGGAGAAAAGGCACCATTCAAATATCATAAAAGTAGTCCACATGGCACTCTATTAAAAGTCTTCTGAAGCTGAACGATAGCTTTGAGCAAGGAACATAATGAAATTTCATATGATTTTTGACAGCTCACCATTCACCTTCATACCATGGAAAAGAGCAGCGTGAACATCCTGCTATAAATAACTCTTTCGTGTGCCACAGAAGAAAAAAAAGACAGATGATGACAGATTTCTTATGTTTGGGTGAACGTTTCCTTAAAAGATTTGCTTCAAAGAAAGAGGGTTTTAATAGCTTGAGTGTTATTAATAGCTGAACTGAATTCATACAAGCATGAAGAAAGGTCTACCTGCGTAGTGGAGTAGCCTGAGGCTGATGGATCAAATCTGCAGTGTGGAGGAAATGCCAGCAACTGCAGTCAGCTGGGAAACACAAGGTCAGTTGTCCTTAAACCGGACAAAAATCTCCAACCAACAGAGATGGAGTTTCAAAACATTATCAGCTCAGAATTATGGATAATGAACACCTGACGATGGCATCTTATCACTCTAAACATTTGTTGCTGTTCGAGAGCCTCAAAACATTACGAATCCATAGTTTGGTGGCCTCTTTTTGACCCCATCCTCCTCCATGATGGATGTAAGACGTTTTTTTTTTTTTTTCATTCCAGCACAACGGTTTAGAATCCGCAATGCCATACGTTCCGGAGATTTAGAAGCTTTTCCTTTGGAGAGAGTGCCAAATCCACCCACAGCTGCTTTAGCAGTGGATGAGTCACTCTTCAGGCCAGGTTATATCATCATAGCGCTCTCTTCATGTGACAATCCGAGCTGTGCCCTCATGATATTTCAAAGTGTCATAAATACATCAATGTGATCCTCCTTGCTTGTTATAAATACACTGGCTTTGTTGCGTGGTGGTGCCTGGTTACGAAATACATTTTCTTTGAGAACCTCCGGCAGGGGTTTAAGCCTCTTATGGCTGCATAACACATTTGACACTTCACTGTTTGCCTTGTTAACTTATTTTTTATTTCTGTAGCTAACAGGGAACATTTTTTTGAACGTCCTGGCAAGGTTCTCTCAAAGTTTTGAACATACGTTCTTCCAGTAATTCTAATAGAATGTCCGTACAGTGTGCATTTAATAATGTTCTCAAAACGTTGAATGTTGAAACTAAAACTATGAAATAAAGATTTCATAACCTAATGGGAACGTTTGCAAAATGTTCTCAGAGTATATTTTCGTTAGCTGGGAAGATTAATGCTTCTTTAATGATATTCTACAGTAGCCCAGTAGTGCACAGCACAACGAAATTTAAAAAGCAAACATAAGTTCACAACACAGTTGTTTACAGTAAAAAAATATATATTTCTGGAAAATATTACTGCAAATTTTTTATGTTCCAAATCTTGTTGTAAGTTCCTTACTACAAGACGGACTTACTACAGGTGAAAGTGTACCTCTGTGAAAGTGAATACTGTAATTCACCAAAAGAGTTTTTTGTTGTTGTTGTATATGTTCCTGGTGACCAGGAATTATTACAGGTGAAATGTTGCCAATAGCTGCCTTAATGTATGGAGAGTACACAAATATTTTTAGAAACAATTACTGTAATTCACAAGCTTTGGAACTTGAATATGTCTGTTTTTAAATATTAAAAGTCACTTTAATGAATACAAATTATACGTTTTAGCCACTTGGTGGTGTTGTGTCTTGTTTTCGTTGTGTTGTTGCTGATTTCTGTTGTGTTGTGTTGTTGCTTGTTTCTGTTGTGTTGAGTCTTGTTTCCGTTATGTTGTGTTGTGTTGTGTTGTATTGTGTTGAGTCTTGTTTCCGTTGTGTTGTGTTGTCTTGTTTCTGCTGTGTTGTGTTGTGTTGTGTCTTGTTTCCGCTGTGTTGTGTTGTGTCTTGTTTCCGTCGTGTTGTGTTGTGTCTTGATTCCGTCGTGTTGTGTTGTGTCTTGATTCCGTCGTGTTGTGTCTTGTTTCCGTTGTGTTGTGTCTTTTTTCCATTGGGATGTTTGCTTTTTAAATTCCGTTGTGTTGTGTTGTATTGTGTTGAGTCTTGTTTCCGTTGCGTTGTGTTGTGTTGTCTTGTTTCTGCTGTGTTGTGTTGTGTTGTGTCTTGTTTCCGCTGTGTTGTGTTGTGTCTTGTTTCCGTCGTGTTGTGTTGTGTCTTGATTCCGTCGTGTTGTGTTGTGTCTTGATTCCGTCGTGTTGTGTCTTGTTTCCATTGTGTTGTGTCTTTTTTCCATTGGGATGTTTGCTTTTTAAATTCCGTTGTGTTGTGTTGTATTGTGTTGAGTCTTGTTTCCGTTGTGTTGTGTTGTGTTGTGTTGTCTTGTTTCTGCTGTGTTGTGTTGTGTTGTGTTGTGTCTTGTTTCCGCTGTGTTGTGTTGTGTCTTGTTTCCGTCGTGTTGTGTTGTGTCTTGATTCCGTCGTGTTGTGTTGTGTCTTGATTCCGTCGTGTTGTGTCTTGTTTCCGTTGTGTTGTGTTGTGTTGTGTTGTGTTGTCTTGTTTCTGCTGTGTTGTGTTGTGTTGTGTCTTGTTTCCGCTGTGTTGTGTTGTGTTGTGTCTTGTTTCCGTCGTGTTGTGTTGTGTCTTGATTCCGTCGTGTTGTGTTGTGTCTTGATTCCGTCGTGTTGTGTCTTGTTTCCGTTGTGTTGTGTCTTTTTTCCATTGGGATGTTTGCTTTTTAAATTCCGTTGTGTTGTGTTGTATTGTGTTGAGTCTTGTTTCCGTTGTGTTGTGTTGTGTTGTGTCTTGTTTCCATTGTGATGTTTGCTTTTTAAATTCCGTTGTGTTGTGCACGACTGGGTCACAGTAATATTCTCATTATAAAATGGTACCTTTTGCACAAGACTGGAACAGTATATAGATTTCCCCTGAAATCCCGCAGTGCTTGAGCCTCCAAGGTATTCATTTCAAACGGCAAGAAATTACTACTTTGAAATGCTGAAGGTCAGGGTTGGCTAAAGCAGGCACATCATTTTTAAAACAGATGTATTTGACTCCAAACTACCTCAACCGCACTGTATTAGTGAATAATCAATGCATTATTTAGAGCCTTTCAAATCAAACAAATATTTTGAAACATGCACCAACAAACTGGAGGTGTACCGCCGACCCGTGGAGGAGCTGCAGGACAAAAGAACAGCCCTCCACTCAGAATGGCAGATCAAGTTTGTATGACTTTTGTATCCCTCTGAGACTGGAGGACACTTTCATCATGCTGAACATTTCATATGGCCCCAGACCTACACTACAGTGCACTCCCTGGCCTATAAGATGACATCACTGAGAGCATATCTAGATGATGAGGACTGGACTGTTCACACAGTCATGGCTGATAAAGCAGCCTCATACTGGACATACTGGACATACTGGTCATACTGGTCATACTGGTCATGACATGGACAGGTTGTGGTGATTTTAGTCTGGCACTCTATCTATGCAGTTTAAGGAGGAAGATTATTGCTGGAGTGTCTCCAGCTGACTGCACAAGAATAGATCTTCCTCAGATCTATTATGTTAGAGCCTAATGTTTTTTTTTTTCATTTTTTTCATCATTTTTTTTTTTTTTTTACAAGTGAATGAATCCATTTGCATTTGAAAATACAGTATATTCATATATATATATATATATATATATATATGTATATATATATTTATATATATATATACATATACTTTATTAAACTTTATTAAAGACTAGACATTTTGTAACATATATATATATGTCACAAAATGTCTAGTCTTTAATATATATATATACAAACACATATTATATATAAATTATATATATAAATATATATAAATTATATATAAAAAACAAATATCTAGGGCAATAACTTTAATAATAAATCTAACACCAGTCCAAAGTTTAGATTTTTTCTTATCCAGCTCTTCTCACAGAACATTTATTTAATGCATAACACACATTCATTTGTATTATATAGTATTGTATTAAATAATATACGTTATTATTTATGTGCATACAGTATAATAATTTATTTTATTTCTGATTTATTCGGAATGTATATCGTCACATCACGTCAATATCGTCCCTTTTTACTGTTAATTAACACTTTACAATTCTATGCATTAATATGACTTAATCCATTAGGTATCATTAACTAAAATAAATGATAATTACAGCTTTTATTAATATTGTTTTTTAAATACACCATTGTTCATTATCAGTTTGTTTAAAATACATATGGTATGATGAGAATTTGAGGAGACAATTGTCATAATCAAATAAAAATGTCACCACACAAAACTTCATTTTCTTAAAACAAAATATAATTTCTTAATTCATTCTTTATATTTGATTAATTTCATTTTGTGGCATTGACACCAGAGCTTCCTCTATTTTGGCATGCAAAAAGGTTCGTTACCTCATGTGGGGTATTTCTTTGCAGTGTAGACTTTTCCAGTGTATAATTTATACACATAACTACGTAACTTGTTTCTGCATGCTCGCTACTCCTGCATTTTTTAAAGGGTTGGCATTGAGGGATTTTCTGTCATGCTCTCTTGCTTTGTTCTGATCACGCAAGGTGCCGCTCTCCTCTTCCACACACATGGACACTCCAGACCTGCACCAGACTGACAGACACTGAGACAGGGACATGCACGTGTGCACATCTCTACACATACAACAACGTTTGTCTAAATGATTACACTTAAGCTGATGATAATGACTAACCTTAACCTTGTCTAAAATGCAGCTTTTGGTCCTTTTTTAGAAGCAAATAAAAACATTACATAAATATTTTTTTTTGCTTTCCTGGAACTAATTTCTTGCAAAGTGAAGAGCAATATTACTTAAAATAATCAATAAAATATAAGATAATTCATAAAATATTTTAACTGACAACTGATATATTAGTGTAATTTTAGTTTCTGATTCCTATTGAGAATATTTTATTCAGAAATATTTTTTATTTGTAACAATTTGAGGATTAGACCATGAAATTGTATTACTGCATGGTAATATAAATAATCTTAATAATGATGTTAAAATCCTAAAATGAAATAACAAAAAGCCATAATAAAAAGCCATTAACCTTTTGTATACCAAAATTAATAGTTACTTCTGAGTATTCTGGTTTAAGTTTTGTTAGTTTGTTTTTGCACAACCAGCATTTCCTTTTAATTCTAATTAATATATATATATATATATATATATATATATATATATATATATATATATATATATATATATATATATATATATTTTTTTTTTTTTTTTTTTTACAAAATGTCCAGTATATTATATATTTACAAACAAATATTATATAAAAAACAAATAGGACAATATTAACTGATAATAATAATAATAATAATAATACATTTAAAATATCTAATTTGATAGTTAGAACATTTATAAAATAAAATCAAAATAAAATCTTCTTTCTTTCTTTCTTTCTTTCTTTCTTTCTTTCTTTCTTTCTTTCTTTCTTTCTTTCTTTCTTTCTTTCTTTCTTTCTTTCTTTCTTTCTTTGTGTTGTATTTTTATTTTGGACCTTTTTTACACCACTAGTCAAAAGTTTGTACACCTGACTGAACAAAGTTTCTTGATCTTAAAAAAAACTTTTTACCTAAAGGGTATGCTTAAATACTGAAAAAATAATAATCTAAGTATGAATTTCTTTACAAAAACAGCTTTTTGTGTATATATGTGTGCATGTGTTTATTTATTTATTTATGTATGTGTCTATTTATTTATTTATTTTATTATTAATTGAATTGTGTGTGTGTGTGTGTGTGTGTGTGTGTGTAATGCATTAAATAAATGTTCTGTGAGAAGAGCTGGATAAGAAAATGTACATCAAAACTTTTGACTGGTGTTAGATTTATTATTAAAGTTAAATACCAGCTGTTACACATCGACCAGCTGTTACACATAATATGGAACAATGCAAATCTATATAACTAAATGTCTATTAATTCCAATCACATATAACAATATTATTTTTTCTCTATGGAGATACTTAAAAAAAACAAACAATGCTCCTTTGAGAATTGATGCACATTTGACAACAGATGCAATTTTGATTCTAACGAAGTTGTCTACTCGCACACATTTTCTGTTTTGAACTTTCAAGCAATCGAAGTGTTCAGTGACATATTCTAAGGCTGCTTTATCACACAGAGACTAGACAGACTCCTCTCCTCTCTCATCCTGATATTTAGCACGTCTCCAACTATCCACGCAATGCTGATTTCCACCCTCAGCGCTGTCATTTAAATTCCCTCCCAACATGTGAATTTAGGTCAAGCTGCAGTTTCCTCAGCGATTCCCTCACCCCCTCACAAGACACGGCAACAGCGGTTAAACTAGCGTTTCACACCATTTCATCGAGCAGGGATGCAGAACGCTAACATAAAACAACCTGTTTCCAGAGCCCACTTCTGCTGCCCAAAACCTGTGCGCAGGCCAGCGGAGGCAGACGGCGAGCCAGCCATAGACATGCAGCTCACGTTCTCTCGCTCTGCTCACAGCACTTCCAGCACACACACCATATGGCTTCATTATAGGGAGTTCAGACTGCATGTACATGCGCAGCCCTGAGTTCTGGGACAGATTGCGGGGAAGACAATGTGGGATGCAGAGGGACGACTTGAGCTTTTCGACGTCTGGAGCTGTCAAGTCTCAGCTGCTTCCATTAATAAGATTTACAGTCACACGAGTGGCATTTCAGATCAATGAGTGAGATGTGTCACGCTGTGATTTTCCAATCAGACCTGCTAAGTGAGATGAACTGTAGGCTATGAAACAATGTGCTGGTCGATATTTACCATAAATATAGTTGCAGTGGCACTGGTAATGATGAGGCCATGAGTCTTACAAAAGGGTTTATTGTAGGATAACAAACCCAATATTTTGGTGATAATTTGGAAATGGTTTTGGAAATATTTTTCTGAGAGTGATGGATTTTTTAAGAGGACCTTGCAGATAGACTGAGAGTAAATACATTACGGTAATCTGTAGTTCAAACTATTTTACTTTTGAGAGAAATTACTCGAGGGTCTGAGAAACCCTTCAAATGACAAAATCTTTTGCTTTTGCTTTTACATTTGACTTTTTTATTTATTTATTTTTAGCAAAGTGAATTAGACAAGTAACAAGTGAATTAAGGTGACAAAGCTCAGTTCATATCTAATCTAAAAAATACAATATGAATTAAATTCATCTTGACAATGTCTTGATGATCAGCTCTTCTGTGATGAACAGGTTTTAAGGTTATAAATTTGAGTAATTTTGGTTAAAAAAGGATGGTAAATTGTTTAAAAACAACTCCCTAAAAGGCAAAACAAATTTGGGGGGAAAAGTATAGCCTATATTTATTTTTTGCTAAAGCAGTTCTTTTTTTCTTTCTTTTTTTTTTTGCTGAAGCGAAATCATATAATAATATTTCCAAAATTTTGTCATGTGACAAGAAAAATCATAAAACAGGAAATTATATTACAGTTGAGGTCAGTTCTTTTGAAATATTACAAGATGTAATAGGTAATTCACACAACAAAAATGATAATGATAATGATAATGATGATGATCATAATAATAATAATAATAATAATAACAATAATATTGTTGACCTTGGCATGGCAAGACTATTGTTCAGGTTTTCAAATGTTAAATTGTATAGTTACATGATATTTGTAAAATGCTTTTTATATAAAACATTTTTTTACCATTAAAATGTATTAAAAAATGATTGATAAAAATGAAGTATAATGATATAAGGTTGTACACTCATATTCATATTTTTTTTTACAAATATTTAAATTATTTTACTTGATGGTTAAAATCATTAAATTGACACTGCAACACTGTTATCTTTTAATGTCATGAAAATTCAACAAAAATAAAATGATTACATTTCTAAGACCTTGGCACATACGCTTTGAACTATATTATTAAAACATTTCTCATTGCAATCACACTGTACATGATTTAAGCACCAAAGCATCATATTAAACTGATTTCAGAAAGATTATGTGACACTGAAGACTGGAGGAATGAGGATTCAGCTTTGCCATCACAGGAATAAATTACATTTTAAAATAAGGCTGAATTCAGGGTGATAGGGACACTTTTTGCCATTGAGATGACTTGGGACAAGTGTCCTAATCAACCTGAATTCACCCCTATATTAAAATAGAAAACTTTTCAATTGTTTTAAAACATTTTTTAAAATTGTAATAATATTTCACAACATTACTGATTTTACTGTTTTTTGATCAAATAAATGAAGCCTTGATGAGTGAAAGAGATTTTTTATTCTAAGTCTAATAAGTCTAATTTATTCCAAACATTTATACATTTTATTCTACACTGTACTCAGTGCAGAGCATATACATATGGTAATATTTACATGTTTACTGTATTTTAATGTAATTCATCACAACCTTCCACAGAATCATTAGTGACATTATCAGTTGTTATTAGTACTCTTTTAGTACTATTAGTATTAGTTGCTATTAGCTATTAGTAATAATTATTATTATCAATGTTGCAAACAGTGTTTGCTGCTCCCCCCCCCCCCCTCAAATGATTATTTGATAAATGCTCAAAATATTATTTTATTTTTCAAATAAATTTTTTTTGTGACAATTTTTACTTTTGATCAGTTTAATGAATCCTTCCTGAAAAAAAGCATTACATTTAATGGTAGTGTATTATGGTTTCCTGAAAACAGAAAAAAAAAATTTTATGAAGCAGCACAACTATTTTTACTCATAATTTTTCTTGATAGCATGTTGGTATGGTTTCTGAAGGTTCATGTTACACTAAAGACTAGAAAAAAAAATATATATATATTAGCAACATTTGAAAATTTATAAAAATGGAAAACAGTTGTAATATAATTCACAATATTACTGTTTTTTCATTAGTGACTGTTTTGAGCAAATAGTGAGCATTTGATGGAACACTTGGTGAGCATGAGAGATTTAGCATCACTTGCTTAAGTTTAATAACTAAAAAGGCGTTTTTTTTTTTTTGTTTTTTTTTTTTTTGTGTGCTGATTTCTTTGTGATGCAGTCATTTGTGAAGTGGACTGAAGGTCAGTCCGTTGACCCATGCTGTGGTTTGCCCCTGCTGCTTATGGTTCTTTGAATCTCACTCAAAGGCTCAAAAACATAATTCCCATTTCCAGCAGCAGTAAATGGGTGCGTGAACTACTTGAGGGATATTAGTGTCATGTCAGCGGGTGAGATGAGAGGTGATGTGGCAGCAGTGTGGGCCGAACTCAACCTGAAGCTGTGGATCGAGCCACTGACCTCATCACGCAGCTTGTTAACTGATCACACCCAATCACATCTTAATCTCGACGGGCCCGTGAAGCTGTGCCTCTGGGACCAGGTCACCGGTGGACCTTCATCACCACAACCACCGGCTTTAGTCTGCTCATCCCAGGGTCCAACTGATGGACAATATCCGTCTCTTTATTGTCTAGGATAATCGTATAAGTGTGCAAAGCATGAAATGCAATCATATAACATGCATGAGAAAACGATAATCTTGAAAATGCACCTGGCTCTCTCAATAAATCTCTTTTATAGTTCATAATAAATAACTAATATCCTCAAACTTTAGATTGTATTGAGTTCATCTTGTTGAAGATGTGTAAAGTGTTCAAATATTATTTAATTGCATGTGATACAAGCGTAATTTTACCTTGTGCATGATGTTTTTCTTTTTTCTTTTTAAATTTCACCTCTGACTTATTGACAGGGATTCAATGTTGATTCCGTAATATACAATTATTATGTAAATAGACTTTGAGATTCGTAAGTCCATTCAGAATCACTCGGGTTGGTGTTAATGGGGTCAGACTGAGTTCAGAGGGGCAGAAAAGTCATCAGTCCTCCGATAATCTCTATCCCACCCTCATACGAACACATCAACTGACAATGTCATGCTCTTAAAATTAGACTTTCATAAGGACACAACAGCTGCATCAAATGAAGTGTCGGTGACTGTGCTTCTGAAAAATAAAAAATAAAATATTTTAAATCTAATATCTAAATTGTCTCTGAATTTTGTCATTAACACTGCCAGCGGTTTACACATATCACTTTTAAACTTTTTATTCGTGTGATTAATTTATAAATTACACTCAAATATATATATATATATATATATATATATATATAAATGATTTTTCATATTTGAGACTAAAAGTCCTTGTCTTGGACAAGAGAGAAAAAAAAAAATTTGGTAAAAAGTTTCCAAATTTCTCAAGTCTTGATGTGATTTTCAATACAAAAAAAAAAAGAAGAAAAAAAAAAGAAAGAAGTCTGTTTTAATAATAAAAAAGAAAGAATTTATTGTGATATCTAAATTGTCTCTAAATGTTGTCATTAACACTGCCAGTGGTTTACACATATCACTTTTAAATATTTTTATTTGTGCGATTCATTTATAAATTGCACCCAACAGCAAATCACACAAATGTCTACTAACTAGCCTACTAGTCTACTAACTTTTTAATGTACTTTTAATTTGATGAACATTTATTTCAGATTCAACTGGACTACTTATGTGAACTCATACAGCACAAATTATGATGTCCAAAATATGATGGTTTTTAAAGGAAAGATAACAAATATGCTTATTATCATTTGCTGTTTTCATCAGTGAGAAATGTTCAGTTGCCATTGTGCTCATAAGTACTTGTTTTCAGGGAATTAAAGCACTGCCACGGGGTCATGCTGTTTTTATTGCACAACAAGACTGGACTTTGAATTGCCCTCTGACCCCAGTGGTCAAACCTGATCAATCCACTCATGCAGGAGTCGTGAGATCAGGACGCCGGCCGCAGCGATCACATCATGTGGGCTGAACGCACAACATTTCTCAAATATTTTGTTAATAGCATTTTTCCCCTGCAAATTCTTTTAAAAAAAAATAAAAATTGTGTGCCACTTTATTTAAATGACACCTGTTTTATTTATTTATTTAAACAATAAATTGAATATTCATTGAATTTATTGTCAGGATCTTTTAAAAAAAAACAGTAATTTTCAGCACATTTCAAATGATGTATTGTGTTTAAAAACATTCTGTGATGGAAATTATAATGGTGGAAATTACATTTAATTTTAAATGTAAATACCACACAATTAAATAACATTTTCAGATATCTTTGCATTATTTGACAACATGTGGAAATTTGGAAATGATGGGAAAAAATGGTCTGTTCACCAGAGATATTTATTTAATGTCTCATTTTAAAACAGTAACTTAAAGTGCTGGTCCTAAAAAAAAATAAAAAAAAAAGGTAAAAAAGTTTCTCAAGTCTTAATGTGATCTTTAATGCAAAAAAAACAAACAAACAAACTTTTTTGGGGGGGAAATTCTGTTTTAATAATATTAACGAAAGAACAATGATTTTGTTTAATCAAAACATTTGTCATTATCTATCTATCTATCTATCTATCTATCTATCTATCTATCTATCTTTCTATCTATCTATCTATCTATCTATCTATCTATCTATCTATCTATCTATCTATCTATCTATCTATCTATCTATCTATCTATCTATCTATCTATCTATCTCATTTGATATGTATAATCAAATTATAAGCTTGATATTATTAAAATTATTGATATTACTGTAATCAATATTATTACCTCATTTAGTTTTGTCTTATAACAACTCATGAGATGGTCATTCATTTGATGTTGTTTTGATGTCATAGGTCAGAGCTATAATTACTGAGATTGGGAATTTATTTCAGTTAATCTGTTTAATGTGTAAAAATATGTCTTATAATTTACAATTATTTTAGAGGGCATATATTTGCCTGGTAAAAAGGTAATGTCTGACACTGGATAGTCATATTTTTTAATAATAATTTATTTAGAATTTTTCAATAAGGTAAATAAATAATTAAATACATATGTAGCTTGTATTTTAATAAGTTGCAGAAAGAAAAAAAAAGAAAAAACCCTACAGAATCGGGTAAGGAATCTTGTCCTTGTTCTTTACCTCAAATACTTTCTGTCCTCCGCTGGGTCAGCCTATTAGATTTTTCAAGACTTGTTTCTTTTTTTCTTTGCCTGATCTGTCACAGCTTGTTGATGGGGTTAACAGTGTGAGAGAAAAGCTATCTTGTTGAGCTTACGTTTCACTTTCATGTCCTCTGAATCCCTTTTCGTGCTGAGATGTCAAGTGGGGATATGTGAAGACGTTCCTCTAATGATTCCTCCAATTTATGGAAGCAGACAGCCTGTGCCAGGACCCCTGTATTGACTGAGTGACAAGGCGCTCTCGCCACTGAAAGACACTCCTGTTTGTTATTCCAGACCCTCCTCATCGGACGGAGAAATGTGGCACTGGGGGCCGGTCAGTTCTCCCTCCTGCAGTCATCTTTGAATGGCTGCCACCAGCACACAATGTGGGCAGTGCCAAGGAGCGGAAAGCAAAGAAGAGGAGGAAAGAGAAACTAGATTAGCCCTGTCTGCAAGGCCACTGGGCGCCTGCCTGCACTGAGCAATCCGTGGCTTGGCTCTGCTTGAAACACAACTGCCAGTTTAATTGCAATGTTAAGACAAACTGCAACTTTTCTTCCTCGATTTCTTTTTTTTCTTCCTCACTTGTCTTTCTTCAGCTCCTTCTCATGCTTCATAATCCTGTTATTGAGTTTCGTTCAAGTGGACAGTCAAAGTATGTTAGAATAGCTGATAAAATTGAGAATTTTAGAATTGGCTATACTTTTAAATTAATGTATGAATTTGAATCGATTTGTTCCTGAACCAAATGATATTGACGTAAATAATAGGAAGTGAAAGTGACTAAATATATTTTTAAAAGAAATTCAACCTTCATAAGATTTTTCGTATGAATTTAGTCCATTAGTTCAACACACAAAAAAATGGTGAGAACAGAGAATGGTTTTGTCCACTATTTATACATATCTTATCCATCTTAATTAGCCCACTAGTTTACAGCTTAAATACATCCAGTAGCCTCTTAATTACATTACAATTACAGAATATTACACAGGGATAAGCTACGTAAAATAAAGTGTATCAAGAATGTACTTAAGTGTACTTCATGTGTATCTATAAACCTTATCCAACTCTGCTAGTTACATATGTGTAACGGTATCTACCTATTACATGTGCATAATTACAATCTGTAAGTACAGGCTGTTCCATAACTACATGTTAATTACATTTTGTCACATGTTATTACAACGTCTAATTCTAAGTAATTAATTAATTACTCTGTATCACGAACATCGTAAAATAAAGTGTTACCCAATCCTGTTATGCTACAACATGCGCTGATGTTGCAACTGCTGACTCATCACATAAAACACGTAAACCACATAATAGACTTATATAATATGTTTATTTAGGACATGATACACCATAACACACTGGGATATTAAACACACAATACACGCTACACAGATCCATGGATACATGATAGTCAGTGCCGGCAAACAGACCGTGTTAACATGGCGTATGTGTGTACGATATGTGTGTGTGTCTCAGTCCATGCATAGTCACAGGCTCATACTGTGACAATGCCCAACCATATCTTAAGTAACTTATATTTATACCAATCTTTTTGCAATTTATCAACAGTCACATTTATCTTTCACCCACACACTACCCAGTGACAGGATTTCTTGTTTTTACTGCAGAAATACTTTTTAGAATCTGTTCAGTGTTCTTATTCAGTGTTTATCTGACATTTGTTTTCTGTAGTTCTGATAATAAAAGAAAACAAATGAAAATAAACAAAACATACCAAAAAAACAAACAGAAACCAAAATCATTTTACTATTATGGAATAATGTAAATTATAAAATGCAATTATATAACAACAATTTTTAGCAAAAAGGTATATGTGCTGGCTTTATAATACATTAGCTGGGCAGGCAGACACTTAAAAAAGAATAATCTTCTTGATGTATTTAAATGCCCTAGACATTTGTAACCACAGGAGAACTATTTCATTTCTCTGTACTTTTTTCACCATTTATGACGGAATAGTCTGTCCTTCAAAAAATACATTTAATTGAGAAATATCAGAATAAGGAGATGTGTCCCTCTCAATGTTTGTGAGGTCCACTACTATGAATAATCTGTCACAGTTTAGTCCCCCCCCAGTATAATATTACTGTTCCCCCCAAAATATGTATTGTCCCTTTCCTCCCATGAACTCTTTACATTCCATGCCTTTACAAGACGGAGCACAGGTCTGTGTTTTGAAAGGCAGTGGTGGAGTGATGTTTTCCACAATACAGATATCAGCTGTGCATTTATTCAGCTCATGGTTTACACAGGCTCCCATTTTCCCATGAATTTCATTAGAGTGCCACACGGGATCAACAGGTTGTGCTTATTTAGAAATGCAGAAACAACTTCTAGGCAATAAATCCACTCCACTATTGTGGGCTGCTTCAGTCCATCATGGCAGAATGTGACCCTGGTGCTATAAAGTCACGCTCGCTCACTGCTAGCCTGTGACAGATGAGAATACTGCAAGTCTGTGGGCATGGCCCAGGCATCCATCACCTCGGGCGGCCCGCTCGCCTCTTGATTTACACCTCAGCGTGAGATGGGGCGGTCCGGCAAAGGCCAGTCCCAGCTGCTTCATCACCGCCTCCCCCATCAACGACAGCCCAGAGCTCATGCTGCCTTCTGCGTCTGCTGTGTGAACGCCATCCATCCATTTATACAGAGAGTGGATTGTGCTCCAAACAGCTTATGAATCACAGCTACTTTGAAGTGCTTTGATCCCTTACTTTACTTTTAAAATACCTCTTCTTTGAGTCGGACAAGCACCAAGGAATACATAAACTTTTAAACGTATTTCCTCTGGTCCACACCAATGCTGTGTGTATCAAAAAATGGATTTTAACCAGGGGCATTTTCTCTAAGGAGGCAAGGAAGGCAGTGCCTCCTCACAAATTTGGATGAGAAAAAAATCCATATTACGAAAATAAAACAATGTAAATATTACAAAATGTGTAATTAAAAAGTGTATACACTGTCCGACAGGGACACCAGCGGCGGGAGGAAGGCCGCTTCTCTCTTGCCTCCCCTATATATATATATATATATATATATATATATATATATATATATATATATATAGCATACTTTTAAAAATACTGCTAATTATAGAAATAATATACTTTAAAAGAATATATACAGTAAATCCAAGATGAATCTAATGTTTCAGTACACTTAATTACATGCTAATTGCAATTAAATGAAAATGTATCATCATTTAAATTTATCTTTAGAGTGCTTTTTTGACCCACTCAAGTATGACTTTATTACATCTTTATACTATATAATTTGGGTAATACTTTATTTTAAAGTTACATAGTTGCACGTAAAGTGCAAGTTACTACATGTAGCTCACTTACTATAGTAATAACAAACTGCATAATTACAAGTAACTAACTCCAATCCAAACCCTAACCCTAACTGTCACTCTATAGTAAGTACCTGTAGTTAATATTACTCAGTATTTATGAGTAAGTACAATGTAACTACGTCACCTTAAAATAAAGTGTAGCCAAATAAAGTGTAACCATAATTTGTCTTTGAAATATGCTCAAAGTGTACTGCTGAATGACAAGCATTTATGGTAAAATAAGATACTTTGATTTAATTTCTAAAGAAACTAGCATGTCACATATTTAGATATATAAATATATTTAAATATATAGTAAAATATATTAACTAATGTAATACTGAATAACACACTACATTTCAAATTATAATCAAGTACTTAAATGTGTTTTAGTACACTGTTAGACTTTTCAAGTTTTTTTTACAGTAACTTACTGGCAACACTGTTGCCAGTAAGTTACTGTAATTAAGATTTACAGTACATAACCGTATTTCAGTTTTACAGTATAACTACATGGTACTGTAATTGTGTAATACAGTGCATTACTGTAAAATCAGGCTAATCAGTACACTACTGTAATTATTTTTTATTTGTACTAAATATAAATTAGATTTTATAATTTTGATATAGAATTAGTTTTTATTTTTATCCTACATAAGTACTACTGACATTCAAATCAATTAGACAAAATTATTACAAAATACAATTTTTTTTATTTAAAACATTTCATATACATCACAAAATAAACAGTCTGCCAAATCTGGAAATGATGTTAAATTTTTACACATTAATGGGTGAGTTTAGGTTCCCTATCAGGAACGTCGAGCTGCGTGAAAACGCTGCGGGAACGCTTCCAGCGTTGTGCATCTTGAAGCTAGTATGGAATCAGCCAAAGGCGAGACGGAACGTCACGAGTGACGTCATCGACCAGGAAACTATAAAGCACACCCATGAACACAATGGCGACAGCTTCTGTTGTCTTCAGCAAGCGCTCTGTGTGTGAATCTGTCCCAGTGTTTTTGTCTGTCTTTAGTGATTGCTAGGCAGGAGTTTTTCACTTAAAAAAAAAAAAAAAAAAAAGGCTATATATATACACTCACCGGCCACTTTATTAGGTACCCCATGCTAGTAACGGGTTGGACCCCCTTTTGCCTTCAGAACTGCCTCAATTCTTCGTGGCATAGATTCAACAAGGTGCTGGAAGCATTCCTCAGGTAGTTTGGTCCATATTGACATGATGGCATCACACAGTTGCCGCAGATTTGTCGGCTGCACATCCATGATGCGAATCTCCCGTTCCACCACATCCCAAAGATGCTCTATTGGATTGAGATCTGGTGACTGTGGAGGCCATTTGAGTACAGCGAACTCATTGTCATGTTCAAGAAACCAGTCTGAGATGATTCCAGCTTTATGACATGGCGCATTATCCTGCTGAAAGTAGCCATCAGAAGTTGGGTACACTCAAAAAAATGACTCTTTAAACTTACTCAATTTAATTATGGACAGTGGTTCCACACAAGCAAATTATTTTTTATTAACATGAATCGATTTTTTTAAATCTATGTAAGCTCCTTGTGTTGTGACAACCCAAATTGTAATGTCCAAACAAATCAATGGAATTGCTTCCCTGTAACTTAACCTGGTTAAGTTTAGTGAACATGCTCTAGTTTATTTTAAAATGCACTGAATAAATAAGGTGAGGATTTACATGATTTTTCAATTAAACTTTTAGACTATAGCAAGCTATTAGCTGACAATAGCACTTATTAAAATCTTAATAGCTAAGATTTATGTGCTCCTTTAGCCATAGAAATTAAACTTACTGAATCAGTCCACAGCCTAACCAAATGCTCCACTCTTCTCCACAATGGTAACCAACTGTAATTTAAATTGTTCTGATAATTGCAATGTAACTGAACATTAAACACATTTACACACTATCAAGTCTTCCCCTTTCCTCATTTTCTCAAAAACAAATAAAATAACACTTAATTTCAAAATTTATTCTCTGAATTCAGCTATATGCAAAGCATGCTGGGAACTAACAAGCACCGCCCAGTTTCAGTGAATGCAACACAAATCATTCATGTAATCCAACACAAACAGATTAAGTAAACTTTAATTTTAGATATTTAAGCAGATATAACACAATCAAATTAAGTTTGGACAAAATGTGTTGCTTACGCTCATTTGAAGCAATTTGAACAAGCAGCCAAAATATTATTTTTCATTGCAATATATTTAAAGCATTCCAGAACAGACTTTCTGAAATGCTATCTGAAATGAAAGACTTTGCCTTTAGATTAACTTTATATTTTCTTTGAGGTCATGCACCTTGCCGCCTTTCTTCACATGCATCTTCATCCAATATGTTGGAAATCGTCACATCCGGGTTTTTTTGAATCATGAAATTAAACCCTTTACATTAGTTTAACGATTGATAATTAAGTATAGTGGAAAATTATACAGGTTAAGTTAATTAAACGCAATAAAATCGTGTTTTGGTGGTAAAAGAAATATATGTGTGTTACTTTAACAAAAAAAAATTGGGTAAAAAGAACAGTGCCACAAAACCATTTTTTTGAGTGTACATTGTGGTCATAAAGGGATGGACATGGTCAGCAACAATACTCAGGTAGGCTGTGGCGTTGCAACGATGCTCAATTGGTACCAAGGGGCCCAAAGAGTGCCAAGAAAATATTCCCCACACCATGACACCACCACCACCAGCCTGAACCGTTGATACAAGGCAGGATGGATCCATGCTTTCATGTTGTAGACGCCAAATTCTGACCCTACCATCCGAATGTCGCAGCAGAAATCGAGACTCATCAGACCAGGCAACGTTTTTCCAATCTTCTATTGTCCAATTTCGATGAGCTTGTGCAAATTGTAGCCTCAGTTTCCTGTTCTTAGCTGAAAGGAGTGGCACCCGGTGTGGTCTTCTGCTGCTGTAGCCCATCTGCCTCAAAGTTCGACGTACTGTGCGTTCAGAGATGCTCTTCTGCCCACCTTGGTTGTAACGGGTGGTTATTTGAGTCACTGTTGCCCTTCTATCAGCTCGAACCAGTCTGGCCATTCTCCTCTGACCTCTGGCATCAACAAGGCATTTCCGCCCACAGAACTGCCGCTCACTGGATGTTTTTTCTTTTTCGGACCATTCTCTGTAAACCCTAGAGATGGTTGTGCGTGAAAATCCCAGTAGATTAGCAGTTTCTGAAATACTCAGACCAGCCCTTCTGGCACCAACAATCATGCCACGTTCAAAGTCACTCAAATCACCTTTCTTCCCCATACTGATGCTCGGTTTGAACTGCAGGAGATTGTCTTGACCATGTCTACATGCCTAAATGCACTGAGTTGCCGCCATGTGATTGGCTGCTTAGAAATTAAGTGTTAAGGAGCAGTTGGACAGGTGTACCTAATAAAGTGGCCGGTGAGTGTATATATATATATATATATATATATATATATATATATATATATATTCACATATCTAAGCGAGCAGCATTACAGAAAGTGTGTGTTCCCCCCTGTACTCGTTATTTCACGGGTGGGGATTCACACGATCTGTGTGTTGTTTGTTTGGGAGTACAGCATGCCCGGTCAGCTCTCGAGGGGGCTGATTGTGTGCATTGCAAGCGTTTTCCAATAAGAACGCTCTGCTCCCGTCGATCACTCTTTGAGGAGAGTGGTTCGGCTCGCGCTCCCCGCGGCTCGGGTCCCGCGTCTGTCGAGGCAGAGCGGCGGCGCGTGACGTGGGGATCGCGGGTGAATCTGACAGCGGGGTTTGAGACGGGCCTTAACTGTTAGATTCAGTGCCTCAGTTTAGGGTTGGAAGCACGCTCTGCGGTTTCTTCTGCCCAGGCTGTGGCATTAATATTGCAACTATCCAGTTCTGAGGAGCTGAATGTTGTTGGTATTAAAAATATAATAATAATATTATATAAATTATTATAAAATAAGGGGATAATGAGGACTCATTCCCCTGAACAGAAATAAATGAGGAGCTTATGGAGGTGCTTACTCATGCTGTAGAAAAATTAAACATTGAGTGGTCAGCAGTTTGGCAGGAGTTTTTTATATAAAAATATTGTATAAACTATGTTTGCCTTCCCGAGTGCAACCTCCACGATGGTGCCTGCCGTTTTTCCGGATCTCCACACCGAGGTGTCGAAGTCCTGGAAGAAAACGATTTAATATTGTATTTTTAGCTCTCAGATCTCTACAAAAAATATTTTAATATTGCTGAGGCTTATTTACGGTTATGAGGCGATGCCTAGAAAAACTGGAGAGACGCCTACTACCATCTCTCCGCTGAAACGAATTCGTCTTTTAAGGCACCGGCGTTTAAAGACAGGGACTGATGGGCGGGTCAGTCCTGGCTGTCGATAAGCTCCTCGCATGGGCGCAATAAAATCAGAGCGTCGCGTCTTGTGCTCCCCCTGCAAAATAGTGGAACCAGACGCGAAACTCTCAGATGAAGTTTTCGGGGGTTAAACTGATCTGAGGACAGTCATTATAGCCAAGTGGCTTCATCTAAAAAGTAGTTCTGATGCCACCGGTGTCAGGATGCAGAGGGTGGTCCCCACCGTGAGAGAAAGGTGTTCACTGCATGTGATGGTGCCCATTCGCTCACGGTGCTCTCAGGGGTCCCTTCTGCCAACCCCGCCTTCGCGTCGGGCCGTAGACGGGCCCAGCGAGCGCTTCCCGAGGGATGCTCGCCCCCTCTACAGAGTGTCGCGTCTCGTGCTCCCCCTGCAGTGGGACCAGGCGTGACACTCTCAACCGAGGTCTTCTGGCCATAAGACTGATCTGAGGACAGTCATTATGGCCAAGAAGGCTTCGTCTAAGAAGTCCTGACGCCACTGGCGTCAGGATGCTGAGGGTGGTCCCTACCGTGAGAGAAAGGTGTTCACCGCATCAGACGGTGCCCATTTTCTCCCGGTACCCTCAGGGGTCCCTTCTGCCAACCCCGCCTTCGTGTCGAGGCGTAGACGGGCCCAGCGAGTGCTTCCTGAGGGACGCTCGCCCCCTCTGAGGAGGGGTTTAGAGCAGTCAAACCAGTTGTTTCCTGCCGGTGTGCCGTTACAGGGCGCTGTGTTTGCTGCTCAGAATATTCCAGAGGCCAGCCTCGAGAGGCTGGTACCCTTTGTAGATTTTCTGGCGGAGTGTCCAAAAGTATCTCAGTGGGTCCTGCATTCGATAGAGAAAGGTTATGATATTAGGTCTCGTCCTCCTCGATTCAGCGGGGTCCTGCCCACAGTGGTGGGCCCCGAGCAGGCTCTGGTAATGGGACAAGAGGTGAAAACGCTCCTTCAAAAGGAGGCTATAGAACGGGTTCCTCCTCCCAGCAAGGAGTCTGGTTATTATAGCCGATATTTCATCGTTCCAAAGTAGGATGGTGGGGTTGCGTCCAATTTTAGATCTGCGCCCGTTAAGTCGCTCAGTAGCAAGCTCTGGTTCAAGAGGCTCACTCTGAAGCAGATCGTGTCACAAATCCGATCCGAGGACTGGTCTGTCACGATAGATCTGAAGGACGCGTATTTCCATATCTCCATCCTTTCGCAACACAGGAAGTCCTGAGGTTCGCTTTCGGGGGCGAAGCGTACCAATGTTATGTTCTTCCGTTCGGTCTAGCTTTATGTCCCCGCCCGTTCACAAAGTGGCGGCTCGGCATCGAGATGTCGTCCTCGCGCACTTCAAGAAATTGGGGTTGAGGCTGAATGCCAAGAAGAGTGTGTTATCTCCATCTCAGAGAACCTCTTTCTGGGTCAGCCACAAAACAAGTGAAGCTAGGCCAGTTACTCACTGTAAAGCAGTTCCAGAAATTTCTGGGTCTCATGGCAGCAGCGTCTAAGGTTATACCTTGCAGTCTGCTGTACACGAGACTATTACAGTGGTGGCTCAGAACCAAGGGGTTCTCCCCGAGGAGAACCCCCTCCGCATGATCAAAGTTACATGGCGTTGCCTCCGTGCTCTGGTCATTTGGAGGGATCCTTGGTTTCTGTCCCAGGGACCTGTGCTGGGAGCTCTTTGTCGTCGTGTAACGCTAACGACAGATGCTTCCCTCACAGGCTGGGGGGCGATCATGAGTGGTCACCCAGCCCAGGGTCTGTGGCAGGACCATCATCGATTATGGAATATAAATTGTCTTGAGATGTTGGCAGTGTTTCAGGCTCTGAAACACTTTCTACCAGACCTGAGAGGTCATCATGTTCTTGTCTGGGCCGACAACACATCGGTGGTCTCTTACATAAACCATCAGGGGGGTCTGCGCTCTCGCCCGTTATACAATCTGGCTCGCCAGATCCTTCTATGGTCCCAGGGGAAGCTCCTCTCTTTGAGGGCGATTTATCTCCCGGGGTATTTAAATCAGGGAGCGGACATCCTGTCGAGGCAGGGGCCGAGGCCTGGGGAATGGAGACTCCACCCCGAAGTGGTGGAGCTCCTTCGGATGCAGTACGGTCGTGCCGAGGTAGACCTATTTGCGTCCAGGGAGACATCACACTCAGGGGCGCCGCCAGGAATTTTGGGCCCCATGACAAAAAAATCACATTGGGCCCCCTCTGTGCAGCTGTTGTCACCACATCTCTAGGACCTAACTGTCCCATCAAAAGCTTTACATAACTATAATCAAAAGCTTGCAACTGTCTTGTTTCTTCTTGTAGTTCAATACTAGTACTAGCACTATTTACTGCTGGTGATTTGTAAATGCAAGTCTGCATACAGTATGCAGTTCACTATTTGATGCAAGATTAAAAGCCACCATAAAAATGTCCTTAAGGCAATCCTTTACAGTCTCAATGTATTTTTATTGCACAATTAATGACAGATAGATAATAAAAAAAAGTAAAAAAATAAATTATATATATACATACATATATATATATATATATATATATATATTAATTAACTTTTTAATCAAAATAAATTAATATCATCTCAAAATTCCGCCTAAATGAACGCATCAAACTTATTTTAATAAGTTTAAAAATATTATGCAGGTTGAGGTAAACTACTAAGCTTTCTAACTGCATCAGTACAGACAGGTTTTTTTTATTGTTTTTTTATTTTTCCATAATGGTCATTATATGAAAAAATTAATTGTGTTTGATTTCTGTCATAAATGAAATACTTATTTTTTTTGTTATGATAAAAAGAGCAAGAGAGACAGAACCCCACACAGACTCCCTAGCCTAGAATGATGCTATGTCATTAACACAATGCTCAGTGCTCACCTTCTTCACTGGGACAGGGAGGGGTGCAGTTATGGGGGGACTGGGGTGCTGCTGACTCATCTGTTGTTAAGTCTGCTAAAAGGGGCATGCATGGACAATGATTTAATATGAATATCTTGCTAAACGTTTCCCTGCACTGATTAAACATTGATGAAATACATGTAGGCTAACACTAGCCTGCAGCTAACTTAGCTATCTTATTTAACTATGGACAACAGGTTTAATACCACTCACAGACTAAAGGCTACGCACCTTTCTTGGTGGAAAAACTGGGTTACAGATTGACACCCTTTCTTTTGTCTTTCCTCTCTCTTTTCTCTCTTTCCTTTTTTGAGAACCAGATTTTATTTTACAATGCAAAATTGTGATCATTTCTGGCGCATCAACGCGATCTCTCTGCAATTAAACAGCGTGATTAGTGCGCGCGCTTAGGCGGGACCAAACCATTTCATGCAGATACAGGGGGTGGTCGGTCAATATGTATGTTTACTTTTTGGTCAATGGTTATGGGGATATTTAACTTTTATTGCCAAAATAAGTAAAATCAAAGACATTATAATTAGAAATATACTCAATGATGGTTTATATAGTGTATAATATATATATATATTTTTAAATTAGTTTTTACTTATTTGTTGGGGCCCCTGTCAGTCCGGGGCCCTTGGAATCGTCCTAACTTTTCCCCCCTATACGGCGCCCCTGATCACACTGTCCACTGTGGTTCTCTCTCAGTCATCCAGCCCCGCGGGGTTGGACGCTATGGTACAGCCATGGCCGAGGTCACGTCTGTACGCCTTTCCCCCGATTGCTCTGCTCCCAGGAGTTCTGGAAAGGGTTCGCCGGGATGGGGTCAGTCTACTATTGGTAGCCCCGTTTTGGCCGGCCCGGGTATGGTTTGCGGACCTAATATCTCTCCTAGACGGCTCTCCTCTGGAGATTCCGATCAGGAGGGACCTTCTCTCTCAGGCGAGCGGGTTGATTCATCACCCCTGCCCAGAGTTGTGGAAGCTATGGGCTTGGCCTCTGAGGGGGCCCAGCTCGTAGGTGCTGGTCTCTCAACCGAGGTTGTTGAGACCATCCTTCACTCCAGAGCTCCTTCCACGAGGAAGTTATACGCCTTGAAGTGGAGGCTCTTCACTTCTTGGTGTGGAGACCGCTCTAGACTAAAAACACATCTCTTTGGCTTAGCATACACATAACACATTATAGATTTCTATAATTCAATGTTAGGCTGCATAGTTTAGATCAGCCGGAACCGGGAACACTTCCCATAATTCCTGATGTACTTTGTACATCATAAGAAGGATGGCGTCTACGCTAATATTAGTCTCTCTGCTTATCCCGAGGTTTACCGCGAACCGCCGGATCCAGGCCATATCCAGATCTGAGGAAGGACCATCACATGGACACGACGACAACGCATCCCTGATGAGCCAGCCCCATCAACACTGTGAAGGCCCATGGACACCTCAACACAGTCATCTCCTCACCGGCCGGATGACCCAACCCAACCAGATGAACTGGATAAATATCGTGAAAGTTCTGATCACATCTGACTCCTGACATTATGCTGCCTAACTCATAATCATACACTGTTCGTTCGTTGGCCAAAGGAGGACTGGCCCCCTGACTGAGCCTGGGTTCTCCCAAGGTTTTTTTCTCCATTCTGTCATCTGATGGAGTTTTGGTTCCTTGCCACTGTTGCCTTTTTCGCCTCTCTTCGCCTTTGTCGCCATTGGCTTTTGGCTTGCTTAGTTGGGGACATTTAACAATTAATTTTGAATTTAACAATACTATTACAACATTGTTTTCCTGTTATCTCTGTAAAGCTGCTTTGAAACAATTTGTATTGTAAAAAGCGCTATATAAATAAAGGTGACTTGACTTGACTTGACTTGGAGAACACCTGTTGGACCCAGTTAACTGCCCAGTTGGTGCAGTGCTGGAGTTCCTGCAGGAGCGTTTCTCCTCAGGGTTATCCCCCCTCCACACTAAAGGTGTATGTGGCGGCACTTGCTGCTTACCATGTCCCTTTCAGTGGAGTCTCTTTGGGGAGACACCCGTTTATAACTCGCTTCCTTCGTGGTACTTTGAGGCTGAAGCCTGTAGTCCGCACGAGGGTGCCAGCGTGGGACTTGGCCATCGTTCTAGAAGGTCTTTCCCTAGCTCCTTTTGAGCCTATTGAAGACGTTTCTGAAAAGTTTGTTACTTTAAAGACTATTTTTCTCCTTGCCATTTCTTCTCTTAAGAGAATCTGAGATATTCAGGCTCTCTCGGTTGCTCCTTCGTGTTTGGAATTTTCGCCTGGGATGGTGAAGGCCTTTATCCACCCCAGGCCAGGTTATGTCCCTAAGGTTCCTACCAATGTGGCCAGACCTATAGTTCTGCAGGCCTTCTGTCCTCCTCCCTTTACATCGTCTGATCAGGAAAAACTCAATCTGCTCTGCCCTGTTCGGGCTCTAGATGCTTATGTCCACAGAGCTGCCCTGTGGAGGAAATCAGAACAGTTGTTTGTTTGTTTTGGACCACCTAAGAAGGGGTCTCCAGTGTCTAAGCAGAGGATGAGCAAGTGGGTGGTCGAGGCCATCTCACTTGCCTATGAGTCGGCTGGTCAGCCTTCACCTTTGACTGTCCGAGCTCACTCTACCAGGAGTATGGCAGCTTCCAAAGCCTTATTGTCAGGAGTTTCTCTTCATGACGTTTGTGATGCGGCAGGCTGGTCCTCACCGCATACTTTCGTCAGATTTTATGACCTAGACCTTAGCTCCACCCCTGGGGCGCAGGTGCTTTCGGCTGAATTTAATCCTTGATTCACACAGTCGGTCACTTGCTCTTATGGCGACGTGGGTATTAGCGTTCCCGCAGCGTTTTCACGCAGCTCGACGTTCCTGATAGGGAACGTCCCGTGTTACGTATGTAACCCTAGTTCCCTGAAGGAACGAGACGCTGCGTGTCGTTGCCATACTCCCGGCATTCCCTTGATCGACTTGCTTCAGACTTTTCCAGAAGCTGTCGCCATTGTGTTCATGGGTGTGCTTTATAGTTTCCTGGTCGATGACGTCACTCGTGACGTTCCGTCTCGCCTTTGGCTGATTCCATACTAGCTTCAAGATGCACAACGCTGGAAGCGTTCCCGCAGCGTTTTCACGCAGCGTCTCGTTCCTTCAGGGAACTAGGGTTACATATGTAACCCGGGACGTTTTGTGTTCATTTTAACAAAGTAAATATGTCAGAAAGGTTAACACAAAAATGTGTATACATGTTAAATTAACACATTATGTGCTGTCCTTCACTGCACACATTGTTTAAAAAAGTACATAAAATCCTAAACAAAACGTTAACATTTTACAAAATTATTGTAGAGGCATTGGTTGTTTAGCTTATACAATTATTATAATGAAATATCAACCATTACATTAATAAAACTGCAGAATATAAATACATTAAGCAGTCAAAAAGAAAATGTCTAACACAGGCCAAAACACAGTTCTTTTCACAATACATGACATATAACCACACCTTCAAAATAATTATTTCCAAAAATTTGTTGGATTCATGTACACTGGTGGCCAAAAAAAGTATTTAATGGCACTTTTCCACTGCATGGTACGGTACGGCTCGGTTCGGTGGAAAAAGCAACCAAGCTAAAGCGAACCGAACCGTGTCGTACCTAGTCGAGTCGTACCATGCAGTGGAAAAGCGACATAAGTGTCCTAATGTTTTTAAAAGAAGTCTCTTTGATGCTCAAAAAACATTTCTTATTATCATCAATGTCTGACTGTCTACTCCTCCATCTTTTCTACAGCAAAGGAGTAAAAGTCATCATCAAAATAATCTTTAAAAAGCCAACAAAATGTTTTTGTCCACCTTTGTGAATAAATGAACTTGATGACCAAAGATTAGTTCCTGTTCAGAACTTGACTGACAACATCAGAATGTTCCCTGGTCTGTACGCATGTCCACAAACACAAATGTACTCAGTCCTTCAGAGGAGATCCCGATTCCAACACTATATAAAACAGAGAGAGAGAGAGAGAGAGAGAGAGAGAGAGAGAGAGAGAGAGAGAGAGAGAGGAGAGAAAATTCTGTTTTAATGTTTTTTTTTAACATTTTTATTATTATTTTTACTAAAACTTAAGAATATATAATTCCATTTTCAAACATTTCAGATGGACTAACTTAAATTATGCCAGATTAAATTGTAATACTTACATATCCTAAATTCTGTCCAAGAATGCAGAGATCCATATGGAGAAAGACTGAAATCGATGTTTTAGCCCATTTCAGCTTGTCTGGAGTGAAGGGGTTCCTGTTTGAGACAAATACACAGTAAGACACATGCAATAAATCACTGAGTGATGATCGTTCTCCTCCCAGTAGTTAACTCACCCTTGCGCTGATACTAGGACCTTCCTGGTCAGGTGGGACTGCAATGGTAGAGTCTTCTTCTGCCTAATAAAATATCAAAATAATGTAAAAAATATATAACTTGAGTTGTTAAAATGCTAGATTTGGTATGAATGAATTAGTGAGAGTTTTACTGGAATACTTACTTGGATACATTTAATCTGGTGAGACTGAACATAGAAAATGGTCCATCTTATGATTGGTTCATTTGCTGTGTAATAAATATAATGTTAGACTAGACATGATGCAAAGGTCACTTAGCCTATTTGATATAAAGTTAGCCAATTTTATAGAGTTTTTATATAAGATATTGTATGCTACCTGCACCAGTGGCTCCAAAGCACTTATCACATAATGCTAATCATTTAAGCAAACTTATGTCAAAAAGATTTTCAATTACAGTTTAGGCTTACCTCCGGAATCTTTCTAGACGTCGCTTGCGCGAATTGGCGCTTTGTTGCAGTTGCCTTTTTAAACACATACAAAATTGCAGTAAATATTAAGTTCCATTAAAAAAAATAATATATATATATGATGTTATAGTTGGCAAACTAATGCTAAGAAAGGTGGCCGCTAGCCATAAAACATGTTAGCCAACATAGGCCTAGCAGTATTTTCTCAACAGTAGGCCAACATTGCTACAACCAAAACTATATAACGTTAGCCTAATGTTAATGTAAACTAAGCGTTGCTCCTCTAAATAACAATTTAATAATCAAATTAAATTCAATAATCCAACAAAGTATGTAAAATGAAATGTTAGCGCAGTTTACCGTGGTAAAGTTCGTAACTGCCATGTTGACGAATATGTTAAACTATAGGGAGCACAAACCTGTCAACACAGACAGAATGTTTTTTACCTTGCTTTCTGGTCTCTTTCTCGGTGAAGTGAATTCCGTCTCTTCCCCGGGCCAGGCACGAACGGCGCGGTCCAATAAAAGACAGCCAGAACCCGGTGATATTGCACTGGATGGTCCGGCACGACATGACAAATCCCAGACAGTGTATTATGCGCGGTTATATTTCTGACTTACGGTACTCCGACTCCGAGTCCAAGCGCTCGCGCCATTTCTGACAAGGGACATTTTTTCATTTGCATTAATGGTCCGGTCGCTTCAATGTGTCCAATATAAAAAGCCTCTGACTGACTGTTATAACGTAGACACGGGGAGTAAGGCAAAAATTAGGAAATAAAAAGCACGATGGAATGGTGCCAGTCAGAGAGACCGTTACGTCAAATACAGTAGTATACTGCAAATGTAAAAAATACAGTAAGTCTCTGTATACCACATACAGAGACTTACTGTATTTTTTGATTTTGCAGTATACTACTGTCCTTGACGTTGGACGTCAAAGAAAATGCCCATGATGCAATGGGAATGACTGTTTTACACAGTTATTTACTGTAAAGAGAAATAACAGTATAATACTGGGTAATTTAAAGTAAATAACTGAAGAAATTACAGAAAAGTCTGACAGTGTATGTTAGTCAACACATCAAAATATGTGTAGTCAAAGCACAACAAAAGGTTACTGAACAGTGATTTTAAAAAAAGTACACTTTTTAAAAGTTTACTTATGAAACATAGTAGTTAAAGTGTACTATTTTTAAATACATTTAAGTGCCCTTTTTATTTAATTAATATATCTGCAAGTACAGTTTTTGTGCACATTCAAAACAATTAAGAGCGCTTCTTTTTCACAAAGTTTGTAAAACCTGATTCAAGCAGTGTATCACGGTTGTCAAGCAACATAGAAACTGTGCATTACTGTAGCAGTCTGCGCAGTATGTAGCAGTCACCTGTGAATGTTTGCCTGCATTTTAAACTTGCACACAACTTATCCTATCAGAATTAGTACTATATGTGTTTCATATCTATTTGTTCAATACTGTCTCCCTGGCTGATCAACTGCTTAAGGGCAACAAGAAGTAATCTTTCCTTAACATTCAGTTCTACCAGAAAGACTCGGGAGAATAAATACTGTAACAATAAATACATTTATTGATAGCCCAGCAAGCAATAAAGTTCATTGGCGTAGGCCCCGTCCATAGCTCGCAATCCGGGGGTCCGGAATCTGCATTTCCTGCCTGAAGACGAAGGCAGGGGCGCAGCCGACCCCCTGGGAGGTATAGGAAGGGACCATCCTGGTGGTGGTGGGGAGGATGGAGGGGAAGGAACCATCTTGGAGGTGGTGGGGAGGATGGAGGTAAATGAAAGCGTCAGCATCTGCGAACTCAAACATGTGTAAGTACCGGCCTTTTATACCGCAAGTATTAGACATGATTGGATAGATGAGAAGGTAATAAGTGACGTAGCAATTGAGTCTTCCTGGCAGAACTTAACGCTAAAGCTTCCATTTCATAATCCAGGTATGACATATTGTATGCGAATATACAGTAGAACCTAATTTGCATTTGTTTTTCCAGTATTTGTTCTCCCACCCCAGTATTTCTCAAGAAATTATGTTGGATCAATTTCTTCAACAAGCTCCAAAGTATTTACCTTTGGATAAAACATCTTGCTTCTTCCATCATAAAATGTGTGCATTTTCCTTTGCTATCTCTCAATATGTGCCAACATCATGAGACAAGAACATATGAAATATTTATTATAAATATTGACAAATCAACCCTTCACTATACAGTGAATGAATCAATTGAGAGAATGCTTCCAGCACTGTCTGTTGAAGAAAATCTGATCAGGTCTGGGGGTGTTGAAAACATATTTTGTACATTTTAAATAGAACAGCAATTTAGTTTCTCAATTACTATTACTTGTCAGGAACCACTGAAAATAACAGGACCCAAGCGCAGAGATGAGCGGTGAATGGTGATTTATTAACAATAGGGTGCAACAGTTGCACAGTCCAGAGGCAGTCCACAACAGAGGTCTAGACAGGAGACTCGGGCACAGGATTGAGCAGCCCAACACAACAGGGGAGAAACGAGACAAGAACAAAACCACTAAAACATTAGAGAAGTACAAGGCAGGGCAAACACTGTAGTTAAGTAACTGAAAAACTAAACCTTTACATATAAGAGAAAAAAACGAACAAAACGCTTAAGTAAATAACTAAAGTAAAACAAGTCAGGAGAAAGCTAGGTAATTAGATAAGTGAAAACCCAGGCTAAATAATAAATCAAAGAGAAAAAACAAAGTAAAAGTAACAGAAACTAACTCTATAAATCTGAGACAGAATAATAAAAAAAAATAATAAAAAAATGTAATAGCTCAAGTAAAAGAAGAAAACTAAAGAAGGCTAAATAAAGAGAAGGTAGTCTAATATAACCCCAAAGCAAAATCTGCAAGGATACAAGAAGCTACAGACTAGCTCTGGACAATCACACCTGGATTTGACATGATACTTGAGAAAGGTCTTGGACATGAACATAAAACAACGATCCAGCAAAGACAAGCAGCAAGGAAGCACAATTTAAATGGAGTGGAGCAAACGAGGACCAGGTGAACATAATTAGGAAGACTAGGCAAGGACTAAATGAGGGGGCGTGGTTAGGGGAGGCTAGGCGTGGTAAGGGGAGGCTAGGGGAGGCTAGGCGTGGTAAGGGGAGGCTAGGGGTGGTAAGGGGAGGCTAGGCGTGGTAAGGGGAGGCTAGGCGTGGTAAGGGGAGGCTAGGCGTGGTAAGGGCAGGCTAGGGGTTGTAAAGGGAGGCTAGGCGTGGTAAGGGGAGGCTAGGCGTGATAAGGGGAGGCTAGGTGTGGTAAGGGGAGGCTAGGCGTGGTAAGAGGAGGCTAGGTGTGGTTAGGGGAGGCTAGGCGTGATAAGGGGAGGGTAGGGGAGGCTAGGGGAGGCTAGGCGTGGTAAGAGGAGGCTAGGGGAGGCTAGGCGTGGTAAGGGGAGGGTAGGGGAGGCTAGGGGAGGCTAGGCGTGGTAAGAGGAGGCTAGGCGTGGTAAGGGGAGGGTAGGGGAGGCTAGGGGAGGCTAGGCATGGTAAGGGGAGGCTAGGTGTGGTAAGGGGAGGCTAGGCGTGGTAAGGGGAGGCTAAGCGTGGTAAGGGGAGGGTAGGCGTGGTAAGGGGAGGCTAGGCATGGTAAGGGGAGGGGAGGGTAGGCTAGGGGAGGCTAGGTGTGGTAAGGGTAGGGGAGGGTAGGCTAGGGGAGGCTAGGCGTGGTAAGGGGACACTAGGCGTGGTAAGGGGAGGCTAGGCGTGGTAAGGGGAGGCTAGGGGAGGCTAGGTGTGGTAAGGGGAGGCTAGGGGAGGCTAGGCATGTTAAGGGGAGGCTAGGCGTGGTAAGAGGAGGCTAGGTGTGGTTAGGGGAGGCTAGGGGTGGTAAGGGGAGGGTAGGGGAGGCTAGGGGAGGCTAGGCGTGGTAAGAGCAGGCTAGGGGAGGCTAGGGGAGGCTAGGCATGGTAAGGGGAGGCTAGGCGTGGTAAGGTTAGGCTAGGCGTGGTAAGGGGAGGCTAGGCGTGGTAAGGGGAGGCTAGGGGAGGCTAGGCGCTAGGCGTGGTAAGGGGAGGCTAGGCGTGGTAAGGGGAGGCTAGGGGAGGCTAGGCGTGGTAAGGGGAGGCTAGGCGTGGTAAGGGGAGGCTAGGCGTGGTAAGGGGAGGCTAGGGGAGGCTAGGCATGGTAAGGGGAGGCTAGGCGTGGTAAGGGGAGGCTAGGCGTGTTAAGGGGAGGCTAGGCGTGGTAAGGGTAGGGTAGGCGTGGTAAAACTAGGAGGCAAGAAAAGGGGAGCACAGGGCCAACATAAACAAAGACACAGTGTGCTCAAGCACAAAACAAACATGGAAACATTAAACAAAGATACAAGAGACAAAGCTGCCAGGGCATATATATATACTACCGGTCAAAAGTTTTAGATCAGTAAAATTTTTTATGTTTTTAATGAAGTCTCTTCTGCTCACCAAGGCTGCAATTATTTGATAAAAAATACAAAAAAACCCAGTAATATTGTGAAATATTATTACAATTTAAAACATTCTATGTGAATATATAGTGAAGTGTAATTTATTTCTGTGATCAAAGCTGAATTTACAGCATCATTACTCCAGTCTTCAGTGTCACATTTTTTAAATTATTATAATATGAAATTATTATAATATGATGCTCAAGAAACATTTATGATTATTATCCATGTTGAAAACAGTTTTTTACATTTTTATTTCAGGATTCTTTGATGAATAGAAAGTTCAAAAGAACAGAATTGATCTTAAATGGAAAGCTTTTGTAACATTAATCACTACCATTCAAAAGTTTGGGGTCAGTAAGAATTTATTTTTTATTTTTGGGGGAAAGAAATTAGAAAATACTTTTATTCATCAAGAATGAGTTAAATTGATCAAAAGTTACAGTAAAGACATTTATAATGTTAGAAAAGATTATATTTTAAATAAATGCTGTTCTTTTGAACGTTCTATTCATCATAGAATTTTGGGGGGAAAAATGGTACACGACTGTTTTCAACATGGATAATAATCATAAATGTTTCTTGAGCATCATATTATAATAATTTCATATTATAATAATTAAAAAAATGTGACACTGAAGACTGGAGTAATGATGCTGTAAATTCAGCTTTGATCACAGGAATAAATTACACTTCACTATTTATTCACATAGAAAACCACTGTTTTAAATTGTAATAATATTTCACAATATTACTGTTTTTTTTGTATTTTTTATCAAATAATTGCAGCCTTGGTGAGCAGAAGAGACTTCATTTAAAAACATAAAAAATCTTACTGATCTAAAACTTTTGACCGGTAGTGTATATATATATATATATATATATATATACTGTATATACGTATATATATATATATACCTTATACCTTATACCTTTATATAAGGTATATGATGTTCCTTGTGGAAAAAGGATTCCCTCTCTCTGTACATTTCATGCTAATACATTTTTCTACAGATCTACAGGTTTCAAATGAGTAGAAAAAAAATAAAAAATTATAAGGCTTAAAAAACATTAGGAAACATGTTTTGCAATATACTAAACTCTGCAAAGTATATTATGTCCCTGTAATTAATCCATATTACAGTCAAACTAAATATAGAGCTCACATGAGAAATGAACACTGCATTCCTGCATTTATTCCAGGATGCACAAAATATGTAGTATGATAATGAGGTGTTCCAAACAGAAATAAAGAAATAAAGAAGCAAATTAGTCACAGCAGGGGAGGACTGCTTCACAACCCATGTGACAAGAGCATGCTCACTTACAACAAAGGGAACTGCTTTGAATATAATAACTGTCATCTACTCCAGACTCGATGGCCATATATGAATAACAAATTTGAGGTTGAGAAAATGCTAACACTTGAGGCAACTATAGCTTCAGAACTTTTCAGAATATTAAACTTACAGAAGAATTGTGGTATTAACTAAATTTGGTATGTACATTCAGCAAACATAATGTGATAATGCATAAACTCAAGGTAATATTTATTTATTTATTGTAAATCCGAGTTTAATAAGCTTTCGTTTTCCAAGTTAAGCTGAACATTAACATTACATAATAGTGATGTAAATCTTTTTTAGTTTGTCTAATGTGAGTTTCAGTATGTTTAAAAAGTAGCTCATACTGAAGGGGCTAAAAATTTACCTTTTAATTTTTAAGTATCAACATTTCCAACAATTGATAGTTCAAAACCTTTTAAAATAAGGGCATCAGTGCTTGCAATTTGCAATAGCAAGCAGCATTTTATTCATGTTGTAAATATTACAACTGACAAAGCATCACAAAGCAGATCTATATCATTAAAGTTCATGCCTAACTACCTCATCCAAACCACACAAGCCAGATTGTTTTCCCACTAAGGGTTAGCAAGGCATACCACAATGTCAACATGTAAGCCGCAAGATTCAAAAACAATTTCCACCCGCAAGCTATTCACATTATGAGCAGCTAGAGTGAGGTTATCTAATATTATGTATCTGCCTTTTACCTCTTTTTATATGATGCCAAACAGATACACATCTGCCATATATAGTAGGCCATTTCCAAATGTACACTGTTTGTTTATTGTTATTGCCTCATATAACCACTATGCTGCTTTGTAATATTGATAAATGCGGCTGGCTACAGTGTGTTGTATATTATATTGCAGTTGAATAAAGAGTGATACTTCTCTTGGCAAGACCTCAAGCTATTTATCTCCCTTGTTGTACCTGTACTTTTTTCTCAGAGAGAATTAAACTACTTAAATGAACATTTTACCCATTGTGTCCATGTTTTATTATATTTAAACAGACTTAATTCCAATAATAATATTACTAACAAAGCTTAATACATGGCTCTGTTGAGCACTTGATTCTCATTGGTCAATTGTGCCATTCTACAGTCAAATATTTTTTCATAATTTATGAATAATTGACTGTTTTACCAAGTAACTGAGTCTCTTGAATCACACTACAATCTCTTCTCACACTAAATAAATAAACAAATCAACTGTGGACCAGTTTAAATAAATACTCTGATTTGTTACTGTCAAATGTATTAGTTGATACATCAAACTATATTTATGGTTAACTTTTGGTTTAATGTTAATAAATCCCAATAAATAAACCCACAAAAAAAAAAGAAAAAAAAAAAGATGATTAATTGTGAAAACCACACCATACTTGATTAATAAGTTACTTAAACATAACTCAAAATGCTACTTAATGTGGCTCAAAAATTTCATCCTTAAACAAAAGCTAAATTAGCTATAATATGTAAGTAGAATTTTCTTGATAAAACTAAAAACACTTTGTTAGACAAGCACTTTGTCTGTTAACTTACCTTAAGTAAAGACAACTTATTGTCTTTACTAAGTATTGTGACGTCTTTTTAAAATATGCATAACATTTTCGGATATTTTTTTTAAAGATGATTCATGATTAGACCAATATATTTTATATATATATATATATATATATATATACCAGTTGTTCACAGATCCATTTATTTAAGTAACAATTAGTCATCAGTAGGAAAATGTACAGTCAGCCAGTCATTTTCACAAATCAAGCCTCTTCAGACTGTTACAACACCCTTATGCTTCATTCCAGAGTCCTATCAGAGTTAATTATGTGATAATGACCAGATGACTTTACATTATTCCTTATATTTACAAGCATCTTCACAATGTAATTACACATGAAGTACATGTTGTTCATTTGTATTATTCAGTAATTACATATGTAATTACATTGTTACTAATATAGAGAATGACATCTTGAATCATAATAGCGTTGGCTGAATATTAAGTAGTAACTCCAGCCAGATGAGGTCAGTGCAGCATTAAGGTTCTGCTTTGTTTGACAGGGCGAGTCAAATGAAAGTGTCCAACTTTCAGTGAGGTGCTTAGGTTCATATACAGACTCCAGATGCTGGATTCAGCTACAGGCATTGTATACTTTTATCTTTTTCCTGTCTATTTTTCTCCAGCCAGAACTCGGGGCTGCGGAGACTGTGGACGAATACGAATTTCAATGGGCTTTGTATACAGCAGATCAAAGACTTCAGCATGATGTCTGCCAGTGCTGAAGTGCCTTTACTGAACAATTCTGCTGCATCATAACTGCTATAAATAGTTCATAGAAAGTAACCCTGAAAAGGTATCAGTGAGGTAGATCTGAAACAGCCCTATTGCTATACAAAGAGCTCAGATCAGAGGCCTACCCACACACTGTAATTTTTTTTCAAAGCTGTAAATAAAACAATGATTATTGGAGTACATTCCACAAGAAAAACATATTTCTGTCTTTCTACTTTAAAATTTCATTTAATATATTACTTGCCAATTATTTGTGAAAAGCACCAGCAATTTTTAAAAATCAAATGTGTTTCAAAGTAAATTCTACAAAAAAAATTTTCAGTGCGACAGAGCAGATGATATCACAGGTAAAATTACATAAAATATGATGAATAAATTAACAAATAAATAAGATAATCGGTTCACTGAAATATAGCAGAATGCTGCACCATTTCAGGCTTCATTAGGTATTGTGTATGGTTGTTGTTCTGGTATTTTTTTCTAAATAATTTATCATATTTTACACATTGGAACCATTCAATTATTATGATTTATTTATATAAACTGACATAACATGTAGGTGTGACAGCATTATAAGGACTCTCCATAGGCGTAATGGTTTTTATACTGTACAAACTATATATTCTATCCCCTTACACTGCCCCTATCCCTAAACCTACCCATCACAGGGAGACATGCTGCATTTTAAATTTTTTAATAAAACATTGTTTTTTTATGTTTTTTAAGCCATTTGATTTATGAGGACTCTTGAAATGTCCTCATAAACCACCCATAAGTTGTAATACCAGTGTAATACACATGTCATTATACAAATTTGTGTCCTCATAAATCACATAAAACACACACACACACACACACACACACACACACACACACACACACACACACACACACACACACGCGCGCACACACACACACACACACACACACACACACACACACACATGTTGTGTTTTCATGTTTTATGGGGACTTTCCATAGACATAATGATTTTTATACTGTACAGACTGTATATTCTATTCCCTTACACTGCCCCTATCCCTAAACCTACCCATCACAGGAGACATTCTGCATTTTTACATTTTCAAACAACATCACTTAGTGTGATTTATAAGCTGATTTCCTCATGGGGACCAAAAAATGTCCCCACACGAACAAGGATTTCGGATATTGCCATCCTTGTGGGGACATTTTGTCCCCATAACGTAGGGCTTACCAGGCCACACATACACACACACACACACACACACACACACACACACACACACACACACAAACACACACAGCAAATTTATCCTGTAACTTGAAAACATTTCTTAGGATATTTAGGTACACAATATGTGTGTTATTGTAGCGCATATTGCTGTGGGTGTTTGGCATTAAAATGTCAATAATATGATTTTTGTTTTCTTCAGTCGAGATGCCATCTAGTCAAGGTGTTTGTGAGGCTCTGTGTGAGATGGCAGTATGTAATCATCAGAGTCTCTAAATGTAGTGTCTGTCTAACACAACCTTTTCTCACTTCCACTGCACCCATCTGGCAGCTTTGAAGAGCCACAGTGTATTACCGCGAGAAATCAGAGCTGGCTGTCATTTCCTTATTTGTATGAGTGTGACTGTTCTCTCGGAACAGGCAGCTGGTATCCTGGCATCTGTAGAAGAGATGCGAAATCCAGCAAATACAAACTCAGTGCTCCTACATTTCATTACCAACGGGGATCCACCCTGAGAGCTGACAATCTTGATTACTCAGAAAGAATATTCTGGCAAGGTTCAGTTGATGACTTTGCATGTATATAGACGGAATGATGATGTCTGACCTCTCCAGAAGTCAGAGTAATTCTCCTTGAGATTTCTCGACTAGAGGAACTTGGACTCTGTTTTTGGACTCTGGCGGCTACAGCATTCTCTCTGGAATTAAAATCCAGGATGGATTTGGACAGGATTCAGGAAACAAACCCTGAAATTCTGAGGCTGGAGCCTGCTCTCCACCACACGCAACACTGCCAACATTCCTCCGCTGGATAATCAATATCTGTTCTTTCTCTTGGCATATTGGTATTGCTCATGGTTTGGCCAGACAGAGTCTGTAGAAACTGGAATCAACAAAGACCAAAATACTCCGGATTGATGATCCTGATTGTTTTAGCAACAATCTGACGTTGGTGTCTGCCAAAACCATGCTGGGAAATGATGGATTTTAATATTCCAAGTGTCATGAGCCTACTGTTAGACAAATTTGAAGTCATAAAGTCATAAAAAATAACTTAAAATACCCATAAAGAAAGCAAACCAGATTACACATTTACAGTCACCTTTAGGGGGGTCTGTCAAAAAAAAAAATCACATTTTTATTCATTTCCACAACCAGGCAACTTGGAAGAATGTCATACCATATTAAAATATAATAATGCACTCGTTGGTGTGACATCACAAGCTGTGCGTACAACAGCATAAGAGCTACTTAGAACAAGTGGCATGTTCCCAGTCGCCCATCTATAACAAACCTGGCAGAATGAGAGCGGCCATCTACCTCTATCTGTCAAAATACATTTCTACTGAATCAGAGACATAAAACTGATGAAGGGATGTTACGAAGACAGAGGAAAACATTTTTCAGGCAATTAACTTGACTTGTTTAGGTCTGCTCTGCATTCATCGCCAGCCTCGTGCGCTGTTTATCAGAGGAAAACTTTACTGCAGCAAACTTGTGATGGTCCTGATAAAGCAGCATGTTAATTAAAGCAGGATGAAGATACAGTGTTTGTAATCTTGCCAGTTCCCACTCTGCCTGGCACTGTTCAATGCTTCGCGCTGAAAGGATCGCTTAAATCTGACAGTCTCTTGGATTAAACGCAGCCTGCTAGGATGAGAGAACAACAAACCTGAGGTGAAATCGGGGGCAGGGAAGAGGATTCATGGGAAAGAACCATAAATATGCAAAAGTCTAAATAATTACAACAAAAGACTGAGATTATCTTAAAAAATGTCTAATCATGAACACTTTTTACATCAGGGGCTGACAACTCAGAGTCTTATCTTGTCTGTTTGATTACTATGGTGATTTTGGTTGGAATCTCATTTAGAACTTCTCAGATTTCACCTTAACTTACATTTAAACTTAAATGACCTGGACCCGTTTCGATACAACTAAGGCTCAAACTACCACAAATTACTATAACAATTAATTCATCCTCAGTAAAATATATAAAAATAAATAAATAAATAAAATTTAAATAGGTTGCACTGAGGCACTTACAATAGATAGAGAATTAGGGGTTGATCATTAAACCTTAAAATGCTCACTCAACAGTAGAGCTACAAGATGAAAACAATATGTGTTAACATGATTTTAATATGAAAGATAATGTTTAATACCTGATCACAGATTTCACAGATCAAATAATACACAGGTTTTAACAGAATAATTAATATACACAACCAATTAAAGTTTGACCCAGACTAAAGTTTGATTAAAAAAAAAAAAAATGTATTACAAAAGGCTGATAGATGAGGATTCCATGTAGGACAGAGTCTTAGAACACATCTTGTATAAAAGGAGTGTCCTGTTGGGTAGTGAACATGCTCCGACATGTTATACATTGACACTTTGGGCCCTATCATACAGCCAGCACAATGCAGCGCCAGGCGCGACTCAAGTGTTTTTTGCTAGTTTCACCCCGACGCAGTCATCATTTCATGTCCTCCACCACGTTGTTTAAATAGCAAATGCATTTGCGCCCATGGGCGTGCCGGTCTGAAAACGAGGTGTGTTCAGGCGCATTGGTGACGCGTTGCTATTTTGAGGCAACTGAAATAGACTGCGCCATTGACCAACTGAAACCTGGTCTAAAGTCAATGGCGCAGTTTTTTTTTTTTGTTATTTAAAGAGCTAGTAATATGTTCCTATAGGCAGGTCCATAACACGCGTACACTTTGTCCCGTAGACACTTTAACCTCGTGCACGAACAGATCCGTTTCCTCGCTAGAGAAACGTTCAGTTTTTCCGCTTGCAAGTTCCACCATGTAAATAGAGAATCCGCCATGGTGTGAGAGCAACTGGCTTTTAATGGGAATGGGCAGACTGATCTCATGAAATAGCGTATGTATGACACGCCAATTCGTATTTCCATTTTTGGCGTGCTATCAACACGCATAATCGCTTTTCAGCGTGTTTATCAACGCCATTGACTTAACGTTACATTACTATATATAAATATATGACCTACCCCAACGACGTCCCTAAACCTACCCGTCACTTGGGTTATTAGCATTTATGACTCTTCCCCTACCATCCTAGGGAAAAAAATATCGCTCCCCAGATGTAGATATTCATTTAGCTTAGTTTCGCTCGAAAATTTAACGGCGTACACATACACGCGGCGTGGACATACACGCGGCGTACACATACACGCGGCGTGGACATACACGCGGCGTACACATACACGCGGCGTGGACATACACGCAGCGTAGACATACACGCGGCGTGGACATACACGCGGATAGCTGAAAATGCGTATAGATAACATGCCACTTGATTTGAAAGTGGCGTGTATGTTTACGCAAAGTCATGATGTCATGTTGGAATGGGAGATTTAAGTGCACTTGCGCCATGTGCTTTACACCATGCGCTTAGATTGTTAAAATAGGGCCCTTACAGTATGTCTGTGGGAGACCCAAGTTTGATTCTGGCACGGGTCATTTCCTGATATCACCCCCTCTTACTCCCCAATTCTCTTTTGTTTCTTCACTTTCTTGTCCGACTAACAGCAAAAAAATCTCTTAAAAAAAGAAGAATGCATCTTGTTTTCTTTGTGGTGGTAATTATCTTCGTCTTAGTTTAATAGACTTTTGACTCATACAGGAAAGTGTCTTTAAAATAGCGCTGGGAGTCATGCTTCCTCTGAGCTGCTGTTGACGCTGAACTGGTGTGTAATCCTTTTGCTGTTGATTCCTCTGCGGATGGCGGATTAATAAGTGTACTGTATGCAGTGCTTCACACTGTCAGCACACACACTCTCATTCTCTTAGACTCTGTGGGGACACTACTATGGGAAAGTCATTAAAATCGGATCAGTTTTAGAAATCGAACAGATACAAGATTTACAATAGTCCTGAGTTTTGACTAAGCCTGTTTTGATTTAGAGTTCTGTTAAATCTGAAAAAGTATGAGACTCATTCTGTGGGAAAGCACAACTTTTTGGTACAGGAAACAATTCAGCCATTATGTAGAATACTTGTTTTATATACTGTATATATCATGTTGTAATGGCATATTTTTATGAATGAAGGCCAGTATCACTGATACTGAGACTGGTACTGTTTTCATTTAAGTTAACTTAAAACAATCTTCACATAAACCCATGATAACAAATGTCATATTTACCTGTGGTCTTCCTACCTATCTATAACAGGTATTGGACATAACTGCATAAATTATAAATTAAATATAGATTAATCCTTATTAAATCTACAATTTTCTCTATTACCTTTTTTTCTTTTATTTAACATTAATGACAGACATCACAGCAACTGGTTTATTGGGCTGCTGTCACTTTAAGACTTGCCATACATGACGCAGATCTGACACGCATATAATTTTCTCACAACTCTTTAAGTTAATTTAAGACGTCATTTAACTCATTAAAGACAGCTCTTATGAGAATACTCAACAAAACAGGCATTTTGGCTTAATTCTGAGTGTTGTTGTTTGTTCAAGCGGACAAGAAATTCATGGTAATATCATCAAAATGTTTAATGGCTTTGGTAAGGCAGGATTTCAGAAATGTTACTGCTCAACTACTCAAGTGTTAATAAATTTTTTTTTGACTTTGCAGTTCAGTTAAATGCTTTAAGATTTAAACTTAACACTTTATTTTACAGTGTGCTTGTTACATGTTACAGTACATGTACTTAATAACAGTAAATGATGCATAATTACATGCAACTAACCCTCAACCAAACCCTAATCCTATCCTAACCCAACAGTAAGTACATGTAGTTACTTAATATTACTCAGTACTTAAAGGTCCCCTGACATGAAATTTTCCCTTTCTGAGGTTTTTTAACATTAATATTAGTTCCCCTAGCCTGTATTTGGTCCCCTCGTGTCTAGAAATTTCAATCGGTGTAAACCGAGCTTTGGCTATCTTTCTCTGCCTGTGAGAAAATGAAAGCTCAGACGGGCCGATTTTGAATCTTTGAAAGGTTACCTCCCCTTTCTCTGCTTTGCCCGCCCATGAGAGTTTGGCCCGCCCATGAGAAAACGAGCTAGGAAGTATGAAGGCGCGCGCGATTTTAGTTTTTCCTAGAGAAATATCATGGTGTGTGAACGAGCGAAGCACAACAGTTGCTCAATAATTGGATGCACAAATGATCACCGAAGTAATTTTTTACTTCCTTCATCCAATCCCCAGAAGGATCAATGGATTCATTTCATTTACCATGGAAATGCACCGACACAACACACCAAAGTTTTGCATGTCTGCGCCAAACATTTCACAGATGACTGTTTCCACAACATGGGTCAATTCAGAGCTGGGCTTGCTGAACTTCTGAAACTAAAGTCTGGATCAGCACCAACTCTCTTTGGCTCAGCTACAAACCTCCGAGCTACCAAGCAACAATTTCTGATGTGTAATTGTTCAAGTTCAGACAGGTAAGTTAACGTTAATCTTTCTCTCAAAATCATTCAATACTGTTTATGCATCAGTATGTCAAGCCAGTGACTAATATATCAACTTCACATCGTTTATTTTAGTAGGATGGAAATAATCTTATTTAAATGGTGAATAAACTATATACAGAAAGCGATCAAAGAACAATCTTTCCACACAGCACGAGTTTATCTGGACACTTTCCAAACTCGTTATGAAATCAATGGGCACGTTACGTAACACTGCACAACAAAGCTCTTACTGTATTTACCTGGTATTTACATCATCGTGTTTGCATTGGTGAAAGCATTAGAGAGAGTGCAGAAACTGCGTTGCAATGATAAGATCTTCATTCTCGCGATCAACAGACTGTTATCTGCTTGCTCAATGCTCATCATGGCAACATTTTATGTGATGGGAATAGATCTAAATACGTTAAAAAACTTCTCACGATTTGTTAATCTACGATGTAAACGTAGCTATTTCATATGCAAGCATGTCAGCCAATGAATCCCACTGAAGACACGCCCCTTCAAACAGAGCGTTCAAATCAGAGGCTAAAATCAGGCTAGGAAAAATGCCTTTTATTTCTAAATTATGACTATTTTTGATCTAAAAAACATACTAACATTATAAGGGCAACCCAGAAAACATTATGAAATAATAAAATAACCCCATGTCATGGGACCTTTAAACACTGTAACAATTACACCCTAAAATGAAGTGTAACCAAATGGACAAACGGAAATGAAAGGGAGAAGAAATGGGTCAGCAAAAGACTACAAAAACTAATTCCACAGACCCGGTCCTTACTCTCCACACCATTATTTCTATTACTATACTAGTTTTGTAATTATTTTGTTGTTGTCTGGCTCACCAAGACAATGGTGGACAGAATTAGTGTAAATAACATTTACTAACAAGACGGGCTAATTGTACGAAGTGTAAAACATTCCATTCCATTATTTATTAATTTTTTTAATGCAAAAATATTGTAGGGTCACATATTTCTATTGAAGGAATTATTAAGAATTTCTTTATTGCAATTAGTTATTAATGCATATCAAAGTTGGTCTACATGAAATTAATTTTATTGTCATAAATTTAGACATCATGTGATATATCTCTTATCTCAGAGTAATATGCATAAATAAGCCATTTGTTAGCTAATTCAACCAAAAAGTGTAGACATTAAACAGATGCTTTGTTTAAGCATCCTGACCAATCAAATAGCTAGAGCAAACCTGTTTGAAAATTATTTTGTTGCAATACCAATTAGTGACATTTAACTTAGTTCCACTTAGAAGAACTGGTCCTTTAGCATCTTTAGCGTCGATACCAACATCACTTTCTTTCCTAAGACTGACGTTACTGTGGAGGTCATTGTTTAAAAGTGAGAGGAGCTGGCGAGTCAGCAGCTTGTATGTTCACCGCCTGGTCAAAAAGGAGACATGTTAGACAGGCCCTCTGAACTCTGACCACAAGGCCAGACTCTATCTGCTTCTGACTGACAGCTCCTGAATCATCTGGCTCCAGTCAAGGACCGCCACCAAGAATGCAAACCAGGGCTTATCACAGAGAAGATATGTCATTGCCACATGGTAAATGAGTCAGGGCTTCTACTTCTAGTTAATGATAGGAGGGCATTAAAGGGAATTATTTGTTATCGTGACTAGACTGTTTTGAGGGCCAAAGCAAGCTGCTGATTCTCATTGTCAGATTTTTCTCATTTGTCTAAAATAAATCATCTGAGTCTGTTTCATTTAGTAAACCATGCCACGAGAGGAAGTTTTGGGTTTTTGTTCCCTTCATTAAAAAAAATATATATATTTTCTCACTCAGTATTTTTGTCTTATTTTTCAGTACATATTTCTAAAATTTCTTAAATTAAGATGCATTTACTTGAGATGCTAAATGACCTAAGATATTCATTATTGTTTTCTGCAAAATAATATCAGCCAATGGGGTTATTTAATTATTTAAAAATTATTTTTTAACCTTTTTGAATTAAGTTTGAACTTTTCTTACCCCAGTGGCTATTTTGTTCTTATTTTAAGGACATAGACTTGCTTAATTTTGATACATCTTTCAGAAAACAAGACTGAATAGCTTAAGTAATTTTGCTTCTCAAGTACATTTTTTTTTTTTTTTTTTTTGCAGTGTAACCAGAATCTCCAGAGTCTATAGCTGCTGCACGGGGAGTTGATGAAGTCATGACTATTTATATCTCGCCGTATTACTGGTGTTAAGAGGCTTGTGCATGTTGTACAGTTGGATGGCATTACTGGATCCACAACTCTGTTGAAACCAGCGTAACCAAGTTCTTAACATGAGCCCTCTGAGGGGCTTCTGACCCAGACATGCCATTGGTCAGACATCACTATCTCTAGTAAAACATGGGTTGCAAGAAGACACCAAATTTTCTGCGACATCTCATCACTCCACTCATGGCAGTGCAATACAAAATTAATCGTATTTGAAGTTGTAATAGGATTATGTCATTTCATTTAAAGGACATCTGGAGCGAAAGTGTGGAGAGAATCACAGTTCAAAAGGTCAAACTGTAAACTAATATGCAAGAATGGTATCTTTAAAATGAAATCAATAGACTATAATGTGCTAACACTTGCATTTTACACATACTAATTATTTAAGCCATTTTTTTTTTCGTTTGGATAGAGATCTGCATAATGTTCTATAATCCCTGTTCGAAGTGGCTACTGTAATATTTTAGCATTTACAAGAGTTATTGCTGTTTAAATAGGAAATATATGGAGGTCTCTTTCTGCCTCAGAGTAAAAAAAAACACATTGTGAGATTAAAAGTAACAATTGTGAAACAAAAGTCATAATGTCAAGAAGCTGAGTAACAAAAAAAAAGGTCAATAACAGCACAGGGATACAGTATCAAGTCATATTATGAGATTTAAAATCCTTTAAAGATATAAACAAAGACTAAATATTACCAAGGCAGTTAACTTGTATTACTAGAATGAATGGGAGAAACCAATTGATTTATGGCAGCTATATAAATGAAGTCCCACCTAAATAAAAGTCATGAAACAGGAGATGAGACATAACAGTTCTTTATTAAAGGGTTGGTGGTGATTGTGAAGATCTGCAGACAGTTGAGTGAGAGATGAACATAAGCAGGTCAGATGACAGTCACACTGAAAGGAATAGTTCAAATAAAACATTTCCTGATAATTTACTCACCCCCATGTCATCCAAGATGTCCATGTCTTTCTTTCTTCTGTCGAAAAGAAATTAATTCCAGGATTTTTCTCCATATAATGGACTTCAATGGCAACCAATGGTTTGAAGGTCCAAATGTCGGTCTCTATGCAGCTTCAATGGCTCAAAACGATACCAGTCGAGAAATAAGGGTCTTATCTAGCGAAACGATCTGTCATTTTCAAAAAAATAAATAAATAAATAAAATACTTTTTAACCACAAATGCCTGTCTTGTACCATCTCTGAGATGCGCCACGCAGTACGCCATCACGTTGGAAAGTTCACGTGTGACATCGTTAAACATCCAGGATATGTACACGTAAGGACCATTTAAACAATAAACTGACACAAATACAAATAAATATGTGTCATTCAACATATAATAACTTTGAATAGTCCTCCTACTCCAAACTTGTAAACACTCGGTCGGTACTTCCGACTACGTCACGTGTGACCTTTCCAACGTGATGAGGTAATATGTGCCGCATTTCAGATATGGTATAAGAGTGACTGATATTTGAACCTTCAAACCATTGGATGCTATTGAAGTCCATTATATGGATAAAAATCCTGGAATGTTTTCCTCAAAAACCTTAATTTCTTTTCGACTGAAGAAAGAAAGACATGGACATCTTGGATGACATGTGGGTGAGTAAATCATCAGGAAATGTTTTATTTGAAAGTGAACTGCTCCTTTAACTGATGAGTCTTTCTGCTTGTAGGTTGAAGACAAGCACTACAATGACAACTGGTCCAAGTAACAGAGGACGATGAAGGTAGGCATAGGCAGGTGAGGTAAGGAAAGTTATTCTCCTGTAGAGACTGACGAGACTGGACCATGAGTGTGTGTGAACAGGGTGCTTATATATGGTGCTTGATGAAGGCTGATGAGGTGATTGTTTTGGTGGTGGTGATTGAGGAATGCGTGCAGGTGGTGGACCAGGAAGGATTCTGGTTAATGTAGTGTTGAATGTGACAGACATGGTGACTAGAGATCGTGACAATAAAACAGCCAGTCGCCAATTGGTAAAGTCATCCAATCACTGCAACTGCTGTTAGAAGCTCCGTAAATAAAAAGTTTGGCCAGCAGTTTTTGAGATTTCGGTGAAGTGAGTTTTGACGGCCCACTCCCTGGACGTGTTATGGTCCAAGATGGAAAAATAAAATGATGGCCCAAATCGCAAATGCAGTATGGTACAAAAGATGGTGTTTTATTTATATAGAGGTGGACAGTATATACAAGTCCAAAACTGAACAAAAATAATCAAAATTAGCACATCAAGATCACTTCAACACTTGTTCCATCATTAAGGAATAACTACACATGAACAAATGAGTAATGCACTATTAACACTCTAGTAACTACAATTAACTAACAAGAAACTCTGATTAATGAATTAGCATGTAATAGCGCTCAGTTGACTAAGGTAGTTCACTATTAGCTAATCAATAACTTCTATTTTTGTCATACCTCCCAGAGGACTACTAAGAACTATATACAGGTTAATAATTAATGAGACTAATGCACAATGTTTAATTCATTCTAAAGTGAAGATCATGCTAACCCATTAGCCATGACTCAAGTGTTACCAAATCTATCAGAAGGAATTGCTATCCAAAACCTTACAAAAACGTACACAAACCTGAAAAGCTTACAATGACTTAAGTGATTACTAGGGAGTTATCATGTTTTTCACTTTAGAATACTGATCCAAATAATTAGTAATTCCGTTGTAATACTTGAGGATTTGGTAATACTTGAGCCATTACTAGTGGCCTTCACTTCAGAATGAATTATACATTATGCATTATTCTAGCCTGGTTAAAACCAGACCCTTCTCAGTTGAAACTGAGTTAGGTTCTGGCAAAGCTCCATAGACAAATAATTTCCAAAGGGGCGTCACCAACGGACGTCCCTCAAATGCCTCTTGGCGCAATTGGATAGACGTAAAACCAACCAGAGCGATGAAGGAGATGACGTATGCAGAGGACTCTCGCTAAGACAGTCTATGGCTAAGACCCACCCATTCGTTTAGTATTGACCAACGGGGCTCGTTGTTATGGGAAGGAGGAGGCGGAAACAGGCGAATATTCACACATTTTAATGACAAAATAAAACAAATACAAAGTCCCTCACGGTCGACTGCCGCCACACATAATAAAACAAAACATCAAATAAAATTCAGGCCTGTCCTCTCTCGATCTTCACCGTCGTCGCTCCTCCTTTTATGCTTCCGCTCCTCCGTGAGAGATGCGAGACCGGCCTCACTCACGCCGTTCTCTCACATCCCTCGGCCTCGATCGTCCTGCTCGCCACACTGGTATATCAGACTTTTGCCGAATCCAGTCGGTAAGACAGCGATAACATATTTTTTAGACATGAAGGCTTTGAGTGTTGTTCTTTGCTCGGGTTTAAACGAAAAGGACATTTTTAAATCGCTTAAAACAGACGTGATAGCTGATTCGAATGAGTGATGTTCGACGGCGGAATCCATCTTTGTAATGTAGGCTTCAAAATCCCAGCGCTGTCGTCATTGTGTAAACGTTTCTGATTGGTGCCGCGATTTCGACGGACTGGAAATGGGCTTGAATGAGTTCTTTGCCAGACTAACTTTCAGAGCAAATCTAAATTTACCGGAAGTTGTCTGGGTTTTCCCTGGCTAGCATTATTCATGTTAATTATTAACCTGTACATAGTTTTTAGTCCTCTGGGAGGTATGAAAAATAAAAGTTATTGATTAGCTAATAGTAAACTACCACGTTTGACTAAGCACAATTACGTCTCTCATTAGTTCCTGTGTAATTATTCACAACTGAACAGTATATTCTAAAGTGTTACCTGTATTTTACAAATGTTCTCGTACAGACGTCCTAATTACTTTAGTATTCCAATAATACATTTCTCATACCAGTTCTCGAAGGGCCCATTTTGTTCATTCACTTGAGATGACAGCTAACTGTGATTAATGGTCAAATTAATCTTAAGTACATTTCTATACTGTATTACAGTAGAAATGATACAACAGACTTCACACAGTTCCTATAATCAGGTACAGAAGACAGAACCAGGCTAATGTGTCACAGCGGGATGTGTTCTGTCATCGGTTAAGCGGCGAGACTCCAGGCACCGCCATTGTAAAAGTGCTTTCCTTTCAATTACCTGCAATGAAGACACAAGGCGGCGTTTTGTACCAATTAGCTTCAGCACTAAGAAGAGCCCGCTGGCAGAGAGAGGAACGAGATGCGCTTGGAGCGTGATTAATTCTCTTCACCTTGCATATCATTTGCATTCGCCTTCGTCCACATCTAACATTACATCTCTGGGTAATTTTGCATTCCTTTGAGACGGTGTTCAGAGTGGCGGTAGCTGTGGTATAACCTCGAGGGTTTATTTGCAGTTGAAGGTGCTCTCAGTCCCTCTCATATTCGACTCCCTTTGTGCTCGCAGGCCTGATGAAGCTCTGCCTTTTGAATGTTACATAGTGGCGAAGAGGGTTTGAAGAGCCTTTCAAGGTAACGTTTGAACATCTCACAGAGGAAGCATTAAAGAGCGCTTCGGGACAGAAGAATGTGATATTGTGGATTTTGGCTTTTGGTTCAAAATGAATGAATATATTTGAGATGAAAATTTTTCAAAGGTACCGGCGAGTCTTAGTTGTGAGGCTTAGTGGAGAAAGTGTTCCCTTATAGAAGAAAATAAAAGCTGATGAATAAAATCAGTTTCTCTCTCTCCATCAATTCAATTTAGGAGGAAAATAACCAGTTAAAGCAGAACACAGTCAAAAAAAGATTGAATGTATTCCTGCTCGTTCACAATGTTTTCTGTGCATGTGCACTTCTGATTTTCAGCACAGACGAAAGAAACTATCAGGACAGAAGGCAGACTGGAAAATCTGAGGGGAGAAAAACAACAGACTTCTAGAAGCAGAGCTAAATGAATGAGCAATTTAAATTCATATGCATGTCAAATGATTTTCAGTATGGAATTGACTATGTGAGAAAACTCTGTGTGGAAATACACAGAGGTAATTAAGAACATGCGAACTGCTTCTAGTAAGGCAAGTCATGATTTCATGCATCATTGCATTCTAAAATGTGTCAAATTTATAACATAACTCAAGTACATGTTGTATTGTCCGTGTTGTTGACTATGTGCGGACATCACATGTTTGGTGTTGCACAGGACTGCACACTTGTAATTTTTGGTCATACATTAATGTCTGTACCTACGTAGAGTATGTTATTGCTTCATTTGTGAGATTAGAAACATATATCATATTATAGCAATATCGATATTTTAAGATCACAACGGCACCGAATGGAACTGCAAAATATGGAAACCCAGATACATTAGGCTTATTAATTTATTTCCTCCCTTAATCTCCTCTTTTAAAAAGTTATCTTGAGAAAAATGATTATGAAAAATAAATCATTAAAAATGTATTTGTTGTATTCTACTCTATTGTTCCCCTACGAGGGAACTCAACACTGCGTCGTCGTGACGACACAGCGTAGCGCATCTGAAGCATGAATGAAATCTGTCCAATCCTGATTGGTGCTGCGTCATGACGTAGTAGATGACGGCATAACCGGAAGATACAAAGGGACGCCCAGCACACACACACATTAGCTGGATCTCGCGTTTGTCGAGACAGCGCGTAGATTACGGGTCTATTTTGCACAAAAAAAAAAGATTCTGTGTCGGTGCGAGGCATGCACAGTCAGCTCCCGAGGGTGCTGGCTGTGTTCATTGAGAAATATCTCGACGCACATAGCCGTGCGTTTCGGGTGTTTCAGCCTCGCGCCCGTTGACTTTCTTCTCGAGAGATGAAAGCCAAATATATTGTGTATGACTCAATCTCGCGTTTGACGAGGCAGTGTGTTGATTAAAGGTCTGCACTGCGATACAGAATCTGTAGTGGCTCGGATCTCGCGTTTGTCAAGACAGCGCATAGATTAAGGGTCTACTTTCAAATAAAGATTCTGTGTGGGTGTGCTCCTGAGGGTGCTGGCTGTGTTCATTGAGAAATATCTCGCCGCACATAGCCGTGCGTTTCGGGTGTTTCAGCCTCGCGCCCGTTTTGAGGAATTAAAATTCTTGAGAGATGAAAGCCATTTATATTGTGAACGACTCGCATCTCGCGTTTGCCGAGGCAGCGCGAATATTACGGGTCTGCAATAAAAGGGGACACTCACGATCTGTGAAATAATACTGTTGGGTGCGATGCATTCACAGTCAGTTCCTGAGGGTGCTGGCAGTGTTCATTGAGAAATATCTTAACGCGTAAATCCTTGCGCTGTCAGATGTTTCAGCCTCGCACCTGTTGTCTTTCTTCCCGAGGGGCGAAAGCCAAAAATATATTGCAACGGTTCGAATCTCGCGTTAGCCGAGGCAACGTGTGGATTACGAGACCGTAAATAAAATTAAGACAGTATTGTTTGGTGATTATGGCTGCATTTAATATTACGATATTAAAATGATGAAATATCTGACTTTGAGAAGTAAGATATTTTAATTCAGTCTACCATCCAGATCGTGTTTCACATATTCAGTGTTAAATATGGCTGCATTTAATTTTGAGGAATTAAAATGATGAGCAGGGAACGTCGGACATCATTTTTGATTTTTCCCTGCCGGTCCTCTGCTTCAGGGTATCGAAAATTAGACGAAAATAGCAGGGCTCTGCGGAGCCCTCAGGAAATCGATGTTTGTTTCCAGCATCAAGTGCGCTTCGGGACACATCGGTTTTCAGCGAATGCACGCCTCAATGTCCGCCACAAAGGCTTGCGGCCAGGCAGTGTTCGCGTCCGCTCATCGGAAACGGTTTTCGATTATTCCCTGCCGGTCTTCCGCTTCAGGGTATCGTGAACGAAACCGAAAGAGCCTCCCATTTGGGTAGCCCTCAGGAAATTGATGTCTGGATCCCGCCGTAAAGTGCGCTTCGGGACACATCGGTTTCCAGTGAACGCACGCTGCTCTGTCTGCCCCATAGGCTTGCGGCCAGGCAGCATTCGCGTCCGCCCATCGAGAATCGTTTTCGGTCGAGCCCTGCCGGAAATCCGCTTCAGGGGGTCGGGAACGAACCTCGATTAATACCCGAAGCCAGGCTCGAGAGGCTGGTTCCCTTAGTAGATTATCTCGGCGCATTGTCATGCCTTCCGAATATTTCTGCGTGGGCCCTGTGTACTGTAGAGCTGGGTTACAGACTACAGTTCAGTTCCCCTCCCCCGAAGTTCAAGGGGGTGGTCTGGACTGTGGTCGGCCCAGAGCAGGTTTGGGTCATGGAACAGGAAGTTCAATCCCTGTTGGTCAAGGAGGCCATAGAATATGTTCCTCTGCCAGACAGGGAGTCCGGGTTCTACAGCCGGTACTTCATAGTTCCCAAGAAGGATGAGGGGTTGCGTCCAATAATAGATCTCAGGCACTTGAATCGTTCTCTGAGGAGATTCAGGTTCAAGATGCTCACAATTCCAGCATCGTGAGTCAGATCCAGTTCGAGGACTGGTTCGTCACGATAGATCTGAAGGGCGCATACTTCCATATATCCATCCTTCCGTGTCACAGGAAGTTCCTGAGGTTCGCTTTTGGGGGCGAAGCGTACCAATATCGGGTTCTTCCCTTCGGCCTAGCTCTTTCCCCTCGCACCTTCACCAAGTGTATGGATGCAGCACTGGCTCCTCTGAGACTCCAGGGCATCCGTATACTCAACTATATCGACGACTGGCTAATTTTGGCCAAGTCGCACGAGATGGCAGTTCGGCATCGAGATGTCATTCTGGCCCATATCAGGTGCCTGGGGCTGAGACTCAACACAAAAAAAAGAGTGTGTTGACGCCCTCCCAGAGGACTACGTTCCTGAGAGTTGTATGGGACTCCACGACGATGCGGGCACAGATGTCTCCTGCGCGCGTGGAGTCCATACGGGCAATGGTCTCCAGAGTGAAGCTAGGCCACAACCTCACTGTGAAGCAGTTTCAGAGACTGCTGGGCCTCATGGCAGCAGCGTCCAACGTCATACCTTTTGGCCTGCTACACATGAGACCCCTACAGTGGTGGTTGAGAGCCAAGGGGTTTTTCCCCGAGGGGAAATCCGTTCCGTATGATCAAGGTAACGCGCAGATGCCTTCGTTCCCTCGTCATATGGAGGAAACCTTGGTTCTTGTCCCAGGGCCCAGTGCTGGGAGCATCATGTTGCTGGAAAACCGTTTCAACAGATGCCTCCCTCACTGGTTGGGGCGCGGTCATGGACGGCCACTTTGCGAGAGGTCTGTGGGAGACCCGGCATTCTTCTTGGCACATCAACTGCCTGGAAATGCTGGCGGTCTACAAAGCTCTGAGGAGTTTTTTCCCGGACCTCCGCGGCCACCATGTCCTGATACGCTCGGACAACAAATCTGTAGTCGCGTATCTGAATCATCAGGGGGGTCTGAGGTCGCGCCCTCTATGCAGATTGGCACACCAGATCCTTCTGTGGTCCCAGGGGAAACTGTCGTCTCTCAGAGCGATGTATGTCCCCGGGGACCAAAACCAGGGAGCAGACTTCCTGTCGAGGCAGGGGCTGAGGCCCGGGGAGTGGCGACTCCACCTCCAGGTGGTGGAGGCCATGTGCGTGAGATTCGGCCCAGTGGAGGTGGATCTATTCGCGTCTCAAGAGACGTCCCACTGTCCACTGTGGTTTTCTCTCAGGCATCCAGCTCCACTCGGACTAGACGCCATGATGCATACGTGGCCGAGGCTGCGTCTGTACGCATTTCCCCCGATCGCTCTGCTCCCGGGAGTCCTGGAGCGGGTCCGCCGGGAGGGGATCAGCCTACTTTTAGTAGCACTCCGCTGGCCGACCCGGGTGTGGTTCTCGGACATTGTAGCACTGCTAGACGGCCTCCCGTGGCAGGTCCCTCTGAGGAGGGATCTGCTGTCGCAGGCAAGGGGCACAATATTTCACTCCGGGCCAGAGTTGTGGAACCTCCAGGGCTACTTCCACCAGGAGACTGTACAGCCTGAAGTGGAATGTCTTTTTCACTTGGTGTGGAGAGCGTGAGGTGGACCCAGTTAACTGCCCAGTGGCTTCAGTGCTGGAGTTCCTCGAAGATCGTTTCTCCGGCGGTCTTTCCCCATCCACACTTAAGGTGTATGTCGCTGCCATTGCGGCTTTCCACTCACCTATAGGTGTTGAACCTTTGGGAAAGCACCATATGGTTGTACGTTTCCTCCGTGGGGCTCGGAGGATGAGGCCTGCGGCTCACTCCAGAATCCCAACCTGGGACCTAGCGGTGGTTTTTGAAGGGTTGGCTGAGGCCCCCTTCGAGCCACTGGAGTCGGCTGAGGCAAAGAACCTGACCTTCAAGGTGACCTTTCTCCTTGCCATCACCTCTCTGAGGAGAGTGGGGGATCTCCAGGCCTTACGACTGTAACCCTTGTTCCCCGAGAAGGGAACGAGACAATGCGTCTCGTCGCCACACCTATCACGATCAGAGCGCTTGCTTCATCGCAAAAGAGCTAATGTGTGTGTGTGCCTTTGTATCTTCCGGTTATGCCGTCATCTACTACGTCATGACGCAGCACCAATCAGGATTGGACAGATTTCATTCATGCTTCAGATGCGCTACGCTGGGGGCATTCCCCAAAGTGTCGTCACGACGACGCAGTGTCTCGTTCCCTTCTCGGGGAACAAGGGTTACAGTCGTAACCCGAGACGTCTTACTGTATAAAATAAAACTTCTAAAGTTTTATGAAATTACAAAAAAATCTATATATATAGCCTATTAAAAAGTAATTGTTTGAATTGTTGGTTACACCTTATTTTACAGTGAATTTGTTACATGTAACATTTTATGCATAATTTATGTAACCCTACACCAAATCCTAATCCTAACTGTGGCAAGCAGGACGTGTGGCCGAGTCAGGGCCGTGGGAGAACGGTGCGAGGCCAGTGGCGTGTTTGCTGAGGAGCAACACCATGCGCGACGCACCGGTCTCATATCTCTCACGGAGGAGCGGAAGCATAAAAGAAGGAGCGACGGCGGTGAAGGACGAGAGAGGCCAGGCCTGGATTTTATTTGATGTTTTGTTTCTGTTTTATGTGGCAGCAGTCGTCCGTGAGGGACTGTTGCCTGTACTTTCGTTTTGTATTTGTTTATTTTACGTTTATTAAAGTCTTTGTATGTTCGGCCTCCTTCTTCCCACAACATCTAACCTTGCTACACTAAACTTATAGTAAGTAGTTAATTAATATTACTCAGTACTTAAATGTATAATTACACTTTAACAAGGACACCTTAAAATAAAGTGTAACCAAATTGTTTTCTTTAGCATTTCTTTGCAATAAATGGCACAATGAACACTGCATTGTCAGTAGATAGGGTGTTTCTGCTCATGTGGCTGAAGGGTCTGCCAAATAGACATAATTTTTGCTCTGCAAGAACAAAAATCACAGGGGCCATTGCTCTTTCATCATCAGATTGTCATTTTTCATTAGCAGGGTTTAATTCTCTGGACCAAGACCCCTGTGCTCCTCATCCATCTCAATCACATTACAAATGTCAATAGTCATTTCGCCCTGGTACTAAAAAACACCCCAATCAGAGCACGGAGAGACACGGCCATGTTGACTCTGCTAACTGCTTGCCAGTCCCATGGCAGTTTCTAATTTCCTCAATTACCTATAAGCAGTGCCTGTCCCACAATCTCCTCTCTCTGACTCACTGGATCAACACAGCCCATATTTGTTCAGTTGAGCTACATTATGCGCTATGCTGCAGCGTGCGCTCTAAACACTGACACTGCTTATTTGTACGCACTTGGTATGGCAGATCGGAAATTATAACTGCATTTTCAGGCCCAACACTCTTGGCTAGGCTATGCTAGAAGGTTATGATGGTTCCATGTAATGATGGCTCAAATAACTAGAGAGGCCAGTGGGCCAGTGACCAAGTTGTGGATTTTGTACTTGCTTTACTCATCATGACATAGTAGAAGAGAGATTATTTTTCTAATTCCCTTTAAGAAGGTCTATAATACCTGGATAAACAATCTCATCTCAATGGCAGTTCCTCAGTAGACATATGATCCCCAGAAAGAACATATCTTTCCTCATGAAAACTCCATTTTGGATAAAAATGTTTTTAGTCAATACCAAACCCTTCACTAGCAACTAGCCTCAGCTGTTTCATCAAGGACATGGTTTAGGTCTTTATCTCATCGGTTTGCATCGTGTTATGTGTATTTTTTTATGAGAAAAATTACTCCATTTATTTTGGATAATTGTTATGTAACTATAATTTTTTTAATCAATATATACATATTATTTTCTATGATTCTTACGAAAATGGTAGGGATTGGTTCTTATTTAGTTCGGTATTTTATAAAATACAGAACAATTTTCACGTTTAAAATCAGTTATCAGTTTTTAGAAAAATGTGCATACTTCCACTGATGTTAACAGAACGTCAAAATGTCCAATATAAGTATCAGAATCGTTAATCATCTTTTTTATCCCTGTAGATCATCGTGTGTTAGCGTAAATCGACAATCAACTTTTGCATGAGTATTTTTTTGTTTATTTGATTCAAAAGTGTAAACATACCTGTTCATATATATTTGGCAAATGTAGCATATGACATGCATGCTAGAACCAAAATATGGGTTTGGGAGAGAAAAATTAAATTAAGTTCAAATTAAGCAAAGTTTCAGTACAATAAATGTGAACAAGTAATCTGTTTTCTTTTCTGACACCGTGTCTACACCGGATGCGAGTGGCGCAACATAACAAAAGACAATAGAACCTATCATAATTAGTTAAGGGTGCTGTCTACACTAGATGTGGCCTGATGCGACGTAACCCAACATGTCAAATGCCCGCCAGTAAAGGGACGGTCACACAAAACTTTTCGTTTCTTAGACTTCTATTCCTACACATTTAAATGCTGGAGAATGGAAATGCAAGGTCACGAGAAGAAGTTTAGCAGTTTGGTGAGTTCCAAAGTTCATGTCAGAACATGATCTGCGAATTCCAATCACATGAAGACTTGTAACCAATAGAAGATCGACACATCATGGCGTGATCTCTTTAGAAAATCCAAGATGGAGGAAGTACTGATTATAGCGGTATGGCACGATCCCATTTTTTACTACACAAATTTAAAAGAATATAAAAACAATATCAAAAGAGAAGCTGCCTAGATGGCAATGCTGCATGAAACAGAGAGTATATTATTGTGTTATTCCTTCAAGGGTCCTCTGAAGTATTTACTACTGTACATTATTACGAAATCTTGGTGTGTGATGTCATATTCACAGCAGTTTCCGTTTAAATTTTGCATGCCAAAAGTCAGTAAAAGACCCCTTATACTGATGCCTCGTTCTATGACGTAGGCCTACTCCAATCGCCTGTGCTGCTTCTGACTCCATTCTGTTGAAATATAATTTGATTTAGAATCAGAACAGAACACATTCCTTATGATTTTAAACCCTTAGTAACTACTGTAGGCTACTTATATCAGGGCAGTTAAGTGGGTGACTGCTGTTATATGGAGAGAACGCTTATGAGATGGGCCTGGAAGATCTCAGGGGATCATATCATGATGAAAGCATGACACTGATGCCTTCTCAGGCCACCTAATATGAAGGACGGTAGTGATGCCCTCAAACAGGGGGGTCCAACATTCCTCAAGCATGAACTTCATGTCTCTTCCCCTGAGACACTGACCTCAAAAAAAGCAGAGCCAATATAACGACTTAATGAAGATCTGTGTCCAGCGAGCTGGGATTGTTTATGCTCTTTAAAGAGGTAATGAGGTGACTGATGAGCAGCAGGGCTTTCAAAGAGAATATATTTGGAATCATTTCTCTTTTGGCTTTCCTCTATTTGTCATTAGTCAGCAAATGATCATAATATTGACATATATATTGACATGATATTTTTCTGATTACGTCTAAAAAATCCAAACTTATTATATTTGAACCAGGGTTGTTATAGTTAACTAACGTGACCGTGACGATCATGCTTCTTTTTAGTTTCATCATCTTGTTCTGTTTAGTTTTTAGTCATGGTTTTCTTTGTCACTGTCGTTGCCTGAGTTCTAATTCATTGTTTGTTGTCATGGTTTCTGATTACACACCTGTTCCCTGTTTTGTTAATGATATATATCTGTGTTTATAAGCCATTTTCTCAGTTCTCTGTTCAGTGTCGTAAAAGTTATGTTAAAGTGTAGTGTATGTTCTGAAGTTTCCTCACTTTCATTAACATTTTTTTGTCTCTGGTTCATTCTGCAACAGTAGTACCGTGACTACTGACCTAAAACTAATACCATAAAAAAAAAAAATAAAAAAAAATGTATTCATCAGTTTCCTGTGTTCCTTTGTTCTTTTCCTGCTTCTCTTGTGTTCATGGTTACCAATGTCATTAGTTTGTTTAGTTCAGGAGTGACACATTAATTTCCTAGTTTGTCATCATTACTTAAGTTCAGCCTTATCCTGTGTTTAGTGTCCTGTCTCATTTGTGTATGCAACTCCCTTTTCTGTTTCTGAAACTAAACTGTGGATTACTATTGAAGAGTCATGGTTTGAACTTTATCCTTCTTCATCTCAATAAGTGGATTATGCTGCTAAAGTTGCAGCAATTGCCCAAAAGGGCTTGGACTTCTTTAATTTCACAGAGAGGTTCTGCCATCTTGCCGTCACCTGACCCTATGACGACGAGACGGCAGAAATTTCTGTTCTGGATCTGGGCAAACTACCACCACCCTGTAGACCTCCCAGATACCTCAGGAATAGACTGGAGGGAGACCATCATCAGGTGTCTGGAGAGCGCCTGTTTCCAATGCAGGACACCGCCAGACCCAGAGTCCAGCCCACCACCATCCTCAATTGTGGAGACTTTGCTTGAGCAACTCGCAGATGGAGAGCCACCACCCGCCGCAATGAGTGAGCCAGAGCCCAAAGAGGAAGGGACAACGCCGACCATCGCCCCGGAGTGAGTCTGAGCTTCACTTTGTGAGCCAGTGATATCAGTGGCAGTGACTCCCAACCTATCCCACTCTGTATTATCTGCTTGTTCTTCATCATCGCTGTTTCAAGACAGCAGTGAAACTGTATCATCGACCTGTTGGGAATTGGAATTACCGTCATTGATCCCATCAAGCTTTCTCTGTCACCCTCACATCAAAGCTCAGCCAGTCCTCCAGCCCTGCCTCAGCTGGATGCCTGCAGCCCTTCGCCCTCGATGGTGACGCCTTGCAGCGACATGAAGCCTCAGGTCGAGCAATCACCACCTTCACCTGAGCGAGGGGATCCCTTGGCTCCACCTCGGCCCATCGACCTGTTGGCTACACCTTGGCTCCTCCCACCCAGTGCTCCAACAAAGACCCTCAGTCTTGCGGCTCCACCGTGTTCCCTCATCCCAACGGCTCCACCTCGGTCAGTCGTCACTCTACTTTTGCCACAGACTTACGAGCCCCCCACGGCTACAGAGGGTTCCTTTGGCTATCCTCAGTCGACACTTGCTGTCAATCTACAAAAGCTAAAACTAAAATAAAAATGTATCAAACCTATAAAAAAAATTACTAAGACTGTAGCTAAAACTAATTCAAACTATTAATAAAAACTAAAATAGTATCTCAACTATACTAACATTGATTTGAAAATGTATTTTTCTCCTTTCTTCACTAGGATGCATTTTTGTTGTCTGTTCCCACCCTGTGTTTCCAACATATCTATGCAAATGTGCAATTAATAAACACAAAATATATGGAAATAAAAGCTAATATTTTGTAAATATATACATGCACACTCTTCAAAGATGACCTTTTGTTACATTTGTCTAGCGAATTATCTGATATGATCTTGAAATGTCAATGTCAAATGAATTTATGTATTAAACAACTAATAATTGAAAAGAAAATCCCTTTCAAAAATCTCTTTATAGTTTCATGACCTTGAGCACAAAACTTCAAAACTTCAAGCCAAATCATACAGTACATCTGTCAACCCTGCTACATTTCTGATGGTATAATTATATCCTAACATAAATAAATATTTGTTAATTTAGCTTGACATGACATGAAATTCATTAACATAGAACGTTTAAAACCAACAATGTACTTTAAAAATGACCTTATCAAACTGGAAAAGGCACACATTTTATAAAATGACCTAACAGTGAGATGTTGACATTCCTCTTCTCTTACCCAAAATGCCTGTTGGTTGCAGTGTTTCAGGGTATTTTTTTTCTTTCTCTCTGAGTTCTAAAGCCCTGCGAGAGATCAAACAAAGTCATCGCCATCTCCGCCTGCAGTCTGATCCCTCTGCGCTGTGGAATACTGCCAACAAACAGCAAATCTGCCGTTACAAACCCAAATTAGCACGGAACTGCCTCCCGAGCTTATCACAGCACCATGTACATCATGTGTGTATTTGCATGTTGTGATTAAAAGTGACATCTTTATTGGGTATGAATAATAACAAGCCAGGATTTTCCAGTGATTTCTGACTGCTTTTATGTTCTCAAGAGTTCATGGAGTTCATTTTCATGTGAACTCGGTCTTGCTATCATATGAATAAAGAGCGAATAATTATTTTTGTACTTTTGAGAGTTGTGTCCTATTTCATTTTCTCTTTAAGCGTCTTACTCTTCCTGCTGCCTTGAGTAAAAACATATGAAGACAATATAATGTTGAAAACCTTTCACTACAGACCATAAAATACAGTGGCACTGTCACTGAACCACATGTCAGTTGTATGATGCTTGCATCACTTGCCCAAGACACATAATTTTCACACTCCTCTGCTGTCTTGCTCTGTCCTTGGAATTTTGTTGTTGGTTTGATGGGAACAGTTTAATCTGAAAACGTGTGGCCAAAGGAAAAATATAGTAAATTTCAACAAACACTCTGTAAACCCTGATGTGCTGTGGACCTAAGACAATGCAGTTCTACCAGAAAGACTCGGGAGAATAAATACTGTAACAATAAATACATTTATTGATAGCCCAGCAAGCAATAAAGTTCTTTGGCGTAGGCCCCGTCCATAGCTCGCAATCCGAGGGTCCGGACTCTGCATTTCCTGCCTGAAGATGAAGGCAGGGGCGCAGCCGACCCCCTTGGAGGTATAGGAAGGGACCATCCTGGTGGTGGTGGGGAGGATGGAGGGGAAGGAACCATCTTGGAGGTGGTGGGGAGGATGGAGGTAAAATGAAAGCGTCAGCATCTGCGAACTCAAACATGTGTAAGTACCGGTCTTTTATACCAGAAGTGTTAGACACGATTGGATAGATGAGAAGGTAATAAGTGACGTAGCAATTGAGTTTTCCTGGCAGAACTTAATGCTAAAGCTTCCATTTATATTTAGCACTTTCCATTAATAAGATACAAAATAATGCCAGAAAGTTATTTTTTTCAACAATTGATCAGTGAAAGGTGCTTAGCTTTGAGAAAATTTTTAGCTTCAGGAGGTTATACTAAAATGTACTATTATATTACTAAATAATGATTAAAACACAACTGGCGCCGTAGGTCACATGATGACAAGGACAACATGGTAGATGAATACTAAACACATTTATACTATATAACATACTTTTGTTTAACGATCGCAAAGTTTCAACCCAAATGTAGTATGCGATTTCGGGTGCAGCAGTAGCTTAGTCATGTTTCTTTTTTAGTCATGCTTCCTGGTTCATGTCAAGTGATCCTGTCATGTGCTTCCCTTGTTCCTGTGATCTTGCAATGTGGTTCCTTCGGTTCATGTCAGCTATAGCTGTGTCCCAATGTGAAGGATGCATCCTCCGAAGGTCGCATTTGAAGGCCGATTGCGTCACCGCGGCGCGATGAAGGCTGTCCCAATTCAATGCAATTCCTTCTGCATCCTTCGAAGGCCGTATTCCAAGGCCGTATTCGAAGGCCGGTTGTGTCATCGGGTCAACCCTGATTCAAAAGCGACGCCAAATGCACCCTTCGTTTTCCCGTGAAAGAAAGGATACATACATCTTTAGCGGCCTATCCTACCCCATAAGTCATTGCGCTGGTGACGACAGCATTTTTTTTTTTTTTTTTATAACGGCCGAGAGTTCGATGGTGGACGGCAAATTCACATTTAAATATAAGTATTATGTTTTCATTTACTTAAATAGCTAGCGAAACCAGAGTTAAAAGCCACATGTTTTTCTTTCTTATAAACTTCATCTTAACTCCTTCGTCACCATTCTTGTTTAACTTTTTTTTCACTTATATGTTTTAAAAGGACAAAAAATATTTTCTGTACATTATTTATTTTTATGCAACTTTAAATGTGTAAATAAAAGAGAAGTCTTTGCTCTTGTCACGTTGTGGTTTTGTGTTTGTCATGTTCAGTGGTTCCCTGTCTTGTCTATTAGTTATCCCAGGTGTTTCTGATTTCCCACGCCCCCTTGTTATCTCGTTTGTCCATTATTATTTAAGCCCTATGTTTCTGCCCTGTCTTTGTGAGTTCTTGTTTAATGTTAGTTTGTTAACGCGCGTGTTAGTTGTTCCTGTTCCTGTTCCTGTTCCTGTTCCTGTTCCTGTTCCTGTTCCCATAGTTTTATTAGTTTTAGGTTCCCGTTCCAGAGTCCCGAGTCCTGTTTCCAGTCTAGTGTGTATAGTTTATAATCTGTTAAATAAAGCGTGTGCTGCATTTGGATCGGCCTCATCTCTACTTCAACCACACCACGTTACAGCTCTGGACATTGTTTTATTTTTATAATGACAGTCATAATTTCTACATTCTTCTATACCTTTTTTTTTTCTCAATTAAAATCAGTAAATTATTTGTTCTAGGCTACTTTTGTAGTTTTGTACTTTTGTAACTATGTAACTATTGTAACTATTTGTATAAATGTAACTATTTACAACATACTTTAAACATCCCAAAAAAACAACATAAAATGTTACATTTACAGTACATAAAATAAGAAAAAAATGATGCAGACTTTTATTCAGCTGAGCAGGGAGACCCTGGTGGTGCTGGACCAGGATTGGCTCCACAATAGAGACCCTGGTAAGGCCTCCTGCTGGTGGGACATAATCTGGGATGGGCTCCAGAGTGTTTGAGTGGATATTTCCACAATCCACTAAGTTGGCTACCAACAGGTTTGCAGGGCTGACTCATGGAATAAATATTAAGATACTTTATTACGCTAAAGTACTTTTAATAACCACTAATACTGCATGGGGAAAAAACTACTAGTCATATATTTCAAACCTTAGTTAAGCAAAATTATCTTGCATACTCTAATGTACTTAAGGTATCAAGAGTAAAAGTAAAGGTATGTATTCTGCAGGAAAGAAACTCCTTGTCAGGGGTTTTATGATGGTTTTGCATTTATATTACTACTGCATTACTGTGTATGTTGCATTTTACTTCTGAATATTTTCAAGGTTGATACATTTAAATATATACTTTTGTGTAGTTTCATGTAATACAATGCATCATATTGTAAAATAACATAATTTTGTAGTGTTGCTGTCCTGTGTGGGAAAAAAGTACTTCACATTTGTACGTGAATATTAACGAAGTAGCCTATGTAGTTTCTTACAATCCACCACTGGTTATTTAGAAAATTAAAGTAACAACATGTAGGATTATTGTCACAATATTAACAAATTGTTGCTAACTACAGCTGTGTCTCATATCAAAGGGCGCACCTGAAGCGCTCGGACCGGTCTAGCCTACGGACGATTGTTCTTGTCGCCTAGCAACTGTGACTGACAGCTACTGACAGGAGTAACATTTGCACTATATGTGCCTATGTAGGCCTAGGTTTTCTTTTCATATTTCATTACATTATTTACGTAAGTTAACACCCAATACTTGAACAGTTTAAAGTGTAATCCGGCAAATCAGGACGCCGTCTCTGAATTGGTACGCAGTAAACCAGCTTAATTTACATGGCCATGGTCTTGGCTAAACCGAATTTGACCGGGCAGCGCAGGGACTGAAACATCCTCACCATCCTCACCTCAACAAAAAATGACAATAGTCAATAGACAATTCTGCCTCCATAGCTGTTTACTCAATAATATCAAATTAATTATCAGGATGGCAGCTGTACTCTCGTACCGTTGCTTGGCGCCAGGAGCAGTAATCGGGAACACCTGGATGAGCAATTAGGAAATCCTACAAAGGCTACATTGTGTGTCCTTCGAAGAACGCATAGGCTGCATCCTTCAAAGTCCGCAGCCTTCGAAGGATGTTGCCTTCACATTGGGACACAGCTAATAGGTGAGTTCAGCTTAAAGGGATACTTAACCTCTGTAAAGATGAATGTGTATTTGAAATGGGTAATTTATGTAGAAGAAATGTAAAATTATTATTGAATTTGGAGCTTTCTAGACTGAGAAAAGCCAGATTTTTTTTTTTTTTTTGGCTTAAACACTACATTCGCATTCAATGAATTCGGAAGGAATTCAGTTAGATTGAAACAAAAGGTGTGCATGTAAACAATGAATGGCGACTGCAGAAAGCAAAAGCTGAATCCCAGACATTTTGGACGATCTCGACGGCTGGACATGTCCGGAAAAAAAAAAGGATGTGTGGTAAACCTCTACTACTCAGCCTTCTCCACAGAACAAGAGCCTGCTAGCTTAGCTTGCAAAAAAAGATGGCTGACACTCTGTGAGTGAGATCCCACCCTCTATGGGTGGGTTGAGAACATGCGGGACAGCCCCTACTGTCACAGTCTACTGAAGGACGAGAATACGGAAGTAGAATATACAATATTTATTTGACACGTAGTGCAAACTCCAAGACAACAGGAGACACAAGGTTCAATCAGAGGTACTCAGCACACAGGATATACTTTTACTGGAACAGTCCATGGTACAGATCGATCACCAGATGATTCGCGAAGTTCCCAGATAAAAGAAACACAGGTGAATGGAGCTGGGTGATTCAAGAGCGATCTCCACGTTGAAGCTGCTTTAGGAGACACAGACAGGTTGTTAGTATGAGACTGACAATACTTTGCGAAAGGAGTATTTCTAGAACCAGACAATGAGGGTTTGGAACCAGAGAGTCGTGGGTATCGTATAGATGAGACCGGATGCTGAGTGTAAAATGACAGGGGCTTATAAGCAGTCCATACAATATGTCATGCAAGTGTTTCTGTTGCTTCATAAAAAAATGCTTAAACGGCTTTGTATTTGACAAATATTTCATCTAATCTACCGACTTCATGTATTTCTTTTTTCAACTCCTCCCCGCCTGCAACCGGCAGATCTCGCCTAGGCTGCGTCCGAAAGCTTAAAAATGCTGCTTTTGGAGGATGCATTCATAGGTAGAAAGCCATCAAGGCATGTCTGAATCCAAAATAAGCTTCACTTCCTGTGTCCTGAGAAACCTTAATCTGATCATTTTTTGAAAACAGCATCGGTATAGGCCTATATCCTTTTCTGCCTTTTAAATCCCATAATACTTTGCTTTCCATTCTGTGACAGTTAAGCTAAAAATAAAGATGTCATATGAAAGTTGGTGGTCAGTTTGTCAACATGTTCCCCTTTTGATGTCATTTCTAGAAAGAAATAACTATTGAAGTAATTATATATTTGCTTAGTTATCATCAAAGCTGTCTCTATTTTGTTGTAGATCATTAAACCGTTACGCTGCCTCAGAAGTCTGTCCAAAAACAGCAGGTACATTTATGCGCAAGCGCCGCCTGCAAAGACAAGAAGTCAGCTGTCTAAGCTTTTGGACACAGCTTTAGTATACAACTATTCTCTCATTGGTCTATGTCTTGTCATCAGTTGTGTTGATTACTTTCATGGTGTGTTTTGTTCTGTCATTAGTCCTTTTGTATAATTATCCCTCATGTTTCCATGGTCTCTTGTCTAGCTTTGTTAAATACAGGCCTAATTGTTAAATGTAATCATGGTTTATGTTAGATGTCAGTCACCGAACACCGCAAGTAAAACTGTAGCCACCTTTTACAGTTCCTCCTGAACCAAAACAACGAGCTTACACTGCGTTCACACCATAACTACAGTAATTTCTAAGAGATGGAAACCCGTGACGTAATATTCGGAGCGGTTTGTGATACAAATGTATGTGTTTCAATGGCAACATTATCATCATTATAATGTTATGTGCTTTGAGATATGAGGTAGTTTAACACCATCTCACGTGACACTTTTGTTTGAAGGAGGTGTGGCTTTGGAGACGCTCAGAAGGGAGAATGGGATCTTGTGCTTTTAAAGCTAGCTGGCTATTGATAGTCTCTCCGAAAATCTACTATACCTTTAATATAAAGTGGAACCATAATTGTTTACTACAATTCATTGAATACCAATTCAATAGATTCAAACTTTAAAGTAAGAAAATATGACTTTGTGTGATGCTAATTGAATCAGGATGGTTAATGTAACGTCCCTCAAAGTAACCCCCTCTACATTTAGAGATAATAGTCACATTAAACACAAGTCTCACTGTTACTTTTCTTTTCCCAAAACAAATAAAATAAAGTTGACTTTAACAACTCTTCCAATACAATCTTGGAGCTTGGAGCTGAATAATCTGGAAAGGCTAATGTTTCACTCTTTTTTTAAGCAAGTGGATTTAAAGTTTAGTAAAAGCAAAACTTTTAATTCCAAATCTTAGTGAAGTTTACTTGCATCTAGTTAACTTTAATTAAACGGTGAGGTTGACTTCTTAGACTAGCTGACCATGATTACCAAGTTTTAGGGAGATTAATTAATTACTTTGAGGCAACTTTAAATTAATTATCTGGAGACAATTAATTTGAGGCAAAATGTACTCAAACTCATACATCCAACTCAATTTACAGTGTAGTCTTCAAGGAGAAAAGCCGTTTAGTCTAGCCCTCCCTCTGAAACCCTGCAGATCTAACTTCCGAAAGCTTTTCCAGCTATTAAGACAAGAATCAGGAAGATCATTACAGAGCACTAATCGCTCCAGTAAGTCCATCTGAGGAATTTGCCCCACAAATACTCAAATCATTTTCCAGCAGCTTTTAAACCCTTTTTGTCACATGACAAAGACAGAGCGATGAATGCATCAACACAAACTACTCAAACAAAAAAGATTTTGTAGTAATTAAAATATCAATGAAAACAAGAAACATTTTGCAGCATAATAGAAATGAGATGGAGCATGACATTATTCTCGGTAGAGAGTTCCTCTCATATTAGACTTTTCGCTTTAATTTCACTCCATGCAGTTAATGAACCCCTCTGAATGACTTCCGAAGTTTCTCCAGGGGAAATATATCTGCATAATGTGGACACTTTGCAGTTTCCTTGTGTGTCATCAAAGAATTTGTATGTTGTATCCTGAGATTTTATCACAATGAGAAAATTGTTGCTTCTGTAGCAGATGAAAAGAGATAAGTTCTTCACTGCTATCTACTCAGTCAGTTACTGTATATGATCAGGAAGGCTTATGTCCTTCAGATGTTCTGGAACCTTTCAAATTCTCAACCCCCCCTTACCTAGCAGAGTTTGAAAGTGGGAATCTGCTTCATTTAAGTGACTCTGACAGTGCCTTATACATCTCTCTGTCCTCAAAATAATGTTATACATTGACTTATGAGTGACCTCAGAATTTGCATTTAACACCCTCCGGAATATTGTAACAGCATATTAAATAGCGGGGAGAGAGACAGAAAGAAATTCTCCCCCCCAACCCACTGCCAAACAGATCTCAACCTCAAGAAGACTTAAACCAATTGGTATATTGTAGAACAAGAATGTATCTTTCATTTGTACTAAGCACTAATTCAGAATGTTTGAGTATATGTTTTGTTTTCTGAGTATACATCACCCCCTCCCCCTATATTTTACTCAAAACTTATATTTTGAGTAAGATGTTTTACTCAAAATATAATTTTGTGGTGGATAAAAAAGCTTCTTAGAAACCGTAAAGGCATGAGCGAACTCTTTCAATCCTACCCATTCTTAGACATAAGGAATTTGTCCTCTCCACAACCTATATAATTATTGTGGTTGATATTTATGTAACTTCCTCCTTATAATTCATTCAAGAAACTCTCTTGGACCAACAAAGATTTTGCCAGCGTTTTATCATCAGCTATTCAGATAGCTTAATTTCACAACATTCTTGACTTATTTGTCATTCAATCTAATTGGTCAGCAGAATTAGAAAAGTTCTGATATAAAGTAAATGTGACTTTTCATTGTTTGTAATATCACTCCACTTGTTTGGGTCTGGACAGTCTCTGCATTAAAGGCACACTATGTAATTTTCCAAACAAAGGCGTAGCTTGATGACGCCTTCATTTCGCGGAATCATGGGAGTTGTTGTCTTGACCTCTACAGCCGGTGGAGAATAAGATGGGACTCGGGCAGAAATCATATTCATGGATGACCGGTAATGTATTAAAGATTTAATAACATCACGAAAGCCGTTGGAGCAGAACGAGGCCGCTGGAGTGATTTCTAATGAGAGACGAGCATGACACACAGCTCGAGAGCATGCAGTGGAGCTTTTATTACGCTGCAGATATATAATAATATATTAAAGCGTCTTAAATGTTTCCATGGTTTCTACAAAATAAAACCAGAAATCGAGGGTAACGCAGGTGTCAGGATTCCATCCAGCTCACACACTCCTTCCACTCCTCCCACTCGTTCACTATCCCCTGAGTATTAATCACCATCACCTGCACCTCATCACGCCACCACCTTAATATCACCTTCCCTCAGTCAGTGTCTGATCTCGTCTCTACCAAGATACACAGACTCATCCTAACCTGATACTCACCTGCTACTTACCTGATATCCAGATCCTTCATCGAGCCCTTCATCTTCGTCTGCCTTCTTCATCCTCCTGGATCCTGTCATCTATATCTGCATCTAGCCATCTGTACAAGAGAATAGAGACTGTGTTCCTTCAGCTAAGTTCCATCAGCTTGTCTACCATTTACAAACTCACCCGTTCTCTGGTTACTGCTGTTATTCTGTTGAATAAACGTTATATCACTATTCACCTGTCTGAGTCCTGTTTCCAGCGTGACAGAAGGTATGATGTAATTGGTAGGCGACATACGGACACGGCCCGTTTCCTTATTTAAACTACTTTTTTCTCTGAATTGAAACATTCTTAGAAACATTCTAGATAATGTTAGTACACAAATAAAAAAAATTAAAAAAATAAATAACATTGGTCTAGTGGTTTTTGGATATTTTTATCCAAAAATCTTACATAGTTTGCCTCTATTAGAGGGAAATTTTCAGACTCTTTCTGCAGGTTATATTGTTATGCAGATACGTTCGAAACAACACTAGTAATTTTAGTTATTTAAAAATTTTAGTTAATTTTACTCACTGATACTAAATTATTCGCTCAATCGTTTCGTTTAAAGACTCTGCTTCATTTAGGATCGAAATACGAAAACGAAATTGAGTCATCGAATCGTGATATTGTGACACTGAATCATTGAATCGTGAAATCGTGACACTGACTCGTTCGGGAACAAAACACAATAGCACTGCTGCTGTGTGTGTTGTTAGTGTTGCAAAACTAGCAAACACTGCTGTGGCTTTGTCTTGTCTTAACTTTCTTTGTTTGATGACCAGACTGACAATGTTGTGTCTAAAATTTAAGTTACTCTATATTTTTGTTTATTGAACTGTTTTCGGCCTACATTTAGAACCAACATCAAACAGTCGCGCTGTGTACCTGGTAAACCGCACTGTAACTGTTATGGCCCAAGCCGTTGTTGTTACCGTAGTTCTAACATGACTTTTCGAATTCAGCGGAGGATTAGACAAATCTTTTGAACTAGCAACATGGATACTTGCTAGTTCCCTACACAATTGGATTTAGGACACCCTTTCATTATTTACATACATTGTTGTCACAAACTCTTGTGACATTGCTTTAATTATTATACATTTCTAAACTGTAAATAAGTTCACTGCTTGACTGTAACAGGGTATGCCATTCTGTAGGCTATGCGTGCATTTCAGTTGTAGCAAAAATAATGCAGAATTGTAATTAGAATTGTAATTCAAGGAAGGACTGTAATGAAATAACAAGATATACGCATAAAATGGTAATTATACATTCAGTTATTAGTATGATTTACATACAAATTGAACATACACGCAACAAATGGTGTATTTCCTAAAACAAAGTATGTAATATTAATTACATTACAATTACAATGGAATAAGTTGAGGTACTTAAAAGGTGACATAAGAAAAGATAGGTCATCACTTGAATTGATGGTTAACGGGAAGCTGACTAACAATCCTGATGTAGCCGAAGCACTAAATTATTATTTTGTTGACTCGGTAGTCACAATTACACAATGTTTTTCCCCTAAGTATACAGAAATTTATACAGTTAATACAGGTGAACAAGCCCTTACTCTAAGGGCAGTCTCTGAATTAGACGTCATAAGAACAATCACATCTCGTAAACCATCCAGAGCAAAGGATATATTTGGTATGGATGTGGTAATGCTTAAAGAGCTTAGTGAGTCGTTGGTTAACCCTATCACTAAAATTATTAATCTTTCAATTTCTCAGGGGATGTTTCCATGTGCTTGGAAGTCATCTGTTGTTGTGCCTATATTCAAAAGCGGTGTTCCTCACTCTGCTAGTATTTACAGACCTATTAGTATCTTACCTATAGTCTCAAAGGTTGCAGAGAAATTGATGGCTGCACAAATCACTAATTATTTGAATAATAGTTCTTTTGTTTTACATCCAATGCAATTTGGCTTTAGAGCAAACTATTCAACTGAGATGGCAAATTGCTATTTCACTGAAAAAGTTAAGTCTCTATTAGATAAAGGAGGGGTTGTCGGGGCTGTGTTTCTTGATTTCAGGAAGGCCTTTGACACCGTAAACCACAGAATTCTGTTGTCTAAATTATTAAGTTTTAATTTCTCTCCACATACGTTGAGATGGATCGAATCATACTTGTCAGGTCGCACACAGTATGTTAGTATACAGAATTATAAGTCAGCTCCTCTAAGTATATCCACTGGTGTTCCACAAGGATCCATTTTGGGTCCTTTACTTTTTACGTTGTACATCAATGATCTTCCATCTGTCTGTCCTAATACTAACATTCAAATGTATGCAGATGACACTGTTATTTATATACATGGAAGTAGTGTGTCACAAGTTGCAAATGAACTTACAGAATCCTTGGTTCATGTTGCGGCTTGGCTAGAACAATGCTGCTTACAGTTAAACATCTCTAAAACAGTGTGTGTGTTTATCACCAAAACTAAGAATTTAAGTATAGTGCCAGATGTATTTGTATCAGGGGAAAGATTACAAGTTGTATCTGAATATAAGTACCTTGGTATTCTGATTGATTCCAAACTTTCATTTAAGGCGCAGGTTAAAAAGGTTTGTAACCGGGTCAGATTTAATTTATCAAATTTTAGATTTATTCGTGATTATATGTGGTCTGATGCCGCTTTGATGTACATGCATTCCATGATTATTTCTCATATTACCTACTGTTTAACTACTTGGTCGCAAGCTAGTATTACTACTCTGAAACCACTAGAGTCTTTGTATAAACAATCACTAAAAACTCTTGATAAGAAATCAGTTCGGTTTCATCACTGCTCAATATTAAAAAAATACAACTTGCTAAGCTGGGATAACTTGATCAAATATGTACATATTTGTTTGCTGTTTAAGACTATACATAGCCAGTCTTCACCACTAAAACAGTTTGTGAATATTAGAACAACTGCTCACCGATCTACAAGAGGTGGGGAAAGAGGGGACTGTATTATCCCTCTCAAAAGAAGTAACTTTAGCCAGTCTGTATTTTCGGTCAAAGCTGCAAGGGAATGGAACTCCGTCCCATCAACAATTAGACGATTACATATTTTTGGCTCTTTTCAGTCTCATCTTAAAAAATGGTTACTGACAATTCAGCATTGTCAACATTAGTATTGTATTCTTGACAATAGACTTCTTTGTACTAATTGTTCTTGGCTATGTTGCTCTCTTCTGTTGCCATCTTTCTCTTTCTCTCTCTCTTTCCTTTCTCTCATGTTTACTTTGTTTTAGATAATTCACGTTTATTTTGTATTTTAATAGTGATTTCTCTAGTTGTGTGTGTGAATTTGTTTTTGTTTTGTTTTTTGTAATTATTTTTTTTTTTTTTTTTTTTTTCTCTCCATATGATGTGTATATGTGTGATGATCTGTCTTTGTTTTTAGGGTGACCTTTTAACATTCTGTCAAGGGTCTACAGATGAAAAATAGCCTTTTGGGCTAATTCTGGCACGTTTACATTTATGTATATTAATGTGCATTGCCCCTGTAAATAAATAAACTAAACTAAACTAAATATTAATGATCAGTTTTATAAGCTTTAATTTTTTTTTTCATTTGCAAATGTTTTAAGATTTGCATTTGTCTGTTTCTATTTAAAACAAATGTAAGCACATTCATTTGATTATTTATTTATTTATTTTACGTTGTTCATTCTCTCTTTACCTCCCATTATTTTAGTCATTTACAAAATTTGGAAATAGTTAGTCTGGACATAGTAAATCCTGGATAATATTGGTGTTAATCGTAATAATGAGGTTTGCCCATGGCAGTCTTCTACCCTCTCATGTGCATCTGTGTTTAATGTCATGGGGTCAAATTTAAAATCTGGGTCCAGTATTGTTGGTCTCAGGGTATTTGTCATGGTCCCAGGATTCATCAGTTGTAAATAGAAGGTAAAATTATCTCTCTCCTCAACCTGGTCCTGATTTATGTGTTTGTGTACATGTGTGACACATGATATGGGTGCATGCCCTCTCTACCCTCTCACACGCACTATGAGAACCACTCTCTGGACAGGACAGTGAAAAGCACTTTGACCTTTCAATAAAGAAAACTGCTTTAGTGCAGATGAAGTCCCGTTGTGGGATGCTGACAAATTGGAGCTGATGTTTTTCAGTATACTCTATTAAAATTGCTTTGCTCTGAAATGACATTGCAGTATCAAGTTGGGTTGAAGGGGTCACTGAAAACATCCAATGTTGACACATGGTTCTGCCGTAACCTTAGCAGCCTGGTCTAAGTGAGGCCGACGACTTTTCTGGGCTGTCTCGCTGGCAGTAGTGTCCTCTCTAATATTCATCACTGTTGCAAAACCTGGCCTTTGCTGTCTGAGAGGTAATATTGATTCCACTGCTGAGCGGGCTGGCATCGAGGTGGCATTCTGAAATGAGCAAACAAAACTAGTGGAACAGCACTGTTTTTTTTTCTTTTTCTCAGATGAGCCACAGTGATATGAAATCAAAAATGAAACCCTGTGTCTCAACGTCAAACCTGCGAAGAATTCAGCAGGGCAGGAAAATAGCTTGTTGCCTTGTGGGAGAAGCCCTGGCCAGTCAAGCAAGTAAGGCGACCAATAAACGGAAGTAAAGTTCAGGCGGCACTCCAGGGTACGTCTAGAGTTTCCACCACATTGTTTCCTGACTGACACTGAAAGGCAAATCAGAGTTTAGGAACAGCTGTCAGCACTCTTCTGTAGGGTGGAGAGGGGGACACTAAGCAGTAAAATATGTGTTTTTCCTGACAACTCATCTGCAAGAACAAAACAAGGTGCTCCCATTTATTTAATTGGACCTACCATTAACACAAGAAACCACCCAAGGTTTATTCAACTCGATCTTACGGGAATTCATACGTATTTTACGCGGTGGCTTATTCGTACAAATTCATACGAACTTACTTGGGCGAATTTGTATGATTTTTGATAATCGTACATATTTTACGAGTTGCCCAATTCGTATGTATTCGTACGAATTACCTACCCCTGACCCCGCCCCTAAACCTACCTATCACTGGGTTATAGCCACCTCGTACTCGTACTAGGTTTATTGGAGAAACATTACTGCTAAACTGCTAAATATTGCGTTGTTTTTTGCATGTTTCACAACACTTGTGAAATGTCCAATGAGTGGCATTAAAAGCAGTTTTCAAAAACCTATGAACCTGGCAATGTTTTATTATATTGGTTATTGCTCATATTCGGCAGCTCAGAAATGAAATGTCTCGTAAGTGGTGCTAGAAGGTTAATTCACAAACCTACAACTAAACCCGACTCTAAACCTAACCGATACTGCAAACAAAAGCAAACGTGAGATAAAAATGCATTTGCTGAATCAACCATGTCATTTTAGCTTTCTTCTAGAAGTCTTTGTTCTCTTTTATCATGACTCATGTTTAACAGGACTCTTACCCAAGCGCTTCACATCGCAAATGCAGTGCTGTACCAGGTGAGATACTAAGCAAGTTTACTATGACAGAAAAGCCAAACATAATGGATCTGGTTATATGATACAAAAAACCCTGTTCAAATTCAAAATCTAAAACATTTTTTTTTTCATTAGTTTTACAGATCATAAACAATGTTAATTTTTTTTTGAGTTCATAACTTAGTATTGTGCAAGGAAATGTGTGAAAATATGTCTATTTATGGATAAACTGTCCCTGTATCTGAGCCTGTGTTGCAGGAAACATTTTGACAATCCAATTGATACTTTGCCTTGCATCTTCCCTCACAGTAAGTCTGGATTTTTGGAAATGCTGGTCTCTTTTAAGAGTCAACCATGTAATCTTCGACTTTACTGACAAGCCAATATACAGTGAAGAAAATAAGTATTTGGACACCCTGCTATTTTGCAAGTTCTCCCACTTAGAAATCATGGAGGGGTCTGAAATTGTCATCGTAGGTGCATGTCCACTGTGAGAGACATAATCAAAAAAAAAAAATCCAGAAATCACAATGTATGATTTTTTTAAACTATTTATTTTTAAGATACAGCTGCAAATAAGTATTTGAACACCTGTCTATCAGCTAGAATTCTGACCCTCAAAGACCTGTTAGTCTGCCTTTAATTGCTCTGTAATTGCAAACAAAGGCTACTGTACCAAATATTAACATTGATTTTCTCAGGTGTTCAAATACTTATTTGCAGCTGCATCTTACAAATAAATAGTTAAAAAATCATACATTGTGATTTCTGGATTTTTTTTATTTTTTATTATGTCTCTCACAGTGGACATGCACCTACTGTACGATGACAATTTCAGACCCCTCCGTGATTTCTAAGTGGGAGAACTTGCAAAATAGCAGGGTGTTCAAATACTTATTTTCTTCACTGTATATATTTGGTTGTTTTCCCGGCAATGCACTGAACAAGCCACATCACATCAAAGCGTCATTAAAGATTATTTCTTGCATGAAAGATATCTCTGTTTAAATATACAGTGATGCTGTTCAATAAAAATCAATGATGCACGTGGCTTGAACATTGACATTGATTGAGCCACTTTTACATCCTTGGGTGTAATATTGGAAGGCCAAGTTGCCTTGTCTGATCAATGGCTCAAGAGCCTGGCAGTCTAACGTTTATTACCTTATATTCTGGATCATCACTGCCTTCCTGTTTGATCCAAATTGAAGCATCTTAAGTAAAAGCCTTAGGGTGCCTATAGTTCATGATGCATCATAGAGTGCAGCCAAACCCATTGATTTCAGTATGGATAGTAATATGTTGCAAGGACATATTGTAAAGGAAAAATGTGAAAAGTGGTTGAGGCAGTGATGCTCTAAAGTTGGAAAATGCAACCAAAAGTTGAGAAACTATGATGTAGACATTCATTAACCAATGATAATTTCTTTGGAAATCAAATTTGCTGCATTCATGCTTGATTTTAAGCTGAGACGGTTCTTTCCATGCGTTCTAAATGCATCCATGAATCAGAGCATTGCACAGCTAGTAGTTTTTACTAATCATCCAGAAAAGTAGTCAACAACTTGGTGGGTAAGTCTTTATCTTATATAAATAACTGGTAGTACACCATGCATCATCAGTAGACTTTACTGTTTTTGGCGAGTTGTGTACCATGTTAGAGGACAGTGTCTGAGTTTTGCTTGACATTGTCGTGATCGGTAAAAAATAGCCATGGCCCACTCGCATAGAAAATCTGTCAGCTCCTGGGTCGCACTTGATTGGTTCCAGAGCAGTTTGCAATTTTTGGCTTGCATGTATATTCAGAACATGTTATTGTCCAAAGTGGCAGTGTGGTTTCCTTCAAACATGTTCTGTAAATGCGAAACACTCCCGATTCACTTTATATTCATTGTTGAATAATTTCAACATTTATTTGGCAGTCACAGTTTGATATGAAAAATGAAAGTCATGCAGCTATGTTTGCAAAATGTCATGCAAACTATACACAGTTTGTGGATAGAAAAAGTTCCTGCCTTTTGTTGCAGTATGTCGTGATCACAATAGATAGCAAAGTGAATGTATACAATGTTTATATGGTTGCCTACGAATGGGACGCTATATTTTAGTCAAAAATTTTTTGGCTATTTCTGGATTCTATTTTATTGGATATGTTTTGGATTTCTATACGTTTCAACTTAAATAAGATTTTCCCAGGTAATAGGCAAGAATGAACCTGCCATCCTCCATGATTCTTATTATTTACGACAACAAAGCACAAAGCAACAAAGCATTATTTATGACATACTCGTAATTACGACTGGGGGAAGTATTACATTTTTGATAGTCAAGTCAAGTCACCTTAATTTATATAGTGCTTTTTACAATAATTTTTTTTTTTTCAAAGCAGCTTTACAGTAGGAATGGAACAAAGATTGTTTTGACTGTACAGCAGATCTAGAAGAAAGTCATTGTTCAGTTTAAGTTAATTAATTACTTAACTTAGAGCCCACTTACACAACACCGTTTTAACTGAAAACAGAAAACCTTTAATGCTGTTTATTTACATAACGGTGTTTGGTGGCCTGAGAACTTTGTAATAGGTTTTTTGAGCATTGAAACAAGTGTTGAAAATGAGACCGTTATCACCTCCGTGTAAACTTCAAGAGCGTGAATCTGTGAAAACGGTGAGGGCGTGCACATGCTCATTACGTGTTTAGTCTTGTATGCGCGTTTGAATGCGTATGTGCGAGGGCACGTAGTCTTTCTCACCGCCAAATTACACGTTTCTGCGGACTCTTGAATCATTTTGATAACCTTTTTATCTGTACAGAGGGAAAGGGGAGGGGGGAGGGCCGAGGAGCCCTTCACAGGGGATAGTCAAGTTGACAGGGTCTCTGCTGACACTTCAGGGCTGTGTTGTGGTCGTGTCTAGGCACAGGTCCTCCATCTTATCTGGATTCGGCCCCGATCTGGCTGACTACATCATGTGTTGTGGTCGTGTCTAGGCACAGGTCCACCATCTGATCTGGATTCGGCCCCGATCTGGCTGACTACATCATGTGTTGTGGTCGTGTCTAGGCACAGGTCCACCATCTGATCTGGATTCAGCCCCGATCTGGCTGACTACATCATGTGTTGTGGTCGTGTCTAGGCACAGGTCCACCATCTGATCTGGATACGGCCCGGATCCAGCTGACTAGAGTAAACCTATTAGCATAGATGCCGTTCTTCTTATGATGTATCTGATCCATCTTAAAAATATATCTAAATTACGTCATATGCTCTCACTGACAAATGCGGAACAATTAGTTCATGCATTCATGACATCAAGGCTAGATTATTGTAATGCTCTACTGGGTGGTTGCCCTGCACGCTTAATAAACAAACTACAGCTAGTTCAAAACGCAGCCGCTAGAGTTCTTACCAGAACCAGGAAGTATGATCATATTAGCCCGGTTCTGTCAACACTGCATTGGCTGCCTATTAAACATCGTATAAATTTTAAAATATTGCTGATTACTTACAAAGCACTAAATGGTTTAGCTCCCCAGTACTTGAGCGAGCTCTTAACGCATTATAGTCCTTCACGTCTATTGCGATCTCAAAATTCTGGCCAGTTGATAATACCTAGAATATCAAAATCGACTGCTGGCGGTAGATCCTTTTCCTATTTAGCACCAAAACTTTGGAACAATCTTCCTAACACAGTCCGGGAAGCAGATACAGTCTGTCAGTTTAAATCTAGACTAAAAACACATCTCTTTGGCTTAGCATACACATAACACATTATAGATTTCAATGTTAGGCTGCATAGTTTAGATCAGCCGGAACCGGGAACACTTCCCATAATTCCTGATGTACTTTGTACATCATAAGAAGGATGGCGTCTACGCTAATATTAGTCTCTCTGCTTAACCCGAGGTTTACCGCGAACCGCCAGATCCAGGCCATATCCAGATCTGAGGAAGGACCATCACATGGACACGACGACAACGCATCCCTGATGAGCCAGCCCCATCAACACTGTGAAGGCCCATGAACACCTCAACACAGTCATCTCCTCACCGGCCGGATGACCCAACCCAACCAGATGAACTGGATAAATATTGTGAAAGTTCTGATCACATCTGACTCCTGACATTATGCTGCCTAACTCATAATCATACACTGTTCGTTCGTTGGCCAAAGGAGGACTGGCCCCCTGACTGAGCCTGGGTTCTCCCAAGGTTTTTTTCTCCATTCTGTCACCTGATGGAGTTTTGGTTCCTTGCCACTATTGCCTTTTTCGCCTCTCTTCGCTTTTGTCGCCATTGGCTTTTGGCTTGCTTAGTTGGGGACATTTAACATTTAATTTTGAATTTAACAATACTATTACAACATTGTTTTCCTGTTATCTCTGTAAAGCTGCTTTAAAACAATTTGTATTGTAAAAAGCGCTATATAAATAAAGGTGACTTGACTTGACTTGACATGTAATGAGTACATCAGGTGTTATGGGAAAGTGTTCCCGGTTCCGGCTAACCTAATTTATGCAGCATAACAATCATTTTAAATGATTTGAATCATAGAAATTGATAATGTGTTATGTGTATACCAGATTAAAGGGATGTGTTTTTAGTCTAAATTTAAACTGACAGAGTGTGTCTGCTTCCCGAACAAGGCTAGGAAGACTGTTCTAGAGTTTATGTGCTCAATTGGAAAAGGATACCGCCTGCAGTTGATTTTAATATTCTAGGTATTATTAACTGGCCAGAATTTTGAGATCGCAATAGACGTGAAGCACTATAATGTGTTAAGATCTCGCTTAAGTACTGGGATCTAAACCATTTAGTACTTTGTAAGTAACACATGAAGACTGTAATAGACCCAGCACTTTGACTGAACTAATTGACCCCTTGTAATCCGTAATAAGTGCCCCTAAAAAATGCTAGGGCTCCTATAGCACCATGCCTACTTTTGTGTTTTAAAAGTCATAGAATCTGGTGACCAGCCAATATTCATAAGATTTATTTGACTATCAAATCCTAGTACAACCCCAAAATAAGCATTTAGAAAATCATAGATTCTTTCTTGGTCAGTATAATTTTGTACACTCTTTTGAGGGAATGCTGATAAGCATACATTTGAATAATCAGTGATTATAGATGGCTCTCTAATTTCATGCACATTTAAGATGAGTTGGAATTAATACAGCATTAAAGTAAACTGCTAAAAGAGAGAAGAATAGTGAGTATGTTCGTGTGTTTTAGAGGGACATGAAGTCATTGCTGTTACCCTCCCAAAGCCTTGTGAGAAGGCCAGGACTGGGGTGAGGACACGTTGCCAGGCCGTCCCCTTTGAAAGGTCTTTAATTAATAGGCTCATTACCTTTCAATCTAGCCTTGCTTTCCCTCAGCAGGAGCTGAAAGAGTCTTGCCTGCATAAAGAATACAGCCCCTGGACTGTTAGCAATGGTTCACTGATGGTGCGCAATTGATGTTGCTGTAAGCAAGAGCACAAACAAAGAGAGAGGCTGCAGTGGTGCAGCGGGCCTCCTCCTGCTTGGGCCAATCCCAAGAAGCCACTGAAAGACCATTATCTCTTCATCTTCATGGCGCAGGCGGTGTCAAGCCCTGTTGATGAGATGCAAGTCTATCAGCATGCAGGACACATGGGAAATTATACCACCCAGATGATGCTTAAAGACAAGGACCTGAAAATTGTGTGTGTGTGTGTGTAGAGGCTCCTCTTGCAAACATGATCAAAGGCTTATTTTTTATCCTAAAGATCTCTGAGGAAAAGCTTCATTACTGGCCAGATTGTTTGCGGTTATTTATGAAGATGTACCTGTTTTCTTCAATTTATCATTTTATGCTTTTAAAGTTTGATTAGTCTTCTCTATTTGATTGTCCTGTTTTTAATCAGTGCAAAACCATGTTGACCTTGTCTACAAGCAGATTAATCAGTTTGGAATGAATTGAGGCAGGCAAGCTGACTATGTGAGGAGCACAATGTTTAAATGGCGGCTTACACAGTGGTGAAACATCATTCTGTTCAAAAAAGTGTTAATTTGTGTGTAAAATTGATCAATTATAATTGTCATGATTCCCTATAATTGTCTGTTCAAGGGCTCTTATTTTGTTATGCTTTTGCCTTGATGTTTCTGGTTTAATTTCCTGTGTATTAGTTCCTTTTTCCATTGCTGTCTTGTTAGTTTTCATAAGAAGCATCCGAAATTGCATACCTTCTTGAGTAGGTACTTATTTTAAATAAGTAATTACTTCACGACTAGTATGTACTGATACAATAGTATGAGTGTGTGTAGTATGAATCTAATCCGGACGTACCACATTCACCATGTTGTCATTATCATGTGACCTACATGTACCAGCGTCAGCTGCGTCACTAAATTAAAGATTAAAAAGTTTGTCGAGACAAACTTTATGTTGGCTTGTGAACTTTTGAACCAGAATGTTTGCTGTTGGGGGGTCCGGGGACATGCTCCCCCAGAAGAAAATATTGTAAATTTTCAAGTTAATTTCACAAATCACTTTGAGAGTTCAAAATTAAGAGCTCCAACCTATATTCAGTGTGCAAATTGAACAAAGAAAAAGTCTATGCAGTGACTTATACCTGAACTTTAATGAATGTCTTAGGGCCCTATTTTAACGATCTGAAACGCAAGTATCAAGCGCGAAGCGCAAGTAACTTTGTGGGCGGGTCTTGGGCGCTGTTGCTATTTTACTGGCAGGATAAACGACTATTGCACCCGACGCAAGTTTAAAAGGAGTTGGTCTGAAGTAGCTTCATTATTCATAGGTGTGGTTTGGGCATAACTTGAAATAAACCAATCAGAGCGTCATATCACATTCCCTTTAAGAGCATGGGCGCAATACTATTACAACGACGCATTTACCAGGCGCGCTTCAGAATCGGTTCACAGCCGAGGAGATCGATGTTCTCGTCAGGGCAGTAGAAGAAAGAGAAGTGACATTGGGGATGGGACAAACCCACCCAAATTAGCTTCGGTTATACATGCATATAATAATTTGGGTAAATATGTAAGCCTTATGCCTATTTTTCCCATCGTCATGGACACAACAATGATTTCCCTCGTGTTTTAATATTTTTCCAGATAATACTGTATCATTTGCAAAAAGGAAAATGCATCTGTGTAGATGAGAGAATCATCTACAGTGTATGCACGTTGTTCACACTCCAAGCATGACCAAGCATGCGCGCTTAAAATAGCATCTGAATGTACGCTCAACATGCCACTGACATTAGACTAGGTTTTTTTCTGGTCATTGGCGCAATTGTTTTCTGGAACTGCAAAATAGCACCAGGGATTGTTTGCGCCGGAACACACCTCCTTTTTTGCGCTGAACTGCCCAGGAAGCGCAAGTTAATTCTCTAGTTTGCCGGCGTGCGTCTGTGGAGAGAAAAGTCCGCTTTTAAGTCCGGTGCAAAATACGAATGATACATGCGTCAGTGTACAAAGTCATTTGCGCCGGGTGCAAGATAGTGTCTCATTCTACATTACACTACATACTACTACTACTACTACTAATGATAATATGACCCCTATGTTTTTTTGTTACCCCCAAAAAATTATTTTAGTTTATTATTTCACCTACGTTAAACAACAACAACAAAAAAGTAACCTTTTAAGGTAAAACTTTATTTTGATGGTCCCTTTTGAACGTGCTGTTGAGTATAAGTAACTTTGCAACTATGTCAACTAACTCTCATTGGAGTATTAGTAGACTGTCTGCTTAATATCTGCACATATTTTATTGTGATGCTCCTCCAACAGACGCTCTACTGACTATAAGTAATTTTGCAACTACATGTCAACTTAATCTAACCCTAAGCCTACCAGTTTATTAATACTCTACTAACACTCTAATGAGAGTTAGTAGACATGTAGGAGCAACGTTACTTATAGTCAACAGAATGTGTTAAAGGGACCATCAAAATAAAGTGAAACCCATTTGAATATATATTAAAAATGGCACAAAGCTTATTTGAAGATTTTTATAGTGATGATGCAAAATGATGAATAATAGGAAATTAATTTCAATTAATTGATTTAGTTTGAACTGATTCATTAAATGTTAATCAAACGCATCTACTGTAACACCTTTTAAGGTTTCAATTAGGTAAATCATTTGTTTCATGCATCTTACATTCCCGAAACTATGACACTTAGGGAAAATTAAGTAAACTAAGTAGGAAACTTAAGCACACTAAAACCACCCCAATATTCACAATGTGAATAATTTTGGCAAAAATAGGGTTAATAAATACATGTTGGCTAGGCTTATATTAAAGCTTCCATTCATAAAGAAATTGTTCCCATGGTTGTTAAATGGTTAAATACTAGCAGATGTCGATAAGTGCTCTTAATTATTTTTACACAAACCTAAGATTGACCCTAAAACCACCCACTTTCGAACTGTCTTCCCGCTGGATTCAGAACTAATTGCTGGGCTTGTTCGACCACCCCCACATTGATAAAGACAGACAGCCTGTGAATCCTGAGGGACCATTGGCCAATGCAAGGGCTGATGGATTGTTAAGCTTTGTCACCAGACATTTTTTATTGGTGCGTCTTTTACTGAAAAGGACACAATCGTGCTCGAGCAGGGCTCTGACAGACATTGTCCACATTCAGACTGCATTGTGCTTGTTCGTGCGTGAACGTATCCAACACGACTCACTTTGAAGAGTCAACAAAGATTGTGTTTCGCGTCGGATGCATCTGACCTCTATGTTGCTGTTGGTTTGAAATGAATCATCGAAGTGAAAAAAATCTAAAAGAATGAAGTATTCAGAAATCTAAATGAAACTGCTTAGGGGATTCATAACCATCAGCAAGAGAATATATATTGCAATTCAGATGAGTGCACCTGAGACTGTTGGTGTGGAAGGTGAACAGACAAAGTCTGTGCTTGAATATCCACAACAGTGTAATCACTCTGAAACTAATTAGAATGTTTCTGTAAATTCTGAACAGCTCTTGGAGGGCCATCCAGTTGAATAGCTGAATGAGATTATTAGCTTTGCCCAGTAGAGAAAATGAATTTTGTCTTTGATAATTGAGTCGTGCTATGGATGTGCTAATCTAAAGAAATAGCATCACAAGCAGATTATTGGGATCAACCATCTATACACAAGGAAAGAGTTTGATGTGAACATGCTAACAGTTCCAATGTGTTAAGTTTCTCAGACGAGTAAAACAACACTCTTGTCCTTGTTGTATTGTGTGCATCTGTAAAGCCAAATTATACAGTATATTGGAAGATGGTTTACTGAGGTCAACACCATATGTCAAATATGTTTAGGGCAGTTATTTTGCACCTTGTCTGTCTCTACATTGCTAAGTGTTTTTTAATAGAAATTACTGTACAAAAAAGGAATTTTAAAGGATGAAGCGATCAGATCAGTGAAGCTCAAACAGTCTTCATTTGTCATGTTTCAGCTTTCGCCAACTGACATTTCAGAGAACATTTACAGTCGATGGTGGCAACACTTTATAATAACTGTACGCTATTAATCATTAGTTAAGTATTAGTAAACAGTTAATTCATCATTTATAACGCTTTAATATACATTAATAAGCAGTTTATAAATACAGCTATAAATGCCTTGATTTAAAAGCATGTCTATAATGTTTTTAACAATTGTTTTTTCATACTTTATTAATGATCAATTTATCATTCCAAAAAAAAGTATTGCATTATTTATAAACCAGTTATTTAAGAGGTGTCAGTGATTCATAAGTAAATGATTAATAAACTATTTTAATGTACATTCATACATCTTATTATTCAGACATATAATAATAGTTACTTGGTGTTAGTAAATGCTTTATTAACATGTATTTCTACTGTAATTCAGGGTTAATTCAGGTAGTTATAAAGCATTTAATAGTGGTCAGTTAACTATTTTGTGAGCTCATTGAAAGTGAGGACTATTTATGCCTTCTTTAAAGGGACGAGGAGATTAAAAGGCTGTTAATATTTCTATGTTCTGTATCACTGTGGTGTAAATGAGAATTTAAATCTCCTTTGTAAATGCCTTACAAGGCATAACTAGTCTTCACTTTAGATGAGCTCACAAAAATTGTTAACTGACCACTACTAAATGCTTAATAACTACCTCAATTTATTACATTTACTTACAATTTCTTAGTGATCTTATGAATCACTGACAACTCCTAAATAACTGGTTTGTAAATAATGGTATAATTAATTTAGAAATTATAAATTGATCATTAATAAAGGAAGACAATACAATTATTAAAAACATCATAGTTATGCTTATAAATCAAGAATAAAGCATTTATAACTGTATTTGTAAACTGCATATTAATGTCTATTAATGCTTTATAAATTATGAATGAACTGTTTACTAATGCTTAATTAATGATTAATAGCATACAGTTATTATTAAGTGTTGCCGTTTTCAGTTCCACACTCAAAGCTGTTGTATAATTTCAGAAGTCTTGAATATAACACGGTCACATGGACCAATTGAATTGTTCATTTATAGTGCTTTTTGTGATTTTGCAGCTTGCAAGCCCACTTAAATTATATGAAAAGGAGTAACAAGCTATTTACCTAATAATTCACCTTTTGTGTCCATGGAAGAAATAAAGACCTTCATGTTTGGAACAACACAAGGAACAACACAAGGGTTAGTAAATAATGTCAGTATTTTATTTTTTGAGTAAGCCATCTCTTTTTATAACATGATTTATAACATGATTGTGTGGACTATAGTTAATTTATTGAATCTTAAGAATTGCTACTATTATTTTTTAATATTTTTAAAAAATAATCAGTTATTTTTATGTCTATTATTATTTTAAAATATTTTTATTTAAACACTGAATATTTCGTATTCTTTATTTAGAGACAATATATCTTCTTAGGCATGTAGATGATATATGTATCATTGCAGTATCTGGCATTTAAATGTATCTTTTTAGCTGAATGGAGGTAAACGAAATCTTTGCATCTGACATTTTACACCTCGGGGGGAAATGCCTGGGGTATTTTGTGTTGTACCTTCTCAGCAGGTATGAAAATCATTCAGATGTTGAATATTTTAGTGAGCTGCTTCACTAATGGGGTTGTCAGTATAGTTCAAAATGGCTCTATTTGGATCAAATATTTTAGAAATTGGTGATATTTTATCACTCTGAGCATTTCGGTGTGGTACAGTTTCAACACTTTACAAATCTAACTCATTATAAACTTTAAAAGCGCGAGAAACGTATATGTTATGAAAGATGTTTTATTTAAGATTACAGACATGTACACTCTCTCTGTTCTGTCTCTTTGGGGAGATGGATAGAGTTAGACCTTATTTATTGCATCAAAATGTATTAATGCTTTACTATAGGCTAGGCAATTGTTTTAGTTGTATACTATTCATGCAAAAGTTTAGCCTGGCTAACATCAGACTTCATCTTATTGAGATGTGGGTCTGGGAACCACATGTTAATTTTCTCATATTTGAGGCGTGGTTTACGAATGCCCAGAGCCGTTTATTGGGTGCTACGAATGTCTATCAAATGCGCCTGTACGTAGCTCATAGCCAATCGTTTCAATTATACCAGATGACGTATGTAGAGCGTCAGAAATTAGACAAGGAAACTAAAATTGAAATTGCGTTCTAAACTACTTAGAACAATATCTAAGGCTGCATCGAATGGTAACTACGCGTCTGCTGCCATGTTGGATCCATAGATCTAAACAAACTGCTTCGGTGTGTCGCATAGACGTCGTCATCGTCTTGCTGCTCCCTCCCCGTTCTGTGATTGGTCCCCTCGCTGACGTGAAAATATGGTCCATGGAATCCAGGCTAGAGCGTGAATAAAATCGCGCTGCACGCAAGGCAGCATGGGAAAACCCAGGCTAGTAAAAGTTCTTAATAATAAGCATTTCTATATACAGTAAATGTTAAGATAAGAACTTCACCTGTGCTCTTGTGAATATTTTGATCATGACTTTGTGAAAGATTAACTTCTAAACTAAATGAAATAGCATTTGCCTTCGTCTTGGTCAGTGTTTGCATATTTTATTCTGTAACCTACTTGTTCAACAGATGGTACTAGTGTTATACATTCATACAGTTTCTTACAGATAATATCAAGATGATCATTGCGTTTGTTGTCCTGAATGTGGCATTCTGTCAGCAATAACCTGCCTGCGTTTATGGACCTTTTTTGAATACTGTCAGTTAAATGCAGCGAAAACAGGCCACCCCCCCTCCGCCCCAAAATCGCTAACCGATATTGCTAACCTTAACCTGCAACGTCTCATTTTATTAACTTAAAGTGTCACGTTAAGTGGAAAAAATTACTTTCACTCAAGCCCTGTTCACACAGTCAGCATCTCGCAGCGTCATGAATCGCTATCCATCATTTTCACACCAAAGACATTAAACAATCTAGCAAACTGTTTAAACTGAAATATACATGCAGTCACTCATATGAGGAGTTTTAAATGACTAATTAGTCATTGAGAGAACTTAAAATTTTCCGAGTTCCAGACCTCTGAGACCTCATAGCTGGCTACGGCCATAAATCAATGCAATTTATTTTGGGGTGCTGCCCCAGAGAACGCCCTAGATGACTGTTTATCACCTTTGCCTGTATCTGACATTGCTGTTATGTATTCACGTCTAAATGTACTGACTAAGGTGGAAAAAGATCGTCTGAGTTTTCTATTATTTTACAAGCTGTGGATTACAGTTTGATAAAGTACTCTGCTTAGATCAGGCACGCTCTCTTCATGTTTCACAGCATCACACAATCCATCTGTTCCTTCTGTGATCTGCTGGAGACTCAAGTGCCAGTTTATTTAGTCTCTCCTTATCTTCACTTAGGTTTATGTTGGCTGTCTTAAATCCAACAGTAATCATTGCATGATCCAGTTTTTAAGATCACAAACATCTTAATATTTTAAATGGCATCATCAAAACATAATTTAGATCCATGTTTAATTTAGTTCCTCTCTCCTGCCAGCTTATTTTTCAAACAACACCGTAAAAGATTCATAAAAGTATTCTATATGACTTACACATTATATTTCAAGTCGACTTGAGCCATATATATATATATATATATATATATATATATATATATATATATATATATATATATATATATATATATATATATACATATTTGGAATGGCATGAGTTTGAGTCAATATTATAATGTCAATGAATGCAACATAGTCATGTGAAAAGATTGTATTGAATGTGCACTTAGTGTACTTCAAATCTTAAAAGTACATTTGAAGAATACAGTTATTTTGATGTGTTGACTAACGTACTAATGCACATGTAAAGTTTATTATATCGAGCTGTAGTGTGTTATTTTATATTACATTTAAAGTTAACATTTTAAATGTACTGAATTGCAACTTCATATTTAAATGTGTAATTGCAAATATATTTAAATATATGTCATGCAAATTTCAATATAAATTTTCAAAAGACGTTAAAGTATATTTTAGTTTATGATTAAATCGTGTCAGTACATTCGACAAAACACTTTAACAATATTTCAAAGACAGTAGAAATAATTATGAAATTACATTCATCTTAGTGAGTCAAATGCATATAGTTCAGCTAATTTTATTTAATGCAAATTTAAATAATGCGTTTTCAATTATTAAAATTTAACATGCAGTTATGTGTACAAAAACATTTATTTTTCACTTCTCATATTCTTTTAAAGTATATTATTTCCATAATAAGCACTCTCTTTTTTAAAAGTATACTAAAGTGTGCTTATGTATTTAGTTGCACTTTTCCTTTAAGGTATACCACATTTGTCCATTGTTATTGTGTATAGATTTTGTGTCTCAGTCCATTAGGAGCTAAACACCTTATCCCTGATTCAGCTTTCCGTGATGAATCATTGCTAGACAAACAGGGAACATGAATCTGAGGATGGTAATCTGAACATTAAAGGATAATTCAGCAGGGGAAAAAAAACAATGGTGGTAGAAAGAACAAAAGAGGTGTGTTGACGACATGAATTGCCTCAATCTCCAACAAAGTCCTCCAAATCTCCAGAGCCTGAGCTTGACGTTGTGAAGTAAAGCAGTAAATAAAATACTCTTGTTGGAGTGATCCTTCCTCAATAAAGCCTAATAGAAAGGCTGGCATGCGTTTATGCCGGGGTTTACTGTACGCCATAAAACATTGAGCAGGGGGCTGTAAACGTAGAGTAATGAGATGGGTGAAAAATGGCTCTTCCTCACAGAGACACATCTGGATAGGAAGGGGCTGAGCTCACTGTGCACCTTGACGTCTGAGCTGATATTCAACGACTAATATGGCAACTCAATTATCCGCCCGACCCCTCATTAGTTCCCCATGCTCTGCGTGGAGTTACGGATGCTGGTTTTAGCGGCTTTATCCTCCCGCACCTGCTCTCTGGGGCGCTGCTGGAGCAACTCGGCCCCGGCACTCGAATTCTCTGTCGCCTTTCATTACTCACCCCTATTATATCCCAATCCCCACCCACAGTGGGTAACTGGCAAGCCTGATCACCGTGACGATTTGTTTTCACTGGCAGCCCAGGGTGGGGGCCACTGCTCTTTTTTCCAGAGAGACTCCGATGAAGACATGAGATGGAACACTGTTACACACAGCTGTCAGAGCTGTATAGGGACAGTAGAAAAATGGTGCCACTTGGTTGTTTTTTTGTTGCCAAAGTTTGAGTGCGCAATAAATAAGCTTTTATTTCCCCGGTATCCAAGAGTATGAATATTAATACATGCCTTTTGCTATTAATCCACATGTTTGGAGTCAGTAAGCTACTATTGAAAATTCTGAATAATTTGAAAAGTTTGACTCAGAATTGAGACTGATGGTAGCAAACTTGAAGAAAAACAAATGATTTGTTATAGCTCGGCTTCAGTGAAGCATATAAGATGCTGTGAAAGAGAAGGGTTGATGCTTGTTTTCCTGCAGTTCCCTATAGAGTTCTCTATGATGCAGGCTGCCCTAGTCTTTTCCCCAGGCAAGGGACTATGAAAGATCACGCCAGGATGGCCACTGTGTTAGATACTTCAAAGGGGTCGTTTAAATTCCCCCATTTTAGCTTCTGTCAATCCAGTAGGTTGCAAGACATGAGTTCTGGGGTAACTACTTCTATTGGGATTGGAGTTGTTGTAACCAAGTGGCTCTCACTGTGTCAGTCCGTATAACACACTCTCATGGCAATTCATTACTATTTTTGATGGTTATATCGTTTGAATTTGTACAGTCTCATTTGTACATTTTTGTATGATCTGATTACGTCAGTGAGTTTAGGGATGGACCTTCATGCTTACGTTTTCTAAAAATCACGAAATCACTATGAAATAATAACTTTGTCTCATGAGATCGTGTGCTAGAAAAACAATACTAATTGTGGTAACACTTTAGTTTAGGGTCCAATTCTCACTATTAACTAGTTGCTTATTAGCATGCATATTACTAGAATATTGGCTGTTTATTGGTAAAGCACATATTAATGCCTTAATCGGCAATAGTCAATAGTGAAAACTGGACAGTAAAGTGTGACCTTGAATACAAATAGAACGCAGCTAACCATATAATCATGTACCAACTTTCTATATTTCCCATTGTAACAACAATATAGAAGTAAAGATATGTCTCTACAACTGTTACATTTAGAATGTATTGGCTGCAGAGAGCACAGAACCATTGAAATTAAAGAGACATTTAGAATGTGAATTTTGCATACTTTTGCAAATAAATATGGTAATACTTTATTTTGATGGTCCCTTTTGAACATTCTGTTGACTATAAGTAACTTTGCAACTACATTTCAACTAACTCTCATTAGATTATTAGTAGGCTCACTGCTTTATATCTGCTAACTCTTTATTGTGATGCTCCTCCAACAGAAATTCAGCTGAATATAAGTAACTTTGCAAGTACATGTCAACTTATTCTAATCATAACCCTACCAGTCTACTAATGCTCTACTAACACTCTAATGAGAGTGAAATGTAGGTGCAACGCTACTTATAGTCAACAGCATGTGTTAAAGGGACCATTAAAATAAAGTGAAACCATAAATATTATAATATTTTTTAATAAATACTGTTTTTCCCAATATTAATAGGTTCACAATAATTGAATTTAAGGACAAAGTTGTTTACCATAGTTATGTTGGTTGTGAGTCGCCATTTGATGTCCTACTATTTGTAAAACATGGGTCTTAAAGCTACAATATGTTTTTTTTATTTTTTTTATTCGCTAACCTCTTACAATAACAAAGGCTTAGGTTGATGACGCATAAGCGGAATAATGGAACTTGTCGTCATGCTGATGGATCTAATAATGTTTATGGATGAGAGAATACATTGATGTTTTTAACATAACATTTTTAACATGAGTCCCACGTTATATAAAGGAATAAGGACATTTCAACGCATTCTCATCCTACACTGTAAAAAAAAAAGTTGGATTAACTTAAAAAAGTGTTACCTGGTTGCCTTAAAATTTTGAGTTAATTGAAATTAAAAATTTGAGTTAATACAACAAAGGAGATTGGTTTAATAAATAGAAACTCAAAATATTATGTTATCTGAACTACATTAATTATCTAAGTTGATTTGACAAAATATAAAAAGTTGTGATAACAAATCATCAAAATTCATTTTTACAGTGTAGGGCGTCATATCTGACACTTTTGACATTTCGTCTAAATCCAACGCGCATGGTACCCTTTAGCGTCAATATAACACGCACAGATATGGGTAGGTTTAGATCTGGTGTAGGGTTAGGGTTAGACCGCTAGGAGGCGCCTTCTGACCCATATATATCTGCGTCTCATATTGACGCTAAAGGGTGCCATGCGCGTTGAATGTAGACGAAATGTCACAAGCGTCAGATATGACGCCTTGGGATGAGAACGGGCTGGACATTTCATTCTACCGAACTACCCGCAAGTGCAGAATTACTACTCACACAGGTCAGTATATTTGACGAACTAAACTGCATTTGAGGGTGTTGAAAGTTATAATGTTATTCTGTTCGTTTTTTGGCTGTATGAGACTAGCAGTAAGCTAGATCAACATTAGAATAATATACTGATCATATTCTAACATTTCTTCATGTTGAGCTATATAACTTTGATTCGTTTTATGTACATTTGCTCACCTGTCTAATAAAGTACATGCAACAGTGGCTTCTCTGTCAAGTCGAAGTTAGTCGCGGAAGTGGAGCTCTTGGCATCTCGAAAATGGCATGCTGAAATTGATCCGTTTTAGTTCTCCTTTTGTCCCAAAGTCTGCTTGCCATGGTCCATAATGTTTGAACGAAACAACAGTGTGAGCGTGCCGCTAGACGTAACGCAGTTGTCCATGTCTGTCACCATAGTTACTATGGCAGTACGAGCGGAAACCAGGGATAATGCGGATATCACGTCATTGACAGGCGACAATGACCAAGGACGAGCCATTATTTAAAATTGGAAATTCTCTGAAATACAAAATCTTTGGGAACTTTGGGGATATTGTAAGTACACAACTGCAGGAAATATATCACACTGTGCAAGTGATTTTTGGATATTTTATTACAAAAAACTTTCATATTGTGCCTTTAAGGCAAAATCCGTTAAGTTTATTCTATAGATTTATCCTATAAGTTTATATTTTCTAGTTTATACTATGAGACTAAGCTAGGTTGAGCGCTTTTGTAATCGCGCGTTGAGTGATGTAATCTAAGCTAAGTTGAGTGATGTAATCATGATGCAATGTCTGGTCTCCTTTATTACTTATGTGAGCACTTGTGAAGAGAGTGTCTTCAGAGTGTTGATTAAGGACAGTGGGTGGTGGTCTAAGAGAGTGAGAGGGAGAATGAGAAAGAGTGTGTGTGTGAAGGAAAGAGAGAGAGGTGATGAAGATGAAGGGCTTGGCAGGGGAGTAGTGGGTGATTCTACAGCTCACAGGCTTGACGATTCCACGGACAAATACAATGCAAATAGGATTTTACACCATGTTGTCAGGCAAAGCTTGGAGCTCCAATCTGGCGAGACCACAGTGGGAACTGGAGGCTAACAATAACAGACAGTGTTTCACACATAAAGAACCGTATGTTGAGCCAAAGCGAGCGGGCAAGCAAGTTCATAGAAACTGCGGTGAACTTCTCTGTCGAGTTTCACCCAATAAAGGAAACCACTTTTCACGTGTTTCCACAAGCAGAACTAAATGTTTGGGGAAAATTAGGTGCAAAAAAAATTATGATGTTATGAGATGAAACTGTAATAGGCTGTGGTTCAAAACTAATGAAGTGCATTGTTGTCTAGAAAGACAACTTCTTAACTGAAAGAGAACTTAAAGCAACCGATTTAGACACTCTGCATAGGCAGCAATTCTGTGTCATCACACAACTAGTTGTTCCTCACATGAAGCACAAGGAAGACATGTTTTACATTTAAAGTGAAGTTTGCCATTGGCATGTTGCTAAGCTAAACAATGAGATACTTAAAAAGGAAAAAAAATGCTTGGCACACAAAAATACTGGGTAAAGTTATTTTAAATACAACTGTTGTTTTAGTGAATTAAATGAAGTAAATTTGTAAATTATACAAAACAAGTAATCTTAGCAACACAATCATCTAGTATTTTTTTTGTGTTACTTTTACCTTCTCTGCAAGAACTAACAACAGAGTTTTAAAAAAGCTATAGAAAACCGTGAGATACTTCCATCTGATTCCTGTCAAGAAATGAATTAGGGTCTCCAAACTGGCAGTCAAATCCTCCATTACATGCCTATGTGCCCAAACAAATATTATGATTGTATTATATTATTGTTGCAGAGAAGCAATTTAAGTTGGTCTCATTATATGTGACCGTTTTGTATGACAAAACACATAGGGGAAAAATGTTTTAAAAAAACTGTAAGATACAGATGGATTATATACAAATAATCTAAAAGGAAATATCTTTCCCAGTTTATAAATTCAATTCAATTCAATTTACATTTATTTGTTTAGCACAACATTTCGTTTCATAGACGCTTTACAGAAAATGCATGTTTCTACATAACAATTTAGACTGATCTGTTATCAGAGGTGACTGTGTCAAAGTTATATATTTCAGAAATGTACATAAAGAGTACAGCTAAACTCAAACCCCAACCAGAGAGGACTTTACTACCAACCGGTGCTATTTGTGAGAAGTCTGGTGTCGCTGTTTGGTTAATTGGTAAACCAATATGAGACATCCGACTCTCTTGGGACCTACACACTTCATTCATAAGGGAGAAAAGTAACTTGACTTGATGTACTCAGTGAGGCAAATCAGAGTTTGTATTTGTTGTTTATGAAAATCAATTCCACACTACCATCAGCTATCATTGTAAAGAAGTAACAATACAGTCATTTTCTGTGATAGAAGCACACCCATATCAAGATTGTCATACTTTGTCAAATTGTGGTAAGCAGCCACAAATAGTAAAAAAATATCACACTATAAATAAAACCTTCTCCAGTAACTCTCAAATTAAAGTTGTTGGCAAAAATTGGGATCATCGTAGCACTTACTAATTCCTATCTTAACAAAATAAACCTTTAAAAACCCAAAGAATCTTGTTGAATCCAAGCCACATACTTTTGACTGAGTTAATCACAGAGCCAGTCATCCATTAGTTACAGCTCTTGCTCAATAGAATGAAAGGCCACAGAACGCAGAATCACTTCTGCTGCTTGGGGCGACCCAAATTACAAACAGATTTATATCAGGATACAGGGTTGGTCGTGCAGAAAAAGACCCTGGACTCTTGGTGTGGAGTTTTGTAATCATAATGGACCATTAAATAGGGTTAAACACTGGAATGTGGGTTCAACAATCTGCCCAACATTTACTACTCCATATAATTTGCATAATTAAGGGTTGCTGGTGCTACACAGTAAGTGTAAAAATAATTAGAAAATAATCCGGTTGACATTTCTCCAATATTTAATACACTCAGGAAAGTTCATTTTAAAGGGAGGAATCTCATAAAAAACAAATCTCAAAAACTCTTTTGTACATCTCAGCTATTTCTCCTCCAACAGAACAGAGATAAAAATGAGAGCGAATGGAGACTTTCAGTTTGTGGGACTCCTGTAGAGTTTGAGAAGAAATGTCAAAATCTCAAACAGTTTTTCCGTTCAAAAACTTTCAAAACTTGAACGTTTAATATGAAAGCACATTTCTTATCAACTTCGTCCAAGATCAAATTTTGTGGGATATTCTTTGCACACAGTAATATTACAGTTCTCTACTCTAACTATGACTGTTGTCTCATTTGTGTCTAATAAGTGTGAAACGAACATCTCGTTTGAGTCTTTTTTTCTTATGTCTCTTATGAATTTTTAAGGAGAGAACATCGATACTTATAGACTTGTATGACTTGCTTTCTTTTGTGGAACACAAAATAAGATATTTTAAAGAATATTTTAGAACTGTTTTGTCCATATAATTAAATACTTTTGTGTTCCATGGAAAAAAGTCAGTCATTCAGATTTGGAAAGACATCACAAAATTAGGTAAACTATTTATTTAAATGAAACTCAGAACTCAATTGTATTATAAAGCCCCAAGTATACTTAGCTTTTTATGTGTATGCTAGAGTATGCGTACAGTGTGAAGTATTTAAAATTCATTATCATCATCATAGTATGTGCATACTGTACCCGCACTGGCACATTTTTATAACTGCATATGGTGTGACAGATGAGAAAGAACAACATAAAACTATTGTACTTAAGTGTTCTTTGGGCTTAAGGCTATTTTTTAAATGTACAACCTTCTTCTGAGATTTTTCTTTTTCAATTCAACTTTCTAATTTTAAAGGCACATGTTTGTAAGGCTGCTAAGACAGCAGTTCCTGCCAAAGCAAACTAGGCAGCCAAACAACTATTTCTCAGAAAACAAGCAGAACTGCTGTGAATGACCCACAATCTATGTAAATTCTGCTTCATGAAAACACCCATCTCTTTAGGAAACAGCAAGAAGTAAGACCCAAAACTTGACCCTCTGTGTGACTAAGATAGTCCAGCCCAGCCCATCTACCATCTCTTGGGACTGGCCCTATTTTCAATGTGAGGAAAGAGAAGAGGAAAAAAACAAAGCTGCATGTGGCACAAAATGGACCCCAGAGAATCTCAAACCAGTTTGCATTTAACAAAAACAAACAATGCCTTGAGTCTTGATCTTAAGGTTTGTGAAGGTTGCAGCAGATGGGAGTCAGTGAGCTAGAAAAGGAGGGTGGTAAGTTTTGAGGTGTTTGTTCATTAGCTAAATTAAGATGGAGGTCTGGAGGTGACAGCTCAGTAGTCAGTAGATGGTGGGTAGCTCGTGTGTGCTCAAGCGCGATCATTAAAAAGACATGGCTGCTCCTACCCTGCCTGTACGGTTCTCAACAGGCTGGGCCTCCCCATAGCTCAGGCTCATTGATACTCTTGTGCTTTGTAGTACTTAAGAAAGAGAGCTGCATAACATGTTCATTGAATTCTGAAAGTGTGGAGAGCAGGACCTAACCCAGAGGATCAGCTATAATGCCCCTTTCAACTGAACACAACCTGTGTCTCTGTATGTGCCATGAAATTGCTTTCACTTTTTCTTTGGTAATGTCACGTTGCGAGGTTATGCTGATCAACCTTTAACATCACTGCATTGGATTCTTGAAATTCACTTGTACTGTATGTTCTCAAGTGTGACCTTTTAGAAAGCTTTGCTCTTATGCATTTAAATGCACTAGAGATTGAATAAACAGGCTCTTGTTGAGGTGCATCGGTGGTGAACTGTTTAGACTATTGATGTATGGGCATCTGTCCAGTTCATAGCCACTGAGCCGTACCATGCAGTTCAATAGAGACATGTCCAACCACAACTATCTTAGCCCTTGACTACCAAGCCTGTTGAACTCCTCACCCACCCCTTTAAAGGATATTCACTTCTTTTCACAAATAATAGCATGCCTTGACCACCATTTTGTAGGTCAGCTTGCAGGGCTTTTGTGTGAACTTTTTGTGCATGTTAAATAACGAAGGGAACCACCTCTAATTAAAGCTGTGAGCATAGGACTAAATGGTTCCCTTTTTGAAGATGAAATGGCTGTATCCGGTGGGCTATATTAAGCTGTTACTGAGCATCTAAATTGGCCCCTATTTTTCAGAACAGCTTTTGTGACAAGAGGCTTTCAGTATCACAAGTAAAAAAAATCGACTGAAATGAGATGTAAATCCGACAATTCTTTTGGCAATGTGTGTTGTAAGGTTTTATTCTTCCAACCAGGACCAAAATGCTGCAACATTACTCTGATATACAGACAATGGTGGTAACAAAGTTGTTCATATAAGGCTATTGTCAGATGCTGGCAGGGAAGGAAATCAGCGAAAGTGCCTGAACAATGGGGGAAGGCTGCAGAATTTTGGTTAAACAGACAAAAAGAGACCTATGAGTTGGCAAAAGAAGCAAACCTAAGGTGCGAGACAGAGAGAGCAAAGAGTGAGAGAGAGAAGAGGGACCTTTGGAGAGGGGCTTGGTAAATCCTTTAGCTCCATTGTACCCTTAAAACAATTATTACTTAGAGCTTGGATTTGCATTTGTAATAGAGTTCAGGCCCCTGTTTGTGAAAGCCTTTGGTTGGGCCTGACCCTGTGGTTCAGCCCCACGTTGACACACTGTGTATTGCCCTAGCCCCATCCTGCCACAACCCACAGTGCTATCATGGGAAAATTCACCAACTTGAGGAAGCTTTTGGAAGGCATGGGCTAGAATGAAAAGCTCAAGGCAGCCGCAGTGGTATTTAGTGGGGGAAATTACTTGGGTGTACAATGGAACCCACTGCTGTTAATTACTGCTAACAAGGCTCTCCTAAAAAAAAAAAATGGTGTGACACATGGGCTTGAAGAGAGAAAGGAAATGAATATAATACATACAAGTGAGCCTTAAACCTCTCAAAAGCCCTGTCCTGTTCAGCCTTTGACCAAACTTCGCTCTCATTTTAGTCTCCGAAGACTTTGCCGAAGTCATGAGACACATCTTACTTGATTTGCTTCTGTGAACTAAAACATAATAATAGCTCTGGGTGGTATTATGGGTGAAATGCTATCCAATTAGCATGTTCGACAATTTTGTTATTATTTCACTCAGAATGAGTCCAAAGGAAATATGAGCCAAGAATAAGTTATGCATTTCCCATATCATGGGATTCTTGAGGTTGAAATCGGTTACACATGTAGTTGCTAAATAGTGTATCCCTCTGTTGTTCTCACAATTAGATTGGATTTCAGCCTCAGGAGGAGTGATCAGACCATGCTCAAAATCTGTCAGGCGTTAAGTAAACAGCACTCACTGACTGCCTTGTAGTTGTCATTCAAATATTGACTTATACAATCCAGGGGAGGGGGAAACCAATGTTGGACTGGTTAGCATGATTCAGCGACTGGTACTGTAGATATCCTAACCACAAAAGCTTGCTAAAAGAAACGAGGCTGTTTTTCACTTGATGTTCATGCATTTTTTGGATCGTTGTTGTGATGCTGTTTACGTTAGAATATTAGTCACTTGGCATTTATGGAGACGGCAAGACTTGAATCGAGTGTCTCTGATGAGGGAGACATACTGTGGTAGGGAGTCCCTAGGACAGGTTTGAGAAGTACTGTTATAGACCACTTTGGTGGTAATGGGAAATCTTATTTTATTCTAACTCCAAGCAGTAAGATATAAAAGGATGTGACTATACTGTAGTGGCGTTGTTAGCCTTCAACCCCTTTAGCTATGACTGTATGTAGAGCTGTGCGATTTTTTCCATCTGCGATTTTTTTATAAAAAATTCGATTTACGATTCAAATAGATTTTTTCCCCCTTCCATTTAAAACAAAATAACTGCGAACTGTAAATATATTTTAAATGTATATATTTATTTTATTGAAAGTGCATCAACATAAAATTGCAAAGGCAAACCCTTTCTCTAACTGAAAAGTCACTGTGCAGTGTGCAACAAAGATTGTTAAACATCCAAATTATTTAAATTAGGGATGTCAACGATTAATCGACGATCGATTAATTGTATTATAAATTGTATTGTATAAAACTTATCGATCATCGATAAAGCAGGTTCATGCTTGTTATGTCATGCCGGAGTTATGTTCGGGACTATTTTACACCTTCATCATGACTATAAGTTTGCGTGTGCATTTGCAGCCTTTTGTTTTGTGCAAATGTAAGTTGTAATAGTTTATTTTGTGTACGCACAAAATTCACATTGGATGCATTTGGTTAAAAATTTAAAGCGTGATCTTTAGTGCGCGCAGCTCAAACGGCAATGCACAACTAATAATGACTATTATTGGGACTGTCATTACATAACATTATAAAGAGAACAATATTGTAATAAAACATTGTGAATTATTTGGGTTTAGTTGCCATGTCGCGTTGTTCCAGGAAGAGCGCGTCCACAACACGAGTCATTCTGAATGGCACGTATTAGTTTAAGTTCACTTGTGCATTCACGTCATTTTGTGTAGATATAATTTGTAATATTATGTTTATTTTGTATATATCTGATTAATCTCATATAGGATGCGTTTCTTTGAGTTAAATAACGCGTTAGCAAAGTGCTCACCGGTTATTCATTCAGCGCGCGCTGCTCAAGCAGCAATGCACGACTAACGATGATTAAATTGGGACTGTCATATTACATAACATGAGAACACTATTTTATTAAATCGTTGTGAATTCATTGGGTTTAGTTGGCGTTTTCAGTGCGTTGTTCCAGGAAGAGCACGTCCACAACAGTCATACATCTGACAGCACGCATCTGAGGCGGCGTTGACGCGTTGTTTGAGCAGAGGGCTGCGCTGCAGGGAGCGTGCTACGGAAACCCTGAAGGAAAATTTGGCGAATGCAAAATGTACGCTATACTGAAGAGGTGGAGAAAATTTGAAAATTTGAATCGATTTGACGATCGATTTTTTCCCCAACCGTAACTGTATGTACAATTCACATCTGATAGCCTCATGTGTCTTATTGCTTGTCATATGATAAAATATTAAAGGAACACGCCGGCTTTTTGGGACTTTAGCTTATTCACTGTATCCCCCAGAGTTAGATAAGTCCATACTCCCTTTTCAACTCCGTGCGTGCTGTAACTCTGTCTGACGCACCCACCGCTAGCCTAGCTTAGCACAAAGACTAGAAGTAAATGGCTCCAGCTAGCATACTGATCCCAATAAGTGACAAAATAAAGCCAACATTTTTCTATATATGTTGTGATTTGTATAGTCACAGTGTGTACAAATAACAAGACCATATGAGACACAGGCATCTTTTAACCGTATACATGCTGGGACCTATATTCTCATAAGGCGATGCACTGCTACTTGGGAGGAGTGATTAGCGCAACACTCTGAGCGAACTCTCTGCTCCTCACCACAGGGCTTCTCTCTTGTTCTCAGGTGCTGCCAGTATGTCCCAGTATGTATACGGTTAAAAGATGGCTGTGTCTCATATGATGTTATTTGTACACACTGTGACTATACAAATCACAACATATAAATAGGAAAATGTTGGCTTTATTTTGTCACTTATTGAGAGCAGTATGCTAGCTGGTATGCTAGCGTGCTAAGTATGCTAGCTAGTATGCTAGCGTGCCAAGCTAGGCTAGCGGTGGGTGCATCAAACAGAGTTACAGCCCGCACGGAGATGAAAAGGGTATGTATGGACTTATCTATCTCTGGGGGATACGGTGAATAAGCTAAAGTCCCAAAAAGTCGGCGTGTTCCTTTAAGCACACGAAAAACATTATTTATTTTAATCAAATTCTTTAATGTTATCTTTCCACTAGATGAAATAGACTTGTGACATGTAATCTAGTTGGTCTCAAAGTGATGCATCAGTATTCATGACCAGAACTATATGTTCTATTACCGGTATTCCTTATGCAAGAATTCTAATAAATTACTTTTGACCCAAACGAAACAAAATATGACACAGACATTAAGACTGTTATAATTAAGAATTATTGTTTTAAAATTAATTACTCAAGAATTGGGGGAATTAAGAGAGTGCCACACAGCTGTCATTCTCCTGCAAACCCAACCGTTTAAGTCTGGATATTTTCCAGGGAATCTTTTAATTACATTGAGTGAATTGAACTGTGCTGCGTGTGCAAGATAAATAACACACAGCACAGGCAGTATATGAAACAATTAAACTAATCTATATATTTAATTAAAATAACACATCTGGGAATGATTGTAAGTAATAGACAAGTACCTCACAAATCGAAGTGTTTAACACAATCACTTCAAAAAGCTTGCTCATAAAGCATTCCAATAGACAAATGGGACACTCTCGTGGGCCTGATTTAAACACATTACTTCACTAGGTGAAAGCACTTTTATTTAGAGCATTCACACGCAGGCCCTTTTGTCATGAGTATTTATGAGTCTGGATGCACACTGCACTAAAACGTTCTCATGATTTAATACAAAAGTAAAACTCTTGTCAAATTAGTTTTATTTTATCCTCTCTCTCATTTATATTAGACTTTTAATGTAAAGAAAGTCAGTAAAGCAACTAAGCATTTTTATAGACAGTTGTGCATGATGTAGCTCTGGTCATTTACAATATTAGCACTGATGCTAATATTAAAAAATAATAATAATAATCAAATGTTCACCTAACATTTTTGTTCTTGCTGAAACCTATTTCTGTTTGGCAGCCCCTTCAGCCACCCGGGTAGAAACAGACTGCACCACTGAGACAAGCTTTACAAAAGAATTATACATATTAATCACATTTTACTGCAGAACCTCTTGATAATTTCTCATAATTGGTGTTTAATAATGGGTAAAACTAAAAAATAATAATAATAAATAAATAAATAAAAAAACCTGTAAATTGCAAATATTTAGTCCAACTGCCATGGGTATCATTGTTTAATCTGGTTAGTTATCTAAAGATATTACTATATGTGCTTTATTTATTTTTTCTTAGTAGACTGTAAAAATAAATGTATTTTTGTTTTAAAAAAAAAAGAAAAAAAAAAAGAAACAGTATTTTTTGTCTTTTTTCCAAGTAAAATATCTTCAAAACAAATTTAAGACTCAAAACTGATCTTTTACAGATTATTACGGCAAAACAATACAGAAATCCAGAAGAAAAAGTAGATACTTTTGAGTGTGTACCAGAAGAGTAGACAAGCTTTGGGACATACTATCACGTCATACAATTACGTCTTTAACGGTTGCTCTCTGTCGCATCCTGACATAGTAAACTGGCTTGTCAATCATCTTGTTAAAGAAAAAATGCAGAAGCACGTTGATCTGCAGTCGCGTTTCATGCATAGAACTCTCCTCATATTAATGCACAATGATCCATTTAAAAGTTAATGGCCGAACGGATCTTTATAAAAGTCCACATTGTTATTGCAGATGAAATATAACACGGATAACCTTAAAACATTTTTTTTATCAGGTTAAACTTTGATTAGTCACTCAAACCTTTATCTAAACCTTTCACCGTCGGTTGCGCTTGTACGCCATGTTTTGTAGTTTTTTAAACACTTTTTACTCGTGTTTGTAGTTTCTCCTCTAAAGCGCAGTGGGTTGTGGGCAATATTAGCCTTTAGAGTGAGCACGGATCCACACTTCAAAAATCCAGCGGAAATAGTAGACCATCCGGGGACTTCTAGCATACTTTTTTCAACATACTATGCTTTGGGACATACTTATTTCAATCTCACATACTGTTTAGGATGGATAGTATGGACATTGAGATGCAGGGTTAGTCTTATAAAATTACATTAACAGCAACAGCAGGCGGACAAAGCCTTGGTTTGTGAGGTGTACGAAGGACAATTGTGTCTACAGAGACGCCCACAGCAGAGCATGTAAATGATTTCCCCATACTACGCTTTGACTGCAGTACATACAGAGGCCCAAGGTGAGTCGGGCTCCTTACCGCTAAGTGTCTGAGGGCAGACAAGCCCCTCAAACTATTATTGCAAGGGCCGGCTCTGACTGCATTTTCTCAGGGAGCCGACGTCCAACGAATGAAAGAGCAATTTGTGCCATCTGTGGAGAACTGGACATGTGTTTCCCATTCTCCAGGCCTTTTGAGCCAGTCAAAGACCGCATTAACATAAAAGAGAAGGTACGACTGTTCTCCTATTTTTCCCCAATCCTCTCAGGTTGACGGGAGAAGGCAGGCCCCTAAATGATCTAATTTATTATTATTTAAATCTTATTTACTTTCTGTAGAGTGCATCAGAATGAGGGAGTGCGCAGCAGCTCCCGGGTGTGTGGTAATCGCACCGAGGGTCTCGTTGACCCCGGGTCTGATGATTCCCTCCCCCGTTTTCTTAAACACACTCCCACAGAAGCATACCACAAAGTGGCGACCTAATGGTCCAGTTCCTGACTTAGCCATCCATGTACGGGTACCACAGGAAGTAGGTAAAATGGTTCTGGGCATATGCAGGGGCCCTGAAATGTGTAAAACTAAAACCTAGTCAGGCACAAACACTTTTATCCTCGTTCTCGTCGCAGACCTGCTTTAACTCTTTACTTGCTTGCTTTCAGCATGTGATATTGATGCTTAAGCAAATTGTCTTTGGCTAAAGATCAAGTTTGGAATTAATGGATGTTGCAGAAGTTTATCAATGTACATATACGGGAACATTTACAATGATTTGTCTTCCAGCATGATGGGATAATGGGGAAACATTAGCATCGTTTAGAGCCAAGTTAGCTTTATCCATAGTTTACAGGAATAGTTCACTCTGAAATGAAAACCTTGTCATTATTTATGCCGCTTTGGGCCATTTTAAGCACATGTCCTGTTATTTTTGTCAGTCAAACACAAAAGGAGAAATTTTTCAATCTAAATTTCACAGATGTACAGCAACAGCAACTGTTCATATTGACCACATCTGTCAAGCTCAAAAAAGTACAAGAAGTCCATTTACCTTGCACTATATTCCAAGTTGTCTGAAGCCATGGTTTGACATTGATGCAAAATGTTTTTTGTTGTAGCTGAATGTTACACATGAGTTTGAATATGCAGCTATATATAGATGTTAATTGTGCTTTTTCAAGCTTTTTAGCTCAACAGATTTGGTCACCACAAACTGCCGTTATATGGACGATAACAGTGTCCTTGTTACACATTACAACAGTAAATTATTTGTAATTGCATGCAGCTAACCCTAAAGCAAACCCTAACCCTACAGTAAACTGTTTTAAGTAATAGAATACTTAATATTACTTACAACTAAAATTAATAATTACACTGCAACAATAACTGCATTCCTTGGAGCAAATAAATAAAGAAATAAAATATAATGTAGAAATCTTTCTCATTTTAATTTATTTTTAACTGCAAAATGCAAAAATAACAAACTTTATATAGACATTTTTTTAAAAGTACTAAAAATGACAAAAACCTACTAAAACTTGAACTAAAATTTGAACTATGTACACTTGACTTAATCATTTTATAGAATGCACTTATTGTGTACATGTATGTTTTAAAGTTGTACTTATATTTAAAAGAAAAACCCTGCATGTAACTGCATCTACAATTAAGTGTGACCCAATATTTTTCATTATTTTACCTATGTAGGGTTTTCTTTAAAACTGCTCTGTGTGAGGTGTGTTTGTGTGTGTGTGTGTGTGTGTGTGTGTGTGTGTATGTGTGTGTGTGTGTGTGTGTGTGTGTGTGTGTGTGTGTGTGTGTGTGTGTGTGTGTGTGTGTGTGTGTGTGTGTGTGTGAGGCCGCCAGTAAGAAGGAGAACTTGAATGAGAGCCGGCTCCTCACTGTGCCAGTCAGTGCCCTCTCCTGGACAACCTGTGGCAAACGGGCAGGATCGAGTCGGAACCCGAGCCGCACTAGACTGAACAGAGACCCAGGTGCTTAGTGTAAACACCACTAACATGGACTGAAGGTAGTCACTTCTCTTCTTCCTTTGTCAGTGTTACCCACCTATGTGCTTCTTTTCAAATGAAAGTAAAGCAACTTGAGAAGGCAGAAATGGTAAAGACATTTAAACAAGAGAACACCAATGATGCACTATACTTATTCAAAATACATTCAGTTTAAAGCCAAACCTTGCAAGACTTGACAGAAGTGAAAAGAAAAATCATTTTGCATAATGTCAAAGATGAAGAACCTTGGTCAGAAGTCATTACCATATGCAGCAGTGAATTTCACCTTCACAGCTCCGCAGAGGAAGTTGGTGTTCAGTCAGATCACCTCTCTGGCGGAAGCACTTACGCTGTATGCCTGCCAGCTAACAAGACAGTAGGAATAAATGAGCCTTTTGTCAGAGAGTAATGAATAGAATTTTTTGCAGTTTGATTAAATCATAATGTGTTTCGTAATGAATCTTCTCCCCGATTCCATTATTCTGTGTGTTATCAGTGCTAAATATAGCTGTGTGATAGATTCATTTTTTTTCCCTCTGCTTTACTCTGAGGTGATTCTTTTATGCATGTGTCAGGTATATTTAACCACACAGAGAATCATCCAAATGCAGCTCAGAAGGTCTATACTGATTTGTAGCAGAACCATCTGAAACATTGTCACATGCAGAGTAAAAGTCCATACAGAGGGAAATGTAATCTGTTATCCTGTGGTAAAATTGTTCTGTTTTACAGTCTCCTTAAAAAAATATTTTAACAGCTTCACATATCACCCTTGTGTATTTGTGTACCCTTATTAATCTGGGAATTTGCCCAGAACTATTTACATTTTCCATCAGATGTTAAAATGCTCTGTGATTTCGCATTTGGTCTGCTAATATTTACCATCGTAATTTTTGATTTAAATGGAAAATTAAATTAAATTAAATTATGACGTTGTGCGTCATGAAGCACGTATGAAATCAGTCCAATGGCGAGACGGAACGTCATAGGTGGGTGACGTTATCGACCAGGAAACTATATAGCACCCCAAAAACACAAGCGCGCCAGCTTCTGTTGTCATCAGCAAGCGCTCTGTGTGAAATCATTGTCTGAAAGTGTTTTTGTCTGTCCTTAATTGTATCTAGGCAGGAGTTTTTCACTATATATAAAAACTATTTCATATCTACACACATATATATATATATCATGGCGAGCGAGCAGCAATATAAGACGTGTGTTCCTCCCTGCACACGCTATCTAACTGGCGGGGATACACACGACTTATGTGTTGTTTGTTTGGGAGTGCAGCATGCCCAGTCAGCTCTCGAGGGGGCTGACTGTGAGCATTGCGAGCGTTTTCCCATAAGAACGCTCTGCTCCCGCCGATCACTCTTCGAGGAGAGTTCCCCGCGGCTCGGGTCCCGCTTCTGTCGAGGCAGAGCGGCGGCGCTTGTCACTGGGATCGCAAATGGATCTAACAGCGGGGTTTGAGACGGGCCCAGCCTTATCTCAACCCTTACCTGTTAGATCCAGTGCCTCAGATCTGGTTTCGGAAGCACGCGCTGAGGTTTCTTCCGTCCAGAGTGAGGCACCAGTTCTTCAACTATCCAGTTCTGAGGAGCTGGATGTTGAAAGTGTAGATACAGCAGAGACTGGGGACTCGTCACTTCAGTCTCCTGCTAGTGAGGAGTCAATGGAGGTGCTCACTTGAGCTGTTAAAAATTAAGTATTGAGTGGCCAGCAGATAGCAGGAATCTCGTTCAAAAAGCAAACTAGACGAACGATTTTTGTCTTCTCGCACTTTGCCTCCACGTAATTTTTTTTTATATTTCACTCTTCCATTTTTTCACGATCTCCATACTGAGGTATCTAGATCATGGATGAAACCTGTGTCTTCCCGTATTTTTTGCCAGCATACTTCCACCTATTCTAATATGGCGGGGGCTAAATTATATGGGTATGGGGCGTTGCCTAAGGTTGAGGAGACGCTTGCTAACTCTAACGCTCGTTTGCTATTGTCGAGTTCGTGCGCGCGATCATCAAACTCAAAAACCTCCTCCGTGTGTTCAACATCTGATTCGGATGAACTATCAATTTGAGCTGATATTCTCAGAACACCACACAGCACCGTCATCGGCTGACAGCTGACAGTCAGAGTCTCTACTGTTGCTTAGTTATCAATGATCGCGCACACAAACTCGACAATCGACTACTGTGGACTTCGACCGAAAACAGGAAATAAATACAGGTATGTGAGCTGGCTGAATGAACATATTTTTAATTAATATCTTTCACATCTACTGCAGTCAGATTGACCGTGTTCACTCTTAATCACACCACTCACATGGCTGTGCACTTGTAATGACATATCAAGGATGTTAAGAGGCTAAAAGCAGGTTTAAAACTTGCCCCATTGAAGTCAACAGGGTGCACATTTTGAAAAGACGATAACACGGTGTAGGCAACGCCGATTTTTGTCGTTGTTCTCTGTACTGACAGCACTCCAAATGTACAAAAAAATGAGCTCAATGTTAAAATTGACCGGAGTTCTCCTTTAAAGGGATACTTCACATCTGGAAAGATGAATGTGAATTTAATATGGGTCATTTATGTAGAAGAAATGTGAAATTATTTTTGAATTTGGAGCTTTCTAGACTGAGAAAAGTTAGAACATTTCTTTTTGGCTTATGTGGATGAAAGACAACAACTCCCAGAATGCACTTGCTTCGCTGCCCTTGGAGGCCACGCCTACCGGTAACAGAGCGCAGTAGTTAAACAGCAAGTCTAGGCTACTAGTGAGTCTCCTTGATGAGTCTGCCCAGGATTACGAGATCGAGATTGTCCAGGATTCGGCTTTTGCGTTCTACCGTGATGCTGTTCATCATGTTTACTGTGCGGGCAGGACGAGACTGAGGGCCGCGGGAGAACGGTGCGAGGCCGGTGGCATGATTACTGATGAGCGACACCTGTGAGACGCACCGGTCTCGTATCTCTCAAGGAGGAGCGAGAATTTTCTTAGCAATGTTAAAACGCACATCAACCGATTACTTGTTTAGTGTTCATGTAAACACTACATTCAGATTCACCAATCGGAATGAATTCAGTTAGATTGAAACAAAAGGTGTGCATGAAAACAATGAATGGTGACTGCAGAAAGCAAAAGCTGAATCCCGGACATTTTGGACGATCTCGAGGCCGGACATGTCAGAGAAAAAGAGGATGGTAACCCATACTACTCAGATTTCTCCTACTACTCAGCTTCGATAAGTGAAAAAAATAATAATAATAATTTAAACTACTGTTCCTGCAGCTGGTGCTCTTCAGGACGGGCAGGAGATGGCTGAGGAGGTTTTTAATCAGGTAGATCCTGAACCCTCTCAGCCACCCTGCCCCGTGTATGCAGAGCTGGTGGATGTTATGGGGCGCCCTGCCTGCAGGCTGCAGCTGTCATGAGAGGAGAGACCGTTTGCAGCATGCTCCACGATCGGTTTCTCCCCGGCCATAAACCACCAGCTCAGGTGAGCCTTCCATTCCTTCCTGACCTAAATACTGAGGTCGAGGGGGCATGGAAGAACCCATACTCAGCTTGTATTCACCAACATCAGTGGGCTAGTTTCGCTGATGTTGAGTGGATCAGAGAGTATGGGTATGTGTCGATGCCACCCGTTGATGAGACGTTCGCAAACTATCTCATGTCTGAGCAGGCGTTGACAGTGAGAGCTCCGACCCTGCCATCCAAACCACTGAAAACACAGCTCGTTTGAATGGCAGAGCATACACGGCAGCAGGTCAGGCCGGTGCTATACCAGGCCGACCTGCTGGGGGATCTCCATCGCTGAGATCCACATCCACGCCCAGGCAGGTGGGTGGACCTGGCCCTTCACGGTCTGAGGACCATAGGCAGGGCCAGCGAGCCAGCATCACCTCTTGTGCGCCCCCTCCAGGGAGGGGCAGGATGCAGAAGAAGTGTGACTCCCACATCAGGAGAGATTTGAGGGAGGTTATCCAGCACAAACACATATTGCGTCGGTGATGGATAACCTCCCCGGTGGGTCATGAAATCCACTCTCCTCTCTCCGACTCCCCAGCATTCATCACATCAGGCCTGGGGGCGGGCCTATGATGAGAACTTCGTTCTGTTGGCACGCCTAGGCTTAGGCAGTGAGAACGCCTCTTTCAGGCTTGCAAAGTGGTGGACCCCAGGTTCGTATAGAACTGTCTGGCGAGTCTTCACTCCGCACGCTGCAGGTGAGTCGTTTGGTCTTTTAGGGGTCATTTTCTGTGAATTAAAATTCTGAAATGTATCTCTCTACAGACCTCGTTCCCTGTATAGAGCTATGGGGTCATGTCAACGTATAAGGTAAGGGAAGTTTTTCTGGATTATTAATGCCCTGAAGTTCCCCTTTAGGTGGCTAGAAAGATTATAAGAAGCTCCAGTGGTTTGGGCTTCTCTTTTGTATATATATTTATATATATATATATATGTAATGGCCAGTTGGCTGTTAGCCACCTCAGGGTAGAGTAGTTGGTCTCTCTCTCATAGAGTTAATTGAAGTTTGACTGACGCTAGAACTTCAGATAGATCTTAGTCCGGTCCAACAGTTGGGACCGTCTGACTTCTTTCCTGAGTGCATCGCCCCCCTGAGCTCTGTCTTGGCAGTGGGCTGAGCGATTCTGCAGCCCTTGTTCGGAATAATAATAACTATTTTTTTCTGCGAGGCTGTGGCTCCTCCGAGCCCTCAGGTAGATCTATGCTTACAGGCTGGCCCTCACTCAGTAGCTGGCCTAGGCTGTGCCAGGGATAGTAGGGGCTCTGTTAAATAACAATTTTGCCTCTGACCCTTCACTTAACATGTATGTTGGTTTCAGTGACCCTGTACGACAGCCTCCTCCCTTGGGAGTCGTTAGGCCAAGGCCCGCCCCCTTCTCTGCATTCTGGGGTAAGATGAATGTAGCGTGATGCAGAGGCATGGTTTATAAAGATCCTGGGTAGGCCTCAATCAGGCCTCCTGGTATAATGTGTCTTTATTGAGCAGGGCTAGGCCGTCTTTCGCACCATGAAGAGTCTGGTTATGTCTGCCCGACCCTGCCATGCAGAACTAGCATACGGATCTTGGCCGCCAGTATAGGCTTCACTTACCTCGCTGAGCTACTGCTCGAGCGTTGGATTGTAGGTGCTTAGCTCATCAAGCCCCGCTCCCCTAAGGTTGGGCACATATTATTTTCTGTCACCCCCAGAGCCGCTGGCAGGCCCGCACCCTGGTAAACCGCAGGGTGAGGTGGGAGTATTCCCCTGTATTTCAGGGTAAGTCTGAGTCCTCACTTTCAGTTCTGTATTATCCTACCTCGCACCACTGTGACTCGGGTCGAGCGGGAAGTTGTATAAGAAGCCTTCATTTCTTGTTGAAAGTACGCTCCCTTGAAGCCAGAGCATTGCCATGAGCTGACGCCCCTGCGCTCAGATGGTAGGCCCCTCTGGGGCCTCCGTTTAGGCAGAGTGGCGTCTGTTGTACTCCCCTTGTTTTTAAGGGTGCTAGCTCTCTTGCTGAGTACACTGCCGTGGGCAATGTGATTAGGCACCATGATGCTGTAGGCGCTGTGTAAACAGCTCATCTGCCAATAAAGGCTGTGCCATCAGGTAGTAGGCCTCAGCAGGCCGCCTTGACTGGGCAGCCCCGTGAGGGCACTGTATGGCAGCCTACTTCTAATCGAGGTTGGCCTTGGTGGTTCGGCAGTTTACTCACCGACAGGTAGCAGGCCTTAATCAGGCCTCCTTAGGAGGTGAGTCTCAACGTTGTGGGACATACTTTATAGCCGCTACCAGGTAGCTAGCCGTATTAGGCCTCCTGTGTGTGGGCCCAATAGTTATGTTGGTGTAGTATGTTCCCAACAGTGTCTCTTTGTAGCAGAATGTACTTGCTATCAGCTAGTAGGCCCAACCAGGCCTCCCTGATAGGCGAGTCCCCAGCTGGCTGGCCCTGTAAGGCCGCCTCAGTACGATCACCCAGTTTCAGTGACCAGTTGCTCTCAGGTAGTAGGCTTCACCAGGCCTCCCTGAAGTTGAATTCCCATATTATGGTTTCCAGGTAGAAGGCCTCACCAGGCCTCCCTGAAGGAGAATTCCCACATACTGTGGTTATCAGGTAGAAGGCCTCACCAGGCCTCCCTGAAGGTGAGCTCCCACATTTCCTGTGGTTATCAGGTAGTAGGCCTCACAGGCCTCTTTGATGGTGAGCTCCCACATTCCCTGTGGTTATCAGGTAGTAGGCCTCACCAGGCCTCCCTGAGGGTGAGTTCCCCCACGTACTATCTTTATCAGGCAGTAGGCCCCTCCAGGCCTCCTTGAAGGCAAGCTCCCATATTCACTGTGGTTATCTGGTAGTAGGCCCCTCCAGGCCTCCCTGAGGGTGAGCTCCCACATTCACTGTACTTATCAGGTAGCAGGCCTCACCAGGCCTCCCTGAGGGTGAGTTCCCCACGTACTATCGCTATCAGGCAGTAGGCCCCTTCAGGCCTCCCTGAAGGAAAGCTCACCACATACTGTGGCTTCTGGTAGTGGGCCTCACCAGGCCTCCCTGAAGTTGAATTCTCACATACTGTGGTTTCCAGGTAGTAGGCCTCACCAGGCCTCCCCGAAGTTGAATTCCCACGTACTGTGGTTTCCAGGTAGAAGGCCTCACCAGGCCTCCCTGAAGTTGAATTCTCACATACTGTGAATCCCACGTACTGTGGTTTCCAGGTGGAAGGCCTCACCAGTCCTCCCTGAAGGAAAGCTGACCACATGCTGTGATTTTCAGGTAGTAGGCCCCTCCAGGCCTCCCTAAAGGTGAGCTCCCACATTCTCTGTGGTTATGTGGTAGTAGGCCGCTCCAGGCCTCCTTGAAGGTGAGCTCCCACATTCACTGTGGTTATCAGGTAGCAGGCCTCACCAGGCCTCCCTGTGAGTGGTTTCCTAGTGGTGCTGGGTTCAGGAAGCTAGTTCAGGATTGCTATCAGTTCAGCTGGTCTTAGCAGGCAGCTGCTGAAGGCGAGCTTGCGCCTTGGCTCATCTAAAGTGTTCATTCTCTGCTACTGGTTCCCTCCCGGAACCTCTTTCTTGCCTACAGCCTGGTTTTGCCTACCAGGTGGACCATGTGCTCCCCTCATCGAGGGTCACTATGAGCTTGCGTTCTCCTGAGTCTGGTCAGACGGTTGTAGGCCTTTCGTAAGGCCTCCCAGTTAGATCAGTTCCTAGGCCTTCACAGGCCTCCTCAGTGTTTTGAAACATAAACACTGGGTAGATCCGTGGATCGAGTAGAGAAACTCCCCTCGCTGGCAAGGGTTGAATAGCATTAAGCTGAGTCATACTCTCCGGGATATCCCGTCTCTGAGATCCGGGCCGAGTGGTTCGCTGCCAGCTTTGCAGTCCCTCGGGCTGGATGCCTTACCTAAGGCAAAATGTCCAGAGGCTCTGTCTTCAGACAGACAGGAAGTGGCCAGACTAAGTGTCTGTGTTCTGACGCCGGGTCAGGCCGTCCTGGTGGCATTTCGGGGTGAGTACATTCCCCTGAATAGTGACTGGCTGGGGTTCCTTCGGGTTCCCTAGCCACATTCCCTAAAAGGGACCCCTTCTAAATTGGAAGCTGTGGTTCCAGGCCTTGAGCAGGCCCAGGTAGAACAGGGAACGAGACAATACGTCTCCTTGCCATGCCTCGGGGCCTGCCTGCCATATAGTCCCTTCAAACGATAAGGTGATCTGTCATGCTTGCAAGGCGCTCTGATATACTAGCAGGTCGCACGTTAATCATTCGCGCTAATGTCGCCGGTCAATGTGATTGCCGTGATTTGATTGTGATTTCAGACACCTGTCACGCCTGAGGCGTTCTCCATAGCGTCGAATGACGTATTGTCTCGTTCCCTGTTCTCAGGGAACATAGGTTACAGTCGTAACCTGAGACGTTTTCTAGTAATACAAAGCTTAAAGCTAAATCCTGAAGTATCCCTTTAAGTACAAAACAGTAAAGAAGGATTTTATGTTTGGTATGTAATTAAGATAACTTAGTAATCCAGCAATTGTATCAAAGCAGCTTCACAGTGATAACATGAAAATAATACAACAAAGTTTGTTTCTGGAGGAAAATTGCGTCATCGTCCACCTTAAATAAGGCAGATCAATAATATTGTTGAATATTAAATGTCTACTAATTTAATATTTAAACTAAGCAAGCCGAAAGACAAGGACAAATATTTCTGAATTGCAACAATTAGCAATTTGATGTTAATCCTGCACTAAAAAAAAAGAAGATTTTTGTTCAAATTGCTTAATTACAGTATTTCTGAATTGCTAAAACAATTTTTTTGAATGTTTCTCTCGCTTTCTCAAAACCTTAAACACAAATCACCAAACTTAAGCTACACGGTCAAAACCTTTGACTTGTCTTGCTATATCAAACAATTGCTTCAGAACTATGTTATCTTTACCCCAAACCAAACACTGTTTTCAGATAACACACACATCCAGCTAATGCATAAACACTACACAGCAGTCATTACACACTACAGAGATAAATGCAAAACACTGCACTCAGGGCAGAGCAGGGGAAAAATTATATGGTTACACTTTATTTTGATAGTCACTAGACGTTCTACTAATTATAAGTAACGTTTCAACTACATGTCAACTAACTAACTATTTCTGATTTGATTTCTGATATGGGTGTGTTAAATTTTGAGTGCTTGTGTGTTACCGATGACAACAGTGTGTTGCTTGTGTTTCACTTTTGGGGGCTGTGTTGTGCCATTCTGAGTTGAAGTGCACCACAATGCTACATGTGCTTTGTAAATGATAATGTGTTTACAGTTTTGCACAAAGAGTGATTCCGATTTGCTAGTTGTGTCTAACCACATGAGAAGTGTTTAAAGTTCTGCAAACTGTGTGATTCAATCAATAAAGTGGTTTGTACACTTGCAACTTTGGTTTTGCAAATGGATTTTAGTGTTTTAGCAATTCAAAAATACTGTAAAATGAGCTTAAGCAACACAATTGCTATACATTTTTGTCCTAACTTAATTTGATTGTGTTCAATCTGCTTAAATATATGTCAAATTTAAGTTTACTTACAGTTTTTTCCAATTGCTAACACACTAAAATGACATGGACAGCTCAATTATTTAAACTGACACACAGAGAGCAAAACCTCTTCTCAAGTCTCCAAAACTCTAAGCACATTTTCTGCTTTACACACATTTTGCAATTCAAAATGGCACTTTTTAAATGCACTGAACACGGTTCTCTGCATAAGACACAACAATCTGACATAAAGTCACTTGTTTGCCATTTCAAAACACTGCCATTCAAAATGACACTATGTGAGCTAATTGGTCAATACATGTGCCACCTGGCCAAACACCTCAATGGCTAATGGTTAACACTTCAATCAGGATGTAAGCACTATGAAAAGACCACTGGTGAGTACCTTTTTTTTACAACAACAATGGAAGACGAGGAAGAGGAGGAGGAAGAGGAAGAGGAAGAGGAACAGAAAGATGAGGAGGAAGAGGAAGAAAAAGAGGAGGAAGAGAAAGAGGAGGAATAGAAAAAGGGAAAAGTAAGAAGAGGAAGAGTAGGAGGAGGAGGAGGAGGAATAGAAAGAGGAGGAAGAGAAAAAGGGAAAAGTAAGAAGAGGAAGAGTAGGAGGAGGAGGAGGAGGAAGAGAAAGAGGAGGAAGAGAAAGAGGAGGAAGAGAAAGAGGAAAAGTAAGAAGAGGAAGAGTAGGAGGAGGAGGAGGAAGAGAAAGAGGAGGAAGAGAAAGAGGAGGAGGAAGAGAAAGAGGAGGAAGAGAAAGAGGAAAAGGAAGAAGAGGAAGAGTAGGGGCCCCTAGAAGAGTTATTTTCAGCATGGCGGTGGAAGGTATACGACCGGCAGCCCTTTGTGCGCATGCCTCTTGTGCAGGCTATGGAAGAGGCATGAGGAGATTGCTGTGGGTGTGATTCAGGGATGGATAAGGCACTCAAGGCGCTTCTTCCCTCGATGTCTGGCAAGGGAAGATATTGCCTGTGATGTAGCCTGTGATGTGGCCTGACCCAGCTGTGCGGCAAGATGCTGCCTAATTATTTTTCTTGCCTCTTTTTTAATATTTTTTTTTTATTTTTTTTATTTTTATTTTTATTTTTTAGTTTACTGTTTTTTTGTGAGCATATTTTTGTTCAGGCCAATGCAAATATATCTGCTGTGCATATGTTGCACTGACTTGTTTGGTGAAAAATAAAATGTTTGATTTTGATAATGCTATATGTAGTTTTGGTTGCAGTGCTTCATTTTGCAGGAGATATGAGGTATTTTGCAGTTTGGGTGTGTGGTTTTGTGAATTGTGTTAAGTATTTTGATAAAACCAGACTAGTTTGCAAAATTGTGTGTTAGCAATTGGAAAAAACTGTAACTAACACTGGGTGGTGCTTAATTCCTAGCATACTTTGCATATGGCTGAATTAAGAGAGAATAAATGTTGAAATTAAGTGTTGTTTTATGTGTTTTTGAGAAAATTAGAAAAGGGGAAGACTTGATAGTGTGTAATTGTGGTTAAAGTTCCCTTTTGAAAGAGAACTCGCACTGCGTCGAATGACGCTTTGGGGAACACCTCAGGCATGACAGGTGGAGGGAGCCACCTGTGCAAACTGTGACCATTTTTCTTTGAGAACGCTCCTCTCTCGTCTGGCGCTCTTCTCGAGTAAGTTCTCATGGTTCAGGTCCCGCTCGTGCTTAGACAGAGCAGCGACTTGCATCATGAGGTTCCCAGAAAGACCTCGCCGATCGCCTTGAGAGGGGTATAAACCTCTCAGACGATTTGACGGCTGACGAGGGTGAGTTGCCGTTGGATGAGGAAGACTATTCTCCAACTGTTCCTGCAGCGAGTGCTCTTCTGGATGAGCAGGAGATGGCTGATGAGGGCTATAATCAGGTAGATCCTGAACCCTCTCAGCCACCCTGCCCCATGTATGCTGAACTGGTGGATGTTATGGAACTTGTCGACTTTTTGGCACCTCCGTGGAGGCACCAGTTGGAAAGTTCAGGGAGGCAAAGCCGTGCTCAGCTGAGCTGAGTTTCGGACCCACGCCCAGACAGGCGGGAGGGCCTGGCCCTTCACGGTCCGAGGACCATAGACAGGACCAGAGAGCCAGTGTCGCCTCTCGTGCGTGAGGAACAGTCCATGGAGGAACAGGTCGCAGCAGAGGAGTGACTCCCACAAGAAGAGGGATCTGAGTGAGGTGTTCATGCACAAACGCACGCAGCGTCGGTGATGGATCATCTTCCCAGAGGGTGTGTTGCATCTCAGCCCTCTCCTCTCTTCTCGACATGATGTTGAAGTTAAATAAACAAATTATGTTTGTTTAACTTAATTGATTAATGTGGGACTGATAACTATTAAATCATGTCAATCCAACACACTTTTTTTTCAGTGTGTATATGCTTTTATTGTTTGCTGTGGAGAAGTGTCTGCTAAATTTATATATATATATATATATATATATATATATATATATATATATATATATATATATATATTATAGGGGTACATTTAGATTGCATATTGAATTAATTTGTTGGACATTTGAACATTCTGATATTTTAAATCACATGGTCACACTTTCTAAACCTGAACCTCATCATTATTGGCCTGTTATCAGCAGTGCAGTGCTTGAGAAGTGACTGTCTGCTGGCCCTGATGTGGAGGCCCACTTGCCACTGATACTGTCAGGACGTTTGTAGTTTTCTCACGTCCCTCACTTCCACATTCCGAGAGGCTCTCTGGAGACTCTGATCTCCAACCACCCTGCCCACTCAACCCCCACTTTCCAGCCCACACCTGCTGTTTCCCCGGCAACAGAGCAGGTGCTCCCTTGGTGTGGCCGGGTCGTCTCCCTTGACAGCCGGCCCTCCCAATCCGTATCAGCCTCAAAAACAACAACAGATTGGCCACACAGCCTCTGCACATCAGCAGGGCCAACCCAATGTCAGATCGTTTAAACAACTGTACAAAGTGAGAACCAATGTCACCTACATACATGTGCACAGCAGGAAACTTGGCAGAGGGGTTCTCAAGGATGTTATTTAGGTGGTGTTTTACATACAACCTACTGTACATGTGACCGACCCATGATCTATATTCTGAGAACAGACTTTTTTCCAAGGATAAGGTGTTTTGTTCTGGACTGTACACTTTTAAAAATAAAGGTTATTTTTTTGCATCTATGATTCAATGAAGAACCTTAAAACTTTCCATTGCAAATTGGTTATTTATGGTGGAAAAGGGTTCTTCATATTTTTTAAATAAAAAAAAAAAGAAAATAAAAAAGGTTCTTTCAAGAACTGTTCTCAGAAAGATTCTTTGGGGAACCAAAAATGGTTCTTATTTCATGTAGTAATGCTTAGAGACAGAATGATTACTTTGCCACTGTTACAAAATATTATGTAAGTAGCATGTTCAAGCATCATAGGTGTGCTCTCGATGCAATAGCTGTTCCAAACATTAGGCAGCATAATTATTCTACCCTCTAAGAATTCATTCACAGATTTTGGAGCTAATGTACATGGATCTCAAGATGTTTTTTAAGTCAAACTTCTTTTAGATTATAAAAATGTGTTACTCATGATGTGAAATTACTAAATAACAGTGAGACTTAGTCAACACACTTCAATGGCAATTCGTAACAATTGTACGGTTTGGTGAATTGGTGGTTTATTTGAATGAGTTCGTAAACGTGTAATTTTTTTAATTTCAACTTGTACTTTCAACTTGTCCCCACTGACATTTGGGGGTTAGGAGGGATTGGGTTGGAGGTTGACTTTTATGCTTGCTTTTTTTCTAAAGATCTTACATTTCTGTTCGAAATCACCACCTCGTGAAATGGATTGGGTTGGACATGGTATAACAGCCAGAAATGTCTCCCAAGAACACATTTACATACACCAATATTTTTTAAAAAAAAGCTTTTTTTTTTTAAAGCAACTAATACTTTTATTATAAAATTTATAAAATATTCCAATTTCAAATAAATGCTGTTCTTTTGAATTTCCATTCATCAAAGAATCCTGAAAAACATTTCTACCAGAAAGACTCAGGAGAATAAAGCTGAAACAATTAACCATTTATTGACAGCTTGGCAAACAATATAATGATAAAGTTCTTTGGCGTAGGCCCCGTCCGTAGCTCGCAATCCGGGGGTCCGGACTCTGCATTTCCTGCCTGGCGATGAAGGCAGGGGCGCAGCCGACCCCCTGTGAGGTATGGGAAGGGACCATCCTGGTGGGGGTGGGGAGGATGGAAGGGAAGGAATCATCTTGGTGGTGGGGAGGGTGGAGGTGAACGAAAGCGTCAGCATCTTGCAAACTCAGACATGTGTAAGTACCCATCTTTTATACCGCAAGTGTTAGAATGTGATTGGATAGATGAGAAGGCAATGAGTGACGTAACAATTGAGTCTTCCTGGCAGAGTTTCCATGTATCATGCTTCCACAAAAATATCGTACAAATTCATATGAAATTGCCACCATGTAAAAGATGCATTTTCTCATGAGATGTTGGATTCATCCCAAGACATCGGTCTGGGACACACTTACTGTACATACACCAATTATTTTTATTTTTTTAAATACACAATGATCACAAGAACACATCCTGTGAGAATGATCCTTAAGATTCTGTACCTAATTTTGGACAAATTCTAAGACAGCGTGTATCATTTGTGGAAAAGGAATCATTTAATTCACTGCGAAGAGCTCGGGGAAAGAAACATACCATGTTACCCAAAATGTGATGTGATTATGATTATTAGAGTATGTCATTGTTAGCTTTGCAACCTTCTAACGCCAAACACTTTTAAACTAAATTGTAAGATGAATCTCCTGAGAATTTTGCCTTTAGGAGCGTAAGAATTCGGTGTACACATATGCTTTATATGTGAAGTGTTTCATATGTTACGAATTTCAATAATATCCCTACTCAAAGAGAATAAAACCATTCGCAACAATTAACAGGGATCTTTTCAACAAGATCCCTGGAGTCCCCGCTCTCACTCCCAAGGCTTCAAAAACACTAGAACATTCTTAAAGTGCAAAAAAAGTATATTTATTACATATATGGCTAGCAAGCCACAAAGTTCAGGAGGGGAATAAGCCAAAACAAATAACAAAACAAAACTAACTGATTTAAGGAAACTAACCTGGAAATCAGATAACAAACAAAAGATAAAAAAACTGCCCTCCCTACTTATCAAAAACAGGAGAAAACGAGTAATAAACAAAAGAGGCACCCACCTCCCTACTATGCTCAAACGGTTTAACAGAACTAATCACAACTTAAGGAGAACTCCGGTCAATTTTAACAATGAACTCATTTTTTTGTACATTTGGAGTGCTGTCAGTACAGAGAACAACGACAAAAATCGGTGTTGCCTACACCGTGTTATTTTCTTTTTAAAATTTGCACCCTGTTGACTTCAATGGGGCAAGTTTTAAACCTGATTTTAGCCTCTTAACATCCTTGATATGTCATTAAAGTGCACAGCCATGTGCCTGATGTTATTAAGAGTGAACACGGTCAATCTGACTGCAGTAGATGTGAAAGATATTAATAAAAATGATGTTAATTCAGCCAGCTCACATACCTGTATTTTCTTCCTGTTTTCGGTCGAAGTCCAAAGTAGTCGATTATCGTGCGCGACCAGGCTGTATGAGATCCCATTCTCCCAACTCGATAATCGACTACTTTGGACTTCGACCAAAGATCTTTCACATCTACTGCAGTCAGATTGACCGTGTTCACTCTTAATAACACCACTCACATGGCTGTGCACTTGTAATGACATATCAAGGATGTTAAGAGGCTAAAAGCAGGTTTAAAACTTGCCCCATTGAAGTCAACAGGGTGCAAATTTTAAAAAGATGATAACACGGTGTAGGCAACACCGATTTTTGTCATTGTTCTCTGTACTGACAGCACTCCACATGTACAAAAAAATGAGTTCAATGTTAAAATTGACCGGAGTTCTCCTTTAACAGAAGATTGTGGTTCACATCAAATGTCTTTAACATGTACATAAGAACAAATCAACACTGCTGATCGCCAAAGAAGCCATGACAGCGGGGAGCTCTCGATCCGTGGTTTCCGGAGACTTAAATGTAGCGGCAATCACTCTCGTCACCAATCAAGGTCCCTCATTAACAGCTCCACCTGAGAATGATTATAGAGAGAGACAGAGAAAGAACAAGGGAAAACCCCAACACCACAGTATACACTCCCACGTAACACCTCCCCACCAAAAAGATGCTAACAGGAAGTTTGTATCTACTACACTGCACAACCGCAATTAGTTTACACTTCAGCACCATAGACTCGGGACAGCGCATCCGCAACAATATTCGGCGAGCCTTTCTTATGTCGGATATCCAAATTAAATTATTGAATTATTAATGCCCAGCGCATCAAGCGTTGATTCGAATTCGACATCCGAGCCAAAAAAACAAGTGGGTTGTGATCGGTATACACTAGAATATGAAATGAGCTTTCACCTAAGTACACCTCGAAATGTTGCAACGCCAACAGCAACGCAAGAGCCTCTTTTTCGATGGTACTATACCTGCGTTGACATAACGTGAACTTTTTCGAGAAATAACAAACTGGGTGATCAACCTCAAACTCACTCTCTTGAAGTAAAACTGCACCAGCTCCAGTAGCAGAGGCATCCACCTCCAGCTTAAAGGAGCGCGTAAACTCTGGCGCTGCCAAAGCAGGAGCATTACACAGTAGATCCTTAGCTGCTCGAAAAGCCTGCTCACAAGCAGGAGACCACACGAAAACTCTAGCTGTGCTGAGGAGATCGGTTAATGGGGATACAACACTGGCAAAGTTACGACAGAACCATCTGTAGTATCCTGCCATCCCCAAAAATCGGCGCAGTTCTCTTTTATTCACGGGCACTGGAAACTTCGCGACAGATGCAATCTTCGTGTCAACCGGGCATACCTGACCCTGGCCCACTCTTTTCCCCAAGTAAACCACCGTTGCCTTGGCAAACTCACATTTGGATAGGTTCAAAGTCAAAGATGCGTCACAAAACCGTGAAAGCACTTCACGTAAAGAGCTCACATGTTCTTCCCAAGTAGAAGAATATATTACTACATCATCCAGATAAGCCTCACACTTCTGAACTCCACTCAGTACAATACGCATTAAGCGTTGAAATGTTGACGGTGCGTTTCGCATCCCAAACGCCATAACGGAGTACTGCATAAAATCATCAGGGGTCACAAACGCTGAAATCTCAGAGGCCTGAGGAGTAAGAGGAACTTGCCAGTACCCCTTAAGAAGATCTAATTTTGTGACAAATTTTGCGGGACCAACAGGATCTATACAGTCTTCCATACGTGGAAGTGGGAAAGAATCAGCCTTAGTTACTGCATTGATTTTGCGATAGTCCGTGCAGAAACGAACTGATGAGTCTGCCTTGGGAACCAACAAACAAGGCGAACTCCACGCACTCTGACTGGGACTCGCAAAGTTATTCCGACGCAAGTATTCAACCTCAGCTTTCATTAGCTCACGCTTTTTCGGATTAAGCCGAAACGGATGCTGTTTTATGGGCTGGGCATTTCCCACATCGATATCATGCCGAAGTACTGTAGTCTGAGACGGAATGTCACAAAAGAGTGAGTGATGACTTTCAATTAACTCAACGATATCTTCCCTGATTCGGAGCTAAATAACTTGAGTGAGACTCCAACTCATTTAAAATTGCAGAGTTCGACAAGAGCGACCACCAGGTACTGAAAAATCCTGTTCCACCTCGTTTGCTACAGACGATACAACACTTGGTTTAACAACAAGGGTAGACTCGTCTGTCACATAAGACTTCAACATATTAACATGAACCATCCGCGACTTCCGCCGACGTTCAGGCGTGCAAATCAAATAGTACGTGTCACTCAATTTTTTTGTCACCCTAGAAGGACCTGAAAATCTTGGCTGCAGAGCAGACCCTGGCATTGACGTTAACAACAATACAGATTCACCAGGCTGAAAAGAACGAGCGACACTTTTGCGGTGTCTCAGACTGCGTTTCAGCCAAATTTTTCCTCGCCAGCTCACCAACCCGACGAAGACGTTCACGAACAGAGCTAACATACTCCGATACTAGCACGAACTGTGTTTTATCACTAACAAGTTGCTCACATACTAGTTTTAAAGGACCCCGAACCGTATGGCAAACAATGAGCTCCGCTGGACTAAACCCCAATGATTCTTGAACGGTTTCCCTTATCGCGAATAAAAGCCACGGGAGATCATCAGCCCAGTCCTTACCGGCTTCTACACAGTGCGCCCGCATCATTGATTTGAGCGTCTGGTGAAATCGCTCTAGAGCTCCCTGCGACTGCGGATGATACGTGCTCGACACTACGTGATTAATGGAAATTCCCTTCAACACTTCAAATACCTTAGATTTAAAATTTGTTCCCTGATCGGTCTGGATCACACGAGGTAACCCAAACGTTGAACAAAATGTAATCAACTCTTTCACAATGGTCTTTGCTTTGATGTTACGCAATGGTATTGCCCCTGGAAAACGAGTCGCCGCACACATTAGCGTCAAAATATACTGATAACCCGCTTTCGATTTCGGTAGAGGACCAACACAGTCTAGAATGAGTCGCTCGAATGGTTCTCCCATTACTGGAATAGGCTGCAGAGGAGCCGGACGAATTGCTTGATTGGGTTTACCAGCGAGCTGACACACGTGACATGAACGACAATGGTTTGACACCGCAGATCTTAAACCCGGCCAATAAAAATATTTAGCCACTCGATTAAATGTTTTAGTACTGCCTAAATGACCTGACAGTGGGTGGTCATGAGCAAGTTTAAGCACACTCTTTCGATAACCAGAGGGTAGTACGATCTGATACTCCGGACTCAATCCAGCCTCTTTTGCATTATGAGACTGCCACTCACGCATTAAGACACCTCGGTCCCAGAAATACCGTACTCCATCAACACTACCTCCTTTCACTTTATCCTCCACAACCTCAACACAGCGCATTAGAGAAAGGTCAGACTTTTGGGCTTTACCAAGCTGTTCTCTACCCATCATCAAATGTGGTTCTTCATCAGGCCTCTCACTACCGGAGTTACCCATACTGGAACACACAGATAACTTAAACTCAGAGGGGGAATCTGAAGAAACAAGAAAAGTGTCAGACAGATCAATCACATCTTCATTTTTGCGTGCCTGAGCACGAGTAACAGCACATGCTGAAAATGTTGAAGGGAATCGACTAGCCAGCTCCACATCACAAAGTAGAGTCTTTGCTACAATTGGGTGAGGAAAAACTTTGGCTCCAGCCAGGTCATTTCCCAAAATTAAACTTACAGGCAGTCTTGAGCGTACCCCCACCTTTACAGGACCTGAAACCAAATCAGAGGTCAAAAACACAGTATGAAGAGGAACTTTAACACAGTTCAATTCAATTCCACGAACCAACACATCAGTTCCTGTGTACGTTACATCTGAGAATGGTAATGCACTTTCCAGTATAAACGATTGAGCTGACCCTGTATCCCTCAAAAATCGAGATTGGATTCATAGTACCCTCAAGAGAACCTGACACGCCACCCTCAAATACAAAGGGAGTAAAAGCAGAACTGTCTGAGAAATTCTCAACATCAGACATTTGCTCAAGAACAATATTAGCTACACTTTTAGGTTTAAATGCAGCATTCTTTTTCTTCCAAGCTTTACAATCAACAATAAGGTGATTTGGGTCTAAGCAATAAAAGCAAACTCTTTTATTCTCAACACTCTTGCCTTCCCCTGCACTGCAGAGCGCATCATAGGTCTCGTTGAGCGAGTGTACATCAAAGGTTTCTCCACACTTGAAGACATCACTGTACTATGATTCGAGCTAGCAGCAGAAGAAAATACAGTCTTATGTGTCAGAATATATTCATCCGCCAACACTACAGCAGCTGAAAGGGACTTAACCTTTTGTTCGTTTAAGTAAATCACTAAATTGTCTGAAAAACTATTTTTAAAATCCTCCAACAGAATCAGTTCTTGAAATTGTTCAAACGTAGTCGTCTTAGAAGCAGTGCACCACTTTTCTAGCAGAGCTCTCTTATCACGTGCAAACTGCACAAACATTTGTTTAGCCGATTTAGTAAAGTTACGAAACTTTTGCCTGTAAGCTTCAGGCACAAGTTCGTAAACTCGCAAAACAGCAGCTTTCACCAAATCATAATTAAGAGACTCCTCGATGGGTAAAGCAGAACATACTACCTGAGCTTTACCAACTAAACTGCACTGTAGCATCAACCCCCACATATCTTTAGGCCAGTTAAGTTTAGCAACAATATGCTCAAATGCTATGAAATAAGCATCAGCTTCTGACTCACGAAAAGGAGGCACAAGCTTAATGTATTTACTTGGATCAAACAAATTAACAGCAGCAGGCTGAATAGATGAAGCATGCACTGGAGTCACAACAGGTGGAACAGCAGTAAACGAACAATCTCTTTCCTTTTCCCTGTGCACCATCTCCAGTTCACGTAGATGTAACATACGATTTTCATGTTCTTGTCGTTTTATTTGTAACTCCATTTCTTTTAATCTTAACAAAAGCAATGGATCTGATTGCGATGTTAAATTAGTTTCAGCAGTCTCTAAAACATCACTCTTTTCAATTTCGCTATCCTCATCAGCAGAGAAAAAACCTTGCTCAACCAGCTTAGCATAAACTTCAGCTTTAACAACCTTTTTAAGTGCAGAGCTTAATACAGAAACCTCCAAACTTTCAGCAATCTGTATTAGATCTTTCTTTCGAAGTGCATGAAACTACTGTATATTAGCTTTTGCAATAAATGATCTTACATCTACCTCCATTATTAATGTTCGTTACTGCTTTACACTTTAAATCAGTAAGACAAAATAAGAGTATATTTTACTCACCAAGATGACAGAAGTGGTACTCGTTAGGCTTAGTACACATACAAATTTGACAAGCGGACACTTCCACTTATAAAATAAAAAAAAAGAGAAAAACAATCATTCATTAAATCAATACAAAAAACAAGCGGACGAGCCCCCATTTGTTACGAATTTCAATAATATCCCTACTCAAAGAGAATAAAACCATTCGCAACAATTAACGGTGATCTGTTCAACAAGATCCCTGGAGTCCCCGCTCTCACTCCCAAGGCTTCAAAAACACTAGAACATTCTTAAAGTGCAAAAAAAGTATATTTATTCTCTTCAGGAGGAGAATAAGCCAAAACAAATAACAAAACAAAACTAACTGATTTAAGGAAACTAACCTGGGGCCTGTTTCAGAAAGGAGGTTAAGTGAAAACTCTGAGTATGTTAACCCTGAAATGAGGGAAACTCTGGGTTTTCTGTTTCAGAATGGGAGGTATATCAAACCCGAGAAAGCAGAGTAAGTCAAGCCCGTTTCTGAAAGAGAGGTAACTTATACTCAGAGTCAGTTACCATGGTGACTTACTCTGTGAACCTAACCTGGTCGGGAGCAGGTTTTCTTCGGTAAACCCAGAGTTTATTTCGGTCTCCTCCACTTTTTTAAAGAGGAAGCAGTGTTTAAACACCAACAATTATACTACAATTTATTTAAACATTATTTAAGGAATATATATATATTGTTTGTCTATGGTTTAATTGACTAAATCTGTTTTGCAGCACTTTGCCAAAAAATAAAAGGATTAAAACGTTTGCTAAACTTTTATTTGATTACCACCGTTTTTGATAATATATTTGTATTAAATCATAAAAATAAAAAAAATCTGAATAAAAACATTTCATATAACTCAATTATTTTTAAACATTTTAATAAGTTATTAATGATACAAAATAAGTTGTTAATCTAATTCATAATCAATTATTGAAATGAGTTGTTTAGATAGGTTTTATTGAACAAATGTTTAATTTATTTAACTGTCATTTTAACTGATGATAATAATAACCGTAATTTAATAATGCAGTTTATATATTTAATAATTGTTTAATACCATAAACCGTGATCTTTTTTGAGACGGTTATCATACTGTGAAACTCTCATACATTACAACCCTTCATAGGAGAGTCGTGGAATAGAAGTACTTTTACTTGAGTAGATTTTCAGACCGGCTTCTTTTACTTGTACTTAAGTAAAATTTGTATCAAAGTAATAGTATTTTTACTTGAGTAAAATATTTTATTACTCTTTCCACCTCCGGTAGTTCTAAACAAATTCTACAGAATTAAACTGTGGCATTACACACTGAAGTGTGTCCCTACTATTTATGAAGTTTAGGCCTATTTGTCATAATTTCTGGTCTATTGAGTGTAGGCTACTTACAACTGCCTGGGGTTCTGTTGGGACAGGAGGCTCCAAAAGACAGATATTACCATCAGAATCTGTTGGGACCAACGAAAAACCCAACCCAAAGTAAAATAAATGGAAATATCAAAAATACCCTATATAAAAAATAACACATATGTAGACCTCTTACATTTTATGAAGGCTTGGATCTTCGAGAGTGACTGGCTCTGATGAAGGAATTCCCTCAGCCAGAAATGCTGCTGCACTGCTATATACTAGATGCTATTTAGTTATTTAATATGTCAAATGTTTGTAAAGTCAGGTAGCCTACACCCATGATATGCTCAAGCCTTACCTGATTGAATTATGTTTATATATTTTATTTTCAGCTGCTGCCACGTTCTTTTAATGCCTGCAGGATTGCACCTATTGTCACGTTTTGATGTGTTCTGTTTAGTTTTGTGATCTCGTTTTCCCCCTGTCTATTGTGTTTTTGGTTTAGTCCTGTTAGTTTTCCCGCTTCTCGTTTGTGTTCAGTTTCATCACCTGTGTTTAGTTAATTATCTTGTTAGCCTCAGTTCTTTTTAGCCCTATGTTTTCCCTCAGTGTTTGTTGGTCGTCGTCAATTTATGGTTGTGTTATTTGAGTTCCCTGAAGTCCTGGCATTTGTTATTTTGGTTCCTGTATGTTTAAGGAAATCTACTTTATTAATAAATCAACTATATTGAAGCTCCATTCGTCCTCGTCTTCAGCTACCTGCACACAAACCTGACAGAACGACCAACCGTAAAAAAAAAAAAGAAAAAAAAAAAAGAATTAAGAAGATGGAGAGCTGGAGGCAGGCATTTGTGGGAACCCGCCAGGCTGTGTTCCGTGGGAGCCGTGGGGGTCACAGGGGAGGATATGGGCGATATAGGCTAATTCCAAGCCCGCCAGAGCCTGAGCCCATCGCCAGCCCGCCAGAGCCAGTCTTCGAGCACGAGCCAGAGCCAGTCTTCGAGCATGAGCCAGAGCCAGTCTTCGAGCAAGAGCCTGAGCCCGTCGCCTGCCCGCCAGAGCCTGAGCACGTCGCCTGCCCGCCAGAGCCTGAGTCCGTCACCTGTCCGCCAGTGACTGAACACGCAGCACGTGAGTACATCCAAGAAGACACTGCGCTGATGGTGATGTCTGCAGCGATTCTGTGTGTGTGGGCTACACACGCATCAGTTCCAGCCCATGAACCCAGCCCAGCCGAGCCCTCAACGCTGGTTCCGTCCAGCCACGTCCAGCCAGAGCTTCACGTCAGCCACGTCCAGCCAGAGCTTCACGTCAGCCACGTCCAGCCAGAGCTTCACGTCAGCCACGTCCAGCCAGAGCTTCACGTCAGCCACGTCCAGGCAGAGCTTCTTTCGACGCTGGTCCCGTCCAGCCTAAAGCTTCCTTCACCACTGGTCCCGTCCAGCCCAAAGCTTCCTTCGCTGCTGGTCCCGTCCAGCCCAGAGTTTCCTTCACCGCTGGTCCCGTCCAGCACGGATCCTTCGCCTTCACCGCTGGTTCCGTCCAGCACGGATCCTTCGCCTTCACCGCTGGTTCCGTCCAGCACAAATCCTGAGCCTTCACCGCTGGTCCCGTCCAGCGCTGATCCTGCGCCAGAGCCCGCTGATCCTGCGCCAGAGCCCGCTGATCCTGCGCCAGAGCCCGCTGATCCTGCGCCAGAGCCCGCTGATCCTGCGCCAGAGCCCGCTGATCCTGCGCCAGAGCCCGCTGATCCTGCGCCAGAGCCCGCTGATCCTGCGCCAGAGCCCGCTGATCCTGCGCCAGAGCCCGCTGATCCTGCGCCAGAGCCCGCTGATCCTGCGCCAGAGCCCGCTGATCCTGCGCCAGAGCCCGCTGATCCTGCGCCAGAGCCCGCTGATCCTGCGCCAGAGTCCGCTGATCCTGCGCCAGAGCCCGCTGACGTCAAGTCTGTCCCTGTCCCTGAGCCTGTGTCGATCCCGGAGATTGTGTTTGCCCCTGAGCCGGAGTCTGTCCCTGAGCCGGAATCTATGTTTATTTCTGTATTTGTTTCTGTTCTTATGACTGTGTCTGTGTTAATGTCTGTCCCTGAGCCAGTGTCTGTCCCTGTCCCTGTCCCGGAGCCTGTCCTTGACCCGGAGTCGGTATCGGTCCCAGAGCCTGAGCCTGTGTCTATCCCAGAGTCTGAGCCTGTGCCGGTCCCTGAGTCTGAACCGAGGTCTACACCGCCCTGGCCGCCCGAAGGGTCTTCACCGCCCTGGCCACCTGAAAGGCCTGATCCGCCCTGGCCGCCCGAGGGGTCTGCTCCGCCCTGGCCACCCGAAGGGTCTTCACCGCCCTGGCCACCTGAAAGGCCTGATCCGCCCTGGCCGCCCGAGGGGTCTGCTCCGCCCTGGCCACCCGAAGGGTCTTCACCGCCCTGGCCACCTGAAAGGTCTGATCCGCCCAGGCCGCCCGAAGGGTCCTCACCGCCATGGCCACCCGAAGGGTCCTCACCGCCATGGGCGCCCGAAAGGTTCTCACCGCCATGGCTGCCCGAAGGGTCACCACCGCCCTGGTCACGCCCTCGTCCTGCTCCGCCCTGGTCACGCCCACGTCCTGCTCCGCCCTGGTCACGCCCACATCCTGCTCCGCCCTGGTCCCCTGACCAGCCTGCTCCGCCTGGACCGTCCTGGAGTCCAGGATGCCCACCCTCCCACCCCTTTTGGATGTTATACGGCGCGAGGATGCGCCTTCGGGGAGGGGGGAGGTACTGTCACGTTTTGATGTGTTCTGTTTAGTTTTGTGATCTCGTTTTCCCCCTGTCTATTGTGTTTTTGGTTTAGTCCTGTTAGTTTTCCCGCTTCTCGTTTGTGTTCAGTTTCATCACCTGTGTTTAGTTAATTATCTTGTTAGCCTCAGTTCTTTTTAGCCCTATGTTTTCCCTCAGTGTTTGTTGGTCGTCGTCAATTTATGGTTGTGTTATTTGAGTTCCCTGAAGTCCTGGCATTTGTTATTTTGGTTCCTGTATGTTTAAGGAAATCTACTTTATTAATAAATCAACTATATTGAAGCTCCATTCGTCCTCGTCTTCAGCTACCTGCACACAAACCTGACACCTATAGCCTATGAAAATTAAAATTAGGTTGAATAACATAGGCTACTGTTCTTCCAGTTTCACCTCTGATATTATAACAATTTGGTAAGTTACTCTAAAATAGTTATTAATTACTACAAATGACATCTTCAACAGTGTAATTAGATTAATGTAATAATTACTATCTTTAGAAAGTATTGGTCTACTTATTACTAATTACTAAATCCCATATCAACCTCAACCACTTGAACAATACAAGGAGCGACAAGAAACTGCACTTTTAATGCTTTCACATTAACAATATACAATTGCATGAATTATTCTTGAATTGACCAAAGTGTGTAGAGGGAGAAGGTTACATTAAAAATATACCTTGTATTTTAAAAATGTATTTTAAATCCATTATTGTTTTATACTGAATTGTTCTATAGTCTCTGCAGTATTTAATGTAATTACATCAGATTTTATTTTAAATTACAGAATTAAGAGTAATCCCTGTAATTAAATTACAATATTTAGATTACTTGGTAATTAATTACACCCAACATTGTATAACAGTAATTCCTCTTTTTGTCTGGCGCTGTTGCCATGGTGACTCGTAATATCTGCGCTCCATTGATAATGGCTTTTTATAGTTGTGGTGCACGCGCTTAACTCAGAGTCAGTCAACTCAGAGTTGATTGAACCAACTCATTTCAGCTGTTCTGTAACCGAAAACTCAGAGTTTGCCATCTCAGGGTAAGTCAACTCAGAGTTCAAGTTTTAACTCAGAGTTGGTTGAACCTCCTTATTGAAACGGGCCCCTGGAAATCAGATAACAAACAAAAGATACAAAAACTGCCCTCCCTACTTATCAAAAACAGGAGAAAACAAGTAATAAACAAAAGAGGCACCCACCTCCCTACTATGCTCCAAAACGGTTTAACAGAACTAATCACAACTTAACAGAAGATTGTGGTTCACGTAAAATGTCTTTAACATGTACATAAGAACAAATCAACATTGCTGATCGCCAAAGAAGCCATGAGAGCGGGGAGCTCTCGATCTGTGGTTTCCGGAGACTTAAATGTAGCGGCAATCACTCCCGTCACCAATCAAGGTCCCTCATTAACAGCTCCACCTGAGAATGATTATAAAGAGAGACAGAGAAAGAACAAGGGAAAACCCCAACAACACAGTATACACTCCCACGTAACACATATCAGTGACATATCAAGTTCCATGACAGTTAGCATGCTTCGAAAGTAAATGCGGTGGGCAGTAGACAGAAATGCAGCTCTCTAGGTTTTGGACCAGAGCCTTTGTCCCGGGGTCCTTGTCTCTCTCAATATTAAATAATGTAAATGGAGCCAGTGTTTTTCACTGAGGTGAGTGTGGGTCAGCAAGACCAAGACCAGCTGGATGCACACAGGGAAGATTTGTGCATGAACCTTAAGGGGCATCCTACTGCAAGGTCATCTTGAGGTTATTACCCTAATATGGGATAGAGTCACACCAGCAGCATGTTTTTTTTACTAGGCCAAATGAGATCAGGGGACCTGGGGCCATCATCTGGCCCCACTGTTGTGATAGGCAGCATGTTTGTTTCCTCAGGAGCATGGAGGCTTTTCTCTGGGGGGCTCCTATCTGAGTATGACCGGGACTGGGGTCAGGCCCTGTGATAAGGGCATTTCTTTCCCTCCTCAGGGGTCAGAGGAAGTCTGGAGATGGAGATTGTCTACATTGCCCAGTCATGTGCAGGTGCCTGTTCGTAATAAGACCAAACGTTCATCATTTGCTGTTTGCTTTTTGCCTTCAGCAAGTGAAGTCTGCAATAGATAAGTGTGTTTGTCCAGTCTTAGCTTTAGACAATGAGATTTGCATAATACATTCTGGCAGTAGTCAGAATATAGGGTCAATGACAAAATGTTCATTTTTTTGTCTAGATCTATTAAATCATTTGATCTTACTTTAACATGACATGTTTTGTGATGAATGTTTGTTCAATTTATGAATTTAATGAAAAAAAAAAGTTACTTACATGTCAAGATGGTGTAACTGTCTGATCTGGAGAATGTAATATGTAATAAAAAAGTCTGAAATTCTTGAACTTGTACAACCAACGAAAGCCGCGTTTCCACCGCAGGAACTTTCCCCAGGAACTAGGAACTTTGGGGTGGTACTCGGTGTGTTTATACCGCAGGAACCAGTGTCTAAATGAAGTTCCGGGTAAAAATGTCTCCCCCAGAAAGTCCCTGCTGGCGAGGTAGTACTTTTTCAGAGTTCAGGAACTTTCGGGGTGGGGTGGGACTTGTGCGCGGGACTTGTGCCCGAAGGCGCATGTTCGTCCCATCGATCACGCTCAATGTTCGCTAAAGCTGATAACAAACGTTGTCTACTTTTATATCTAGCATTACGAGCTTTCTGAATACGCTTTAGTATTAGTGCTCGTCTCTTTTCTGCCGTTTTGTTAATTATCTCGTTAGTAAACCAATAGATCGCACACAAAAGCAGCACAGATTGAATCTCCTCCATACATAAAACTCAAAACGCACTCAAAACTCAAAACAAACGCGCAGACTGGGAGGAGCAGTTGCGCGCAGTTCAACGTCACCAGACTATCTTCCCGGTACTTTAGACCGCGGTGTAAACGCAGTAAGCAACCGGTCTGGGGCAAAAAAAGTTCCTATGAAAAAAGTTCCTGGGACAAATAGTTCCTGGTAATTGCGGTGGAAACGCGGCTATACAGAAGCATCCCATGTATAAGGATTTCCCATCCCAGTGTCCCTTTAGGGTTTTTGTTGAAAATGGTTTAAAAAACACTTTAAAACGGCTTTTTCTTCACTATTGAACATCATTTTTTGGCATTAACCTATTAGTTTTGCATTGGAAAAGATTCACCAAATATAATCATGACTTTGAATTTAGCACTTCATGACTGCATTGCAGTGGGTTGAATGGTGCTGTAAATAATCATGTAGAGCTACACTTTGGCTCTCATTTCTTCAATACTAGCTGTGTCTGAATTATTCATTGGTCCTATTTCAATACTCTCCTTCCTGCTATATTCTAAGATGTAGTCACCATAATGTTGTGTAGTGTGGTGTTTCTACACAGACTGAGTTCCTCCCCTCTATTTAGACTCCCCACAGCAAGAATATTTTTGCTTCTTGGGAAGCTGCACTTTATTTTGGCACTTTTGTGTATTTTCTACTTCAGTTATTTTCAGCAGTGAAAACGCAGATCGATTTGGTAGGCCAAACAGATGTACAAAGTGTCTGACAGGAAGTATTCCCCTCCCCTCAGGACTTAATTAATAGAAAGTGAGGTGTTAGAGAGAAAGAGATAAACAGAAACAGCAAGCGATAGAGGGAAAGGGGAGGTGAGGAGAGGCACAGCGCTGACAGACAGGAGAGTGAATTAGTGAGTAAAGTGAAAAAAATGCAGAGTGATGGAGGAGAAAGTCTGTGAATAAGAGGTGAGGGGACGACAGTTGAAGGGAATGATGAACTAAACTAGAAAAAGGAGACGAGAGGATGAGATGAAATGGGTACTTGGATGTGGAGGCTGACAAGACAGACCATTGAAGAAGAAATCCCCTCAATACCATTAAAAATGACAGACATTATTTAGGGAAATTACTGTAAAATGTATGTCTTCAGGATGTCTATATGATTGGTTTTAGTACATGGTTTAATTCATGCCCGATTACAGCTAAATGCTGGCTTTATATCTGAATATTCATAGTATGTGTCTTTTTAATACACTTTTGTAAACCCAACCACAGCTTAGCCACAATGAATGTGAACTGTATTTAAAATTTGCATTACTGTAAATAAAATTACAATTAACTATATGGTAGGAGTCATTCACCCAAAATGAGTCTGAAATGGAATTAAACAGACGAACAAATAAAAAAAGAAAACAAGATGCTCTTTATTTTACAGTACATGTACTTAGAGGGTATTTACCTAAGAAAATACTGGGTAATAAAAGGTAATTACAGGGGTTAGGATTAGGTGTAGGTTCATGGTTCATGGTTATTGGCAAAATATAACTTACTCATCAACATATATTAGATTTTGTCTAATATTGCATATCACATTAATCTGAAATTGCTAGCTTTTATCTAAATCGTTATCGCTAGCACAACACGCTAGAATCTCGCCAGCCTGTACAACCTGCCATCCGTGTTTGCCGTCTCGTGCGGGCTCGCGCCTTTTACGAGTCTATCAAACAACTGTGGTAAGAAGGATCAGTCAACAAACACTGTGAGTAACGTCTTCTCCTGTTATTGTCACTTGTACTTTGTGTCACATGAATAGTATAACCAGCGGTGAGGACTACACATGTGATAAATGCAGGGAGATAGTCAGGCTGATGGAGAAGATTTCAGAACTTGATACACGGATCCAAACTTTAATTGAGAATAGTAAGAATGCAAGGGCTTTAGATACTGCTTTGGATGCGACTAGCTTAATGAACTCTGTACATTGTTCCGGCTGTAGAGCCCATGCAGCAGGGCAACTGGGTGACCGTGAGATGCTGTAGTCACGGGACAAAACACCGCTCTTCCTTTCCAGTTACAACATTAAACAGATTCTCCCCTCTCAGTAAAACACCCACTGAGAATCCGGCTGAATGTGCGCTAGTTATTGGCAATTCTATTACATGGAATGTGAAAATAGAGACACCAGCCACCATAGTCACATGTTTGCTGGGAGCCAGAGCGCCTGACATCAAAGCAAATTTAAAAGTCTAATTTCGGCTTCCTGTTTGCCGAAGTGATGAGATACTTAGTAGACTGCCCTCACTCAATGGCTGACTGTCTAAGTGGTGTCCGCAAAATAATATAGGGTTCATAGACAATTGGAAAAGTTTTTGGGGCAGACCTGACCTGTTGAAAAGAGATGGTATTCCTCCTGGAATGGTACCGCTCTTCTCTCTAGTAATATAGCACATAGTCTTGGAGCTCAAACATAAATTTGGGCTCAAGTCAGCTGGCTAAACCGACCGTCTGCTGGCTGTCTCACGTCACTGAGGTCAGATAAATCCCATAACCTATATACTTTCACCTAGATATCATCATATAGAAACTGTGTCTGTTCCCCGAATTAGGAAATACAAAAAAACCTGTTTAAAGGTTAAAATTTTGTCGATGTTCAACAAATAAAAAATAGATATAATACAGGTGAACAAATGATTAGGCTCGGGTTGCTGAATATTCGATCCTTTACCTCAAAAGCACTTATTGTTAATGATATGATTACAGATTATAGGGGAGAGCGGGGCACAACGTGACGCTTTTTGACTTTCTCAATTTGTGTAAATCTACTTAGGGTTTAAAGTATTTATTTTTTCCCACATTAATTTCCCACATGTCTAGTACAATTATATGGTTTTGTTTTTATTAACACAGTGTATACTTTTTTCTTGATTTACCCCGAAAGAATGGAAGTGAAATGTGACAACATGCCCCATAGGTGGGGTATATTGCAACATGTGCGGGGCACATTGTAACATCACCATATGACAGCTTAAAATGCTATCTGATCAAGTCAAACCAAAATATTTTCTTAATAAAATACAATAATTATCTTTTTCATAGAAAATAGCATATTTCTAATAGGGGCTCATTGTAAGGCAGTGTTACTACATGCCACGGCTGCACAACTGTGATTTAAACCCTGCTAGTGTCTTCTGTGAGTTAGCAAAGCATTAAAGAACCATATCAACTGTTAAATAACATATTGGAGATTAAAATAATATTAGATTTGTCTAATTTAATTAACACAAAAAATAGAGATGAAAAATTAACTTAAATAAGAAATGTACTTTTGCTATGGTTAAATAAATGTTCAGTGATATCTTACAATGGTTTCTGAATTTTGGCGCAATTTTTTCTCTATATAGTGTTGATATGGCAACTAGTAAATACACCAAGATTCGTTATGCTGGCATAATGTGGAAGTATTTAAAACAAGTGTGTTACAACTAGCCCCGCGTTACGTTGTGCCCCGTGCTCCCCTAACCTAGATGTGCTGTGTCTGACAGAAACCTGGCTAAAGCCAGACAATTACATTACTTTAAATTAATAGATACAAAATAGAGTCCATCCCCCAAGATTACTGTTGTAAAAACGAGCCAAGGAAAATGGGGTGGTGTTGCTGTAGTCTATAGTAATATCTTCAGAAGAACTGAGAAGTCTACAGTAGTTTAAAATATAATTCTTTTGAAGTGTTGGTGCTTAATGTAACACTATAGTGTTAATGATAAATCACACTTGACATTTGTGCTGGGTAGTGGCTACTGTAAACAGGCCACCAGGGCACCATACAGACTTTATCAAAGAATTTGCTGATTTTTTATCAGAGTTAGTACTGACTCCAGATAAAGTCCTAATTGTTGGTGATTTTAATATATAGTATATGTAGATAATGAAAAAGACACATTCGGATTGGCATTTAGAGACATTCTGAACTGGAGTTAGACATCTATTGGAGTTAGAGTTAGAGTTAGACATCTATTGGAGTTAGACAACATGTTTCAGGACCTACTCATTGTCATAATCATACTTTAGATCTAATATTGTCACATGGAATCAATGTTAATGCCGTTGAAATTCTGCAGCAGAGCGATGACATCTCAGATCATTATCTAGTCTTGTGTATACTCCATTTAGCTAAGGCTGCAAAGCCGACTCCATGTTACAAATATGTTAGAACTATCACTTCTGCCTCTAAAGATTGCTTTATTAATAATTTTCCTGATCAATTTCATCTCCTCAGCATCCCTGATAGCTTAGAAGAACTTGATATTGCGTCATAAACCTTTGACTCTCTCTTTTCCAGCACTTTAGACACAGTTGCTCCTTTGCGCCTAAAGAAGATTAAAGAAAATAGTCCAACGCCATGGTACAACGAGCACACTCAGGCTCCTAAGAGGGCAGCCAAAAAATGAAGCGCAACCTGAAGAAAACAAACTAGATGTCAAACTAGAGATAGCACAATTGCGTACAGAAAAGCCTTAAAAACTGCTAGATCTGCTTATTTTTCGACTCACTTAGAAGAAAACAAACACAACCCTAGGAATTGATTTGACACAGTGGCTAAATTAACAAGAAATAAAGCTTCTTCTTCTGATGTTCCCAAAGAGCATAGCAGTAATGACTTTATTAACTTCTTTACTAACAAGATTGATAATATTAGAGAGAAAATTAAAACTATGCAACCATCTACTACAGTACCACATCAGGCTGTGCATTGTAGTATCCCCGAGGAGAAATTAGATTCATTCGTTGCAATAGGAGAGGAAGAATTGTCTAAACTCGTTAAATCATCTAAATCAACAACATGTACTGTATGTCAGACCCTATACCGACTAAGCTGGTTACAAATTACAGCTGGTCCAAAACGCAGCAGCTCGATTTCTTACCAGAACCAGGAAGTATGATCATATTAGTCCGATTCTGTCAACACTGCATTGGCTCCCTATTAAACATCGTATAATAATAATAAAAAATAATAATATAAAATAAAAATTAAATATAATTAAAAAAAAATGCTGATTACTAACAAAGTACTAAATGGTTTAGCTCCGCAGTACTTGAGCGAGCTCTTAACGCATTATAGTCCTTCACATCTATGGCGATCTTATAACTCTGACCAGTTGATAATACCTAGAATATCGAAATCGACTGCAGGCGGTATCCTTTTCCTATTTACCACCTAAACTCTGAAACAGTCTTCCTAACATTGTCCGGGAAGCAGACACACTCTGTCAGTTTAAATCTAGACTAAAATCACATATCATACACATAGAAAATTATACATTTCTATTATTCAAATCAGTTAAATGATTAGTAGGCTGCATAAATTAGTTTAGCTGGAACCGGAACACTTCCTATAACACCCGATGTACTCGTCACATCATAAGAAGAATGGCATCTACGTTAATGTTAGTCTTTCTGTTTATTCAGAGGTTTACTGTAATCAGCTGGATCTGGGCCGTATCCAGATCAGATGGAGGACCTGCACCTAGACATGACCACAATGCGTGGTGTCAGAGATTGTGTCAACTAGATTCTCCCCTGTGAAGGCCTTATCGACACGACAGCCACCGGCACTGATCCCCAACAAACTCGTCTCCATACTGGCGTGACTCCGATCTTCACCCAGATGGAACTGGATAATATTCTGATTGTTCCAAACCAATCTGACATCTGACTTATAATGCTGCCTGAATCATACTTATACACTGTTCATTCATAGGCCAGAGGAGAACTGGCCCCCGACTAAACCTGGGTTCTCCCAAGGTTTTTTTCTCCATTCTGTTACCTGATGGAGTTTTGGATCCTTGCCACTGTCTCAATTTTCCACCTTTGTTGCCATTGGCTTGGCTTCCTTAGTTGGGGACATTTAATTTAATATTCAACAATAATATTGATCTGCCTGCATTGACACTATTATACAAGAACTGAACTGAGCTGGACGATGACATCATGGTTTACTCCAGAGCGGCTATATACGGTATACTATATAAATTAACTAAATTAATAACTTTTTCAAAAAAAAAATTTTCAAAAAAATGAAACATCACTGAACTGAATTAAGCTGAACTGTGACGCTATTTTCTTCTGGAAACAAACTTTTTTGCATTATTTTCCTGTTATCTCTGTAAAGCTATTTTGAAACAATCTGTATTGTAAAAAGTGCTACATAAATATATTACTTGACTTGACTTAAAGGAGCCGTATGTAAGATTGTGGCCAAAACTGGTACTGCAATCACTTTCAAATTACAGACTCGAGGTTGCCAGATATGCTGCAGGATCCGATTACGACACGTTATTAGCTGCAGCTGTGGGAACTCGCTGGCAACTCAGTGGAGCATCAGACCAAAACACAACATGACAACATCAACATCAGTTGAGGGCTGCAACTTCACTTTTTAAATGACAATATCCTGGCCGGACTACTGTTGTCAGTGATATAAATATTTGAAATGAACATGATTTCTTAATGTCTAGAGACATATCAGGGAAAATGTATGATTAATTGAAATACATTTCTTACATACAGCTCCTTTAACTTATTACCTTGTTATTACCCAGTTATTGTAATTACATATTTACATGGGGGACTGATTGTACTGAAAACTATAAAAAAAATTCCAGCCATGGTGACTATGAACTGTGGTTATATAAGTTCTACCAGAAAGACTCGGGAGAATAATACGGTAACAATAAACCATTTATTAACAGCCCAGCAAGCAATATATGCAATAAAGTTCTTTGGCGTAGGCCCCGTCCTTAACTCGCGATCTGAGGGTACGGATTCTGCATTTCCTGCCTGAAGATGAAGGCAGGGGCGCAGCCGACCCCCAAGAAGAGGTGGAAGAATAATTCCACTGGACGGAGCCCATCCCCAAAGAACGGAAAAGAAAAGTATACCCACCAGCCGTATCTCATGTAGTCCCTAAAATAGAAAGAAAGAAAAAGAGTTAGCAACAGCTAGGTAGAAATGGACCTATCAATTTCCATAGGTCAATAGTTTATCATAGAGAGTTCCATTGATATCATCGTGGGAACAGTTACTCTATAATGAGTAAAGTGGAGCATGCTTTACTTTTTATGCAAGATACTTTCTGCTGCTGTAGTAACACATTTGCTGACACTTAGAACATGTGTGACGGGTGCGTTGCTCACCTCACATGTTAATTCTATCATGATTTAAATTATTTATTTTGAGTATATTAATAATATATAATAATATATTTATTTTAAATATATTTATATTATTTAATTTAGCATGGTTTGTTACTTTATTTAAAATCCCTTAGTATTAGAAATAAACACAGGACAAGTTAACAAGTTAACAGTTTATTAAAGTTTTAATGTATAGCAGGGTGCACACTACTTATATTCTTCTCTACTGTTTGACTTTACCTGGGTCCTGGATTCCTCTGGTCCATGGAGTGAACGGCCACATTCCATGTGCCGGCAAACAAAGGAAGAGGCGGGGCTTCAGCCTCCAAATTTGGGCTGTTCCCGAGGAAATTGAACTGTACCATCCTGATCCGATGCGGAGGGGCCTTTTTATCATTTCATTCAGTTTAATTCTATTTTGCTGTTTGAAGTAGTTTTGTATTGTGCTTCAAGTAGTTAATTAAATTATGTTTGATATGATACAGTGTATATTTTTAGGTACATATTTGTTGTTAATTGGGGAAAGTTTTATTTTGATATTTACCTTTCTTTTTGTTTGGTAGAGGCTAAGGGGTATATCCATCAGAAGTGAATGTGTGAATGGCAGTCAGGTTTGTCCAGCCATAGTAACATCATGGTCTGCTGACTTTAGTGTTTTTGTTTGTTGTTATTTTGTTAAACAGGGGAGATTTATTTGTTTTAGGCCGGTTTAATTTTTGTTAGTTTCAGTTTATTTCCATTTTGAGTCTTTGATTTTTATGTGGACTTTATTTTGGAATAAATATCTTTCATTATATCTGCCCCTGTATGTAACTTTTTCTTTGGAAGAAATAAATCTTCTCATCGGTTCATTACCTGTCCTGCCTGTTCTTGGCCACGTCCTTACAAAAGAACATGGAATCGCATTTTTTTATTTTATTTTTTTATAAACGCTGAGCCAAACTAAGATGAGCCGCGCTGAGCCACGCAGAGACGAGGCCACGCTGAGCCACACAGAGAAAAGGCCACGCTGAGCCACACAGAGACAAGGCCACGCTGAGCCACACAGAGACGAGGCCACACTGAGCCACACAGAGACGAGGCTACGCTGAGCCACACAGAGACAAGGCCACGCTGAGCCACACAGAGACAAGGCCACGCTGAGCCACACAGAGACAAGGCCACGCTGAGCCACACAGAGACGAGGCCACGCTGAGCCACACAGAGACAAGGCCACACAGAGAGAAGGCCACGCTGAGCCACACAGAGACAAGGCCAAGCTGAGCCACACTGAGCCACACAGAGACAAGGCCACGCTGAGCCACGCTGAGCCACACAGAGACAAGGCCGCGCTGAGCCACACAGAGACAAGGCCACGCTGAGCCACACAGAGACAAGGCCACGCTGAGCCACACAGAGACGAGGCCACGCTGAGCCACACAGAGACAAGGCCAAGCTGAGCCACACAGAGACAAGGCCACGCTGAGCCACACAGGCCACGCTGAGTCACAGAGAGACGAGGCCACGCTGAGCCACACAGAGACGAGGCCACGCTGAGCCACACAGAGACGAGGCCACGCTGAGCCACACAGAGACAAGGCCACACTGAGCCACACGGGCCACGCTAAGTCACAGAGAGACGAGGCCACGCTGAGCCACACAGAGACGAGGCCACGCTGAGCCACACAGAGACGAGGCCACGCTGAGCCACACAGAGACGAGGCCACGCTGAGCCACACAGAGACAGGGCCACGCTGAGCCACACAGAGACAGGGCCATGCTGAGCCACGCAGAGACAAGGCCCCGCTGAGCCACGCAGAGGCAAGGTCACGCTGAGCCCCGCAGAGACGAGGCCACGCTGAGCCACGCAGAGACGAGGCCACGCTGAGCCACGCAGAGACGAGGCCACGCTGAGCCACACAGAGACGAGGCCACGCTGAGCCACACAGAGACAGGGCCACGCTGAGCCACACAGAGACAGGGCCACGCTGAGCCACGCAGAGACAAGGCCCCGCTGAGCCACGCAGAGGCAAGGTCACGCCGAGCCACACAGAGACGAGGCCACGCCGAGCCACACAGAGACGAGGCCAAGCTGAGCCACACAGAGACGAGGCCACGCTGAGCCACGCAGAGACGAGGCCACGCTGAGCCACACAGAGACAAGGCCACGCTGAGCCACACAGAGACACACAGAGACGTAACAATTGAGTCTTCCCAGCAGAACTTACGCTAAAGCTTTCATTTCTGTGTGCAGATTTTTTTATTTTTTAAATATTTTAAGTTCCACAGAAAAAGTCATGTTTTAGAACAATATGTGGACGGAGAAATAAATGACAAGATTCCAATTTTGGGTTGACCTATTCTATAAATCACTGAATACACAGCCTCCCCAGATTTTGAAATCCTTACAACAGACGTCACAACCTTAGCTTGCCTTCACCTCGCAGCTTCTGGCTGTTAATTATATAATGCACAGCTCCCTATAGAGACTGAATTAAAAATGCTGCTCTTCCTCCTCTTACTCTTTGGATCTATATGTAGATCTTCTTCATTGTGTCTTTCTATTCTGGCCCCATCTACATGGATTTTAGCCTTGCCTTCTCTAGAGCTGTGGTGCCAGTTCTCATTTCTGTTTCTCCTGCCAGTCATTAACAAATCACATCTATAAATGTCATGAAAAGAGTCAAATGATCCTTGTGGAACATTGAACTCTGACCCCTGAATTAAATGATCAGTTTTAAACTGGAATGAATATGACAGTAGGGTTAAACACAGTGGTGTTGGTAATTCTTTGTGACAAGTTCCATGACCCTAACTGACATATATTTAATGGTTGTCTGTTCTCATCCCTGCTCTTAATTTTCAACCCCTTTCTGTGTTTCTAACATTAAAAGCCTAATGGCTCTTTATCAGTGCAGTTTTGATAAAGTTTGATAAAGATTGTTGCCTTCTCCTTGCATCCAACAATCTGACCCTTTTGAGGGATGTCAATCTAACATGTTAATTTATTAATATTACTTTAATATAGCTCAATTAATTAAATGATTAATTTAATGATTAAAAGAAGTTGTCATTAATGGTATTCTATAAGCAATATTTAAAAGTCTATAATACAGGATTTTCCTATCATTTCAGTAATTTGAGCTTGATATTTTTGCAAGTTCACAAACAGTGGAGCTACAGTTGCTACCGCGTTATTAAATGCAAAAACTGCTTGACAGAGGACAATACAATGGAACACAACTTGTTTGTTTTTTTATTTAAACTGTTTTCAACTTTAAATTGCTTCTTCAATATGTTCTTAAAGACAGCAAGACATCAGCCTGCTTGTGTGCATTGACCAACAATTAAAAAACACGGATGAAATACAAGAACGCAAGTGTATAAAAGCATAGGCTTTTATATATATATAGGCTTTTATATATATAGGCTCTCTATATATATATGAACACTACATACACTACACTACATTGACTCAATATGCAATGAGCTATTGCAAGTGACAAGTAATATCTTGTTCATTAAATATACATGTTAAATAAATTATGTTAGCATTTGCTATGATAGATGTTGATTTAAACTGAAATAGATAAGATTAATTGGTGAGTTACAACTCTGTTGGAACGACGTAATTTTTTTAAAAGTAATCAACTTAAAAGTGTCTGTTTATGCTACAAATGATTAAGTTCCTCTAACTCAATGTAGCTTGTTGGTTGAACATAAATTCACTCAAAGTTGTAATAATAACATAATAACAAACTGTTGCATATTTTTGTTGTTGGTGAGCCAACACATTCTCTTCTAGAGTGAGTGTATATATATATTTTTTTTTACTTAAACACACTTTTGTGTATTGAGTGAATTACACTTATAATTTTAATTATTTTCATGTGCAGGTTTTTCTCATCTAATTTTCATGGAATTCAGAATTCTTTTGATTTATACCATAAGTTTTTCAACAATTGTTCAATCAATTTAATTTTCTAAGTTTGTACAGATTGCACCATTTACAGTATTTGTCATTCAACAGGATGAAAAAGACATTTTCACTAATCTCATCAGCCTAAGCTTTAGCACCCTTTTCTCTAACAAGGGTAAGTACAGAAGAAAATGCAAATGACATGAAGGATCTACTTTAAGACATCAACATGCCAGAATTTAAAAAAAATCCTGCATATTTCCAGACTCCAATGAGTTCAGCAGGATAACCTTAAAGTCCTCATGGATTGCATTAAAGTGCACAAGACCATGTAGCACAAGTCACAGTCTCCACAAACAATAGTCAAGTCTGCTTGAAGCTATTATGCGGTTCCGTGCATTATGCACGTCTGAACTTGATTCATTGAAATTGTATTGAAATGATGGCAGTTCTAAATGCACATTTTAACTCTAATGAGAAACAAATGTCCATTTGCTCCTATAGGGATAGAGTGAGCAAACATAGTTCCCCTGAGAGCAGGGTGAAGTTTCTGCAGTGTCAGGGGCAACGTGTCCTTTGCCGAAACGCTGAAGTCAATTATCTTCAGGCAAGTTACATGAATAATGGATAACAATCCCAAAATAAGAAAACCTGGGACTAGTGTGACCAGAATCATCTGGACATATGGACATCTACATATTCATTTTGTAAACATCTCACAGAGATATGGGAAATGTGAATTTGATCTGATGCACAGAGTCAGAATAATGTAATGGTCACCAATACACTGCAGCTATAATGTACAGTTTTCACAAGCTTAAACACATCCTGTACAGCCAAAGACATCCTTTTAGTGCATTTTTGCATAAACTAGCAATTACACAAAATGCATCCTGTGTGAACAGCCTCTAATGAGCATCAACAAAACAGTGCCAGTGTTGATGGTGGTTTACTAAAAATTGCCAGATAATATGCCTCTGGTTGCTAATATTACTTTAGTCAATATAAATGCAACACCAAATGGTAAAAAGTTACCATGCATGTTTCCTGTTTACAGCTGCAAGACCGCATAAGTATCACCATGTAAAGCTTAAGGAATTTCTCTTCTATTCCACAAACACATGACAATTTACGTGATTGCTATTTACTAACAACTTTCAATCCTCAAATTCTGAAACATGGTCAAGTGCCCAATATTAAGACACTAAAGGTACCTCTTCTTGTTGCTATACCATTGAGCTAGAAACTCCAATGCATTTAATAGGAAAGCGTTGTCATCATTGCACAAATGTGAATTTTATCCCCATAAAATTATATATTGGGATGTAATTTTGTCATTGTGAAATGACAAAAAAAAAAATATATATATATCAGGGTATGATTTTAAGAAGCCACAATAATTACAAAAGCATTGGACTATTTAGACATTTTGAGCATCCAATCTGACTCCTACTGTTAGTTACATAACCATTTCTCAAAATAAAACAATTAAAACACAGGATATGACAGGCTAGGTGGATATAATTAGTCACAATATTTTATTCACAAATTACAAACATTCCATGGTTTCCAAGGCCAAGCGATTGCTTTGTGTGAAGAACTGATCCAAAACGAAACACCGCCTCCATCTGCAGTAGCGCCCGAATCTTCAAAAATTCACCTTCAGCAAACAAAGAAATGCGTAATCAGTTTAGCCAAAATTATAATAACAGAGACACATAAGGCAAGCAATTGAAAACAAAGAAATTCAAAGTTTGTCGATATTGCGACATCCAGGGGTATCTTTAGTGCTTTACCAGTGAGATGCAAGGTGCTTGACCATGTTTCACTGTTCAATGGGAGTGAGACCAGGTTGCAACTTTGTACATTGCTTAACTTTAAATTGGCCTTTGTGTCTGTACAGGCTCCTCCTCCCTCTATCCCCACTTCTCGAAATGTGAATTAACTTAAGAATACCCCGTTTCTAACACCCATTAAGTGGTCTTGACAGCAGGTTTAATGGAGAAAACTGTTAGTCTGTCTGTGCCTACTGAGTGCACTGGTGTGGCCTAAGATTGCCTTAAAGACATCACCCAGTCACTGCACACATTGGACTAATTGCTGTATTGGTCGCCTAGTCATTTGCAAGTCTCTTCGACCACGGTTAATCGCATGGACTGAGAGACTGAACTAATTATCTGTTCAATGTTTTCCCAACATTGCGAGTAAATTGGCAGCAGTTGAACTCCTGCAGTTCACTGCCAAATGCAAACATGTAGACTGACCCAGTAACTACGGAGGCTAACGATCGAGCTAGCAGCTCCAACCCCCAACCCCTACTCTTACCTCAGCTGCAATTTACTTTATAACCAGTTCAATATGACTGACTCTTTGGCCTGCGTTTTTATCGCTTGTTAAGATATTAAGATGTTGATGGCTAATTGGAAAGTGGTTGCGGTTTCATACAATGTAGAAGATTAGTATTTTTTCTCGTAATGATGCAATGCGTCTTTCAAATGAATTGAGGTGCACAGTCAGAGTATTTGACCCGTGTGATGTAGTATAACATGCAGATATGTTGGTTTGGTGCTCAGTTAATTAACTCTGACATGTTCTAGCTATTATGTTTTTTGCAGGATGAGAATCCAGATTTATCAGACATAATCCAGGAGTGTAATCAATCAAAATAGAGGGTTTTTTTCCCCCCACTTACCTTGCATGAGAATATCTACTTAAACTATCATTTGGCCTGTACTCTTTCCAACGCAAGGTTTTCTGAGCAAAACCGAACATTGCATTTATCTTATAACATACACTAGGTTTGAATCATTAAGATTTATTATTGTCACCAAAGGCTGTATTTATTTGATCAAAAATACAGTAGAAACAGTAATAGTGAAATATCATTACACTTTAAAATAGCTTTTCTATTTGAATATAGTTTAAAACATAATTTACTCCTGTGATGGCAAATCTGTTTTCAGCATCAATACTCCAGTCTCCAGTGTCACATGATCCTTCAGAAATCATTCTAATATGCTGATTTGGTGCTCAAGCAGTGGCAGCTGGTGTGTTTTAAAGTAGAGGAGGCACACTAAAAATGTAGCGGGGAACGAGTCCTGAAGATTTTATTTTATTTGTTTTTAATGGCCTTTATGCCACTTTTAGACAAAAGGCAAATGATACATACAGCAAGGCAATATAAGTATAATTTCACTCATCTATTACTTTAAGCAAAAAGCCATCCTTCTGTCATTTAAATGGCCGAGTTAAATAAGCATACTTGGCCGTTTAGTGAAGCTATAGTTGCTGCAGCCTATATCTAACTCTAGGCGTGGAGTCTTCCTTCATTTTTAATTTGTGACTGCTGTTCAAATGCCAGTTTGTTAAATTTGTTGACGATCAAATATTAAATATCTCTACTCTCTATAATTAAGGTAGTTAGTACATTATCAGTGGTAGCAGCTCAAACTAATTTCACATAATTCACATCTCTACGATGATTGGTTGACATACCATGGGAGACAAGTGTATTTTTTCTCAGCACTCTAACTGCTGAAAGTGGAACACTTGATGCTGATTGGCTAATTTAAAAAAAAAATTTTTTACCAACAGACGCAAAAGTCTCCAGCTAGGGATCCCCTCAGACTCTCCTTAGCACATGGTGGATTCAGCATGGTCGGAAAAGAGTAAAGGTGGTTCCGACTTATTTTATGGGGTTACAGTGATGAAATGACATGAATAACTGGGAATTTTATAAAATAAATTGTCGTCCTCCCATTGTACCCTCAAAATGTTGTGTAGGCTGATGTGCTGCCACTGTACTCAACACACCAATCAATGTTGATTTTGTAATATTATGTGGAAACCGTGATACTATTTTTTTAGTATAGATAGAATAGAAAGCTTAAAAGAAAAGCATTTATTTGAAATAGAAATATTTTGTAACATTATAAATGTCTTTTGATCCATTTAATACATCCTTGCTGAATAAAAGTATACATTTTTTTTTTTTAGTTTTTAAATTTTTATATTTTTAAACAGTACAGTTTTATATTTTTATACTTTTGAACAGTAGTCTATCACGTTTTCCACAAAAATATTCCACTAAAATTGTTTTTACATTGATTGATTATAATAAAAAAAAAAATCTTGAGCACCAAATCAGCATATTAGAATGATTTCTGAAGGATCATGTGACACTGAAGACTGGAGGAATGATGCTGCAAATTCAGCTTTGCCATCTCAGGAATAAACTATATTTTAAAATGCATTAAAATAGTTGACAAAATCTGTCACAGAAATGCATGCACATACAGAGTGAGAGACTTAATTTCCTGTGAGCCTAGTAATAAAGTAAACAGCCGTGGTTTGGCGACTGGATTTTCGAGTGACTAACAAGGCCACAGAGACATTGTTAGAGCAGCACGGTTTTGTGACAGTCACACCAGGCCCTACATGCATCTGTCACAGATGTCCGGAGCATGCTCACACAGCTCTGCTTTGAGTTATTACGGAGATTTGCGCTGCGGGACATCAAAGCCTTATAATGGGAGGTTTGTGATAAAATGCCCTCGGCACCTCCACTTGTTTCTTGCCCGGGTACAGCCCTTTGAAAAAGAAGCTTTTCTCTGGCCTCTCCACAGTCACTCCTCCCCTGTGAAACCTTTAAGCTTAGAGTGCAATAAAAGGGTTATTACATGCTGAAACGCATAACCGAGCCTCTCCGCTCTATTCATGACGGGAGCCGATGCAGCACAGTTGAAATCTGCTCCACTGGTTATTCTGGACAAGTACCGCCTTTGACAGGAAGAGACTGTCTGAATGACATATAAAGAGACCAACCAACTTTGGTTTAGTTTTTGTGTTCTGTTTTGTGGTGTTTATTTGATGTAGTTCAACAATGGACAGTATTAGAATTGGCAGAAATAGTCACTTTTTTTTTTCTTTTTTCTTTCTTTTCTTAACTGCCCAAATGAAATAGCACATGAACATTTCTGTGACTATATGAAGCTCTTTTATTCTTCAGATTATTTCCTTCAGGTTTTGACAGGTTTATACTGTTTTAAAACCTTGAGGTCAGTAGGTTGTTCTTTCCTGTTTTTTTTTATTTATTTATTTTAATTAATACTTTTATTCAACAAGGCTACATTAAATTGATCAAAAGTGACAGCAAAGACTTTTGTTCTAATGTTACAAAATATTTATATTATAATTAAAAGCTGTTCTTTTTAACTTTCTATTCATCAAACATCACATTTTTAACAAAATTATTAAACAGCACAACTGTTTTCAACATTGATAATAATAAAAAGTTGTTGATAATACTTTACAATAAGATTCATTAGTTAACATTAGTTAATGTATTATCTATCATTAACTAACCATGAGCAATACATTTGTTACTTTATTTTTTAATACTTTTTGTTACTGTTAATGTTAGTTCACAGTGCATTAACTAACGTTAACACGATTTTAACAAAGTATTAGTAAATGTTGAAATAAAAAAAAGTGTATAAGTTCAGTTCATTATTAGGTCATGCTAACTAATGTAGTTAACTAATGTTAACTTAGGAACCTTATTGTAAAGTGTTACTGAAATGTTTATTGAACATGTTAGATGCCAGACATATTGTATCCAGTCTCTTTACCAGAGTTGAGGGTCTGAGACCCAAAACCAGTTAACAGCAAGTCTTGTCTGGGACCCAAAAATGTATTAACAGTCAGTCAGTCAGTCGAAGAGGTAAAATATGATAAAACTAATGCTGTTATACAAAACTGCTTCACAAAACATCCCATAAAACCATTAAATTGCGATTCTCCCTCTTAGGTCTAGTGTGAATGATATACTCTTATTATGTGATTATATATGATAATAAAAATTTTGAAAAATAAATAAATAAATAAAGCATAACAAAAATATGTTGTCGCTCTCTTTAACACAGGTTGCTACTGAAACAGATCCTTAAATCCTTCAAGCGCCAAATCAGTATATTAGAATGATTCCTGAAGGGTCATGTGACCCTGAATGATGTTCAGCTTCAGCTGAATTCAGCTTTGCATCACATACATTACATTTTAATTTACATTACAATACAAAACAGTTATTTTAATTTGCAAATATATATATATATATATTTTAGCAATATTACTTTTTTTCTTGTATTTTTTATTCAAAGAAATGCAGTCTTGGCAATTATGAGACTTTTTTCAAAATCATTCTGACCCTATAGCTTTTGAACAATAATGTATGAAATGTTGCTTTACCCAGGGTTTAAATTTGAAAAAGACACCGTTAAGTATAATTAAGAGCCCATTTGTTTCCAGGTGGATTTGTATACTGAGACTACTGAAAGTTGAGTAGAAACCAGACAATCTGATTGGAACTGCCAATATTCAGATTGGGAATAGTCAAGTCAAGTCAAGTCATCTTCATTTATATAGCATTTAAACAATGTAGATTGTTTCAAAGCAGTTTTACAGAAACAAACATACAATTTAAGGTAACAGAGATTGTTTTGGCTTTACAGCGGTTCTTGAATAATGTTATTTCCAGCTAAAGTTAGTTTTGATTGATTCACTTCCAACGAAATGATAATTTATTATTAAATTAGGGGCCGCTAAGACGACGCCATTCTCTCTAAACAGACTTTAAACATGAACCTGTGATAAACGCTGATGGCGTTCACATGCGCATTAAGAATTTATTCTATATTATGTGCGTTTGAATATATGTGTGCAGGTTTGTTATTCCCTACAAACCATGCCTAAACAAACTACTTGTCTTGCCTATAAATTTTATAAAAAAAATAAAATAATTTTATCACTTCGGGGTATGTATGCAAACTGAATTTTCCACAACGCTTTATCTGTAGAGTGGGAAAGGGATCCTCCATAGGGAGAGGCTAGTTGGTACTTCAGCACTGCATTGTCATCGGGTCCAGGTGAAGCTCCTTCATCAGATCCGGATACGGCCTGGATCCGGCAGGCTGCAGGAAAACCTCGGGATAAACAATGACACTAAAATTAGCGTAGATGCCATTCTTCTTATGATGTAACGAGTACATCAGGATTTAAGGGAAGTGTTCCCAGTTCCGGCTGACCTAATCTATCCAGCCTAACATTGAATTGTAGAAGTCTATAATGCATTATGTGTTTGCTAGGTCAAAGAGATGTGTTTTTAGTCTAGCTTTGAACTGACAGAGTGTGTCTGCTTCCCAGACAATGGTAGGAAGACTGTTCCAAAGTTTTGGTGCTAAATAGGAAAAGGATCTATGAGATATGGTTTTAGGCAATAGTTCATTAAACATGCAATGAAATATTATCCTGCTTGTTTTATCAAAAAAAAAAAAAGAGACAATAAAACAAACAATCAATCGTCCCTGTCTTCGACTAAATGTAGCTTTGCATTCAGTCACACAGTTTAGACGATTTGATTGGTTTACGTTCATAACTGCACTCAGAATGAACACTACTCACAACTAAAAACTCTTGAAATGTAAATACATATGTTGTATTGTTTATATTCCATATGCATATGAGAATCACGTTGTATTGAGCTGCCAATTTTGAATAATGCTAAGGGTCTGTGTTTGTTCTACGATAAACCCTGACCCTTTTCATGTGGCAGGAATCACTCAGGCTGCCGGATTGTATGTGATCCAAAACGAACTAATGCTAATGATAAACTATGACCTTGGGTTCTGTAGAGGAATCTGGATTTTGATGTGATGATTTCCTCTTCATCTTCAGCTGTGTGAGAGGTGTGGAGTGTCTGGCTTTGGCACAGGCCGGGTGTGCTTCTCATTAATGGTGTTGAGGAGCGCTGGATGAGTGCCATCATAGACAGACACTAATGGAAAGATCCTTGCGTGTCATCAGGCTTAGCAATATTCTCTCGGCAGCATTTATAAATAGAAACAGGCAGATATGATTTGTTTACTTTGCACACAAATGTTTTTTTTTTTGGGGGGGGGGGGGGGTGTTCTAAACATACATTGCTGTGCGGCGTTATAGACAATTGCTTACATTGTGTTACATGGAGAAATATTAGGTGTTAAAATAAATTAGGTGTTAGTTTTTTTGGCCCAGTTAAGTAAATTCGTAATTTATTGTCTTTGAAATATAGATCAAGTGTACTGCTGATTGTACTGACAAGAAATATTTGTATATAATTAATGTCCGTTCTTCTTATGATGTAACGAGTACATCAGGATTTAAGGGAAGTGTTCCCAGCTCCGGCTGACCTAATCTATGCAGCCTAACATTGAATTGTAGAAGTCTATTATGTATTATGTGTATGCTAGGTCAAAGAGATGTGTTTTTAGTCTAGCTTTGAACTGACAGAGTGTGTCTGCTTCCCGGACAATGGTAGGAAGACTGTTCCAAAGTTTTGGTGCTAAATAGGAAAAGGATCTATGAGATATGGTTTTAGGCAATAGTTCATTAAACATTAGACAGACACTAATGGAAAGATCCTTGCGTGTCATCAGGCTTAGCAATATTCTCTCGGCAGCATATATAAATAGAAACAGGCAGATATGATTTGTTTACTTTGCACACTAATGTTTTTTTTATTTTTTTATATTGGGATGTTCTAAACACACATTGCTGTGCGGCGTTGTAGACAATTGCTTACATTGTGTTACATGGAGAAATATTAGGTGTTAAAATAAATTAGGTGTTTGTTTTTTTGGCCCAGTTAAAGGAGAACTCCAGCGCAAAATGAACCTTTGGTCTAATTACACATTGTTACCTAGTCAACCGTTATCTGAGATTTGTTTTCATGATTATCGAATGTAAATAGTTTTATCTCTAAAAACAGTTTAGACTATAACGCTAGTATAACGCTAGTATATAGGGCACAGAGTAATGACAAATAAAAATCGCTTGTTAATACCATTAACAAGGCTCAAAATAGCCCCACACTAACACGGTAGCATTATAAGGGTCCCTACCTTCAAACCGAAGCATTGAGAACTTTGTCAGTGTCCAGACAGTTTAATAAGAAGATATTTTATACATACAGTCAGCTTCGCGAATACAGGCAGAAGCCATCTTTGAAAAACAGTCTCTACCAGTCGATCTACGAACGCCGATCCAAGTGCGCTGAATTGTGTAGAATCTCATATGGTCCGTTGTTTCCGGAAGAAAGCACTGAGCGCATAAGAGAAGCACTGAACGCAACAGAGAAAATAAATAAATAAAAATAATTTAATCACATCTCACCAGCGCACTTGGATCGGCGTTCGTAGATCGACTGGTAGAGACTGTTTTTCAAAGATGGCTTCTGCCTACATGTATTCGCGAAGTGTAACAATGTGTAATTAGACCAAAGGTTCATTTTGCGCTGGAGTTCTCCTTTAAGTAAATTCGTAATTTATTGTCTTTGAAATATAGATCAAGTGTACTGCTGATTGTACTGACAAGAAATATTTGTATATAATTAATGTCCGCAAAATAATATTGAATTCATAGACAATTGGAAAACTTTTTGGTGCTGACCTGACCTGTTGAAAAGAGATGGTATTCACCATCCCTCCTGGGCTGCTGCTGCTCTTCTCTCTAGTAATTTGGCTCATAGTCTTAGAGATAAAACATGACAAATTGGGCACCAGGTCAGGAAGCAGACAGACTGGCTAAACCGACCGTCTGCTAGCGGCCTCGCGTCACCAAGGTCAGATAAATCCCATCACACAGAGCCTCTTTCATCTAGATATTATCATATAGAGACTGTGTCTGTTCCCTTAAAGGGATACTCCACCGGTTTTTCATATTAAACTATGTTATTCCCTTAACTAAGATGAGTTGATACATACCTCTCTCGTCTCAGTGCGTGCACGGCGCGCGAGACACTTTGATCGCACTTAACTAGCCCAGTTCATTCAATACGGGCCAAGCAGAGAAGCGATCAAACACCTCCACGTTTTCACCATTTAAATACAGTTACACGAGTAGTGTAACTCGACCAAGACTGGTGACACAAAATAAAACGTTGTGTTTTTCTATGCGTGTAAAGTGGATAACTATAATGTATGGCGGAATACCACAGCGAGTGCTTGGGAGCACTTCGACTCGGTGCATTTATATCTATGGACTCGGCGCAGTAATATCATCACTCGTGAAAAGTCCTCTCCCCCTCTCACTCTCCGGTGTGATGATATTACTGCGCCGAGTCCATAGACATATATGCACCGAGTTGAAGTGCTCCCAAGCACTCGCTGTGGTATTCCGCCATACATTATAGTTATCCACTTTACACGCTTAGAAAAACACAACGTTTTATTTTGTTTCACCAGTCTTGGTCGAGTTACACTACTCGTGTAACTGTATTTAAATGGTGAAAACATGGAGGTGTTTGGTCGCTTCTCTGCTTGGCACGTATTGAATGAACTGGGCTAGTTAAGTGCGATCAAAGTGTCTTGCGCACCGTGCACGCACTGAGACGAGAGAGGTATGTATCAACCCGTCTTAGTTAAGGGAATAACATAGTTTAATATGAAAAACCGGTGGAGTATCCCTTTAATTTGGAAATCCAAAAAATGTCCAAACCCATCTAAGGTTCAAAATGTAATTGATGTTCATCAAATAAAAAACAGATATAATACAGATGAGCAAATGATAAAGCCTGGGTTGCTGAATATTCAATCCCTTACTTCAAAATCGCTCATATGATTACAGACTATAACCTAGATGTGCTGTGTTTGACAGAAATCTAATTCTAAATCGCTTCTCTGTTTGGCTAAAACCAAACGATTATATTACTTTAAATATACCCCACAAGATTACAGTTATAAACATGAACCTCGTCTGAAAGGCAAAAGGGGAGGTGTTGAATTTATATTAATATTTTCAAAACCACTAAGAAATGTAGTTTTAAATATACTTATTTTGTTGTGTTGGTGCTTAATTAAAAAAATATATAGTGTAAACGATAAATCACGTTTGAGAATTTTGCTGGCTACTGTATACAGGCCACCAGGGCACCATAAAGATTTTATCAAAGAATTATCAAATGGCTGCAAATAAAGTACTAATTGTTGGTGTACTAATATTTTAATATACATGTAGATTATGAACCAGATGGGTAACACTTTATAATAACTATAAGCTATCAATCATTAGTTAAGCATTAGTAAACCGTTAATTCATAATTTATAAAGCATTAATAGACATTAATAGATTAATAGACATTTATTAATACAGATAAAATGCTTTATTCTTGATTTAAAAGCACATCTATAATGTGTTTAATAATTGTATTGTCATACTTTATTAATGATCAATTTATCATTTCTAAATTATGTATTGCATTATTTATAAACCAGTTATTTAAGAGGTATCAGTGGTTCATAAGATTACTTAGAAAGTGTAAGTAAATGATTAATAAACTATTTAAATGTACATTCATACATCTTATTATTCAGACATATAGTAATAGTTACTTAGTGTGTTAATAAATGCTTTATTACCATGTATTTATACTAGAATTTAGAGTTATTCGGGTAGTTATAAAGCATTTAGTAGTGGTCAGTTAACTATTTCTGTGATCTAAAGTGAGGACTTCATGCCTTCTAAAGCATTTACAAAGGAGATTTGTGTTGTTTCACTTTGTTGTGTTTGTTTCATTTTTCTGTTTAGAAGATAAACGAGCCTTTAAATCTCCTTTGTAAGCTTTACAAGGCATAACTAGTCATCACTTTAGATGAGCTCACAAAAAAAGTTAACTGACCACTACTAAATGCTTTATAACTACCTGATTTTACTCCATTTACTTACACTTTCGAAGTGATCTTATGAATCACTGACAACTCTTAATTAACTGGTTTGAAAATATTGCTATACTTCATTTAGAAATGATGAATTGATAATTAACAAAATACAATTATTAAATACATTATAGATATGCTTATAAATCAAGAAACTGCTTATTAATGTCTAATAATGCTTTATAAATGATGAATTAACTGTTTACTTATGCTTAACTAATGATTAATAGCATGCAGTTATTATAAAGTGTTACCAATATTGCAACATAAACTTTTAACTCTCTCTTTTCCAGGACTTTAGACACAGTTGCTCCATTGCGCTAAAAGAAGATTAAAGAAAATAGTCCAACGCCGTGGTACAACGAGCACACTCAGGCCCTTAAGAGAGCAGACAGAAAAATGGAACACAACTGGAAGAAAACAAAACTATAGGTATTTCGGATTTCATGGAAGGAGAGCTCGATTGCTTACAGAGAGGCTTTAAAAGCTGCTAGATCTGCTTATTTTTCAACCCTAATAGAAGAAAATAAACATAATCCTTGGTATTTATTTAACGAAAAAGAAAGTTTCAAGCTCACAAGTTTCCAAGCAACACAGCAGTAATGACTTTATGAACTTCTATTAAGATTGACAATATCAGGAAAAAAAATATATAACTATGCAACCGTCTACTACAGTATCGCATCAGGGAGTGCTAATTTGTAGTCTCCCTGAGGAAAATTTTGATTCATTTGTTGCTATAGGAGAGGAAGCATTTTGCAAACTCGTAAATTCATCTAAATCGACAACTTGTATGTTAGACCCTATACCGACCAAGCTACTGAAAGAGATGCTTCCAGATGTCATAGATCCTCTTCTTAATATCATTAATTCGTCTTTGTCTCTAGAATACGTACCAAAAACCTTTAAAGGTCCCATTCTCCATGTTTTTTTGAAGCTTTGATTGTGTTTACAGTGTGCAATATAACATGCGTTCATGTTTTGCGTTTAAAAAAAAACTTTTTTCACACAATTTACTTATCTGTATACCGTTGTTTTCACTGTCCAAAAAAAGGGCAGATGAAGTTCTATGAAGTCCTTGTTCTATGAAGTCCCTCCTTCAGAAATATGTAAGGATTTCTGATTGTGCAAGCGGTTCCTGTGTTGTGATTCGACAGCAGCTCATCGCACGTTGCCCGGAAAGATCACGCCTCTTGCCATAAATTGGAGATGCATGCGCTGATTGTTATTGTAAAAATGTGATTTGACTCCGGCATGAAAATAACAGCGTCTCGATGACATGGCGACAAACACACTCTACAAAGAAAACTCTTCCTCTTCTCTGTGGGAGCGCAACAAGACCACGCCCCCTTTTTTTGATTAGTCAAAAAACTGTTCCAGTTACGTCATTAATAAAGGAAGTAGAGGGATGTAGTCCAAACCGGACGTTCGCTGTAGGCTTTGAAAGGGGACTTCTGTTAAATGCAATATCTCGCATTGTACTATAAAAGTACAATGTCTTGCTCTTTGTGTTCATTAAACATTGGTAGAGGAAAACTGAGGGCTTAAATACACAAGGAATGATAATCAACAGAAAAGGGAACAACAAATGAATGAAGGAGATCACAGGCAAGCTTAGCAGTTATCAGTCAGAATCAACAGTAATTTAAAAGTGCTAAAAATAAAATAAAAAAAACAGCAATTCATCTAACAATGCATACAAATTTTTCATAACCTTTGTTGTTGTTTGTTTCACTCCACTCACATATACACTCACCGGCCACTTTATTAGGTACACCTGTCCAACTGCTCGTTAACACTTAATTTCTAAGCAGCCAATCACATGGCGGCAACTCAGTGCATTTAGGCATGTAGACATGGTCAAGACAATCTCCTGCAGTTCAAACCGAGCATCAGTATGGGGAAGAAAGGTGATTTGAGTGACTTTGAACGTGGCATGATTGTTGGTGCCAGAAGGGCTGGTCTGAGTATTTCAGAAACTGCTAATCTACTGGGATTTTCACGCACAACCATCTCTAGGGTTTACAGAGAATGGTCCGAAAAAGAAAAAACATCCAGTGAGCGGCAGTTCTGTGGGCGGAAATGCCTTGTTGATGCCAGATGTCAGAGGAGAATGGCCAGACTGGTTCGAGCTGATAGAAGGGCAACAGTGACTCAAATAACCACCCGTTACAACCAAGGTGGGCAGAAGAGCATCTCTGAACGCACAGTACGTCGAACTTTGAGGCAGATGGGCTACAGCAGCAGAAGACCACACCGGGTGCCACTCCTTTCAGCTAAGAACAGGAAACTGAGGCTACAATTTGCACAAGCTCATCGAAATTGGACAATAGAAGATTGGAAAAACGTTGCCTGGTCTGATGAGTCTCGATTTCTGCTGCGACATTCGGATGGTAGGGTCAGAATTTGGCGTCTACAACATGAAAGCATGGATCCATCCTGCCTTGTATCAACGGTTCAGGCTGGTGGTGGTGGTGTCATGGTGTGGGGAATATTTTCTTGGCACTCTTTGGGCCCCTTGGTACCAATTGAGCATCGTTGCAACGCCACAGCCTACCTGAGTATTGTTGCTGACCATGTCCATCCCTTTATGACCACAATGTACCCAACTTCTGATGGCTACTTTCAGCAGGATAATGCGCCATGTCATAAAGCTGGAATCATCTCAGACTGGTTTCTTGAACATGACAATGAGTTCGCTGTACTCAAATGGCCTCCACAGTCACCAGATCTCAATCAAATAGAGCATCTTTGGGATGTGGTGGAACGGGAGATTCGCATCATGGATGTGCAGCCGACAAATCTGCGGCAACTGTGTGATGCCATCATGTCAATATGGACCAAACTCCCTGAGGAATGCTTCCAGCACCTTGTTGAATCTATGCCACGAAGAATTGAGGCAGTTCTGAAGGCAAAAGGGGGTCCAACCCGTTACTAGCATGGGGTACCTAATAAAGTGGCCGGTGAGTGTATATATATATATATATATATGTATACACATTCACGTATATATATATATATATATATATATGATAAATTTGATCACATTCCAATATTATAATACAGGCTAATAAATACAAAATAGAATATACTAAAATATATTTCTGGGTACTACTTCTTTCATACTGTATTAAAATTTAAAGTCACTCAAAACATTTACATTATCAGTGAAATGGCGTTCACCGAAACCATTTTGGACCTTGAATTCAGAGAGCGACATCCATGATTTACACTGTAATTTCATTTCCGAACTCTCTTGGCGACTGTTGCCGCCAGACTTGTCACTGACATCTGAGGTGTCCTGAAATAGACTAAGGAAAAATTGTGTGAGGGCTGAAACGGGACATGATGGCTGGTGTTGCTTTGAACTCGGTGAGGTATATTCTCTAATATAAACTGGATTCTTGCGTGAGCTGTATGGCAGATTCTGGGCAAAGTGGTTTGGCAGGACGAGAGCTTCTGCCATTGGCGGCACACCCAGGTTCTCACTTCATCCATTCTGACTAGCCAGCTAGCATTATGCATGCATCATTTGCCCCCAGCGCATCCCATACGGCCCCAGGACAAGAGAATAGAAAGACAAGAGAACAAATCCTGCTGCAAGGTCTCCTGCACCGTGGCGACTTTTAATTATGTGTCACTGGCAAGCACTCTGTGTAGGGCTTTATTTTGTGGTGAAATGTCTTGATGGAGGTAGGGAGCATGAGGAGAACAGTGCAAGAGTTTGACAGTGCCTGAGGTGCGTGCTTGAGAGCTTGCGTGCAATTGCTCAAGTCTTTTCTGAATGCGTGCAGTCTGAATGAAAGAGCTGAGTTGGATCATTAAACCGTCCCATTTCAAACCATCCTATTTACTACTATAAGCCAGGATAAGACTTCTATTTAAGCTCGATCAGACACACCTTGAAATAACACACCCTGACATGTAACCTCAGGTCAGGGAAAACAAACGTGGAAACAGGGTTTGAAATATGATTTGTTTATTTCCCCCTTCATTTAGCACCATTTAGCATTTTCTCCATTGACAGGCAGTCAAAATGATTATATTATATTATATTATATTATATTATATTATATTATATTATATTATATTATATTATAGCTCAAGTGATTGGCTAAAACTTTATTTTCATTTTGCTCATTTTTATTTTAAATACGTTTATGTCTTCATAATATTAGTTTTACATCATAGTTTATGGCATTTATGTGACTTCCTAAAATTATTCATGTTACAGTTTATTCGTAAATAAGACTCCAGACTCCATGGACTAGTTTTTAAAAAGAAATTTGTCACACTCTAGGACTATTTTAAATGTACCAGTGAAAACAAAAAAAAGTGATTTTAAATTGTGAAAAACATGAACAAAATAGTGACCAGTTACGGAACTACTTATACATTATATACACTTATGCATTCATATGATTAAATTCCATTACTTTTTGAATATGTATTCAAATTCTTATTAACAATAAATGTTTCTATGAATAGTCAGGTGTTTTCTCTTATTTAAAATAATAAATCATTTAGTATTTATGACAAACATTTATAACAAACATTCTAACCATCACAGCAGGTCTTGTAAAAACGAATTAGTTCTAAGTCATGTTGCTGACCTTTAGTCATGTCAATACTTCGCCGCTCCAAGAGAAGAAATGTCAAGGTGAAGTCCTAGGACTTCAGAACTTCCTGGTTCTCTGTTGTGCTGTATTTCCAGGCCATGCGGGCAATTACTTCAGCCTCCCACGAGCGGAGGCGAGGGGCAGTATTCTAATGTGCTAGTGAAGATAAATACTAGTAATCTCCTCCCTGTCGAAATGCATTGCTGTTGACTGGCCAGGGTGCTTTAATGTTTGCTCAACAGCCTTCTGCAGGGAAGCAAATCCACAATGCCTGGAGACCCTGATATACCACACGTACACAAACACGAAATGATGTCTGGTTATTAGCAGAATGGCTCAGCATATCAGCTGCGGTTCTCAAACATAGGAATATGTTCTCAAAGATATTTTTTTCCATTTTTCTTTAGTGTGGGATTGTCACGTCTCTAAGTTTTTTCTCAGTTCAAGTTGTCGTGTCTTTTATTTTGTATATTGTCAAAATAATGGTTAATTTCTAGTGTCATGTGACTCCGTCTTCTTCTCATGTCATTTATAACACAAATTTACAGCCAGAGAAAAACGTATGTTAAAAATTCAAGGGATAAGACCAAACACTGATCACCATAATGGTGATTTCAAACGAAACATTCAATAAAACATCAACACCTAAACCTCCGTTAATTCTCAATAAGAACTTTTGTATATACTGTATATATATACATATATATTGTGACGGATCGTCTGCCTCTCCCTTGTAATCAACGCTGCCCCGTCCCTTAATTCGGCGCCCTTCACCAGGTTCCCCACTGGAGTGGGTGTAACCGAAGAGGAGGGGCGCTGATGAGGAGAATTGGCGGTGTGTGATGAGGCACACCTGACGAGAATGAAGCCTCATCACCGCCGCCTGTTAAATGCTGGGCGCGCCTCTCCTCGGGAGACCGGTCTCTTCCCTGTGCATGCACACTGGTGTCCTCGTGGGTCCAGGAAGGGAGCGCGGAGGGATTCCCGCGCTGCCAGAGCCGCAAGTCGCCGGACCCGCGGCCCGAGCACAGAAGACGCGTGACGCCGCTAACGGACCAGGATGTCGAAGCCGCTGCCCACTCGCGCCTCGACGCCAGGAGACAGGGAAGACGCGTGTGACTATCGGACACCGCCCCCTTACCTGGACCCATCCCATCTCTTCACTACCCTTCCTTCACGATTCCCTGGCACAACGAGGACACCAGATCCCCTTTTATTTTAACACTTTATTTCCCCCTTTTTGGACAATTTACATTAATTTAATTTAATAAATGCCTCTCCGAGGCTTGACACCACTCCCACTGTGTCGGTCGTTGGCTCTTCTCGTCACAATATATATATACTATATGAAATATCAGAAATTAAGTCAAACTGGTTAATAATAAGTGTGATGGTGTGTAATGGTTGGAAGTAAGTTTTAGTTTCTGGGTGTGTCCAAATTCAAAGGCTGCATCCTTCGAAGGACTGAGCGTTGTTGTGGGACTGTTCTTGTCACCTAGCAACTGTGAAAGCTGCCATTGATGAGTGACTGTAATGTTTGTACTGGACTTTTTTGGAAGTTAGGCTATATTAAACTGTCTGAAAACAAAACAGATCACTAACAGTCTTTATATGTTCCACCATGGTCCATTTCTTTAAATAATAAAGGGTATAAACTTATTTCGGAATTTAATAAGATATGTCAACATTTGAACCGTCTTTGAAAGTTTTAATTTTTACATTTAACATATTTGAGTAGGTTGAAACCCAATTCTTACATTTAAAAGTGCAATTCTGCAATTTCTCTCAAACAAATTCGTTGTCACTGGCGCGTAATGAATTCTGGGGTAGACAAGGCTGCGAAGGATCCATCTGTTGTATCCTTCATTCAAAGAAAATGAAGGACACATTTGAAGGAGCCTTCGAAATGGGAAAGCCTTTGTCACGCAGCGGTGACACAATCAGCCTTCAAATGCGGCCTTAGAAGGATGCAGCAGTTGTGTATCTGTTGGTCTCTTGTCTTTTTTCTGTTCCTGTTCCCTTTTCCTCAGTGATTCTGCTTGCAGCAGGTGTTCGTCACTAATGCTCAATCATCACTCGATGAATCACCTAATTATCTAGTTAACTTCAACACTGCTTCAGTGCTATGTTAACACTCTGTAGTGTGCTCAATGCTATATTTTAAAATAACGTACACCTACGCTAAACCCCAAACCTACCCATTAGTGTCAACAAATAGCAAATGTGACATAAAAACACAATCGTAACCATGGCATTTTAGCTTGTTTTTGAGCTCTTTTACAGGATTCGTACCCAAGCTCTCCACATCACAAGTACGATTCTGTACCAGTTGAGTTACTGAGAAAGCTTAGTAAGTCAGTAAAACCGAACATATGGAGCTGGTTAAGTGATGAAGCATTTGTTTTATATGTTGTCAATAAGTTAAAAAAAATAATTTCCTAGTATATAGCCTATACTTTAACATACAATAACAAATGAGATGACCATAGATATTACTGCTAATCGTTTTTGTGGACTGTTAAATGCCACATTTTTTATATATGAATGCTTGTTTCCAAACATAAAAAGAGCCCAATGGAATGCTTGGGTCTATGGGATGTTTCCTTCTGTTAGCGGGTGATGTCTTTAGTGGCTTTCTCAGACAGGAACCCCACATTTGGCATGGCTGGCCTCATTAAAGTGCTCTGTCACTGGTGTTGGGGTATGCAGAAGGGGCTGCCACTGTAAGACACCCCCCATGCAGTCAAGCCCAGCCAAAAGAGCAGTGCAATACAGCTGTAATTACACTGTATTCAGTTAATTACCCCCTGAAACCCACATCTTTAGCAGAGGTCTCCTTGAATATGCAGATGCCGCTCTGTTGTAATTAACTCTGCTTTGTAGGTTTTCAAGGGCTTCTCTTTCCTTGGCCTTTGATGGAGCGGAGTATATCCTGCTATATTTAGAGAGAACTCGAAGGCTTCTCGCAAAAAAAAAAATAAAAAAAAAATGCTGAGCTTTGCTGTCATCAGCGCAAGTTTAAGGTGTTTTGTGAATCTGTGTTGTGTTTCAGTGCGCTGGTGCACTCACCCACTCGTCTAGTTTGATAAATGCAAATGGCTTTAAATTGGCAACCTATAATCATACACCTGACAGCCACTTATTATTGGGTGATACAATTACTTTCAAATGAGCACAAATTATCATTTGCTTGAAAAACTGGTTTGGCGTGAGTGGGAGAAAAAGCTTTTTTATGTTTATTTTATTTTTGTGTGTGTGTGTGTAAAAATGCAGCTATATTTAGTTCAATGTTTATACCATTTTCTTTCAGTCAGAGAGATTTATTTAGATTATAGTCATCCTAAAAAGTACTTAGACCCTGACACTTGAGTCACTCTGATCTGAATCTAAGAACACACATGATATGTGCATAATATGTAAAAAAAAAAAAAAAAAAAAAAAAAAAACCATAATAGTGCATTTAATGATTAAAAACTATATAAAAAAATAAAATAAAAAAAAACTATTAATGTTCTACATTTGACAACCACAAAGTGTAACAATACTTTAAACACATTTATTTTAGTTAAATCCTTTACTTGTAAAGTGTGTTTGTGGATCTTTCTCTAAAATAAATTTGGAGCAACTTGTATTTAGTATTTTTAACTACCAAATTAGTGTTGTGTAAGTGTCCAGAAATATATTTTATGTTATTTGTAATATTTTATATTAATTAATGTAAACAAATTATATGTATTATTTAAAAGGCCATTTAAGTTCACTTTTGATTTATATTTGTGTGCGTGTATTATTACTAATCCATCCATTATATAAAGCAATAGCAGCGTGTTTGTTAAAGCTACAGTGCGCAACTTTTCCTTTTTTGTCACCATCTCTGTTCGAAATCTGTAACTGCAGTTATTCGCGGAATTGTCATCTTTACGTGGGTTGTAAATCGGCATGAAACAGCGCGGATGAACACAATGTTTTGAGGCGAGTGCTGCTGTCAATCACCGCGCTGTGTGGATACTGTCATTCAGAATCACAGATTCACTTTTTGAAAGTTTGACCAAGATAAGAATTTTCACCGGAAAATGTCTTCTGAACAAGTAAGTAACATCCATTTTTGTTCTGATCAACTAAGGGGGAAAAAGCATTCGACATGACAAGCGATCGTTAGATTTAATCAGCGCGACTTAAGTTACAGCAACTGTGCAAATTATACGTTGTTCTCAAATTGTTCATGTTAACAACATCAGCATTGCGTGACCAACGTTATTTAATGTGTTTTATGATTACCTGTGTAGTTCAGAATTCATATTCTCCATAACAGCTAAACGAGAAAGGCACAACAAAGGAAACTCCATAACTGTGTGAATTAAGAAAACGTACTGTTACACGATTGAACTATTGAAATGTCTTACTTGTTCAGCAGAAAAAAGCCGTCTCTTCTTCCGTTTCGACCCCCTTCAAAACACGGAGTTCACGCATCTTTCAAAAGCCCCACCGATGTGTATCCTTGTGTTCGCATGAGACGGTTTCTTTCTCTTTCCACCTTAAATCCGAAGTACGAAGTCTTTCCTTTGCTGAATCTCCAGTTGACACTGATGATTGTTGTTTGGATCTTTCTGGATCCGCCATAAGTTTAATTATGTAAAGTAAAGCCTGCGAGAAAAGCCTATCTCTACATCTCCTCACGCGCAGTATAGCCGGCTAGCCGAAACTCCTTCTTTATGTGTACGGGTGTGACCCGTAGAGACATGCTCGAATTTCCCGCGGAAACCCACCAGTACCACTGGAATTAAAATCATTATTACAAGCTAACCGTTTTGAATCTAGCTATGGCAAGCAGATAGTTTTGAACACTGGCAGAAGATGTTTTTTTTAAAATAATTATTTTGGATTATTTTTAACTTAAAAAAGTTACGGACAGCAGCTTTAATGTGTGCTCAATAATGTGAGTCTGTGCACGCATGCCTAAGCTTGTTTGTCTTGTTTTGCTCTTTCTTTACAGCATTAAATGTAGATCCCTGCCATTTGAGTTGTGAAAGTCTTATAACCTCCAGTCAGAATCCTGCCAGATTAGACTTTGTGTCAGGGCCGTAAGCCTAATTAAGAGAGCAATTACACTTAGCTCTAAATGTGAAGTATTGACACAACGAATTGCTTCCGAGAGGTCTGTGTTTTCCTAATAATGTACCTCCAAAGTGGTCTGGCATTAGCCTATTTTATTTGCAATGAAAATACATATTACTGAGTCGATGAGTACTGAAATTTCTTGTGAATTGGCACCAGTGCAAAATTTGCTCGGCAGACTCTGCGGGTTTGGATTGTTGCTAAGAACACAATTGCCAGAAGAGAAATCACTGTAATGCTATAGAGTATAACTGAAGCCTGTCATCTGCAAAGACTGCCTTGTATCAGTTTTTCCCATCTCTTTTTTTATGCCTTTACAGCTGCAATGGCTGCGATTCATTCAGCTGCAATTAAAGGCCATGATTAATGAACTCACGAGGGCAAATTCTCTGACTTTGAGCAGAGGCAGATCATGTGTGTGGCGTGTGTGATGCAAGCTTGTCTTGATCCAGTACCGTAACACTAGGTCTGTGGTATAGGGCCCCACTGCTTTACAGTCTAGACTACACAAATGTGTTCACTGAACAGAGCCCTAATAAGCCAGAGACCAATAACGTGCTATTAGACAAAGTGCTCAAATACATCTTTTGCACACATGAGGCCTGTGCTATATCATATACCCCACTGTGATTAATCTAGAGCGTGTTTTATTTTAGGCCATTTTTCAAACACAATACAGCATTATAATTCCCAATGTTGTGCTTGCATTAGTCCTCGATGGGTAATTTGTCAGTTCCTAAGATGTATAACATGCATATATCCAGACTTTTAAAAGTTAATGAACTGTGAAAAAATAATACTACATTATTATTGGTCATTTACTGTGGCTTTATAAAGTTTATTATGTTTTATGGAACAAAAAAGAACATAGTTTGATAAAAGTCTTTTTTCTATATTTTTTCCCCTACAGTTTACGAACATTCTTCAAAATATCTTCATCCGTATTCCATGAAAGACAGAAAGTCATCCAAGTTTGGAACGACATGAAGGTGAGTAAATGATGACAGAATTTTTGTTTTTTTTTGGATGAAATGCAATACGTTTATTAAATGTGTGTGAGTTAGTGAGAGAATGAATGAATGAATTAATGAATGAATAAATAAATAAATAAATAAGTAAATAAATACTTCCTTCCTTCCTTCCTTCCTTCACCATGTTTTTAGGAATAAAATCTATGTTGTAGAATCATAAGTTATATATGAACAAACTCCAGTTTAAGTGCTACTGGTGTGGATGAGAAAACGGCCTTAAAAGGTATGGTAATTGAAATCTACATACACAAATAGATACGGTGCAATAAAATAGACTTTATTTTGGATGTTTTCTTTCAACTTGTCTGAAACAACACATATATGAAAAGCCAAATAGCCCAAAATGAGTGTATGAAAAAAACAACAATGATTTTGCACTTAGTGTCTTGCCTTACACTCAAGTGTCCTATCATAAAGCTGAAGAATCTGCGTGCTTCATAAGTGATGACCCATTTCATGTGTACTTTTTGAACTATTTGTGCATTCATCTGAAGCAATGCAATGACCCAAATCCCTGCAGTTCAATGTTGATGAATAATGTGTACTCAGCTATTTGCAGGCTGTAGCAATAGCTCGCTGCGACTTGCCAATAGCATTTGTGGAAAGAATGCTAAACAAAGCATTACTACTCTAGGTAATCATAATGCATGAATAATAAATCAATTTCAACACAAATTGTATAAATAATCCTCATTCGCATGTATATAAAGCCATCATAAACACATATGTGGAGGTAATAGATACTGGTCGCACATTTGCATTTTAGATTCATTATCCTACTCATTAAATTCAGTGGTGTATCTAACAAGTATGCAGCACAGATGATTCATGATATGCAATAGCAAACTGACCAAATAGGAAACTCATCCTCTGTGAAATGAGAGATAGGTGTGGCCTAAGGGAAAATCTACAGCCGACCAATTGCAATGCAACTGTTATGTTGGCTGGCAAGACAGAGGTGCCATTCCAAACTCTGATTGGCATGATCCAGGAGCAGATGGTGGAGGGATGGCATCCAACACTGGCACCCAGAACACAACATGGCTCTTCGACAAAAACAGCAAAGTTGTTAAAGTGCAAGACAAAAGAGAGGCTTTACGGAGATCTGGAAAACTCTTCAACTCAGACTCATGCTGGGCTGCTTTATTGTTAGACATTGGCAGAATTGCAATTGATTACGGAATGTTTTTAATATTATACAAAAATATAATGTTACATTAAAAACAATAATATGAAATTAACTGTATGTTTTGACGTATTTGTATGAATTAATTTGATGAGAAAATTGGAGGCAGTATTATCTTATGAAGTGGTGTTGGGTTTTCCTGTTTAATCTTTTTTTTTTTGTGACTGTGCTGAGATCAGCAAAAAAGTATTGTGTTTAACTTTCACACGCTATAATAAGGGCCACACATCGAGGCAGCGCATGCCTCAGACAAAACCTCAATGTACTGGGAAAACCAAATGTTGTTTCCCTATTTTTAATCGCTACTTCAGTTGATTTGTTTCTTTGTTTTGCCATTCTCTTCACTAAATCATACTCCAGACGTGTTTACTTGTTAAACATACTGTTAAATCTGGGATTTGCTTCATCGTGTTTGCACTTTTGCAGTGGGAATGGGATTGAATTGACAAATGCTTCAGCTGTAGAAACGTATCCCTTTAGACTGCCTGGGCTTTAACTCAGGTTTGATGTTGAGCTGAAACTTCATACTCAAGACAGAGAGTCAGTGAGACAATGGCTTTTAATAATGTTTTTATCCTGCCAAATTATTTGACAGCTTTGGGGGGGAAAAAACACTGAATGAAATGACTGAGTAGAGCCCAACACTGTAAGAAACTAAATGAAATGTGTATCCTCAGCAAACAGGAAAGGGCTTCCCATACTGCCATTAAACATGATTGTAAGTATTTGTATTTTGCAAAGTTTTTCTCTGTAGCTGCAGGGATATTAACATCTGCTTTCTCTGTTTTTGTAAAATGAAGAATGCTGTTCCTCCTCTCAATGTATTTAAGTCGCATTGGAACATTAAATCAATACTCAGACTTGATTGCGGTGACAGGGAGGTTTCCAAAAAATATCCAAAAGTGCAGCTAAGGAACCAAAAAAATGCCTGTACTATAAAGGCGTTTACATAAGTCTGACAGGTTATATCATATCCAGTGTGGAAAGGGACCAGTGGGGGAAAAATATAATGAAATACAAGTTAACAACAGGAGAAAGTAATATAATTGTCAGCAATTGAAATCACAGTTCTTATATATATATATATATATATATTCCATTTTCTAATCTGATTTTATTCCTTTTAAAGTATTAAATTGCTCTGAAAAATAAATGTAATAAAATAAAAAAATTTCACCACAAGTACGGGCAGGCAAGGATTAAATATTTCTGAGCCTGAATGGAAGAGCTGTGGAAAAACAGATTTCATATAATAGTTTTTTTTTTTTTTTGCTTGTAAAAACATTCAGACATTAAGCATCCATTGATCATGATGTTAAATTGGATTAAACTTTTAGACCCAGTTTGTCAATAAAGACATGACATTGTTACAAAAAAAGCAATATATGCTGACATGTATTACATTGCAATTAAGAGTCTCTATTTCTTTCAAGCAATTATTATTTCCCTACATATTCATGTTTTACAGGGCATGCTTAATTATTTGCAGTGGAATATAAGGCTTTTTATTTAAAGCTGACTATTACTATTTTAAAAACAGCAAGACTAAGCAACTGTAGAGCTGTTCTGCAAATGTCTTTACATAATAATTTATTAGATTTTTTAATGTTGTTGTTTTTTAATATAAATGAAAGTTATTTAATTATACAGGTGAAACTAAAAAATTTTGAATATCGAGCAAAAGTTATAATTTTGATGATCATGGCTTACAGTTTATGAAAACCCCAAATTCAAAATCTCAGAAAATTAGAATATTACATGAAATTTTATATACAGAAATGTCGGCCCTCTGAAAAGTATAATCATGCATATGTATATAGTTATATATACTAAATAGTTTCACTTTTTTTTTAAAGTATTGTGAACTTTTGCACAATATTAAAATTTTTTGAGTTTCACCTGTATTATTTAATATTATTTTACTGAAGAACAATAGCATTTAAAGTTTACTAAAATTAACTTATTAGTATTGAAATAAAACTTTCATTAATAAATAAATTAATAATATTCATTGATAATAAAATATTATACCTAATAGCAACCATTTTGGTCTAAAATTAATTTAATAACATACAATATCAAGAAACATATTGCAATAATTATGGCCCCATATTACAATCTCCCAGTCCAGTCACCTCCTTTGAGTGTTTTTATTTGAAACTCAAGTGATGTTTACGTCCTTTCTAAGTGTCTCTTGAAATTTGTTCCAGTCGGTTTTATGTGTGATGCCTGTCCCAGGCTCGATCAGCCTCTACAGGCCGGCTCTCCACCCAACAGCTGCTTAGACTGGTTTTAAAAGCCTGATATAACAGCACGCAGCATACATAGATTTTTGTGAAAAAACAATACAGACAGTTAATGTCTGAGAGATATTTGCTCATTCTGATGACAGTGCAGTTTTGTAAAAAAATTAATAAATAATAATAATCTGGGAATTCAACAAATAACACACTGTAAAAAAATGCCAGGAATCTACATGATTAAAGAGTATAATTTAACAATAAATGACTGTGGTCAGAAATTTACTGTGAAATCAATGCATTCTGGGTCATTTTCTTACAAATAACTGTGAATCAACAGCATAATTATGCTGACATCACAGTAATTTACTGTGATTTAACATTATAATGTTGTCTTTAACCCTGCCACTGTAATAAATGAATTATTTACTGTAAATGGTTTGAATTCACCATTATGATGATTAGTGTTTCAATAGCTTGGTATCTTGGACCCTCTGTATTAATTTTCAAATTTCTGTTCTAGCTAAGTCAGAAATGTGGCAAATAATAATAATAATAAAAATGTTTTAATGATGACAAGCAATGATTTACTAATAACTTACTTCAAATTTATAACTGTTTGTATGGAGCAACCGCCGAGATTCATCTATGAAATATGCGACATCATCTTGTAAACATCACCTAATGATAGACATCAATACTTGACAAACAAAACACAACTAATAATAATAATAATAATAAAAACATTTATACTACATAAACCAACATACAAAATAAACCAACAATACAAACTGCTAAAAGTGAAGCAAAAAAATAAATTCAGCAGCACAGATAAAACCAACAGTAATCAAGAAACAGCCCTGCATGGGTACCTTCATACACTGTAGAAATACAGTATGATGTTGTTTGTTTACAGTAAATTTGGGTTTCCAGTACTGTTAACCTACAGTAAATGCGCAGAGCAGTGGGTCCCGAGGACTGGAGTTGAGAACCACTGGTTTAGCCTATATGTTACGGTCCATGTTAAATCTTACAATAGTTATACAAACTGTTTTATTTATTTATTTTTAATAAATTATGCTCAATATTATTTATTCACAGTTACAGTCAGGCTTCTTGAACAAGAAAAGATCCATAGGGACTTAATTTTGTTCTTTGGGAATTGATTGGATGGTTGGATCATTGTGGGTTTCATGTGAATGGAGGGTTGTCCCGCCCTCGTGCCCTTAAACACATCATCAGAGAAGAGATATGGGGAAATCGTTTTGATTAAAAGATTATGAAGGTTCATTTATAATTTGCAATATTCCATAAAAAAACAACAACTAAGAATAGTCCATTTTGATTTCATAATGACTTGCATTTTCAATGTGTAATACTAACAAAATGTAATCAGCTCAATATTCAATATATGTTTTTATTTGTATTCAGTAGTACACTGAGCAGTGTAAGTGTGACCATAACATTCGAGTTGTTATAGCTCAGGCTTTGAGTTGATGTGACAAATGTGTAGAGCTTAGTCCTGTGTTTTTATTTTATTTTTTTATTATAATTTTTTTTAAGGCAAATGAAGTGCGTAAATTCCACAGTGTGACATATAGTAACTGGAATGTGATGAGCTGCCTGATGTGTTTTTGTCTTCTCTTCAATTTCCGAGAGATGACACGACCTCTGTTGAACCTGTCTGTCTAATAAACGGCTCTGTCTGGCGTGCATAGGACCCAGCGAAAAAGGGAAGCTCCCGGTGAGAATTGAAGAGAGAGAGAGAGAGAGAGAGAGAGAGAGAGAGAGAGAGAGAGAGAGAGAGAGAGAGAGAGAGAGAGAGAGAGAGAGAGAGAGAGACTCCTCCTCGTCTCCAGTGTCAAACTTGACATCAGCCTCTGAGCCGAGAATGGTAACTTGTGTCGGAACAGAAGCCCTCACATGAGTGGCATGCTTCACGGAGTTATGTACCTTGTTTTGCACCCTGAACTGCTATCATGGATTTCAAAACATTAATACTTTTCCTTTTTCTCTTCACGTTTATTTCCAGAGCAGAATTCATTATTCATCCGTCCAATGAAGGTAAGATAACGTCTGGAGTGAGAGACATATTATAGCCTACCCTCATCTTGCTTATACTGTAGCGTGACTGTCAACAATGTTGTCAGTTGACTTGAGCTCGTCCATTTAGGGTTGTTTAATCTGCGTAGCGTTGACAGAGGAAATGAAATTCAAGTGAAATAGTTACCTGCTTTACCTCCGATGCTCATCCAATAAGCCGCGGCGAATTTGATCATATTGGCTAATCGCTCGCTTATTCACTTTATGTCAAACCAGCTGCTTCAAATGAACCGATTTGTTCTGGGAATCAATAATATCGCAGTTGTGCGCGAGACGCATTGACTTGATTTCGCGAGAAATAGCTACAAAGGGATCGCTGCAAATCAAACTTTGAGTGTTGTTTATTATTGTTTGTAAGGGTCTCAGCTGGCTACACGATATGAACATATTTTGAAACGATCGATCGGTTGGGAAAGCGAGAACGCGCACCGGCTGAGCGCGAAATTCATTCCGAAAATCTGCCGAGCATATGCATAATCTTAATATGGGCTGTTGTTGCCTATGTTTAAAGACTCTTTGTGCAGTTGATGTATTTGCACTTTCTTGATAATTAAGAAATTGCTTGTAAATTTTTGCCGTGTAGTCTAAATGATAGTCTCGCTATAGCCTACCATGCGCTGCAAGTTTGTGCGGCGAGTTTATTTCAGTTACACTTGCGCTTTTGTTGTAATAGCCTACATGACATACTTCAATTTACTGAATAATCACACTTTGCTGCAAATGCACCCTTTGGACAAGCAGAGATGGACGTCCTAAGCAGGTATTTGTTACATATTTAGATAGGCTAGATGATGTTCACCGTTTGTTTTATTTACTTAGGCTATTTAATTTATTGACATAAAGCACACGTTGATGTTAGATACTTAAAGCCAAAGCATATTTTGAAGTGAAGCTGCTTACAGTGGAGGGTGGTTTTATGAATAGCCTAATTCCTCAAAAATACACATCTGAATTTATTGCCGACCTTGTTTTAAACCTCAGTCATGCCAATTGTCTAAAGTTAATCACACGAGTTATTAACTAGGCTAAAACATATTGACACATATGCTACCAGATTTATTTATTTTATTTTTCAATCACATTATGGCATATTGGATAATCTGTATAACTACACTAGGCCTACAATCTGAGATTTCAAATAAAGTGAACAATCAAAACAGTGGGTTATTAGGCCTGCAAAGTACTATAATAACTTAAAATCTACAGCCTATTAATATTTGGAGCCAGCAAAGTTGTACAGTAGCAGCACTCTCCTTTTTAACAAAACACTCAGGCCTATATTTATAGGACAGTGTGTTTGTATTTTGACATCTAAACGTCCTTTTTGAAACACTTGAATAAGCGGCGCAGTCGAGATATGCCTAAGCAAATAATATATTGTATGTTATTTTATTAGGCCTAGATATTTACTTGAAATGCACGTGTATCCTGTTTGCATAGGCCTATCTCCTGCGTATCAACTGTTTAGTTCACACAGTGATTAAAATTGTGTCCCGTTCAAGTTTTTAGAGTCGTTCGGGAGGAGAACATTACGTGGGACTTAGTATAACCTTCATGTAGCCTATTGCCCCTCTATAGCCTACTAATTGCAAAAGTTTCCGTCAGTGTTGTCGCATATTCATAACACACACAGATACATAGGCATATATATATATATATATATATATATATATATATATATATATATATATATATATATATATATTAGCTTTTCCAAAGGTTCATGTGTTCTTTTGGCCTAATTAGAAAAGAGAGAGGGATTTTCGCTATTCATATTCTATTGGGACGCGATATGATGGAGAGATGGAGAGATTCGTTTGGTGATATATGGCTTTTCATGTTTAAGATTAAATATTCAGGCCCATTTGCTATTATTGAGTTTAGAATTCATATTTTTGTGTGTGAGTTTAGAGTCTGATCTGTGTAGAAATGATGAGAACATAAATGCTGTCAACTCAAGGTGATCTTCCTGATGTTTCATGGTTTAGCTGTCTGTTCTGTGTAACAGGGTGTCTTTTCTCTTATGTGATTTATGGGCTGTGAATTACCTTTTGCTCAAATAGTATGTAATGGGACGTGTTTTTCACCAGAGAGTGTCAGTATAGAGCCGCAGCCATTGATATCATTTGGAGCAAAGTGCTTTTTTACAGCTTGAAGTCGCCTAATCAGCTCAACATGTTTATAATCTCTTAATATGAATTTAATGATCAATACATTTGTATTTTTTTTTATTATTAAAGTATATGCCTATAGAGGCTATATTATATTGAAAGTGTTAAGCGTCAAGGCCAGTTTGATGACCTAGTGCAATCGCGGTTCACATCCCGAAATTAATGTCGCCTATTGACCCAATCTTTACACAACGAGCATTCGGGAAAAAAGAGACTCGTAAATCCTTTCAGAGGTTATATGTGATTCAAAAGTTATATCGATGCGAAGCGAGACTAAAGTAATCTATTTCCATTTATGTTCCCCAGGAAATAGCCTAATCTAAAGGTTGAAACGTGTTCATCTTTATTTTTTGAATTCAGGTTAAATGGGACACTTTTGCCACTCTTTATTTAATTTTAATAATATTTAATCACAGGCTAACTTTCCTTGGTTAAATAGCCGTTGACCTGACACCTATTCAGTTTTCTTCTTCTCGAGCTGAAATTGGCCGATTTACTACATGGACCGTGCACTTTCACCCTAAACATCAGGTCGTAAAAATAGGAATAATAATAATAATGGGCTAATAGAAACTTTAAAGTAAAGTCTTTAATACATGAAATTAATTTTAATAACCAAAACATTGTACTAGGCTATACACCGCATCGCGACCTCATTTGTGTCGGATCCAGTGTGTTATTAGCATATTTGTCGTTAAAGATGAAAAATAAAATAAACATCCTGAAACACTACTCTGTCATTTTCTTTTAACTTATAAGCAGAATTAAGCATTAACATATTTTTTAAAAATCCATAGCTGATGGTTTTTATTAACGATTGGAAAGTGTGGGAGAATTTAACAGACAACTATTAGGCTACTAAAAAACGACAAAAAAAAAAAAAAACAACACCCACATATAATAATAATATTATTATTATTAATAATAACAATAATAATTTTTTTAAAAGTTGACTTACCAATTGACCTCTGTAATTTATTTTATGTAAGATATTTTTCTGGTAAACTAGGTATTTCTAAAGGAATATGTTGATTATCACAGTAATCTAAAAATATTCTGGACTATTTTTTAATTTTTTATTCTATAGGCTATGTTTGAAAACAACAAAGTATCCACTTGAGGCCTACTTACAGCAATCTCACATTTATCTCTTTTTCATGTTGCTCAGGACACAATGTTTCTATTTAAAAAAATAATCAATTTATTTTATTTATTTATTTATTTATTGTCTAATTTTTCAAACTCAAATTATGTTAATTTCAGATTGCTAAGAGTAAATTAAATATTGAATTGCTTCATACTTAAAATATACACATTCAGCTTTACTGGTTTCAAGTTTATTTAATAAATAGTGGCAATTTTATTCATTAGTAGCATTGAGTTTAATGCCAGCTTAGTATTAAATATATTTTTAATAAACAACACATGAGAGACAGAAAAAAAAAGATGGAATTTATTTTTTTGGGGGGATCTGGGCACACTGCCTAGTGAAACATACATCTGTGTAAAGAAGCAAATTAATTTTTCTGCCATTTAGCTTGGCCTTTGTGAGTCAAGCTTGTGGTGGGTAAACTTACAGTCTACTGAAATGCATATCGCCTATTCTACTGTCAGTACACTTACGGCAGACAGTTTTCCGAGCATGTGGGATTATAGCTAACAGTTGACCACATCCTTATAGGACGATTTTAACGAAAATAACAAAAGTCTCATTGAAATATCTCAGGAAATCTTCACAAAGCCGATCAGCTCCAGAATAAAGCATCTGCCAAAAACATAAATATAGATGTAAACGAATCATTCAACACAATTACGTTACTAGGGTTTCCATTTTCTAACTTGTGGCTAAAATGGCGCAGTACGCTCCGCTCGCTCAGACTACGTGATGGCAGCACCACGACATGGTGTGGTGTGATGTCATGGTGCACTAGTTTCCAGCTGGGACGCCTAATGTTTTGTGAGTGGCGTTACTTTTCGGCTGTGTGGAAATTTGCTTTCACATATGAATGCATCAATACGCATACAGTGTCATCAATATAACAGTAATGTGCATGGTCACGCTGATGTGTTTTGGACGAAGATGGTGGGCAAAATAAGCTGTGATGATTCAGAGGGGTTGAGGCAGACACCCTGAGACCCGACTGAATTATTCATAACGTAGAGGTTAATACTTCATTGCCATCTTGCAACCATGGGCGGAACCTTCGATCAAGCTCAAGCCCTAGCTGTACTTTACTATTGTTTGCCATTTTGTTTATTTTTGATAAGTTAGGGAAATTATGTTCCAAATGTTCTTGAATCTAAAACCCGAAATGTGGTTCGGCTTAAAAGGAAGCCGTATATGATTGTGATAACATCCCTTACAAGCATTGACCTCTCTGAGAGTTATTTGCGATGCACGTGTGGGGTTCGCCATGACCTTTGGGGCGTCTGTGGAGGTACACCAGCTGCACGCGAGGATAGTGTGGGTGAGAAAAGGGATCATTGGAGCAGCAGTGGGTATTTTGGACACACATATTGAAGCCTGTCGTGCTTGCTCGAAAATCCTTTGAAAATAATCCCCAAGTCCGACCATGTGTCTTATACACCCACAGTCAGATTTTAATAAAGCCAGGCATCGAGTCCTCTGCTCTCCGAGGTGTTCGGACACCTGACTCTCATCCTAATTCAATAACAGATTTAATGAACTACCTGAGAGGTGAAGAGGACGCAGAGAAGAGAAGGCAGTGTGCCATTCACGGGCCATATGGTTCTCTATACTCATACAAACCTCATTCAGATCGTAATCGACAACATGTTCACTGCTATATTTAAGGTCAGTGGCAATATTCTGTGATCTCTCTATCCCTATCGCTTAAACACAGTAAAATCTTAAGAATTATGTGATGAAGCAATTGTAAAAGGGCGGTTTGTACCACACAGAGCAATGACTTCTAGTTTTATTTTTTTACTTATATATATATATATATATATATATATATATGTGTGTGTGTGTGTGTGTGTGTGTGTGTGTGTGTGTGTGTGTGTGTGTGTGTGTGTGTGTGAATGTATAAATGTTGTATCAATTTTATTGCATTTTTAGTTTATTTTATTTTCACTAGTCATAATTTTAAATGGTCTGCCGTATGACAAATTCATTTTTAAAAGTACACATATTCAGTGTAGTTTTTTTATACAGTGTCATAAAAGCTGCTTGCATAGAATTTTTTTTATATTTCAAACTTTTGCTTAAACTAGTTGTACTGTAAAAAAATATTTTCATGATTTGCTATCACACTTTTTTTTTTCCTTTATCACACCAACTTATATAATTAATGTGGTTCAGATAACATAATAATTTGTGTTTCTGTTGAATAAATCAATCTTCTTCATTGTATTAACTCACAATTTTTATTTTAATGACCTCAATATTTTAAGGCAACCAGGTAACTTAACTAAGTTAAACCAACAAGTGTGGGTTTTCACAGCAGGACATTTCAACTTACCAATAGTATTTCATGTCAACTACATACACAAAATATAATATAAAAGTGAAATGATGTTGCCTGTGAATTTAAAAGTTTTTATTTATTTAATCTGTATAGATTGATGGGTAAAAGTAATGGGGCAGTTTTCATACTGATTCCTTGTCTATGTTTTGTATTATGATCTCAATGTAAATATATATTTCACATTGAGCTGTTCTTATTTGTGAATGAAACATTACCATTGTCAGCACTGTTAATGTATTCGATCAGTGTGCCATGTGCTGATGAAAGGAAAACAATAGCTAGTAGTGCAGGGATGATACATCCTTGGCGGCCTGTGGTTGGAACCCTAGATTATTGTCTCACTCCTGTATTGATTTACCCATTTTGTCTGGTGTGGTTGGTTGGATGAAATGGCCGTTGAATCAGCTGTTCATAATAAGCCCTTTGTTTTGTGCTTAAACACGCTGCTTGACTTTAACACTTCTTGTGGAGAGGTTGGGAATGGCGTTGGCTGTGATTTCCTTCTCTTACAGCTGCAGAATTTGCCTCACCCATGTAGCTATCTAATTTTATGGTCTCAAATTTCCCTGGTCGGCTCAATTTGAGATGCCGGCTCGGCTCATTGAGAAATTTAAATTGGAACCAACGGAGCTGGATGCGAGCTGCCATTATCTGACATAAGCAGATAGCTTTATTATACTTAATAGGGATCATCGACAGTTTGAGAACAGCCAGCTGTTTGGCCAGCACTCAGGTGCGGTGCCGTTTTGTGCTGGAATTTGATAATGGGGTCTCCAACAGACTCTCCTCAGAGCCCCTGATATATGCACTACCTGTCAGAATTATGGATGCACCTGACTGAATTATTAATTTTTTGGTGTTGTGTGATCTAAAAAAAAATCATAAAAAAAAACATATCTTTAAAAAATGTTTTAAATAATTGTCCCAGTGTCATTTTTTTACAAAACTAAAATGTTAAATTAAACGAATGGGTTTTAATTTAACGGATTTAATCTAAAATTCAATTCAATTCAATTTGGATTAAATTTAACTTGAAAAAAATAAAAAATTTAATTAATTTAGTTGGATGACAAATTTGAAATTTGAAACAGACGTGACTAGTTGATTTCTTCAACGATGCATCGTACTATAGTTAAGTAGCGAGTTAATTTAATTTAATTTTAAATTTTTCTTAAAATAAATTATTACTCTACGACCTCTATGACATCATCAACCAATGTGGTTAAATGACAAATTTGAAATTTGAAACAGTCGTGACTAGTTGATTTCTTCAACGATGCATCGTACTAGTTAAGCAGCGAGTTACGCCATTGTACGGAAAAACACACCCCTGGTTGGACCAGATAATAACGGAAACAATGAAAATTCTCCAGCATAAATGTGAACTTCAACAATTTTTAAAGGCATCTCATTCTCCACCATGAAGTTGGTTGAGTGAATGTCAGTGTTCAGATCTGAAATCTAGACCAAAATGATAAAGAGATAAAAAAAAGCTATAAAAAAATTTGTATATATACATTTTTGGCCATTACCAAATTTGTGTTATTTCTATTTTGATGTCTTTACTATTATTCTAAAATGTGGAAAACAATAAATGAGTAAATAATAATAAATATTAAAAAATGTAATTGTTTTTTGACTGGTACCAGGAACAAACCACATTTATGAACTGATTTCTTATGTATGTGTAAGGTGTACCATCTCTGACTTACACATCATGTCAAGCTTTGTGATAATATTGTGATAAATATTGGCACTGAAGTACACTTTATAAAATAAAGGTTTATGTCATCCATGTCCCATATGTCCATTTGTGATTTGGCTGGATGTCTCCTTGCCATCGCTGTAGGGAGAATGAGTGACACAGCTATTAGTTGAGGCCATAGACGCCATGCTGAGCGCCCACATGTCATCTGGGATTATGAGTTTACTGTACTCCGACGGATGCTTTTGTTCTTCCCCTTTGTGCCCGTAGAAGCCTTGCTCAATCAAACGCGAGTCGTTGTTACGAGAGCAGGAGACACTGAGATGTCAAGAGCTCTTCGTGACCTTCTCCGCTGTAGCACACCATGCCGGCTGCCAGACGTTTTAAATAATGCAGTAATATTTCCTCTCTGTCGTCTCCCATTGTTTTATTTTTCCTTCTCTTTTGTGTTTTTTAGTGCTGGGCAACGATTAATCGCATCCAAAATAAAAGTTTGCGTTTACATAATATGTGTGTGTAATGTGTATAATTATTTTGTATATATAAATACACACAATATGCATGTAGATATTTAATAAACATTTGCATGTATATACTGTATATATATATATATATATATATATATATATATATATAATTTATATTATATATAAATATAAATAATTTATATATAAATAAAAAGAATCTTAAATATATACATGCATGTGTGTATATTTATATTTACAAAATAATTATACACATTACACACACACATATATTATGTAATCGCAAGCTTTTATTTTGGATTAATCGAGATTAATCGTTGCCCAGCACTCTTTTTTTTTTATCTTGGCTTTTATTGTTGTTTCTTTCATTTTAAATGAATTGGATTTGACAGGGGTTTGATAATGTGTTTAATAAAAAATAAAAATGTCTACAAAAATAAATAAATATTGATGAATAAAATGATATTTTATTTTGCATGAATGAGAAAAAGAATGAGTCAAATATGAATGGAAAAGAAAGGATATGTCCTTTTTATTTATAAATAAATAAGTGATAGTAAAAAATAATAAAAAATCATGCGGTGGTGAGCAACAATCTCTTATCAACATATCGAAATCCATTCGGCTTGTCAGATGAGAGAAACCATTTTTGATTTGTTTTCCTTTGTTTACCTATCACTCTGACACGATTGGTCAGGCATTAAAGACCCCGTGCACGGGGTAACGAGGCTAACTTTTCTCCGTCCAGTTAAAGCTAGCACAGCGTACTGAAAAATTTTGTTTTGAAGGATGAGTCCGCTGACTCCATTGTTTGTTTAATTGGATTGTGGCACAAGAGTAAAGGCTGTGTTGATCGGGACGCTGCACACTGAGAGCTGTATCCCGCTCCGAGTGGGGGTGAAACCGGATCTAAAAAGGGATAACTGCTCATTTGTTTCTCTCCCCTTCTCTCTCCTTCTCTACAGTTAACCTGTTGGACTCCAAAGCAAGCCAAGGGGAGCTGGGGTGGATATCATCCCCATCCCATGGGGTGAGTGTTGCAGACATAATCCATATTTCTTAGTGGAAAAGAAGAGAACAGAGATTTCATGCTTTGAGGATGTTTTTGGGGAGCCAAAACAATGCGCATCATTTTTAAAGATGTGGAAACTATTTAGGCTTACACTGAAATTAATTAGATTTTAACAGATGCAATTATAATATTTTTTTTTTAAATCATTCGGTAACACTTTACAATAAGGTACATTAGTTAACATTTGTTAATGTATTAACTAACATGAACTAGCAATGAGTAATATATTTGTTACTGTATTAGTTAATCTTTGTTAACGTTAGTTAACACAAATACAGCTATTCATTGCACAGTGTTAACAAATGTTAACTAATGCAACCTTTGATTGTAATAAAGTATTAGTAAATGTTTGAATTAATATTAACTAAGAATAATAAATGCTGTAGAAGTATTGTTCATGTTAACTAGGGTAGTTAACTAATGTTAACTAATAAACCTTTTTTGTAAAGTGTTATCAATCATTTTAATATGCTGAGGTGCTGTTCAGGAAACATTTCTTATTATTATCAATGTTGAGTTTTTTCCAATTAATATGTTTTGGAAACCGTGATACACAACCATTCAAAAGTTTAGATTAGTAGTTTAGATTAAGTAAGATAAAAAAAAAAGAAAAAAGAAATTACTTTTATTCAGCAAGGATGCATTCAATTGATCAAAAATGACTAAAGATGTATGTTATGCAAAATTTCTATTTCAAATAAATGCTGAACTTTATATTCATCAAAATATCTTGAAAATAAATCTATCATCAGGATAATAAACCATTTTTAAAAATTGAGCACAAACATTATAATGTAGCACTAGCATATTCGAACAATTTCAGTGTGACAAAATTTTGACAGTCAATATAACATATAAGCCCAAAGGTATGTTTTTCATGTCAGTAGGACAACTCTTGGTACTTTATTTTTGTTGTCAAAACCTCAAGGTCACAACTTCCGATAATAACCCTGTTTATTTGTTCAAGTTGTACAGGTATTGGTCTCAAGGGCTACTCAGACCAAATCATTCTTTCAACTTTATTATGTGTTAAAATGACTTGTTGGCAGTTGCTAAAGGTAATCCAGTAATTTGTTCCATATAGCTGCCAAACCTAGTTTCCCCTCGTTCTTTTTTACTGTTGGCACAGTAAAATGTGAAGCTTTCCTTTCTTAGACGCAAGGGAGAATAAAAGCGGAAGTAAAGATAAAGAAAAACACGAAGCAAAAAAAAAAAAAAAAAGTCTTTTGCATTTTAAATTAAGTGCTTTTTAATGTAGAGAGCATTTATGGAAAATTGAGTAATTGCTCTAATTTGCTAGATTCATTTCTAAACGTTCATAAGTTCAACAGAGAAAGCGTCATTAATCTTTACAATAGCCATAAAGGTAATTTAGGATGAAAAAAATAAAATCCCTCACAGATATGTGCCGAATGCGCTGGGATTTATGAAGTCGACGTGTAAGCCATTGTCACGACTACAGCGAAGATCAGGCTCTCAAGGTGAATTAACTCTAATTACTCAGGACTTGTTCCTAGTTTAGAGCGATAAGCATTTTGCCCCTGAAAGCTATGCCCTCAAAAATGATTTCAAATAATGTGGCGCTGCCGTGCTGACACTGACGGATGGGCCGCACGCCTTCTGCCAGTGTAAGCACAAATCGGCCCGGTTAAAGCAAATTAAGAGCTAAGCCCATCGGACTCTCAGATAAGGCCAGTAAATATAAATGGGACCTGCGCAGAGCTCTTTAAACATGCAGCTCTGTTTATTATGGCCTTTCCAAATTGCATCAGGCCTCAGCCTGGGATTCATTACCCACGGCAGTCGGATTACTCTGTCTGCCCGTATGAAACTGCTGCGATCCGTTGCGTTGCTTTGAGGACCCTACGCAATTGTTATTGGAGTTGTTAAAAGCATCTTAGCTGTGGCGTCTGTGGAGACACCGATTAGAGTTTGATTGGTGGTTGTAGTTTTGGGGTTTGGAATGCCTCGTTTCTCCTCAGGAACAGAAACAGGAGTGCAAATGACTCTTGAACACTGCCTTGGCTTGGCATTGGCATTGTTTTTAATTCCATTTAAGATTTTGAATGAATCGTCTCTCGCTGTGGGAGTATCGGTGGCTGCACTGGATAGTTGGCCAGAAATGTAAATATTTAGAGCTGGAAATATAGATTGACTGAATGTTTTTCATCGGTTAGTGTAGCAGAACTAGTTTTTGAAATTTTTGCAATTTTTAGAAAAACAAAACAAACATATTACTAATTGTACAGTTCAAATACATGATGAAAACTGTAGTTGTTTATCACAGATTTGAATATGATAATCTTGTATATAAGAGAGAGAAAAAAGAGAAAAGAAAAGAGAGAAAAAAAGTGTCATCAACAAAATGAAGTGCATTAATCATTAAATTGGGGTTTGTAAATAAACTTCAGGGTTTTTTTAAGTTGATGAAAAGGATAATAATAATAATAATAAAATAAATAATGCACGCACACACACACACACACACACACACACATTATACTTATAATACAGTGAATTACATTTTATTTTTCTATTTTATTTAGAATTTGATGCAAAAGAAAAGATTATTTATACCATTATTCGTTCTTTTTTTGCATCGTATTTTACATCTGAGAAAAAAAAAGACTAACTACACATTGTGCACATCAACATCCCTTCATAACATACTTCCTCGTCTTATTTTGGTCTCTAAAAATCTGCAGTAGAAGCTCAAGATCTCAAGCATCATAGCATAACCAACTGAGACAAAATAGGCAGCAAACACACACTTTTCATTATGCATTGGCAAGTCACACTCTGCCAGTGCCCGCAGCGAAAGACAATATTTCCAACATGATGCTGAAACTCATTTAGTTCCCCCCTGAAAAGAAACTGTGAAAGGTCTCCAGCTGTACAAAGTGCAAAGAAAACCCCCTCTATAAAGGTGGATTAGCACGTCATATGGCCACAGCGGGTGAGCGGCCAGCACACAATGTGTTATGGTAAAAGCTGTGATGAAAAGGTATTGACTGATCGGGTACAGTTGTTGCTGGGACCTTAGTGCAGGAAATCCTAGATGGTGAAGCACTTGTCATTTCTAGTGTTTCACGCCTCACGTTTAAACAAAAGTCTTTTTTAGGTTTCTTTTTGGAATGATTTGTGTCTTAAATTTAGTTAGGTGTTTGCAATATAATATGTATGAGTTTTTGCTTCTTGAACAGCATTGGGTAAACTGCTTTGAAACTGTAGATTCTTAAGATACTACAAATAAATCAAGTTAATTTAGTAAGATATAGTTAGCTATGCAACAAGCAATCTTCAAAAGTACCTAATAACACTGAAGATATATGTACTTGTAGTGTACAGTACATTCTTTCTTTCTTTCTTTCTTTCTTTCTTTCTTTCTTTCTTTCTTTCTTTCTTTCTTTCTTTCTTTCTTTCTTTCTTTCTTTCTTTCTTTCTTTCTTTTTTCTTTCTTTCTTTTTCTTTCTTTCTTTCTTTCTTTCTTTCTTTCTTTCTTTCTTTCTTTCTTTCTTTCTTTCTTTCTTTCTTTCTGTGTGTCTATAATATTGTCTATAATATGTTTGCTTAATTATACTGAATGTAATGTACACTTGTAGTGTACTTCAAATATTAAATTCGTTTTTAAACTGTATTTTGCATATATAATATTACTAAAAGGCCACTTTAGAGAGTACACGTTCATGACTTTAATGACACTTTCATGTTTCTTAACACACTTAAGTAGACATTTATAAAAGTGCGCTAGTAATAATGTATAACATTAAAGATTTTACACTTTAAATCATTGTTTTAATCTTTTGTTGTGCTTTAAAGAAGTACACATTTGATGAGTTGACTAACATACTAATAAGCATGTAAAGTACTTATCATTTTAACTGTACTGTGTTATTCAATATTGCATTTAAAGTTACAATGTATTTTATAGTGTAATATATTTTAAATAGAAATGACATTACAGTGTTTTATTTATGTATCATAAATGCTTGTCATAAATTATGACAGTGTACTTTAACCATATTTTAAAGACAATAGAAGAAATTATGAAATGACATACAAAGAGTCCTACCTAAGTGGGTCAAAAAATCAGTCAAAGCTTTTAATATGAATTTAAACAATTATATTTTTTCATATAATTGCATGCAATTAAGTGTTCAGAAACTTTACATTCAGTTTGTATTTGTATATTCTTTTAAATTATATTATTTCAGTAGTACTCTTTTGCTGAAGTGTAGCCTACTTATTTTTCACTAGGAACTAGAGCAGCATTTGCCAGATCACTGTTTACAATAGCATTTTATTTTACAGTCCTGTTCCACATGTACATACTATGTACTTATTATAGTGATTACAATAACTGGATAATACTAATACTAAACCCCGTAAACCTAACCGTAACCCATGTAGTTATATTACCTTTCTAAGGCAAGTTCACTGTAAGAACACGTAAGTGTAGGCTACATGAACTGTAAAAAAAAGTGCAACCCATTTTGCTATAAAAAGATTCAAAATAATTTTTATACATACAATGTTTCTGCATAGAATCTGCTTTTTTATTTATTTATGTGAAAGGAAAAAAAAATTGGTGTATTTGATTACTAAATCCTTTTGCAATACACTAACAAAAAACAGTGATCTAGTTTTTTGTCATTCTTTATCGATACTTGTTGGGGAAAAATTAGCTTGTTACTAGAAAAACTTCACTTTTGGATGTAGCTAAGTTACTGTTAAGCTACTGAAAATTGTAAGTTGCTCCCCAGCACTGCTAATTGAAGAAAGAAAATCAATGTTAAATGCATTTAAATGGGGAGAATGGTTGAGAAAAAAAGGTGTATTCATAATAAATAACAAAAGCTAGCATTAGCTTATCTTCAGCTAAATCGTGTCACAGTTTAATGCCACTCCAGCTTGGAATGATGTGTTTTTTAGTGGATTTCAAGCACTCACTGCAAAAGTTGTGTCGATTATTACAAATGTGTATTTTTACAGCGAGCAATTTCCTTTTACTATCTCCTGTGTTCCATAAGCAGATCATATGGCCTCACCGGCATCCCAGCTTTCAGACTACAGAATCTGCTCCAGTTTTGTCCATTATAATGAAGAGAGCGGGATTTGATCTAGAGAAACTGTGCGCACCTATTCAGGAAATGTGCATGTGATACCAGCAAAAGCCAGCAGTATATCTCAGTCTTCGCTAACTAATGCAATTCCATTGTAATATGAGCGAGGAGGATTATAATTTTATTATATATCTGTCTGAAACATAAGCTCTGCTCCACTTTGTCCACAAGTGCCAGGGAATCTATTAGTTTAAAGTACCAGTTGGCCTGTGTACACACTGAGTGTACACAGGGGGAAGTTGGGCCGCAGCCCTGTCAAATGTACCAACTGCTGATTTCCTCGTTTCTCTGCTGCTTTCCTTGCTGGAGGGGGATTATATTGTAAAGTGATATTCGGAGAAACCCAATGTCATCTTCAGTCTGCCCGTCGAGTGTTAAGTTGCTAAGCGCAGGGCTGACGTCTCCCGCTGTGGAGAAGGAAATAAAGATTGGTGTCCAATCGTAGCCTGGCGCTCTCCGAGAAATCAATGCAGCCTTTAGAAGCTGCTGTCCGTAAAAGAGATATCCAGGCAAGGCTTTTACAGTTTCCCCCTCTCTATAAGCGAGTGTTATGCATTATAAAGTAGAGTTATTTGAAGGAGATTGGCTTGTGCTGGTAATGATGTCATTCATGGCAGCGGACAGTCCACACTATATTCTCAAGTGTGTGTGTGATTTACACATCGTATATGATGTTTCATTTATTTTGGCAGCCCTGGTTTCAGTACAGTCATTCTTTATACAGTTTGATAATGCGACACAGCCCAGGCACCTGGACTTCATTTGGAGCATCAGCTATGCTGGTGAACACCGGTTGGCTCAGTAAATAACCCTGAGACAACTATTGATTTATTTTCAATTTGCATCATATTTGTTCACTTCACAACTTCATAAACACCATATCAGAAGCAGATTCCATTGTTCTATCATCATAACGCCTCATTTAGATCCTGCCTTAAAGCTAGGCCCGCAAATTTCAGAATTGGGATGCCTGTTATTCATAAAGTAATACTCCATTCATTTTTGTCATCTCGATCTTTCAGTGAAACAGAGTGTTCTATGTGAATATATAGTAAAGGGGATTTTCAGCATCAATACTCCAGTCTTCAGTGGCACATGATTCTTCAGAAATCATTCTAATGTGAAGTCTCATTATTATCATTGTTGAAAACAGTTATTTACATTTTTATTTCAGCACTTTTTGATGAATAGAAATGACAAAAGAACAGAATTTATCTGAAATAGAAAGCTTTTGTAACATTAAACTACTGTTTTAAAGAATAAAGAATTTTCTTTATTTTTTTTATAAAAAATAAATTAAAATTAAATTAAAATCAACACTTTTATTCATCAAGGATAAATGAAATTGATCTAAAGTTACAGTAAAGACATTTATGATTATTTTTCAAATAAATGCTGTTCTTTTGAACTTTCTATTCATCAAAGAGTCCTGAAAAACAAATTGTACACAACTGTTTTCAACATTTATAATAATAATGAATGTTTTTTTGAGCATCAAATCCGTATATTAGAATGATTTCTGAAGGATCATATGACACTAAAGACTGGAGTAATGATACTAAAAAAAATCAGCTTTGATCACAGGAATAAATTACATTTTAAAATAGAAAACAGTTTTTTAAACTGTCATAATATTTAACAATATTACTGTTTTTTTTTTTGTGTTTTTAAAAAAATAAATGCAGCCTTGGTGAGCAGAAGAGACTTATTTTAAGAACATTCTTACCGATCCAAAACTTTTGAACGCTATGAATATAAAATATATAAAATATCCCACAATTTGCATTAAAATATTTGGTTGGAATTCCAGCTGTAATGTGTTCAGTCAGTTTACTTTTCTTCCAAAATAAAGGCTGTGTATCTAACAATGTGATGCAAAACAATACATAAAATTCTTGAGGTCTGAAAAAATTTTTTTTGGGGGGTGTTTCATTAAGCACCCTAACAGTTGAAACACAAATAGGCAATTCTTCAGTCTCAGGGCACACTTGTTCTGCCGGGTAATGAACAGCTCGCAGCCACTCCAGAGGCCTTGTCTCACTCAGCCAAGGGCTTTTATAAACTTCAGCTTGACAGAGAGCCATATTCTACTCCATTATTGTAATAGAAAACACTGCCTCTCAGTTCATCATTTATTCTGCTTTGTGTACGTTAAACCTCAAGACTTCTGGCCGCATTGTGACTTCGGACACCCCAAGTGACAAAACAAAATTATTTGTCAGGCTCTTCTTACAAGGGAGAGTGCTCAGAGTGGAAGGCCTCGTTAATTACGCCCCACATTAATTATATGAGCAGGGGAGATATTAACTTGAAACAATTCGTTATTCCAAATGTGTTTGAGAAATAAATAAGCCCGCTGTTCAGGTGTTTTACATTTGTCTCGCTTCCGCTGAAATGTAGGAGTACAGTAGCCCGTTCGCTTTCCTCGGAATAGATTTGATTAACTTCTTTCTCGTTTTTGCAGTGGGAGGAAATTAGCGGTGTGGATGAGCACTACACACCCATCCGGACCTTCCAGGTGTGCAACGTGATGGAGTACAGCCAGAACAACTGGTTGAGGACCAACTGGATTCCTCGTAATTCCGCGCAGAAGATCTATGTGGAGCTGAAGTTTACCCTGAGAGACTGCAACAGTATTCCCATGGTCCTGACCTGCAAAGAGACGTTCAACTTACACTACCTGGAGACAGATGAAGACCAGGGAAGTAAGTTCCGTGAGCACCAGTTCTCCAAAATAGACACCATTGCCGCTGATGAGAGCTTTACTCAGATGGACCTAGGCGACCGCATCCTGAAGTTAAACACTGAGGTGCGTGAGGTGGGACCCATGACTAAGAAGGGCTTTTACCTGGCTTTCCAGGACGTGGGAGCATGCGTGGCCCTGGTTTCGGTGCGGGTGTACTTTAAAAAATGCCCATTTACAGTGAGGAACCTGGCTATGTTTCCTGACACGGTACCCACGGACTCTCAGTCGCTGGTGGAGGTTAGGGGCTCCTGCGTCAACAATTCCAGGGAGGAGGATCCACCAAAAATGTACTGCAGCACTGAGGGAGAGTGGCTGGTGCCTATTGGGAAATGCCTGTGCAACATAGGTTACGAGGAGCGGGGAGTCGCATGCCAAGGTAGAGTTTTTCTCTCACATGCACACTTTCCTCCTTTAAAGTGCCTTTTTCATTTCACGGCCCATTTTCTTCCTTTCATCAGCGTAATGTACTTGCACCAGCTCTGTAGACAGCAGCTCTAAATAGGACAACTGAGTGTGTCCCTGGAATACCATTCATTTGTTTATGCTGCTCATTGTCTGTAATGGCGAAGCATTTGGCTCACGATGGAAATGTTTCTAAACTCCATGGTGAGTTGAATATCTGTCCCGCACTCTGAGTGCAAATGGATTTTTCCCAGATATAGACACACCTCTGATCTGTCAGACATGCTCTGGAGAGAGGAATATGAGAGTTCTGTGTAACCAAGGACAGAGAAGATCTGTGGTGCAGACCCCCTTAAAAGGCAGCTTGAAGCAGTTAAGCTTGTGAAACACTTCTCTGCATCACCTCATCAGACACACAAATTGATGGACGTTAGTCATTGAAGATGGATAAGTGTGTGTGTGTTTGATGTAAAGCATGTGAGACTTCCACTGCTTAATGTGACTTTTTTATAGTCTAAAGACACAAATTCTCTTCATATACTCATATTTAAACATTGCAAACTGATGAAAAGAGAATATCTTGGCAATCGTTCTTTGTCTCGCATTAGATTCAGAGGATCAGATTGAGTTGTAATGCTAGAGTTTGGGTTTAGATGTAAATGTCATTTGTGCAAAAATTTTACCTTTAGGGGTACAACATCTTGTCAGTGGGGCAGTATCCTTACTTAGGGGTACCTTATTTATCCTTAAAAGGTTCAAAGTAGTACCTTAAATATACATATTACTGTTCTAATATGCACCTTTAGGGATAGATATGGTACAAAGCTGTCCCTTTAAGGGTACTGCCCCAGTGACAAGCTGTTGTACCCCTAATGGTACAGATTTTGGACATTTTTCTAACACTGTGGACACAGTGTTTTATATTAAGGTAACTTTAAAAGAAGTTCAATTTAAAAACAATGACCCCTACGTTTGATTTATTTGAACCCAAGAATATGCCCTGAATGGTGCATAAGGCATATTTTCTGAACCACTATGGCTGGTCCGTTTACTCTATTTGCATCATTAACATTGTAAATGCCCCTTTGCATTTACCACCTAAACTTAATACGCACAAAACCACATTTGCGTTTGTCTGAAGCAGATGCTTTGAATGAATGCAGAGCTGCTCTCAAACACAATTTATTCAGGATTTATTAGTCAGGAACATGCTCGGGAATGGGAATGCGATCAATAGCGATTCAGTTCCAAAAGTTAAGCTGTTATTGCGTTTTATACCAACTATGAACTCTACTGTACTAACTTCATAGACCACCTTTTCAAATGGACACCCAAGTTTGGAAATCTGTTTTCACGCCTTTAGTTTGAAAGTGAGAACATTTTGTCTGTGTATACACATGTGAGTTTTGCTGTGGTTCAGGGAGCTGATAATAGATTGGCTGGCAGCTGGTTGGAGCACTGCAGTCCTGCCTATGGTTTTATTTGAGTTACGCCGTCTCCCTGGAGAAATCACTTTTGCTCTTCATAAAATGCTCTGCGTCTATCCTCTGTACTCCAGAACAACAAGATGTTTGAGATTTTCACCGTGTTCTCTGTCCAAATGTACTCGTGAGGTGAGAGTATCCCTGATTGTCAGCTTGTGTTCAGTTAGACGTCTGTGTTTGTGTGTATTTATGTGTCTGTTATGGAATACTATATGTGGAACAGCTGCAAAATGGGTCATGTGGGTCTTTACATCAAGATGCATCTGAGACTTGTGATGAGGAAAACAAAACCACACTACAGTTTTCCCTTCTCAAAAAAAAAAAAAAAAAAAAAGAGTATGCTGTTGTTCCTGAGATTTTATTGAGCATAGCAATGATAGGCTAAACTTGACCTCTTGTTCTAGTATTGTTATTGGCCCGTGTAGTCGGAGGAAAGTGGTTAAATCATTAAGGAGCTGTGACCTCTGACCTGGTGCTTTAAGTTTAGGGATGACATCCTTCCCTTTGAAGATCAAAGACATTTCGTCACTGATTATCATCACACTCTGCTTGTAATAATTAGACTTTAAATTTGTTAAATGTCCAATTAAACTGCAGATAAATTAACATAAAATTCCAATGTGGTTGTTTTGATCGTCAGTCAGATTAAATCACAAATGTATAAATAAATATTTATTTAATATTTATAAATCAACTGATGACTAGATTTGAGAATCTAACTTTTTAGAAAGTTCCTCATTAATATGCGTTAGCAGACAATATTTCTCTCCTAATTCCTTACTCATCAAAAGTGATTTATATGAAACACATGTGATTTTGGCGTTTCTCGTTTTACCCCATGAGTGGAATGAAACGTGGGATCAGCCAAAACACGATGAAACTGAATACAAATGCTGATGTCTGAGGCCTGACCATACATTTCAAATAGTTGTGCATGGTCATGCATTTTTGCTGGCTAGTTTTCTAGCCTGTGGTTTGGCAGGAGAAATGCAGGACTGATGCCTCTGAAGGTGACTGCTCCATACAATTTATCAATCCAAACACACATTTGTGGTGTGTAGAACGAGACGCCTGTCAAGTGATTCAGTGTGTCTCTAGGATGTAAATGATAATGACAGGGCAATGGAAGGGCTTTGATAAGCACATAAGTGAATGATCTAGTGAATGAGTGGATGAATAAACAAGTAATGTATTGAAAGAGTAAATTAGATGAATGAGCAAATGATTTTGATTTGAATGATTTTGAATGAGTGATTGAAAGAATGAGTGAGCCAGGGTTTGATTGGTAGATTAATTGATTGATTGATTGATTGATTGGTAGATTAATTGATTGATTGATTGATTGATTGAGTAAATGGGCAAGGGAGTGAGTAAGTGAGTGAGTGTGTGTGTGTGCGTGCGTGCGTGCGTGCGTGCGTGCGTGCGTGCGTGCGTGAGTGAGTGTGTGTGTGTGTGTGTGTGTGAGTAAGTGTTTGAGTGAGTGAGTGATTGAGCGTTTGAGTGTGTGTGTGTGTGTGTGTGTGTGTGAGTGAGTGAATGAGTGATAGTTCAAATTAATGTGATGTCATTGAATAAATCTCAGCATCATGTTTGTGCACTTAACAAGTAGATTTTTTTTTTTTTTCTATCTCGTCAATAAATCTCTACTGTTCTTCCTCCTGATCACCCTTTAATGGAAGTCATCATGTCGACAAGCTTTGCATTAAGAGCATGATTCACCATGCCCTTCTGTTTTCTGAAGAGTTGTGTGAATGTTTGGATGTATTTGACAATCTCTTATTAGTTTCAGTGCAGCCTAATGGACACTAATAAGGGCTTATATTACCAGAGTGTGACAGCTGCTGCGTCGTACACTCATGTGCAAGGAAGGGTCTAAGTCACAAATCTCTTGGCAGGCCCGCTGTGCTAACGGATTGATTACGGCAGGGAGCCCGAGTGTGACTCTGACAGAGATATTTTGAGGTGTGCAGACTTCCATTTCAACACTTCAAGTGTGGATGAGTCATATAGCGGGTTTTGATGCTTTGTTGAGGGAGTCCCTCTTAAATAATTAATAGCTTTTTGTCTTTGTGGAGTACAAACGCTGCATGCAGTTTCCTGGGAAATGACTTTTTTAAATGTTTGGATTGAGAAGTTTTACTTGAGATGCAAAAGAGTTAACATTTTGAGTGTTGGATTACAGTACCTGAACTGTAATTGATTAGCTCATAGCACACAATTTATCTTAGAAAAAAAAGGATTCAGAATAAGATTATTGGGATGTTTCATATTTTAAAAAATAAATAAGTAAAGGCATCATCACAATCACAATTCATTGAAATAAACCTAGAATCGCAATCTTAGTGTGATTGCAAAATCTGGGATTTAATTAAATCACATTCAGAGTAAAGCATGGTACTGTGTTCATTTAGTATGGCCATTTTGCAATTCGATTTTTGAATAAAACTTTATTAGAATAATAATAATACATTCATTCATTCAGCTCACACTGTTAGTTTAATTAGTTCTGATTCAATGAATCATTTGTATCATAATTTGTTAATGCTACAAATGCAAGATGTGTCAGGAGCAAAGTGGGCCATCTTCCACCAATAGGTTGAAAATTCAGAAGTACCCATTTTTTCATTTATTAACATATATTACTAAAACTATTTGTGAGTAAACATGGCTGTTTATTGCTATGTATTGTTATTTTGGTTCATATGAATGAAAATGATTTAAAATCATTCTCTGTTATGTTAATTTATTGGAAAACATGGTTAGATTACGTTTAGATTACTTTTTCTATGGTTCCTTTGATAAATACTAATTATACCCTTAATACCCTTAATAGTAAATGCTTGGCTAATGAGATTTAGGAATTGGTTTGTGAAGGCTTAAAAATATGAAGAAGTTTTTAGTACTATATTTTGCCTAGCTGTAAAAGGAAGTGAGAACTGTAATATTAAAGGTATTTGCTTTCTGAATGCAAATGAAGCTTTTCGCTAATGCAAACACAAATGCATGTATGCATGTGCACGTGTGGGTGTGAGCGTCTGTGTGAATGAGTGTGATTTTGTGCGTTAATATGTGTGAACTTGTGGAGAGAAGTGATATATTTCCAACAGATGAAATGAAGGTTACTTTAATTATCAGCATCGGTAGAGCCGTAGACCTAGGGTTGATTCTTAAGTGGATTTTCACGTTCATTATCGCCAACAGAAAGACTCCACTGTAACGGTGTCAGCTCTAAGAGTGTAGAAATATTGCACCATATAATAACCTTTGCGCTGTTATTCACACATTCTTCATCCAAGTTTTGCCGTATGGCTGCTGCATTGAACTGTTTAGTTAAATTAGTCCAGGATTGGAAATTACAACCCATTATGATAATGAAATGGAGCGAGTCAGTGATCTAAAATCTGTGTGAAATTCTTCTAACCATAATTTGATCTTAAAACAGCAAATAAAAGGAGTATTTGAGCCGGATGTCTGTCTGTTTTGCGAAGCTTCCCATGTTCGCAGCTGCCACAGGGCTCCTTTGAGAGTGGCAATGGTTTACATTCCGGCTGGATTTACCAAGATATACAATCCCTGTGCTCGCTATCCCTGATTAGTTATCAGATCTTATTAATGCGGCGGCAGAAAGTGCAATGGGTTATTTTAACAAGCCCTTAAAGCTGGATGGAAACCTCTGAGCCAAAAGCTGGATTTAATACAGCCTAACGGAGTCTATTCTTGGTTCTCAGGCAGATTTGGGGTCTGATCTGGTCTAGTGATGCACCTCCTCAAAGCAGCTGTACTTCTGTCCTGATGTAGTTCTACTGGTGTCCCTCACTTTTGAAACGAATAATTATGCTACAAACCCCAAATCCCACCATTTTAGCAATGTACAAATTTACTATTTGTTTATCATTTTTCATAACTAGTCAATCCTTAAGTACAGTCACATTAGGATTTGACCATTTAAATTGACATTGACACCAAATGGAATATCGGCTTTTATGTTCTTTTATGTTCACAAAGTATTTTATGTTCACCAAGGCTGCATTTATATGAATAAAAAATACAGTAAAAACAGTAATATTGTGAAATATTATTACAGTTTAAAATAACTGTTTTCTATCTAAACAAATGTCACGTCACATGATCCTTCAGAAATCATTCTGTGTTTTGCTGCTCAAGACATTTCTTATTATTATCAATGTTAAAAAAAAAAAGTGGTACGTTTTTTTAAGGATTACATGATTACATGAAAAACAGCAATTATTTGACATAGAAATCGTTTATCACATTATAAATGGTTTTATTGTAACTTTTGATCAATTAACGTGTCATTTCTAAATAAAAGTATTAATTTCTTTTAAAAATAGACCAAAAAAACTCAATTTGTGATTTCACCTAGTACAACATGGTCCTGGATCAACATCTATGTTGAACATTCCAATCAACCAATTAGATTTGAGGGACACATTTACAGTTTATGTCAAGTTTAGGTGTTAGGTGCTTCTACATCAATTTTGTTCACCTATCATTTTATGGATGAGTTATGGAAAGGGTTAGGTTTGGGGATAGGGTTACGACTAATTTATGGATTGGAATATTGTTCCAGGATCAACAGAATAGATTGATCAAAGAGCATGCCTTGGCAAAATCACAGTGACCAAACTCTTGAATGACTGTTTAATTTAATTTTAACTTTATTAAATTAATTTAATAATAATAATAAAAATATATATATATATATATACCACACTTTAGACAGTTTAAATACAACAAAAACATCTTGAAATGCTCAGTAGAAGATGGTGGATTTGTTACAAAGGCGCTTTGATGACTGTAGCGGCGAATGCTTTAAAGGGAATGAATTTATAGACACTTTGCTTCATTCTGAATAGTATTTAAAAAAATCAACTGCTCTCGCTGCGGTTGTGTCGTTTGTGTGTTGTGAGTTTCCTTTTGAGTCGGTATGGTGATAATGAGGCTGAGTTTTGCAATACCCAAAACATGAGGCTCAGATGGGGAATGTGTTCGCTTGCCCAGCTTTGTTTCAAATCACAGCAGCAGGACAGCTCATTAATTTTATGCACTGATTGCTAAGACTGAAAGTCCCTAAAGAGCGTTCAGTCAGTTAGGATAGTTTGTGTTCACCTCTATGAACAATTAAAAACACTCCTGAAAAAGCTTAATACAGCAGTGAGGCCTCCTTCAAGGGTCGTGCTCTCTCACTCAAGCAGATGATGGGACTTTAATAGATCTTCATCTGTGCAGATTTTTCATTTCATTGCACAATTAGTACAAGCAAATTGTAAACAGTATGAGTAACAGTAGTGCAGGGAGTCCAAAGTGTTGTTTTTTCCACCTCTGGATTCTGACCGATTCACCGTAAGTGGGTTGACATAGTGTTCCGTCGTCTTGGTGGATGATTGTCCTGGCTTGTGGATCAAAGGCTGTATTTGCGTGTCGATCCAGCGATCCAATACTACATGTTTTACATCACTCTTTAATCTTTCTCTGAATGAGATTTTGAGATCCCCAGTGACCACCTTGCCATCCACACCAGTTCTCCCGAAATAATGGCTATTGTAGGTTGCACTGACCAAATCTCCCCTACTTGCATTGAGAAAACGTGTTCCTAATGTGCTGCTTTTTGGCTCATTTCTTTGGGTCTTTGTTGGGGCCATTGGCAGTAATGAGTGGGCAAAATGGGGCTTCAGACAGGACCTGAATTTGCTCAGGCATCAGAAAATGCACTGCACACTGCACATAATCATTGGAACTCTGACATAATAAAGCCCCAGAAATCTCAAAATTGATCAAGTCAAGTTAAGTCACCTTTATTTATGTAGCACTTTTTACAATACAGATAGTTTCAAAGCAGCTTTACAGTGAAAACCGGAAAATAATGCAACAAAGTTCGTTTCTAGAAGAAAATAGCGTCACAGTCCAGCTTTAGTAAGTTCAGTGATGGTTAATTTTTGTTGTAAAAAAGTTATTAATTTAGTTCATTTATATATATATATATATATATATATATATATATATAGCTGCTCTGGAGAAAACCGTTATGTCATCATCCAGCTCAGTTCAGTTATCATACAATGGTGTCAATGCAGGCAGATCCATAATATTGTTGAATATTAAATGTCCCATGGTCATGTGGTAATGTGTGCTTAGTTACAGCCCTTTTTTTTTTGGTAAGAAGAGAAGAGAGAAGGGTTTTAGGGCATCTGATTGGAATCTTTGTTAGTTGAAACGACAGTTTATCCTCATGCGCTATATGTTCATTTAAAACACTTTGTGTAATTTGAATGTGTGTGTAGTGTTCATTATGTAACCTGGGTATTTTCTTCGGACGCAACTCATGGGATTGTGCCCTTGATATTGTCTCCTTTAGAAACAGGAGGGCAGTGGTTTGTGCTATAATTCACTATGACAGAGTGTCAGACCCACTAAATAAGCATAGTTGAGGAAAAGTAGCTGACTCAGAAGCATGTCTATCTGTTTGGTGAGGGAAGCCCAATGAACCAAGTTAGTCAGAGGACTCAAAGTAACTCAAAGTAGCGGAAAAAAGATTTGTTTTATCCTTTAAAATAAGACAACTAGACTTGTCCTTGTTTTTTTTTTGTGTGGTTTCACCTGGTCTGGTAATCGTTTAACACATTTGGAGGACAGACTGGCTTTTCGCACACATGACCTGGGCTTTATTCTTAAGAGCGCTGTCATTTTCAGGTTTGCTGCGGGCCTTTCATGCTGGAATTATCCTGTGTAAACTAGGGTCAGGTCCCAGATGGAAGCTATTATTGTACCTCTGACTCATTGCATTTGGTTTTTCTATCAATTTCAAGCGAGGGGACACTCACTCCCTGAGTATTTTTCTAGCTGTTTTTCCAACGAACATGTGACCCCAAAGCATTTTCCACCATAAAGTCTCAGTCTTGACATTTTCCATGGCCAAATGATGTGAGATTACTTCGGGATGTGCTTGCAAAATATAAACCATGAGAGGTTACTTATCCAAATGGTCAAGACATGAAAAAAAGTTCAGCTGACAGCAGATGGTAGTGAAACATGGTATAAATTAGGGGTGGGCAATATGAACAAAATCTTATTTCACAATATAAGAAATTATTACAAAATGATTTCATGATAATGGTATATATCACAATTTAGTGGTTTTGTTGTATTTATTTTATTAATAAAGAGAACAAAGCAAATTTCAAACAATAGAACAAAGATACAAATGAGGTGAAGTTTTTTTAGTTTTATTTTTCAGTTTTAAAATGTAATAAGATATACAGAATTTGAATAATCAATTGCATGGTATTCACTGTATGAATTACATTTGTTTACGTTCACTTGAGACAACCGACTGTTACTTTTTTTAAATACAATTTTGCTGAAAATGTAAAGGTGATGCGTTAATTTACTAATTACTTGAAAGTTTTATCTTAAGTAATTTGCGTTACTTGCCCCCCATTCTGCATACAATGATTTATAGCAAAATCTCTACTTTATGTACACTTTATGTAGTCACCACAATATATCGTAATATATTATCATATGGCCCAGTCCTAGTATAAATGCTATTTATTATTCCAGGTCAATAGTACTGTCCGTATAATCCAATTCTGAAACCAAAAATGTGTTGTTACAGTGCAAAAAGTCAATTAATCCTGCAAACAAATGAATTCAGCAGTGAGTTATTTATGTAGTCTTCCAGCTGCATTTTTCCTGATGCATTCGAGTAAACACCCAAGGAGATATTTGACTTTTGAAAATCCCATCATTCCACTTTCTATAACAAAAACTAATTAAATCTCAGAAACCCCTGTAGCAATAATACTGTTTCCACCAAACGTCAGCAGAGCTGGAATCTTGTGGGAAAGCAGCCGTCTAAATAACCTGCGTGGGTTTACAGACGATGCAGTTGTATTGAAGACACCATTCTGAAGTCCTGACCCAAGAATTAATTAAAATGAAGAAAGCCACAAATCACAATGCCCAAGACGACTTCTACAGTGCCAAGGCTGTGTCTTGAGTCTTTTCAGGGCGTCAGAGCTTGTTTGCTTTTCCAACTGTTCCTTTATGGCCTCACCTTCCCAAAGCGCCGGGGAAAGAGGCAGTCGGAAGGGTAAGAGGACTCTTTCTAAAGCAGACCCAGTGCTTTTCACTTCAAAGATGGTTTCTGCAGGCCCTGGAATGCAGACCCCAGGCGACAGATAGGGCTGTTTATGCGGCATGGACCCCCGATGGTGGATGGGACACGGACTGGAAGGGGGTGTGACTGTGATCGATGAGCGTGGTGCTGGCCTGACAGCAGGACAAGGCCTTTCTGACAACCACTGTTCCAGGCCTGCTTCGGACTGAGCAGCCCTCTCTCTCTCTCTCTCTCTCTCTCTCTCTCTCTCTCTCTCTCTCTCTCCTCACAGGGGGAAGCTCACCATTCACAAGGACAAACACAATGGAAGCCTCTCTGAGTGCTGCGTGTCTGTTTTTCTGAAATCATACTTGGAGTTTGACAGCACTGTTATTAATGAGTTCCTGACAAAGGCTATGCTCCTTCATTGCTCTCACATGTTTCAGGAAAGTACCACATGTTTCTTAGGGGTTTTGTCCTGTTTTCCTAAAAAAAAATTACTCTTCAAAAGTTTGAGGTCAGAAATAGTTTTTATTGAAAGAAATTGATATTTCAAAAGTTAATGTAAAAATATTTATAATGTTACAAAAGATTTTGATTCCAAATAATTCATGTGATTTTGAACTTCCAATTCATCATTTGAATCATCCACTGGATATATATATAATTATATTATAATCCTGAAAAATAATCAAAAATATAAAAATATTAAGCATTGATAATAATAATAATAATAAATGTTATGCCATAATAGATGTTTTTTTTGAGCAGCAAATTTCTGAAGGCTCATGTGACACTGAAGACTGGAGTAAAGATGCTGAAAAATTAGCTTTGCCATCATAGGTATAAATTACATTTTAAGATTCATAATAAAATTGTCACAATATTACTGTTTTTACTGTTTCAAAATAATATTTTTTTAACAGACCCCAAACCTTTGAAATAAAACATGTTTACTTAAAAAGCAAAATTGCAATAATAAGACTTACTAAATAAATAAATGTATTCAAATTAAAAATAAACTTAATTAGGAAATATTCTCAAAAAAGAATGATTAATATTAATCGTTTAATATTGATATTATCATAACTGCATCTTTGTTTTACAGTCCGTTTGTATATATTGCATTTATAAATATATCATATAAATATTAAAAAAAAATTTCACTTAGAAATTGCTAGAAAATATTATAGTTAATTACAACGAAATAGCAAGTTACGTTGAATTAAACATGACATTTTTAAGTAGAAAGACTCAAATATTTTTTTCTTGTAAAATGTATTTATTTTGTATTTTGAAACTGAAAAATATTATAGTGTGTGTGTGTGTGTGTATATATATATATATATTGAATGTCAGTGGCTTAAGCGATCCGTCCAATCAGATTGCGAGGAACCTTGCCAGCCATACAGCGAGGGCAAGTACAAGTGGGCCATTCTCCGAATTCTCATGCTGTCACATCCTCTGACACTTCTTCTGGAGAGAAGTTTATTTTAAAACAATCCGAGGCTACGCTGGTATTTCTAAGTCAGACCTTGTGTCCGCTCGGTCATTCATGTCGCTGAGCTCCCATAGCGGAGCATTCGGACGAGCGAGCCAAAGTCCTTGACAGTGCTCTTTGAAGTTAGATGTGGGTTTGCTTTGTTTGTGTTCGAGTGCTTCATTTTAATCACAGCGCTGGGCAATGAGACCTCAGCATGTCTGCCGAGGATTCATTTGTGTGGCGCCTCAGCAGCGTTGTCGATTCGGTCAGATCATTATAGTTAACCAGAAGAAGAGGGCAGATGTAATGCACATGACAGCGTAACCTTTGTCTCTCATTAGGCCTTAAAGTGCACTTCCATTTACACCGCAGACATTTACAGTACTATTACACTCTTTATATCCTCCTGACCCAGACTGTTTCTTTCAGCGGAACTGTTTCTGGCAATTATCCTGCACCGTAATCACTTTATATACATTGTTTATGCTTTAGGTACTAAAAGTGCTTAATACTACACCTGCATTGTCCTGCACATGTTTGTTGCTTTTGTAGATGAGCGCATGCAGCAGTATCCCATGGGTCTCCACATGCTTTTGTTTTTTTTAGGCATCTTGGCAAGGGCATTGCTATTGTCTGAATAGTGGAGGAACACAATATAAAACTTATATGCTTTGCACATGAATATTAGTTATGTGATGTATTGAAAAGTATAAGCCTTTGTGAAAAGTTCACAGATTTCTGCATAATTGTAACATTTTTGTACAAAGCAGTTTTAATGGTTGCATTCTTTTTTTTTCTTTGAACAATGGTCAAGCAAAATGAAACTTTAAATTATAATAATTATCTCCCAAATACTAAGGAGAACATGTCCCCTCCCAGTTATATTGGTTGCTACACCATTGCCTCCTGGGATAGCCTCGGGTGTCCATGTGATGAAGTGGGCAAGCTGTGCTCCACCCCTCTCCGGCAGGGAAGAGGCAGGCATCCAACAACCAGAGTTTCCCAAAATACTTCCTCCTCAATAAAGACCTTCTGAGGGAAATGCACAATTTTGTGGAAAACTTGACTAACCTGTAAAAACATTGCTGCCATGATACCAGGGTTTTGCCATGCAGATGCTATATGACACATTGGTATGCGATTTCTAGGATGTTCCGGGTTCTTACACTACCGTTCAAATATTTGGGATCGTAAAAGTTTTTGGTAGCAGTTTACAATAAAGTCTAAGTTGTTAACATTAGCTAATGCATTAGTTAACATGAACTAACAGTGATCAATATATTTTTACAGCATCTATTAACCTTTGTAAATGTTTGTTAAAAATACAGCTGTTCATTTTGTGTTCATGTTACAGTAGTACAGGGCATTAACTAATGTTAACAGATACATTGTAGATATAACCCTAAATATGACTCTCCTTTATTTTAAAGGACTGTTCACTTCTTGTTCACTTCAGAATAAAAATGTCCTTTTCAGTCGAAATGAAATTAAGTTTTTTGTGGAAAACATTCCAGGATTTTTCTCCAGTAAACTTCAACGGGAACCAACGCGTAGGGCCCTTTGAACCTGCATTGAAACTGCAATTTGGACCTTCAAACCCTTGGACCCCATTGAAGTCCACTATATGGAGAAGAATTCCACAAAAACCTTAATTTCTTTTCGTCTGAAGAAAGAAAGACATGCATATCTTGGATGACGTGGGGTGAGTAAATTATCAGGAAATTTTAAGTGAACTAATCCTCCAAGTCCTCTTTTTTATATTAGCCATACAAAATTCCACACACATTACACAAAAAAAGTTAGGTTAAGAGCTTTTTCAAATCGCTGTGACCCAATAAAATGCACACAGATGACATTCACACATATCTCTTAACTTTCCTAATGGGCATAACAGTTGAATCTACACAGTATGCTGATTACAGTTGCTATACCTCTAACGCATAAGGACACAAGTTTTTTCAATGAGGTGAAGCTGTCCAATATGCCCTCCACCAGGCCTGAAAACCATACGTTTCAGGACAAACATGGCAAAGATGAAGGAAACCAGGTCCAAAGTTAACACAGGATGGTTTTGCGTCACCCCCACCAGCTGGAGAAGTAGAGAGGTCGACATCAGAGAGACAAACACACACACACACTTCCTTTTACACCGTAGTGTGGATCAGTCTGGTGAGTCCATGCATCATTCCAGAGAGACCACAATTTCTGCACCCTCAGCTTATTAAAGCATTTCAAGCTCCAGTGCACTTGTACTGCTCTCCAACCTTTGAGTCTGCTCTCCACCTTGAATGCCAAGCATAACACTGGATATTCCAGAGCAGCAGTGCGTGGAGGCTACAATTGCCACCCGGAAAAAACGTTGCGCTCTTAGGCTTAGAATGATGAAAGCCGGGAGCTTGAATCTGAGCCGAGACTCAACAGAGAGACTTTTTTTCATTTAAGATGTTCAGTGGAGATGCTATCAGGAGCTAAAGCTGTAAAGTACAGCCCCGAGGCGTCATTTTGCTCTTTAATTTATCCAGCACATCTGAACTTGTAATCCATCTGTTGCGGAAAGCTCCAAACAGCACGGACCGCTCTTTGATGCCTCTGCCACTTAAAGAGGGGACAAAAGAGAAGACCTTTAAAGGTTGTGGGATGCCTTTGAGATGTGCATTGACCTTTCAGGAAGCCACTGTCTGTGAGCCGTGTCTTTAAACACATACGGCCGGTGCTTGGGACTGTGGAGAGTGACTCAAAATGCCACAGAGAGCAGTCCACTAAGATTAATATACCCATCATGGAAAATTGACCGGCAGACATTTCCAGGCTTGTTTTCATTTTAATCTCCAGACGTTTTTCCGCTAAGATTCCACTGTCGAGGTATTTGTCAAATGGAATGAATCAGAACCCATAGAGGGTTCGGTGAGTGGTTTTTAAGGGGTGATGATCTACCTACTGGATTCCTGAGCCATCTTAGTAGAGTTTTAGTTATCTCATGTAGCCAGACCTTTGACTAACAGCATAAAGTCTGGTCCACAATGCATCTTATTTTGACCAAGAACCTCCCACTTTGGGGAAAAATCTGTCCAAGTCAATCCGACATGTAAAATCACCAATCTTGGTTTGTATTGTTTTACATGCCATTTAGGAAAGGTTTATTCAATGATAACAATAAATGGATAAATATAGTTCTGCTTGTATATATTTATACAATTGTTAGTTTCAGTCCTCAAATCTGATTTGTCATCATTCCACAGGTGCTGAAATAAAAGTCCAACAGCATTTTGACTTTTCACTGTTTGTATTACTCAACTTGTTTGCTTGAGTAAAGACGTATTTTCAGCCTGTGAATTATTGGGCTTTTCCATTACCAGTACCAGCTCGACTCGACTCGGCTCGGCTCGCTTTTCGCTCCGTTTTCCATTGCAGATAGTACCTCCAGAATAGTACCTGGTCGTCATAGCGACGCCGCAGGAAACTGCCGTGACTTGATCTTCTACGCGAGTCGCGACACACACTCCTCGTTTGACCACGGTGTATTCTTCAAAGTTGCCATGATAATAGTAGTAATGGGTATATCACGCAATCTATGGCCAAACTATTTAAAAATGGCGGGGTTATTCAGGATACTCTGTCTGGCGCGTGCAATGATGACGCAGTGAATAGTGACGATTCTCTCTGACCAATCAGCAGTCTGCTGTGTTTACACGTCACATTTTAGTATCGCCTCAGCTCGCTCAGAACCTCGCCGTAGGTGATAAGAAAAAAGTACCCGAAAGCAGGTACAGGTACAACTTTTACACATTGGAAAACCAAACAAAGGCGAGTTGAGTCGAGGCGAGGCGAGGCGAGCCGAGTCGAGCTGGTACTGTGTAGTGGAAAAGCGCCATTAGTGGTTGGGAGTTTTTAGTGGCTCTTTCTCTGGGTTAGATTGTTACAGCAATAGTTGTCTTTATGTTGTGAGTTGTTGGCATTATTCACTCAACCGATTTGTTTAAAAAAAACTATTTAGAAACTATTGAAAATCATTCAAACTGATTTATTAAAAGAACACTGATTCATTCAGTTACTAAACAAGTGACTGTCTTTATGAATGAGACATTGCATAATTTATTAAAGAGATTCATTCATAAATGCTGACTGATTCAGGAACTAAATAAGTGAATGCCTTTATGATTGAGACATTTTAATTATTCACTCAACCAATTTGTTAAAAAACGGTTGTTATAAACCAAGTAATTTTGTAATTTATTCAACGAATAACTGATTCATTGATTTAAATTATTCTTTCAAAACACAGATTCATTTAGGAAAAAAAGTGACTGTCTTCATGAGTGAGTCATTGACTTATTGATTCAGTCGAGTCATTAAAAAATGCTTATTCACATCTACTGCTCTATGTTGTAGTGTTTCTTCTATGGGTTCGTTTAGATCTATTTTCATTGACTGTGTGAAAACTAAATAACTGTCTCTAAAATTTAGGTTACTCAACGATTAGTTTTTGTTTATTGAACTGTTACTGTATATAAAAGCAATTTCATGCAAAAGCAGCACTGGCTCCTTGCGTGTTAATCTTCAAAAAAACGTTCTTTCTCTTTACTGACAGCGTGGATCTTTAATCATCACCACTGAAATCTGTTGAACTGATGAGATGCATATTTTATCCGTCTTTAACTTTCCTTGATTCTCTAGGCTTGCCAGTGGAATGCCAAAGGCCACTCACCGAGACAGTGTTACACAATTAAACCATAAAGACTGTGCTCATTTATTGTGCTCCTCAGAGATTATAATGCCAAAGAAAAGACTCACTCCCAAAGCAGAGCAATAAAACCATGACATCAGAACCTCTTCATTTCCCAGTAAAAAGACTTGCAGCGTTTACACAGCTGAATCCGACTTGTGTTATAGAGAGTTGTATCTATTAAACAAGTAATAGTCATGTTTAATTGTGCATTATATCAGTGTTTTGACACTCACCATACATTAAGACTTAACAGAACAGTCAGATGGATGACTGGAGACCGCAACAGCGTAGTACAATGACTCTAATAAGAAATGGAAAACAGATTATGAGGTCGTGTATGTCTGAAACCGAGCACTATTAACAATTTTCAGACACTAGTTTTTTTTTCTTCTTTTCTTCACAATTTAGAAAGTAATATCATTTTGTGATGGCAGACCTAGCCAGAACAAAATGATATTGCTCAAAGTTTCCTTACAGAATTCAGGAGACGTAATGGAGTTTTCAGTTATGTTTAATTTAAGAATCATCTCTCAATAAAATGCAAAAGAAAAAATAAGTATGTATATATTCAGTAAGGATGCACTAAATTGTTCAAGAGTGACAGTACAGAATTTTTCTTATTTAAAGGGCCCCTTATCATGGATTTTTGAAAATGACCTTTCATGTAGTGTGTAATATAGCTCTAAGTGAATGAAAACATCCTGCAAAGTTTTAAGTCTGAAATTGCACCGTATATAAAATTATTGTCTTTCAAAAGTAAGAGTTGACTCTAAGTCAGCGTTTACACTGTCAGTGAAATGTGACCCAATTCCGATTTTTTGCTCATATGTGACACAGATCGGATGTGTTCTGTGACAGTGTAAACAGGATAAACACGCATGCATTCGGATATTTCGAGATCGGTTTCAGGCCTTGTTCATATGTGGAAATAAATCAGATATAAATCCGATATGTGCCAATGCGACTGTCATGTAAACAGGCAGATCGGATTTTCTGAGGCATTAGGCTTCGTCTCCACGGTTTAATGACGAGAGAAACCACAGCGCGCGTCTGCAAAATGTCATGATGTCGTATGAGAGGAATATGGACACACGTTGACAACATATCAAAGGTTGGCTTGCTCATCCTAAAATTACGGACCCACTGCTGCTCGTTAAAGCCCGCCACGATCTCATGAAAGTGCGTATCAATAGCACAAATTTTATTTCTCGTGCACATAGTTTTTGCGTGCATATGATATAAATGAATAAGATATACATAGCGCTTTCAATTATTCAATTGTAATTCCAATAATATGCACTTTATAGCGTGTAATACGCATGCACTCCACACCCCTAATCCTACCCAAGGGGTTTACAGTGCATATCATGCACGCAAAAACTATTTTCTCTCTCGTCTCGCACACAATAACTGAAGCGTATGCACAGGCTGCAATGATGGTCCTTTTCGTCCTCCTCTTCCTCAAAATCATGGTGATGTTTGGCGAACTTCTCATATATCGCAAAGCTAGCATCATGCATATAACGTGTTCGTCCATTTGTGCAAGAACCCCCTTTAAGCATGCGCGATGTTTCAGATAGTATGTCAAGTGTAAACACAAGAATCGGATATGGGTCACAATTGAACGAACGTGTAAACAGAAGGTAAAAAAAATCAGATATAGGCAACAAATCAGAATTGGGCATCAAGACCTGCAGTGTAAACGAGGCCTAAGTCAATTAAATGAATTGTTTTTCAAACGAGTCATAAGCCGTTTCGTTGTGACGTCAAGACGAAACATTAGCCCGCCCACTTATTGCGCGTAGACACCAAGGAAACCTAAACCTCAAACTGGCAGCTGATCCTGTGGATACTGGATAGCTTTATGTCGAGGAGACGCTGTGTGACACAATGTGATGGTAAAGACATTTTTTTTCCACTGCCCAAGGACAAGCATGTGAAGAATCTGTGGTTAAAATGAATCTTTATCATGATACTACAGCAGTATAATCCTAAACTTTTCCTGTTACCTTTATTTTACTGACGACTGCTTCTCAAATATCGGAGTCAGCTAATCAGCTGTGGGCCACTATTACATAAAACTGTCTATTAATGCAGATTGTCTGTCGTTCTCACTAGTTTGAGGAAAGATTAAGCATGGAGCAAGATTTGTTTTACCAATGTTTATGATACATCAGTCATTCACGCTAGAGCTTGGCTATTAGGTACCTCAAACTGAGTAGTGAATCACTGAAACGTCCTGCTCGAGTCGTCCTTGCGATGGAGGTTCGGGTTGAATGAATGGTTCTTCTTCTAGTGTTTTATCATCGGACTCGCGCTCGGATTGATATGGTAAAATCAACGTCATTGTTCATTACTGTGTTTAGTTTAAGTGTAGGACGCCTCAGGACACGCAGAGCGGTCGGTGGTATGGCAATGGGAATTACACGGTAAACCAATCACAACAGACAGCTGTCTGGCCAATCAGAGCAGAGTAGCTCGCGGAAAGGAGGGATTTAGAGAGATTGATTCATTTGGCGAATCGTTTGAGAATCATTGAAAATCTGGTGATGTGCAAATATATATTATGAGAAAATGAAACAGTTTTTTGACGTTTGATGAATGCAAACCTGTTGTAGGAGACTCCAAAACAACATTAGGAAACTTAAAAAAATCCATGATAGGGGCCCTTTAAGTTCTATTGAATACACACACACACACACACAGGGACCTGTCTCTCCGGAGAACACCCCCCCATTGTCCATTTGCAGTCTTTTTAATCTTACTTCTGTCTTGGAGAAACCAATGAGATATTAATGAGATCACATTTGTGATTTTTCTTTCGTCTGGGTATTGACGTCAGCATTAACAGCCTGCCATGTTTAATGAGTACAGACCTATGAATGCATTGATTTACATTTAAATAGATATGACTGCTTGTTAAGTGTCATTTGCATGTCGTTATTATGCAAATTAGAATCTCATAGTGATATCTGATCACACTGCATATGATTGTTGAACGTTAGGTGTTAATCATACATAAAACATGCAGGTTTTTATTTTAATATCTTTATGCGAACTTGAACTTGTTTAGTATGACACATATGATGTGTTACCCCTTGTTTCCCGCAGTGGCATTGCGAGTATACGTTTTTGACACACACCAGCTCTGTGCAACCGTCACTAAAGGAATACTAATCTTGTATAATTGTTTGCTCAGTGTAAATTACAGCTGAGATTTATAGAACAATGTGCAAATGGAAATTGCATGCTGTGGATCAATGGTAATTAATGCACCATAGTGTAGAGCATCAGAAAATTGTCTCCAGGTGTATGAATAATCGGCATGGTTATTACTCATCACTTTAATTGGGCTAATTATGATTGCTGCTGTATTTAGGATAAATCAATGCCAGAGGAGGTCTTGAAATACATTAACAGAACGGAGGGAAGTTCATCCAAAACCAATATTTTTGCCAAGTGAGATCCATGCCAATAAATAGAAGCCATTTATCATCATGGCCCACTCTTATACCAGTTGAGCCGTAGGGTCAGTGAATCTGCGTCAGGCTCTATTTATGACTCCGTAAAAGCCATTTACATGCTTGTTCATTATGCATATTACATATAAGCATCGGTTGGCCGAAACACTCAGATTGAGCCTATATCGTTTTGTCTTGCTGGAAGGAATGTGTGGACGCCAAATATCTGCATGGCATAAAGGCTCTCCAGGCAGAGTTATGGGGCCCACTGGCTCTCTGACATGGTTTTTGCAATCCTGCACCAGCGAGAGTGGTCATGGGCTTTGCAGGGCTCATTGTCCAAGCCACAGCGAGAGCGTGGAGAGGTGGAACAGAGCGAAATACCATGTGTGTGCCCAGTAGGGGGACATTCCTCCAATCCTGTGATTTCCTCATCACATTCGTCCTCTGGAAGCCCCACTGTAATCGCATTGTTCTGGGCCTTAGCCCCCTAACAAACCCCCTAATCAGAAGCATGTCGACTCCACCACACATGTTACATTGTGAAAGAACAGAAATGTTGTGGGTCCATCACTGTATCAACAATTCTTCTCCACATATCACCTCTGGAATGGTTGTTATGCAGGGCCAGATGGAAACTACAGGGAACAGGAGAATAATGCAGAATGGATTATTAAAATACCAATAAAAACCAGTAACAACACATAAAATCAATTATGTAGCAAATTGGAAGCCAGTGCAAACAAAGTAAAAGCGGAGTAATGTGCTCTTGTCACCAGTTACCATTTGGGGAAGAGATGCTTGATTAATACCCATATAAAGGGAATTACAGTAAGTAGTACAGTTGTACAGTTTTTGTTCATGGAATATTGCAGAATATATTATAAATCATTTATCCATGCACATCTCTCTTTTTTTTATTCTTGTGCTCTCATAATCTTAAATGAAAAACACTAACTTACGAACACATGAATTACATAAGATCTGTCTCACACCAATCTCACAGGAAAATGCAACTATTTTACAATTTCATTTGAATTCACTGTGAATTGTGCGAAAATTTAAGAAGTAAGCATTTAGGACCCCCTAAACCTAACCATCACTGATGGGGTGTAAGCAGATCATACAAAAACATACAAATAAGACAAATTCATATGAATTAACTACCAGTTTGCCAGTATGTAACATAGTTACTGTACGAACTGCCATGAGATCATGTTGGATGTGCATAACTTTGAAAGCTTTGACAAATTCAAATTAATAGAAATTGAATTCTATTTTAATTTGGCATGTTGAGACAAATTTAGCTTCACTTGACTTGTTTAGGACATTTCCTGCTCTGTATTTCCATATTACTCCACATTTCTTTACCACTTTCATATACAGTATGTTATGCAATTCTATTCATGGCATACAGCAAACTCTCTACAGGCTTACCCATTTTTACTTTCACATGCTGCCCAGCCCTAAAGTTCAGTCTACTTTCTGATAATTGAACAAAGCCCATTGACACCCAAACACTTGTTGTAATAAGCTAATATAATGCAAGGGTCTTCTTTGGAATTGGTTTTAGTGTTCATTTTTACAGCTGTCTCTCATAATAACCCATAATATGGTAGTTATTTTAATGATTCACTGGTATAGGGCCCGATTAGAAGGCAATTGTTCCCTTGTTAGTTTCTCATCTGTGTAAACTTTAAGTGTGTACTTATGCAAATGTAATATATTTCTTATGCAAATGTAATATATTTCATAGAAACGGAGTACTATTTGTAATTCAGTAAAATGAGTTGAAGCAATGGTAGTTTATGGACTGAATAGTTTTGCAAGGCTTATTAATAGAATATACATTATGTAACTTTAAATATACCATATACATAATACATTTAGTTTGAATACTTTTCTGTAATGTCAGTTTATAACACACTAAGAAAATAAAATCTTAGTCTGCAATCATCAGCTGTGTGAAAATAGAAGGCCATTCAGGCTGCCTAATGTCCATTTATTCAGCATTTCATTCTCTTTCTTTCCTCAACACACATGTGGGAAAGACAGCGTGTGTGAATGTGTGTATGTTGGCATGTATGTGTCACGCTGTGTGCTCACCACAGTGTGGTCCGACAGCATCTCTGTGTGCGGCAGCAGGGCCTTCAGAAGATCGATGGGAGGCTTATGGGGAGGGTCGCTGTCAGCTTGTCTGCTGTCTGTTCCTCAGCGCCAGCCAATCCAAGTGGCCCAGTCCTGACAAGGCCTGTTTGAGTGTGCATCGATCAGGCTGTGGTAGAGGGGCCCGCCGAAGGGATTGTTTTTCACAGTAAAGTGTGTTCTAATCTCCCCTCTGATGTCTTAAGAGATCTATCAGTGTAACTAATAGTGAGCTGCTAAAGGCCAGAGACCAAGGCTGCTCCCTTGATAGGCCTCCATCTATAAAATCTCCCTCGCTTCTTGACTTAACAAACCTCACACTCTCCCACCAAATGGTTGGTTGTCAGATGAGTTGAAGGAATGTTCCGGGCTCTGTTCAAGCTCTGTTTGATTGCATTTGTGGCATGATGTCAATTATTACAGAAATAATTTTTTTATTACATTATAAAATTATTTAAATGATTACTTTTTTTTACTTAAAAGTGAAAATCTGGTCATCTGATCTGGCAAAGATAAGTAAGATTACTGTGTTCAATCATCTTTCAGAAATCATTCTAATATGCTGATTTGGTTAAACCTTTCTTACTATAGTGATAGTTGAAAATGTTTGTGCTGCATGATGAAGTGTGGAAACGAAGTGTGAAACTGCGGTATTTTTCTAAAGATCATTTGACGAAGATACTTTTTTAAGCATTTATTTGTAATATCATTTTTTGTAACATTTTAAATGTCTTTAGTTAATGTTTTATTTAATGACTCCTTGCGGGATATCAATTTATTCTAAACAAACAAACAAACAAACAAACAAACAAACAAACAAACAAACAAACAAACAACAAACAAATAAATAAATAAATAAATAAAATACAATAACAGGATCCCAAACTTTCTAAGTGTAAATATAAAGTTTTTTTTTTTTTTTTACTTGTAGTGTAAACATCATTTGAGTGTATATATGTAATTATTTAGACACTTAAAGGGATAGTTGACCCACATTTTGTTTTAATCATTTGCTCACCTTCAAGCTTATGAATTTCCTTCTTCCACTGAAGATATTTCTGTGAAGATATTTTGAAGAATGTCGGTAACCGTACAGTTGATTGAACCCATTGACTTCCATAGTATTTTTATTTTTCTACTATGGAAGTCAATGGGGTCCATCAACTGTTTGGTTACCCAAATTCTTCAGAATATCTTATTTTCTGTTCAGCAGAAGAAATACATTCATACAGGTTTGGAGCAACATGAGGGGTGAGTAAATGATCAATTAAAAATCATTAAAAATGTATTAAGATATAACAAAATATACCACAATAATAGACATGGGAGGGACCAAAATTGTACTTCAAACTATGTTGGTCTGATGTACAAAAAACTTTGAAGAAACTAGATATGTGTACTAGATACAGTACACTATACTACATTACCCTGAATATCTTTCAAAGATTTCATGCCGGTGATTATTTATTCTGCAAAAGCACTTATTGTACAATCCCGTTAATTTGTTACCACAATATTGTTTCTTGGCAGACTGGTCAATGCCAATTAAACATGGTTTTCATTAATGACTTGATTAATGTCAGTGCACAGTGCACTGAGAAGAACTGAAAAGTGTCAGTGCGTTTGTTCTGTTTTACAGAAAGAGCCATGATGTATTTTAGCAGTGACGATTAAGCCATTGTTTCCCACTCAGTCCAAGTTTATGCCTACGTCTCCAATTTACCACAAAATGATTCTTTATCTAAAGTTGTGTTCTGCTGTTTGAGCGTTTCTTTGAGTTGCAGGAACCCTGAGGATACGGAAAGAGAGTGTGAGAGACAGAAAGAGAAATTTAGAGTCTAGCTAGGTTGTGAGATTGAATCTGGGAGATGTGTGAATTTATAACAGTAATTTAGCGAGGACTGTCTTGAGGTGTGATGTATTCTCTCTGCACTACAAGGTGGTTAGATTGAAGGGTGAGCAGAAACAATCTGAACATTGGGTTTTGTGATAAGAGGCATAGCCTCATGTCCCCCTTTATATTAAAAATCCAGATCAAATTTAGCAAGAACTAAAGTCTAAAGTTTTGTCTTCATTGGTTTTCTTGCTCCTGTTTCAAGACTCATTGAGTGCGTTTACATACACCCTCATAATGCGATTATAATGGGATTTTGGCCACATTTCGATTTAACTTTACCTCATGTAAACAAGCAAAACTTCGATCAAACTAATGCGATTAAGCTCATAATCATAGTTACCATATTCGCATTAAACTGTGTGGTGTATGCCAATTGTAATCGCAATAAACAGGCATCTAAAAACCTTAATCCCATTATTTCCGCTCTTACCAAAGTGTGCATGTGCTTGGATGTAAACGGATGCCCTGTGTTGTTCACACAACTTTCTGTTTTCTTTTCAAACAAATTCATAATCCTACATGGCTTGTCCTACTGTCAGATACGTGTGCTGTTTAATGCATTTGAGACACTTTTCCTTAGCGCACAATGGTAACACTTTTTGTTTAGGGTCCAATTCTCACTATTGACTAGTTGCTTATTAGCATTTATAATACTAGGATAGTGGCTGTTTATTAGTACTTATAAAGCATTATGTTAATGCTTTATTCTGCATGACCTTATTCTACATCCATAACCCTCCCCATTCCTACCCAATACCTAAATGTAACAACTACCTTACAAACTATTAATAAGCAGTAATTAAGAGTTTATTGAGGCCAAAGTTGTAGTCAATAGTTAGATAATATTGAGAATTGGACCCTAATCTAAACTGTGACTCGCACAAGTTACATATTAAAGTTGTATACTTAGTCTACTTGTAAATGTAACAAATTTACGCAAGTATTAACATTTTGCATAAAGGATTATCCTGACAGCAAGAGTCTACGATTAACTTTGCAGGCTTCAATGAGCATGTCGGCACAAGCATGCGTGTCAAATAGACAGCTGATTATAATGGGAGCACAATAATTCTAACATTATTCTAAAAAGTTTTGCCAACATATTTTGCATTCAAAAGTGTAAACACTTCAAATGTCTTCCCCCAATTACAACAGTAAAGTTGCAGTGTGTGCAATGGCTATTTTTTAAAGGCAGACATAGTTTGCTCAGTAAACTAATTCCAATACCTTTTAACTTTGAAAATCAGTGGTTTTGAAATGAGCCGAACACCATCTCTGACCACATTGCAAAGTTCAGCTCATCCAGCTGACACTTCATGTAAAGACCTCAGTTGGTGGAAACACAGATCTGCCAGAGAACTGTGTCAGGATATCTCAGTGACTCCAAGGAGACACAATCACATGAGACCAAGCGTATCAGCACCAGTGATGAACCCAGGTGAGCAATCAATCCTGTGGAGGAGGACCCGGAGCACAACACTCTTTCTGACCTTTCTCTCAGGTAATTGCCCCCCTGACTGGTGCAAACAGTCTGATAATTGCCCCTCTCCTTGTATAAAGACTGGGTTTTGTGTAAAATGTCAGCCCTCCTCAACCATTCCCTTTCTTGGTGCGCTCAAGATATCTAAGGAGGACCCAGAGGAGCTCGCTCGTCTTAGAGACGGTCCCTTGGTGTTTGGCTCATTTCAAAACCTCTGCAAATTCCCCCCTCCCCCCTCTCTCACTGTCAAAGCGCAGGCATCAAGCAACCCGTCGCATTCACATTTAATCTCTGACAAAGCCTGAGGTTGTTTGCAAGCACTTGTGCTTTTCAGAAAAAGGTTTATTCCAGTCTCATAAATTCTACCGCTCTGCTGTGTCATCAGAAAATATCCGTGGCTCAGGAACCGAGCCGCAGGAGGGCATTTTATGTAACACACTGTTAACAAACAGAAGAGCGTAGCGTGAGCGCCTGCCGGTGCGAGCGTGGATATTTATGAAGAAAGAGAGGGGCATTCTCAACAGCTGTCTGAGGGTAGGTAAGAAGAGACTCTTGATGTTTCGGTGCCGTCCTGCCATGGTGTCTGTGGATCACCTGCGGTGGCGCGTCTCCTCCGACCCTGACAGCCTCACAGCGTAGCTCCTTGCACAGGTCCTCTGATTTATGGTTGCTCTGCTCCCTGTACCCAGCCTGCATGGCGCAGCCCCTGGTGAGACAGCCTTTCCCCTAGAGTGGCCCCCTCAGAGAGACGAATGGGGACTGGCTGGCAGGCAAGTCTTAACAAATGTGCGGACACCCTGCGGAGTGGCTCGACACAGAAGATTGATTTGTGGGCCCCTCTGCCCAGGCTGGAACGGGGCACCTGCCGGAGAAATCTAAATAGCATTCTCGCTCTGTTAGCTGCCCGTAACGGCATGGACGTCAGACCCCTTCCTGACCCTCGCAGGAGCTGCTGATCGCTGAAGAACCTGATCTTTTCTCCGGATATTTTATATTCAGACAGCCAAGGCCTCCTAAGGGGCATTCATGCTTACAACTTCATTATGAGCAAGTGTCGAATCATCATTGCAAGAATCTTTATCACTGGCTATGTTTACATGCACAAGCTTCAAATCGGAATAGATTTTTTGACATGCGCACACTGCACAACTATATAGAGTTTCCTGCTGTTTGCGCAAACTAACTAATCTCTTACATTGGTTCTTTATTTATTTTAAACAGCAGACTTAATATTTATCCATTTCTGGTTATAATTTGGAGTAAATGAGCATATGAACCATTGTGCTGTGCTGCTTATATTTATCACGCAGTAAAAATGCCCCTCCCCGCTCCCAAAACCAGTCGTCTGTGGATGAGAATCCAAAACAAGGACTGGTGGGACGTTGTCCTGCTGCACTTAACAGATGCTGAGTGAAAGGAGATTTTCATGATACTTTATTCAACAGGAAGAACAGCTCATTCAGCACGTTTCAGTTTCGGTTTTCAATTGATCAAGTGTTTACATATTCTCACGATCGGATTAGAAAAGGAATAAACCACCCCTTTCAATCCGATCGAAATTTTATTTGAATCGAGCTAAATCAAATCGATTAAGTTGTTTACATGAAGGCTTATCAGTCCGATTGATCCGTCAATCTGATTACTAACAGATTATTTGGTTGCATGTAAACGTAGCCACTGTAGAACAGGGGTGTCCAATCCAGTCCTGCAGAGTTTATGCCGGCAACCTGTAACCCGTGTTTTTCCAACCTTATACCTGTGAAAGTGCACTGGCACGGCAGTCAAACCCGTGAACTCGTACTAGATCGATGTACTCCCAGTTACGAGCTCTGATGTCATATAGCCCGCAAAACCATACAAAACAACAATGGCAGCCCCTATGGATGCAGTGTTTCTGCAGGCGGTACACGGTGAGAATACACTTTAGGACAATATAACGTTGCAGTCAAATTAATAATAATATAATAATAATGATAATAATGCACACACGATTATGTATTACAATGTTATGTGTCTGAAACAGTAAGTATGTTGTGAAAGTGTATTGCCGCATAACAGAAATTATTAGAATTGCGCATAAGCCCCCTAAGGTCCGCCATGCTGGTTTGTTTACATCTAGCTACCACAATTCCTTCCTCTCAGGTAGTTTGGCGTGACTGGCCTGGAACGCTACAAAGTCGTGAGTCGTGGTTTGAAGTCGTTATTTATGTGCTCAAAAACCTGCCTGGAACACACCATTAGTTCCAACCTCAATTGTACACACCTGAAGCTAATCAAGGTCTTCAGGATGACTAGAAACTTTCAGCCAAGTATTTGTGGGGCAGGTTGCTGCTGAACTCTGCAGGACGTTGGGCCTCCAGGAAGAGTATTGGACACCCTGCTGTAGAAATATGAAATTCTGTAAGACTTGAGGCTCATACAGTTCCAGCAACTATCCAACTATTAGCTTACAGTTTGTTCTACATATTAAGTATTGAACTTTAAAATGAAATGCGGGCTCATTCTCATACTTTTACCATGACAAAGTGGCTCTGATGCAGTATTTTATTCGCACGGAACCACGCCTAAAACCTAAAACTTAAACACTATAATTTTTTTTCGCCTTGCAAGCATTGGTATTTCCTTAAGGAAAGGCAAATGTAGTTTTATTAATGATTTGGTCAGAACATTGGGTGTGGGTTACCAGGGTCCCCAGGTCATTTGGATACGAAATTAGTTCTTGATAATGATCTCCAGTAAATGAGTGATCACTCATCTGCTATTTGAATAGCTTCATGTTTGGGATTTAACAGCAGGTGTGAAGTAAGCGGGAAGGTGACCAAAGGGACTGGCCATATGGTTACAATGAAAAGCTGTGGTTTGGCAATGGCTTTCTAGAAATTCAACAGATTCTAGCGCAGTGGTTGACATCCTCTTGCTGAGCATTACTTTAGTTCCCTTGATAAAGTTACTGTGCACACACTGGCCAAGCAAGACTTCAGCTGTGTAAATAAATTGTGAAAATAAATTTGCATGTCACTCTTTGTAAGAACGGGTATTAATCAAGGCTATGATGTATAATACTGGGATTTGTGAGATCACATTTTCACATTTTTGGCTATTAAAGATATACTGTCATCATTTACTCAGCCTCATGTCCTTCCAAACCGTATGACTTTCAGAACTTGACAGCAATCGTCCCCGTTGACTTTCATTATATGAAAAAACAAACAAAACAAAAACAGCTAGCATATTCTTAAAAAAAAAAAAAAAAATATATATATATATATATATATATATATATATATATATAATTTTTGTGTATATACTGTGCCTTTAATAATGATCTTAGATCTGATAATCCTGATATCTCTTTTCCTGTGCATGGAATGCTAATATATTTTTTGGTCAGGAGCTGGTGAAAGAGGAAGTGAGCTGTCCTCACTTGGAGCCCAGTGTTGTTTTATGAAGTGTTGGAGATGACCTATTTTAGCACTCTTGAAAGGAGGACACTTATTCCTCACACATGCTGGTCATTCGTGCAGGCTTTTGTTTAGAGTGCTCTCTCCTACATTACCTTGCACACAAGAAAACCCTCAAACGTTCTCCAAAACCTAGTGAATGCCTAGGAATGGTCCCCATTGTGAAGACTGTTTCGAAAGGTAATTACGCTGCCTCCTAAGATAGCTCATTTTAGCCAAAATCTAAGGCATCTTTACATGGATCTTTTGTGAAGAAGACAATCCTATAATGCATTGTGACATTGTGATATTGTCCCATCCAGCTCTGTGAAAAGAAAATTCCAATATGGTGGAGGACGCTGGAATTTTTTTAATTATTTTTACCAATATTTCATTCACATTTGTTTGCATGGTGTATTTTTATGCTTATTGGACTCTTGCATTGCTAGCTTAGCAACCTGTTAAAGGCCCACTGAAATTATTCAGAAAGCTCAGCTTTGTATGATGCATTGACGTCATTTCCACTGAAACAGGAAGCTAACAATCATATCTTTACAAAAATTGGTGGCCTTCCCTTTATATTGAAATGTAACTACTTGCCGAATATATCTAAATTTAATCAGCAGGCCCTTCTTGGAAGTTATGCTACACACATAATTTTTCACCACGTAAAACCTTTCTATGGAACAACTCAAATATAATGATTGGGTTTTTCGCTCTACATGGTTAATATAATTGGAATTCTCTCAATTTTTGATAAATCTGGTACATTTTTATCTTATGAAGAATTTATGTCTGTTCATAATTCCCCCTTACCATTTAAAGAATATAAAGTGATTCCTTCCGGTCTAAGTCAACTTGTTAAATGTCATCTAAGTTTTAGTAAGAGTGTCACCAAAGACCTTTGATCTTAGATGGAATAAGTATATTTAACAAGAAATGTAAGAATAAGCATATTTGACAAATTCTTCAAAATAAAAAAATATAATGTTGTTAAAGACAAATTTTTATTGGGCCTCTTTTATTGAACTTATAGGAAGGAAGCCTGGCTGTTACCTCATAAGTACTGCATTGCCAATAAGACTAATTTTCAAGTTCATTTTAAGATCTTATATAAAATATACCCGGTGAAAGATACTGTGGCAAAATATATGGATGTTGACAGTTCTTGCTCATGTTGTGGGAATAAGGATGAATCACTGATCCATTTATTTTTCCAGTGTGAAAAAAACTCTTGGAATAGTTTATTTCTTCATATAGGTAAGTACCTTGATTCTTCTAAATCCTTTCAGTTATTATATAATCTGTTACTATAAAGATAAAGCTAATACTTCAATGAATTACATTGTTACTTTTTTTAAGCAAAAATTATCTTAATCGCAGCCTACTTTTCCACATTTCTTAATTGAAATTGATGCATTTCTCAAATCTCAAAGGTTGATTAAAAACAACTAAAGTGACAGATTCTTGCAATATTATGATGATTTTTTTTGTTTGTTTTGGTAATACCACTGATGCATAATGTGTCCTCTGTATAGGTTTATCATGTTATTATATATATATATATATATATATATATATATATATATATATATATATATATATATCTTTTTTTTTACTTTACATATATTTGATATACTGTCATTACTGTAGAAATTCTACATCTCATGTCCTTTATATCTGCTGATTGTTTGATACATAATCAATCAAATAAAATGATTGGCTCCTCCCCCCTTTTAAATAGCCAATAGTGTTTAGTTTACCTCACATACTGCAAGTCCTACTTGACAGCACCATGGAAGTGAATCCAGGCGCTGGTGATACGTTAGATTCTAGAGAGCATTTGATTGGACATAAGATGTGATGAGAAGCTGACGTGATGTCATAAAAATCAATGATCCATTTTAGCGGAAGTGAGAGATTGTAAGTTTTGAATGCTTTTATCTCCTAAATGCAAATTGTTTTGGAGTACACCAGCTTATTCATAACCTTAAGGCTAACACATTCATACTAAAAGCTAAAAAACGTACATTTTGATTTCAGGAGGCCTTTAACATCAGACTCTATTGGAATGAGTTGCATCTTCCATAAAGTGTGGGTAGACTTCCATAGAGGGTTCCAAATTAGTCACTTAGGAAGTTAGGATGCTGCCTTAAAAAGACAAATGTCTACATAGACAGTAAGTATGCGAATGAAGCCAGAAAGGGTATGCACTCTCACACTGATCCCATATGCATGTATTCATTGATGACGTGGGTGGAGTAATAGCATAAGCATTTGAATATTTTCTTCGGCTCATTAGATTTCTAGGCGTTCCACGCTCTTTTTTTTTATAACCAGAGATGGGGAATCGCGATGGGGGAAGAAAGGGACCTTCGCTGAGCAGATAGCAAATCTGCCACCTGAATTTTTATGTTCTGTCAGCGTCACGGAGGTGGGCATATGGAACACCTCCTTGTTGTCGTCTGTTGGCAGCTAGTCCTCCCACACAGGGACACAATGGAGAGATAGACAGTAATTCTTCTGCGGACGGATCCCTGTGTTGGCCACGGTTATCGCACTTGAGCTCTGCACGGAAGCGCGTCCTCTCCACAATAGCCAGAGGGAGGTCATTTGGATTAGAATAGGAGGTTTTATGGCTGGTGTTGGGCACTGCTCCTCTGTGAAAATAATACCTCTGTTATCAGTCATGCCTATGGCTGACAGTCAGCGTACATTAAAAGTGGCCAGCACAATCCCTGAACCCTTGGCTGACCTGCCATCTCTTTGTCTGCGGTGGAGATTTATCAGTGGCAGCCGATTCCGTGTGGTCCTGCAGCTCCAGAGGAATGGAGGGTCCTAAGGGCCCCCCGAAAAAGAGGCGGCCATAAACCTGCCACAATAGGGGATTAGGTGGTGGCCGATGCAGGGCTCCCATTGTGCTGGCTTCTGTAGCAGAGCAGTACATTCAGTACAATGGCACCAAGGAAGAGGGATGGCTCCGACTGGAGGACTCGCATTTTGAGAGGCTTTGAAAATTATGCTAATAGGCTTAGTTGTTTCAAAGCTACTTTCTCTCTTTTTCTTCCCTCTTTCTTCTTCTCCTGCTCTCAATTTGCTAAAGGCATCATGGTGGCTTATTGAGACGTGTCAGGGGATTTCGGTGAAATTATGTCCTAAAATTACTGGCTGACCCAGTCACATCTAGCGCCTTAGCGGGAAATATGCAGGAACGTTATTGCATACGTTTTGCATGCTTTTGTACTATATTAGAGCAAAATTCATGTAATATATTAACACAACAATATCTTGTGGCTTACTTTTTTAAATAAAAGCAATGTAATAAAATACATCAATTTGCAATAAATAGTTACCATGAGTTGTTAAATGCAAATGCGGAAATGGCTATAAAAGACCCAAATAAATATTTACAATAATTGTAATAACAACAATTAAATATTTATCTTCCATTGAATATACATTTTGTTTGTTAAATGAATGTCTGACATATTGACGTTTCCATTCAGTACAGATTTTAGAGCCCCAAAGGCATTTGATTGCTGAGACAACTTATTTGGTGCCTGATTAGAAATGATAAACAAAAAAAATTTAGCATGTATTTAGTCTTGATCATGAAATTGCAAAGTTTCATGTAATTGCATACCAAAGCTTAAATTGATTAAATGAAACATATCTAATTCTTTGTGTTTTCAGTTTACCATCCATTTGCAAGCTAAAACCTTAGTCTGCTAGCTTAGCATAGCGTTAAGATTAGTGATTAAGTATAGTAAAGCACCTTTGATTAGAAAAAGATACCACGAAAACATGCTACGTTTTTGATCAGGCATTGTGGAAGTGGGATATAGGATTCTACGAGAGGATAGGATCACATCACCAAAACTGTCCTTATTTTAATGTGTTTCTGTACGACTGTGTTCACTGTGTATTTGTTTATGTTTTCAGATATCAGGAAGTGTTTAACGGCCTCAACTCATGCATGTTGCTATCCGCAGTTGCTATTGAGGCTCCCAGCTGTTCCCTGCGTTAGTTTATAGTCTGTACACATGTGTCCAGCTGTGAACATAGAGCTACGCTTTCCTTCAAACACACAACACACACTGACCTTAACTGCTGACAAGAACACTGATGTAGAGTTAAGCCTTGGACACAAGTCCTTGCGAAGGAGGTCCATCACCAAGAGTTCAATAAATCTGTGGTCCTATAGCATCTCTATAACATATACTGCCCAAGCAGTGCACCAAAACAGTCTCACATAAAGAAGCCCTGATCGAATCTGTGGACTCTTTCTTTTTTTTTTTCAGTGCTGACTTTGAGGTGAAAGAAAAGTTTGTTGAGAGAATGTCCAACATGCAAGTTTTAGGGTTGTAACTTTTAGTACGACAAATTTTATATATATATATTTTGTTGTTGTTGTTGTTGTCATTTTGACATTATTTTGAATATATATGTATATATATGTATGTATGTGTGTGTGTGTGTGTGTGTTTAAGACTTTTAGTAACTTTTAGTAAGGCAATATATATATATATATATATATAATGCTTTGATTTACATATACTTTAAAAAAACATACTTTTATTTTTGTTATTTCATAGATTTAATGACTAACATGAACATGATATTTTTATTAAGTAACATTGTTAACGTTAGTCAATTAAAAGTAATATATTAGTTAGTTTACACTGCATTAATGTTAACATATACTACTTTTGATCTTAAAATTTAATTAGTACGTTGAGATTAACATTAGTTAAGATTAATAAATACTGTAAAAGTGTAAAAGTCAGTTCATGTTAACTAATGTATGATTATTGATTATTAATGTTATCAAATCGAACCAAATTGTAAAGTGTTGCCACTAATGATAATAATAATTATAATAATAATAATACTCATTATTATTATTATTATACAGTATTGTTGTTGTTGTTATACAAAACAAAAAATTTCAAATAATATATTTTTTTATTTTGTTTTTAAACTATTGTAAAGTCTATGAAATGACACAAATAAAAGTATGAGAATTATGTAAAAAATTATTATCAAGTTTTTCTTTTTTTATATAGTTTGTCTTACTAAAAATTGCAAAACTAAGACTTGGACTCTGGCATTCTCTCAAAAACGTATCTGTCAACACTGAAACAAAATCAGCACTGAAAATAATAAAAAAAAAATTTGAATAGGGCTGTAAAATATATTGCTCATTGCTAACGTTAGTTAATGCGTTAACTAATTTTAACAAATAAGACCTTACTGTAAAGTGTTACCACATTAGTACATGTATACACACTTTTTACAAGTAGTAGAGCCAGAGTTTTCTTCCACTTCTGAGTTTTAATTTTCTCACTCTGCATATATTCTAATTAGCGTTTGATGGCTGGATTCAGATTCATTTTCAAAGGTGCTTTCAGCCTATGGCAAGCCGTTTTATTTAAAACTACTAGTCTCTATTTTCATGCTACTAGTACTATTTTTTTAGATATCAGTATCTATTCCATTAAGTACTAGTACTTATTCATTTGCTACTAGTGCTTATTCTTTAGATACTAGTGTCTATTCTTTAGATACTAGTGCTTATTCTTTAGGTACAAGTAAATTTTTAACGATACTAGTACTTATTCATTAGATACTAGTCCTTATTTATTAGATACAAGTGCTTATTCATTAGTTACTAGTACTCATTAATTAGATTCTAATGCCTATTAAATTGGTACTAGTACTTATTCATTATATACTAGTACTTAATGACTTGTACTTATTTTTAGATACTAGTACTTATTCATTAGATACTAGAACCTATTAAATAGATACTGAATATTGAATAAATGCTCGTATTTAGTAATAGGTACTAGTATCTAAGAAATAAGTACTAGTACCTAATGAATAACTACTAGTATCTAATATGTACTAGTCACAATTGGAATACATACTAGTCAGAACTGAATAGTTGATATTTAAATGACAGATCCCCATAGAAGTCAATGAAAACAAAATTAATTTGTTACTAGTAACAAAAGAATATAGTTACTAGTCACTATTGAAATAAGTACTAGTATCTAATGAATTATTACTAGTATCTATTTAATAGGTAGTATCTGATGAATAAGTACTAGTATCTAATAATAAGTACTAGTAACTAATGAATAAGTACTAGTATCTAATGAATTAGTACTAGTGCCAATTTAATTGGCACTAGAATCCAAATGAAAACGTACTAGTAACTAACGAATAAGCACTAGTATCTAATAAATAAGGACTAGTATCTAATGAATAAGTACTAGTACTTAATGGAATAGATACTAGTATCTAAAAAATAAGTACTAGTAGCATGAAAATATAGACTAGGTTTAAATGATTAAATGTTAAAACGGCTTGCCATATTCAGCCTCAATAAAAGGCAAGACGAGGGATCGAGCCTGAAGGGCTCGCAAGAGATGGTACATTAATGCAGATGAGCATGTGTGTTTGCGTGCACTTGTGTGTCCATCCTGCGGTAGGGCTGCCAGCTGCCGTGTCAGTGTGTAAATAGGAATAGTCACAGCCTAACAAAGATGTCACAAAAAGGAGAGAGTGAGACACTCCAGGAAAGTATGCAGCTATCTCTCATTTAATAGAGCGGTGAGACACAAACTTGTCGTCCATAGCGACAGGATTATGTCATTGAACAGGAATAAAATGCTTTTTTTTAATGAGATGGAGCTGCATCTCTATCTCACTTCACAGACGAGATGCTTCGAAATCCTTCGTTTGCTGGCTCTCTAATTATGAAGTATGCCTGTTAGATTGTACAGGGCTCTCACAATGAGTGACCCGCTCTGCTCTGAGTCATTACTGAATCATAATTAGAGCGCTTTTAGCGCAAGCACAATATTATGATTCTCTTTGACAGATTTACAAAGAGGAATCAACCGCAGAGGTCTGTAATTCATTTATGAGGATCTTTAAAGGCAAATGCATTACCCAATGTGGTCATTTGCTGTGTGATAATTGTATTAAAATGGCGTCGCTGTTTCTCATTCCTATCGGAGCGCCTGCAAAGCTATTCATTAGCCTCGCCGAGTACATTTGTAACATATCACGGTGCGTCGATGGTGTTAGGAACCCAACACCAAGGAACTAGCGAGCATCACTAAGATACAGTGATGTCAGAGCAAAATGTTTATCGTTACCCTTGATGCAGTGCGTCCATCGCAGCCAGAACTAATCAAAACGAATCCCTGAAAACAAATTACGAATTCACTCTGTTAGCTTGCCAGCAGATGCATGTGGGAGCTGCCGAGCTGGCGCTTTCTACGACACTAATTCATATCAGCTTTCTCAGGCCTCTGTTGGTGTTTGTGCTGGTAACTACAAGGTAATGTTTCTGGAGTGGAGGCTCATTCATTTCAAAAGGCTCTTAAAGAAGCTCCTCACATTGGAGCTTCACTTTGGGAAATGTGCGGGCTAATTAAGCGGTCTGATCTCAAGCTGATTTGAATGAGAAAGCCCCGCTGATGAGCGGATCGGGAAAGTGCAGGCACACTGGAGGCATTATAGCCGTGCTGCAAAAGCAGGGCGGAAACACATGTTTGGAACTGTAAACAGTCCCAGAAGCGCGGCACGCATTACAATGCTAATATCCATCTTCAGTTTGATGGGCTCCAGCGGGGGCTGCGCCTCTGCCATTCCTAACGCAGAAGAATAGCTGTCCCACAGGATGCCTGATCAAATCTAATTTTACCCGGAGCTGGGGTGGGAGAGTGAGAGGAGATGCGAAGAGGGGGGTGAGCGTCCCTCTGACCTTGTGGAATGGAAGGGGTGGGAGCGAGTCTATGGAACCAGGAAATCATTTGTTTAGTCAACACTCTCAACTACTCGCTCTGTTTACCGCTGGCACCATCGAAGTGGAGCGAAACCTTCACTGACCTTTCCTTTCACTCTGAGAGAGCTGATGGAGAGCCTGGCTCCCTCTCCACAACACATTTATCCACTTTTTGAACTGTAGAGTTTTTCCAATTATTGGTTCCCAGAACGTTCTGGGAATGTTAGGGTTGGGTTCTCAGAACGTTCCCAGAACAGAGATTGTGGATATTTTTTTTTATTTTTAGTAAACAGGAAAATTATCAAAAAAGTTGGTAGGTTCCATATGTTGGTTCTGCAATATATTATGCTCAGATTTTAACAGTCAACCTAATCTGTCCCCTGGCCATGCATGTGAAAACTGTCAATATCAGTTTTTTTTTAATACTAGTACAGTATTTATTATCAACGTTTTGAATTATCTTTTGTTTTTATATGTTTAGAATTTTGTTTTAGGTTTAGTGATATTATTATCTGCTTTTGCCGTTTTTAATATTGTTTTTGCAATATATTTCAAGAAATATTTGGTAAATATTTAGTAATAAGTCATATTTTTAAAATATTAGTAAAATATTAATATTAAATATAAAATTATTATTAAATGGGGGTGGTTGAGGAGATTCCCCCTTCTATGTAAAGCACTTTGAGTGTAGAGAAAAGCGCTATATTTTTTATTATTAAATGTCATTACATTTTTTATATTACATATATTAAATATTTCTTAAACTTATTTATTTCAGTTAGATGCCAAGGCAGCATTTCTAGTTTTCTAATATTTATTATTTACTTTAATTCAGCTTTATTTCAATTACCAAAAAAAATAGGTTTAGCTATCTTAATGCAAAAAATAATAATAAATAAAAAGATTTGGGGGTGAAGTGTGCCTGTTTGTATGTAAAATCTGGGTCACGAAACTAAATCAGTTTAGAACGGCTGTTGTCGATTGCAAAAACTTAACAAAAAGCATGCAGATGATGATGTGAAATTGATGTCCTTGGCCACATATGTGCTCTTGAGTCATTTTTTAATATAAAAAGGTCCATAAAATGGGGTGTTTTGGTGGTGTCACTGGTGTTGTTTACAAGGCAGTGTGTATTGATTCAAGGAGAGGTGGCCTCATTCTCCTCTGAGAGCGCCATTGTAGAGGTTCCAGGACAAACAGAGGAGCGCTGATCACATTTCAGGCCTCTCTGAGTGCTACAGCTGAGCTCTCCTAAGTGCCCGCGGTTACAAATGGACCACTGAGTGAAGAGAGCTTGCTTATTCGAACACAATTCAGACTCATATGTGAATCTGTGATTTATGAATGTGTGTTTAATTGTGCATTTGTGCTGAGGAATTTGTTTGTGTATTCCTTTGTGTGTTTATCCTCAACACATGATCACATGTAACTTGTTAGCGCGTTTAGAAGACGTATAAACTTTGAAACTTTATTTAGTCCGTTGTGGTTGAAACTTTCTAACCGCAAACTGGATTTGTCATGCGATGTGAATATGCTTTGAGAGGCACTGTTAGACCTCTGGCTGTGCAGGAGTGCCAGGCACGCATTGATCAAGGTCAAAGGTCATTTGAATGGAGAGCTCTAGAGGTGTCAGTGTTGGCAGTGATTGAATTAGCAGTGGAAATGAAACCCATGCATACACTTTAATTGGGTTTGGGGCTTTTCCCATGATGCTCGCTTAGTGTTTCTCATCTCAACATCCAGTAATAAGCCTCATTTTAAACTTTATACATGAAACTCTTCTGGAAATCAAGTAGAAGGGGACAAAAACATCTTCAGATCTGTGATGAGACAACTAGATTGCACTTTAATTAAACATGATTGTTATTTGTGCTGTTTCATAAATATTCAATGTTAAGGATGCACTGCTTGAAAATTGATTCATAATTGATTACATAAATAAATCTATTTTATGTAAGTTTTTACATTTAAATCTAATGTACAGTAAATTAATGTGTTACAGTTATATAATAAGTCTCTTGAACGTGTCACTGAGAGAAAAATATATATATATATATTATAATTATATGTTATAATTATTTCAGTAGTTATGCAGTATTTTTTTAATACTTTGAATAATTGAAAAACTTTAATCTGTCATATTGAAAAACCAGGAAGCCATTTTGTTGTCATGTGACACCAAAAGCAGGAAGTTATATCACAAGGAGGAAATCTGAAGACAATTGTTTGTAAAGGTCAGTAAGTTATCAAATGGCGTATAGAATAACTTTGATATTCATGATTATTATTTTTACCTGAAAAATATGTTTGAAAATGATTTTAACTATTATTATTATTACTACCAGGGAACGTTACTTTTAAAATGTATGCATTACAATATTGTGTCTCTCCCTAAAAAGTATTTAAGTAACTTGCATTACTTGTAATGCATTTACCCCCAACTCTGATTATTTTTATTTAATCTGTAAAAGGGTATTTTGTTACATGTTGCTAACTAAATTTAAAAAGATCCCCCCTTTTTATAGTCTTAATTTTAGACTTTTACATCAGAAATGTTGTAAGTGATAATAACGGGAATGAAATTTTGACCTTTGAGGACTCTGTTCTCGTCTCCCCAGAGGAAGGACATCTACTGTGGGCTTTTCTTTAGAGAGCCAGCGAGTCAGATACAGTTTCACAGGCAATTAGTTTGAACAGGGGGTGCTGAATGAATGCATTTGTTCCTTGTATCCTCTCCCTCACTGCCAGCTACTGTATAAAGACACTACCGTAAGTGAATCTAGCCAGCACTTACCGTCATGTCATCACATTATGCTTCTATTGATTGATAGGATCCTGTTTAGTCACAAGGAGGTCTGTCCTTATATCATATCACCAGTTACCCATGGCCATGACATAGTCTTTTCAGCTTTCTGTCCTGTAGCTCAGAGGAACATTATATTTTTAATTGTATTTTATCACATAGCTACCCCTTCCCATAGGAACATTTTATTTCTCTGAGGTTCTTTCATTGTTCAAGTCATTAAAGCATCTTTCACTTAAGCATCACCTTAGCATCACCTCATCACATTTGAGATAAACTGTTGGCCAACTTAAAAAATATATATATTTTCTTACTTAACACAAAGATTTTCATTCTTAAATCAAGTTACATTTACTTAAGAAGCTAAATTAAATTATTAAGTCTTATTTTCTGAAAGTTAGTTCCAGTTATATTTCCACTTGAGCTTAATTGGGCACGATTACAAACCGTTTTCGGCCCGAAATTCTCAGCGCTGTTGGCTCACTGAACCTCTGGTAATGCATGTAGTGATGTTGCCACTCAGAATTGGTCACTTGTCTGTTGCCTGGCTGCAAGTTTCTCTAGCTGTGTCCCAATCCAGAGGCTGCATCCTTCGACGGCCACGAAGTTTGGGTCGAGCATTGTTAAATGGGACGGTCTTGCCCATAGAGGAGTGATCTTGTCGCCTAGTACCTATGACAGCTGTCGTTGATGAGTGGTAGTAACTTTTTTTGAAAACTATAATCAGCTGTCTGAAAACAACCTGTCTAAATATGTTCACCTTGGTCTATTAATGTACATTATAAAGAGTATAAATTTGCATCTTAGTAAGATATGTCAATATCTGAACCACTTTATATATACATTTTTACATTCGTATCATTATATATTCGAGTAAGCTTCTGTAGCTGGTCAAGCTTGCTGTAAACTCTTGCAACGACTGCAGGATTGACGCATTTGTAATAAATTCAAAAGAGCTGTTATCAGACACACAGTGGAAAATGAAACCATATCCGTAACGCCTGGGCCAGATCGGCACAGAATGGAACGATTAAAGGGATAGTTCTCCCAAAAATGAAAAGTCTGTCATCATTTACTCACCCCCAAATTGTTCCAAACCTGTATGGATTTCTTTCTTCTGCTGAACACAAAATATGATATTTTGAAGAATATCAGTAGCCAAAGAGTTAATGGGCCCCAATGACTTCCAAAGTAATTTTCTTCCCATACTATGGAAGTCAAGGGGTGCTGTCAACTGTTTCGTTACCCATATTCTTAAAACTATCTTCTTGTGTGTTCAGCAGAAGAAAGAAACTCTTTGGAACAACTTGAGCGTGAGTAAATGATTACAGAATTTTAATTTTGGGGTTTAAATCCCTATTAACTGCCCGTGCACTGCCCGACAGTGTAAACTTTCTTCAGAAGATGTTGGCCAATTTGCTTTTTTCATTTAAATGTTAAAGCTATTGATTTCTCTATCCTATGCTAAAATTTCTTTCACATTTCTTTTGATTTGACTCGACCGCCCCACCATCAAACATCATCGAGCCAAGAAAAGATCGACAAAGTAATAAGATCATCTCTCATATCCTTATTAAGAGTCGCTCTTGGGAGAGCATGTGTGTGTTCTTGTTAAGAGCAAGTGCGAATGGGAGCGTGTGCTGGGAGGCCTGGATGAGAAATCACCTCTGTAGCGATCTCACTCCCTTCTCGAGCCTGTTAGCCCGGGAGTGAGCCCCAACGTCTCCTCGCACCACACGTGTAATCAATAACAGCCCCCGAGCTCACACACACAAAGCGCTTCCACCTCGGCACGTCGTGTTAGACACACAAACGTATATATCATCCCACACTCAGCGCTCCCCTGTACATCTGAGGCGTTTGGATTGCATGGAGGAAGTGCAGGCACAGCTTTGGGTAATGTCATTCATAGCCTTTCACTATAGTATGAGAGTTTGGAGAGATGAGAAAGGTGATGTTGTCGAGAGCCATTGGCTTCCCTGGCTTCTATTAAAGAGCTGTCAGGTATAAGAGCTCTCGTGATGGAAAGTGGGGCACCTTTCTCTCCATCATCACCTGCTTCACTGACCCAAGAGACTCTTTCTCTTGCATCTCCTTTGTTTATTTTTGGCCTGTGTAATTTATTTCTATTTATAAGTAACGCTCATTGCTTGTCAAGGGCGTCGCAAAATCTAGGCTGATTGGAAGAAAATAAGTTTTTTTCTTTTTCTTGTCTGACCAACCACATAGAAAAGAAAATCACAATTGAGATCTTAAGTGTTTCTCCTAGAGAACAAATGGAGATGTTTTTCTTATTACATATTTTCCTGAAGAAAAAAAAAACAGTAATCTAACAGATGAGATCTGAACAATGTCTCACACTGTGCTCAGATTTGTCAACTGAAATCTGCAATCAAAATTCTGAACATGAACTCTCATCAGTGTCCTCCAGGACCAAATTATGTGAGACATACTATCCATAAGGTACATATTCTTACTGCATGTCAACAGTTCTCTCATTTAGGTCTATTGTAATTCTCACGGGTGTTTTTTTGCTATTATTATTATACTAGTATAGTATATAACAATTTGTAATAGTTTTAGCTTTAGTTTTAGTAAACAATGAGAACCCTTCTCACAAGGTATATTTTTCAGTAGTAGTATTAGTATTTAAGTAATAGCACTATATGTGTGAAGAAAATAAACCAATTTTACTCTAATTTAAATAAAATTGGGATACATTTAAAATACAATGAAACTATAAGTTAACTATACCATGTATAAACATATAATTATTAAAAATGTCATAATTCCATTACAGTTGTTGTTCTTAAAGTAGTTGAAATTAAACCAACATCAGAAAATTGATTAAACCTTATATTCATAAAACTATACAAAATGAAGTAGCAACAACAAAATAAAACAAATTAAATTTACCTTAGTAAATTAATTAAATTAAGTTGAAATGGCATGAGAAGATTTAGTTTAGATCATTTAAATTTAAATCTACATTAATTTGACCTAATCCAACTAAATTGTGTCATAATGACTTTGAATTAAATCAATTAAATTGTGTTAAAAAAATTAAGGGTGATTAATTCATTTTATGAGTGTCTGAAAAAGCCTCCCTAATGTGATCAAATGTTCCTCTGTGGTCTTCAGATCTCTTCTGACCACACATCTCTGTTTTTATCACTTTTGGGACTACGTGTTTTCTGATTTGCAGAAGTAAATGTATGTCAGATTAGATTTCCTGTAACAAATGCTATTAAGAGCACCTGATTTTTTTTGTGCAGTCCCTAATGGAGGGCCTCAGAGGAGAAACAGGTTAATGTAAACCTGCATTCTCATGCATCAAAGGTACTCTCCGTGGCGTCTTCTGCTCACACTGTGCTTAAGAAAACCTCTCATGAGAATCTACATGCATGTAGGTGTGTGGGAATGTTTACTGTGAGATAATAAACATAATAAACATCACTTACATTGGAAGTGGATGCATGCATCCCACCCAAGAAAGCCTTTATTAAATGGTATGATGATCTCCTGCCATTCTCCCAGGGAAGAACCTGACCTTGCTGCTTCTATAATAATAAAACCCCTTTGTTTCTCTTACCCTGAAGTAGAATTCAATTGATTCTAGGTAGACGGTGCTGGCTTGAAGCTTTGGTTCAGTAACTGTATCAGGTATTGAACCTGCAACAACAGGGGATTGGAATACAGATGTGTGTGAGCTCTAGTAATTAGCCAGCTCATCATGATTTCCCTCTTCATTATGGGTAATGGAATGGGATTCTCATGAATAGGGATGGATGAGCTGATGAGATACACTTTAATAGCAGAGATATTTTTTTTCCATTAGAAGAGGTGTATTTGCATAATTCATGAAACAGCTACTGAATGTGACATTAAAGGAGACTTTAAAAGTAATTTTAAACATACTTTATCACATATCTATGACTTTAGCCTTTCAAATGTTCTCCTCCCCGAGGAAAAAAGGTTTTCCTATTATATTTCAGTCAAAGATAAACTTTGAATCTTAAACATACAAATGTTCCTCCAAAGAATCCTTAGAATAGGACTACTCTTTATAGTCATGTTGTTTTGAAAAATGTATTCCATATTAAAGAAAGGCAGAGACTAATCGGACACTGTTTTACAGCACGCTTGGATTGGATCGATCTCTAGATTGACAGGTCTTGATTTACCGTGCACCATAGAAAGAGTGCTGGAAAATCATCATTCATCAACCACAATCTTATTACTTGTTACTTATTCCATGTCATTATAAATATGATTATGTTTTATTGTGACATTTACACTTGTAAGTAGTCTTTGTGTTCAGTGTTTGGAGACTTGTTTTACTTTTGATAAAAAGGATGCCAGCATTGTTCCAAATGCCATAACTTTTGATTACTTTGAGATATCAACACAAAATTAGGCCCAAATGCATGATTGTGAAAAAGCCCAAACTTGTTTTTATGACCTGTCATATATACTTTCTAATAGTCATCATGCCAAGTATGAATAAGAACAAAATAAATCAATAAATTACATCACTTGTTCTGGGGTTTTCTCTGCAGTTTAACATAAGAACCTCCAAACATGATCTTTTTTTTACATTTTTTTAATCAAATATGACCTTGATGATACCTTTTTTTTAAAGTTATAAGCCAATCATTTTAAGTATGACGTTTAGATGTAAAATAATAATAATAAAAAAAAATGCCTTCATGGTGTAAGGGGTAAATAAATAATAAGAAATGTTTCTTAAAATTAGTATTAGAATGATTTCTGAAGGATCATATAACAATGAACACTGGAGTAATGGCTGTGATATTAACATAGAAAACATATGTAATATATACATTTGATGGGCCACATATTATGATATTTCACAATATTACTGTCTTTACTGTAATTTTGATCAAATAAATGCAGCTTTCGTACGCATAAGAGACTTATTTAAAAAAAAAAAAAAAAAAAAAATATTGACCCCAAACTCCTAAACAGTATTTTACAGTCATAAGGGTCTCTTCATGATATAATTTCCTGTTTTTGTTTGGTCTTTTCTAAGAATGTATTGGCTTATTCTTCATTATGACATCAGGAGAATTATATCACCCTGAAACTTCATTGAAAACCTAAATAATACTTATAATAACAATAAAAAGTTCATCATATTTGCGTATTCAAGTAATTTTCTTTTAAAATTCCATGTTATTTCTGAATGCATTTCATAAATCTGAACAAATATCGTCATGTAGTATATGGAGCAATACAGTGAATATGAATGGCGCACCTTTAAACATTGATGAGAAACACTTGAGTTCATATTGAGACTTCAGACATTGATATCTTAGCAAATCTCTATATACTTCTAAATCTCTTGAGGAGACACTTGTAAGAACTAAGAAGCATTCTCCATTTGCTCTTCATTTAATCTTGTTGCTGTCTAGAAACAATATTTCTTTCCTGTGAGGTCATAACGTTCACTCGCATATGCGTGTGGCCGACCGTACGCACATCGCAGCGCTGTTGGTGCAGCTATTAGTTTGTTTAAGTTCACGCAGATGATTAAATGTCTTTCCATTGTGTCTGCCGATGCATATGGTCATGTGAAATGATTCGCTCCATTAAAAGTGGCAGCAAAGTAATGGGGTAATGAATGGTCCTGTTGGCTAGAGTCTCCCAGCATCCTAATTTGTCTTCCCTCCTGTTGTTGTCTCCACAGCCTGCCGGCCCGGCTTTTATAAGGCCTCCTCCGGGAACGTCAAGTGCTCCAAGTGTCCTCCTCACAGCTACACACACCAGGAGGGCTCAGTCCACTGTGGATGCGAGAAAAACTACTTCCGCGCAGAAGAGGATCCCGCCTCTATGGCCTGCTCCCGTACGTGTTGCTAACCTACTGAAGTACATTTGCTCCACATTCAATAGGTTTAACTTCGCATTTAAAGAGATAGTTCACCCCAAAAAAGGAATTTCTGTCATCATTTACTCACTCTCATGTCATTCCAAATCTGTGGTACTTTCTTAAAAAAAAAGATATTGGGCCCTACCATACACCTGGCGCAAGTGTTTGTTGCTAGTTTCAGCCTGACTCAGTTATTATTTTCACGTCGATTCCACATTGATTAAAAAGCAAATGCATTTGAGCCCATTTGTGCACCCATGAGCAAACGAGGTGTATTAAGGTACATTGTTGGCACGTTACTATTTTGAGGCAACTCGCATACACTTTGTCCCATAGATGGTCTGCTTACGCGCTTTAACCTCACGCATGAGCCGATCCATTTTCTCGCTAGCGCTCCGTCTTTCCGCTTGTAAATTCCACCATGTAAATAGCAAACCGCCGTGCCTCGAGCGCAAATGGCTTTTAAAGGGAATGGGAGATGAGACTCTGATTAGTTTATTGATTGTTACACCCAAAACACTCCCATTAAGTCAAGTCACCTTTATTTATATAGCGCTTTTTTACAATACAGATTGTATCAAAGCAGCTTCACAGTGATAACATGAATATAATTCTCATTAAGAGAATAGGGACGACCCTTTTAGACGACCCTTTTAATTTATGGGAACCGAAACTGTTTAGGTACCTACCAACATTCTTCAAAATATCTTGAGAAAATGACAGAATTTTCATGTTTTGGCAGACTATCCCTTTAGATATAAAACGGCAAAAAACAACATATCCTCAAGCATATACAAGTTAAAACAGATACAGATAACTATTTATGTTCCCGTTCGCGAAAGAGCCCTCAGAAGCGCCGGAGCTTTTTGAAGGATGATGTTTGTTCAAGGATTGATGAATTTGTGTTTGCTCATTCTGACAAAGCTTCCGATACCCCCTCTGCGGCCTTCAAGCTATCCCATCGAGAATAGTCCGTGTTTGCTTATTTTTTACCATTTCAACTGACGGGCCTCCTTGGGTTTGCTCACCGGAGCAAGCTAACCCATTCTCTTTTATGGAGAAAGATGCAGATGGTAGACAGATGCATGCAGCGACTGCCAAGCATTCCAAAACACATTATCCATAAATCATTGCATTGCTATCAGTGCTGATTCATATCACATAAAACCACCAAGAGCCTTATTGAATTCTGCGGCCAAGTTTAATCGGGTGTATCTACGTGACATCCGAAGTAGTCAGCACGTCGGATCATGCCACGCTCATGTGGGTCGCATTTTATTTAGGCTGTCAGAAGCAATACTGAGTCTTCATTTCCACTAAGCACTCATTGCCAATGTTAGTTTAAGACTTTGATGGGTACAGTGAGGGGGAAAACGCTTGAACAGAGTGTACGACTTTAATTCCTCCACTTCATATTGTCATAGCCCTCGAGTTTATACATTTATCTTGATAGAATCTGCTCAGATGCAGGCAGTGGAACAGATACGCTTTAAGTGCAGCTCTGAGAGCGGAACTGCAATTAAAAGAAGACGACGCACGATATTATCTGCAATAATTGCGGAAGGTCATTTTGAGTTCTTCAGAGATGTTTTTTCTCACTGTTTTGCGTGAATTATTCAGGTCATGGCTGCATTATACGCACAGCTAGTTGTTCCTTGAATTATTGCTTTGTAAAATTTGCAGTTTATGTTGCATTCTACGCCCGTGTCAGTGAAGGTCGGCATTTAATCACTGTTGAACGTTTCAAAGGCATACATATTTATGCCTGTTTTTAGTACGTATAAATGGACTTGTTTATTTCTGTCTGTCTCCTTTTTTATGACCTCATAAAGGCGATATTCTGCAGCGTAAATCCTTGACGTGAGGAAAATGTCAACACCAGACATGTTATATAATTGTACCACTTATCAAAACTGATGCAAACATCACAGAGAATGTCATGGGTCTGTCATGTTATGGTGGTGATTGTTGAGGTCCACTTTAATATGAAGGCTGTCGTCACACTTCTCTGGGCTTCTTGTCAGACTGAACTGTCTGTGTTATGGATGGCTTACCCTGGCACCGCTAACAGGAGAGCCAGTCTGTTAACATTACCTGCTCACTGCGATTTCTATTAAATGTCAGGATCAAAGGAAGCCTTGCTCTGGCAAAGATGTTACCTAGTGACGGATAACTACTTTTTCCTCCGTCCTATAAAAAGAGACTTTGTTTTATGTAAGGAATTTTTTTTTTTAAATCTGTACTGGCACAGAAAACCTAATTTTTTATGATATATATATCAAAAAAATTTATGGAAAGGAAAGATCAGGGATGAGTTGTAAAATAGAAAGTCCACTATACTTTACAATAGGAAGAGGGATTGCTCAGCCAAATATGAAAATTCTGTCATCATTTACTCACCCATTATTTAGATGTTATTTCATTTAAGCTATATTGCTATTGCCGGAAATTGCTGTTCTTTGTAAAATTAAAGCTCACTGTAAAAAAATAAATAAAAAAAAATCCGTAAAATTTACGGTAAAAAAACGGCAGCCGTAGTTGCCCGAAATTTACAGTAAAAAATATGCTAGCAACATTTTAGGTTTTACAGACTTGAATTTTTTTAATATATATATTATAATGTTAATTTACTGACATATTGAAGTTCTATCTGTTTAGTACCATTGTAATACACTGACAACCAAAAATGCAATAAACATTAATTTAGCAACATTAAATGGAACATAAAATCATAATGTGCATAACTGATTAGAAAAAAAATAAGAAAAACTATAAATAAACAGTTATTTCAACAAAAATACATCAAATGCAAAGTGTCACACAGGGAATTGTGGACTTTCTTCTTTCTTTTTTTCACGTCCAAAAACTGTACATTTAAACTGTACGGTTAGATCTATCATAGTTATTCACCGTATATAGTATGGAATCTTTCTGTTGACCAATTAACAGTTTTTCACTGTAGCATTTTAAAGTTAAAATCACGGTAATCTTTTACATGAAAAGTCTATTTTTCAACAAACTAAAGTAGTTTTCAACAAAGGATTTTATCAACATTCTTTGTCATAAACACATCAGAAATAGTGGAAGAAATAGCTTAGCTTATATGGGGGGCCTTTAAATATTGTGTCGGACAGTAAGGGGCTTTCAAATCTAAAAGGTTGAGAACCACTTGTATTTAAGACTCATGTGCTATATTCTCTGTCTTTTAGACAGAAAAAAAAAAACAGACTGATAGTTAAGACATTCAGTTCAAGTCTTTCCCTCCGCAAGAGCTGGCAAATATGATTATAATTTATAAAATTACATTTTGAGTGAATTATTCCTTAAGGATTTTTTGCTCTTCTTTCTAAAAGTGCTTTTAAAAAGGCCATTGTGGTGAATCCTGTATTTGACCTTGAAGCTAAATGTCTGATTTATTGTCATGTCAGAATCAAGCGAAAGCAACAGGGAGTGTTCTGGAATGTTCCGGCAGTGAATTTGTGGGAGAGATTCCTTTGTGTAATGTTCTATTTCTTAATGTAGTATCAAATCCTACCTCTCCCCCACTTTCCTTCTCAGACAAAATGTCTGTCAAAATGATTCTCAGGTTTAAGAGGCAGGAAACCTTTTCTGAGCTCCAGGGCTTCAGTGTGTGAATTCATGTCAGATCAAACCAACCAAGCACAAACATTACGCTCTTCATTTCTTCACTTACCATCATCTTTAAGGCAGATCTATGAGGAATTGTATGCCTATATATACCTAGAGGTCAGATATTAAATTCTTGAAACATTCTAAAATTATTATTTATTACTATCTGTCTTTGAACTGGTGTCCATCTCCTCACTTGTATCTGAGATTTCACTCTCATACACATAGACGTAGAAGTCGTCACTTATTAAAATAACAGCTTGATGTCTAGGCCTGCTATTTCAATCAGTAAAGAGCCCGCTGGCTGCACTTCATACCCAATTTTTTTATCGAGACAATCTTTAAAGTTAATATAACAATCCATCGAGGACACTTGTGAACTCCGGAGTAATTCTAGAGGCGTTGCCAACATTTTAACAAGGGGAAAGACATGCCTGCCTAAATTCCGTATCCATCCATAACTGATGACTTTAACGATTAAACCCACACTTTTTAAAGTAAACGTACTTCCCCAGAGGGACGTTTTATTGCGCTTTCATAGCTTATGAGATTTAATGGGGTTCTCAGTTGTGTTTCATTTAAGTAAAAACTTTGTCCCAGATCTTTCTCCTATGATCCCTTAGCCAAAAAGAAACTTAGGCTATTTATTTAAATACAATTTTTAAAATAAATAATAAAAATGTTCAATGAGTTCATATTGAGTCCACTGCAATTTTGATTGTAAAATTGCTTGGTGTCTCCATTTAAAGTCATCATGAAGCTGTGAATGTTTTTGCTTCCCTATTGTGACATATATCCAAGTAAAGTGGCTGCTCAAACAGAAAAAAATATAGGGCGGGACTTTATTTTGTCCCTCGGAAATTGATTGGATTGTTATGGATCATCGTCATATTTTGCTATTGCGGTAACACTTTACAATAAGATTCATTAGTTAACATTAGTTAATGTATTGGCAAACATGAACTAACCATGAGCAATACACGTGTTACTGTATTTGTTCATCTTTGTTAACGTAACAAATAGATTTAAATTGTGTTGTACTATATTTTTTATAGCTTGATAAAAAATTTTTTTTAAAAGATGAGTAAATATTATATCATATGTTCTTCTCACAGGACCTCCATCTGCCCCACGCAATGTGATCTCTGCCATTAATGAGACGTCAGTGATTCTGGACTGGATCTGGCCGGCTGACAGCGGAGGCAGGAAGGATGTGATATTTAACGTAGTCTGCAAGCGATGTTGGCCGGGTCCCAGACAGTGTGAACCCTGCAGAGGGGCTGTGCGCTTCCTGCCCCGTGCCTTCGGCCTCACTAACACGACAGTAACCGTGGCAGACCTTCTGGCACACACCAATTACACCTTTGAGATTGAGGCCCAAAACGCTGTGTCCTCCCAGGCCCCCACGATCCGCCATTACGCTGCGGTCACCATCACTACTAACCAAGCAGGTGAGTCTGTCATCCTAGCTGATCCTAAGGAATATTTCACTTCACAAATAAGTCTGTTAACTATTCACACTCATGTTGTTCTGAACCCCTATGAGGTTTGCTCGGCTGTGAAACACAAAAAATTTATTTATGAAGAATATCCTGATCCATGTAATGAACTTGGACTGGAACTGTCAAGCTTCAAAATGACAAAAAGCACTCTAAATGTATTATAAAAGTCCATACGTATTAGGTCCATATGATTTAAGCGCTGTACACCAAGGGCCAGATTTACTAACAGCTTTCGCCAGCACAAACCTTCTTTTGGTGTTACAAAACTACTGTCAGGATTTACTAAAGACACGTAGTGAAAAGACGTGGACACAGTTAATTTTGCAGCTGACCTTATTGCATATGCCTTTGTAGGAATTTCCCTTTCAGACTCAAAATTTACGGGAGGAGAGAATTTAAATGAATCATGCACAGTGATTTACTAAGGTTTAAACTAGTCAATTTACTGGTATTTGCGCCATTATTTACTGTCCCAAATTTTGCATTCTTAAAGCAGAAGCTAATTGGTAGATTGCGTTGATCATTATGGTAATGATCCGGCTAACGACTGTATTTGCAAATTTGTACTTAGAAGTTGAAACTTTCCCATCTGCGCTTTTTTTGGAATTACGCTCTCACACTAATTTGCCCTGTTTTGTAAATCTGGCCCCAAGTCTTCTGAAGCCTTAACTTTGTGCGAGGAAAGCAATAAAATAAAAATAAAAAAAAACAGAACCAATGGTGTTTTATGGCAAATGGCATAAATTTGTCATTGTTTCAATACTTTTGTCATTATGTTAAAGCAGGGGTGTCCAAACCTGCTCCTGAAGGGCCACTGTCTGGCAGAGTTTAGCTTCAACTTGCCTCAACACGCCTGCCTGATATAAAAATGTGTTTTATATCACGTTTATTAACACTATCGGTTAGGTTTAGTGTAGGGATGGTAAGTCATTTTCAAACATGATAGAGCATTAAACTTTTAGCTCACTGGACGATAATATAACCAACATAAAAATAAAAAAATGACAGATTTACATTAATCTCTACACGCTGTTATCGCCACTCCATGGACACTTTAAAAGTGTTGCAAAACATGCAAGAATCAATGTAATATCTTTTTGCAGAAATGCCAGGATTTTCTTCAAATATTCACCTTTTGTGTTCCATGGAAAAGAACATCATAGAGCTTCAGAACAGCATGCAAATTAATGTGTGAACTATCCGTTTAATTCTCCCATGTCTTCTAATAGAATATTATTAACACAATATTCTCAAGAATATACACTTCATTCAAAACCATTTCTTAAAAGAAAAAATGTCTTCAAAGATTTCAATTGATTGAGCGAAATGTTTTAATGGTCCCCTAAGATCGATTGAGACGTGTGAACAAGACAATTCAATTTCCTCTTTGCGATGTGCAACAAAGCTCAAAATTCCATTTGGAAGGAAGAAAAGAACCATTTAATGCCTCCGCAAGTCAATTGCTCATCCCGCGCTATCACAGCTGCATATCATTTTGCAGGTGCTGGCCTCTAGTATAACCGTCTGAAGGTCACGACTCCTCAGGTTACTAAAGCAGAGGGATGCTGAACGACAGGCCATCTGCCTCTCATTCCACGCAAGCTTCCTTTGTGAAGACTAGTGTTTCTGTTCTCTAGCCCTGTGGGGCTCAGGCCACTGTCAGTTCAGTGCTGTCTGTGGAGTGATAGGTACAGGTTCTGCCGGATGATTTAGAGTAGGCTTTGGTCCACAGCTTACAGGCTTTGGACTCTGGTGTCATGAAATAGTAGGCAGAAGACTACTTGGACTACTCGAGGTTCAAAGGCTAGGGATTGATAGTTTTGCACCCTTTTACCAGTGGGAGCAGTTGACTTTGCCTGAGACCTCATAAAATCCTTACTGTCATTGTGAGAGGACTGCAATTTCACTCAGTAGATCTTTCATCTTCTGTCATAGAGCAGATGCTGATTTATATGCAAAGAAAGGCATCTTCTTTCAGAATGATACAGCACTACAGGCCTAAATGTATTGACTATCAACACCGGCATCAACCTTCAAGTCATTGAGCATTCATGTTTCTTCAATATTTTAAATATTTGTGGGTTATTCCTGATATGCAGTGCCTTTAAAATTCTCAACGATTTCTGTAACTTTTGGAAATGAATATAAGCCTGTCTTATAATTTAAATTATTTACATAAAAGAGTATTCCAGACATTCAGACTTTAACCACAGTAAATCATTAAAACCTATTAAATGTTAATGATTAAAGAAAGTGAGGAATGACTAACAAAAAATGCATACATTTATTCAGCAATGACACCTTAAATTGATCAAATGAGACAGTAAAGACATTTATGATGTTACAAAAGATATATAATGTAATCACAGGAATAAATTAAATTTTTAAATATATTCAAACAAAAAACAGATATTTTAATATTACCGACCTCTTGCAAAACTTCTTTCAAAAACTTTTGAATGGTAGTATGTGTTGTTCATTTAGTAGTCATTACTACTACTAAAACAAAACTAAACCTATCAACATTTATCAAATACGTTGTTAATATTTATGTATGTTTGAACTGTGGTTTTCCCACACAAATAATTTTAGTCCTGGAGGATGATAACATTAAGAACTTTTTTTGGGATGTTACAAAATATTAAAAGGATGGAAAGTGAAATTAAGGACACAGGAACAATACAAAATAAACATTATTCCTAAGAATTTGGAATGTGGTTTGAAACATTTCAATTAGAGAAGGGGAAAAATTAAGCAATAAATAAATACTGAAATAATTATATTACTAATATTAATACATTATTTATATTAATTAACATGTTTTTCCTTTTAGGATTTATTGCACAGCACCTGAAAAATATAAGTTTAATATTTTATCGGTAACACTTTATTTGAAGGGGTGTGCATAAGACTGACATGACACTGTCATAAACATGACATAACACCTGTCATGAACATGAAGGAGTCTTTATGAATGTTTATGACTGTTGTCATTAAGTGTCATTCGGTAAATTATGACACTTTTAATGCAAAGTTGACATTGTTTAAAATGTCTTTGTTATGACAACTTGACATTACCCAAGACAAAAATGTCTTTGTTATGACAACTTGACATTAACCAAGAAATCATAACCTGTCAACCTGTCACAACTTTGGCCGTCATGACACCATTATAACTGTCATGAATATTTTACTTGTCCTCAAGTAAAGTGGAACACATTGTACTAGTTATAAAGATGTCATTAAGGGTTATTACACTGTAAAATGCTTTAAGTTTGATAATTAGACCTGTTATGACATATTTGTGACAGGTTGACAGGTTATGATTTCTTGGTTAATGTCAAGTTGTCATAACAAAGACATTTCTGTCTTTGTTAATGTCAAGTTGTCATAATCAAGACATTTTTGTCTTGGGTAATGTCAAGTTGTCATAACAAAGACATTTTTTGTCTTTGTTAATGTCAAGTTGTCATAACAAAGACATTTTTGTCTTTGTTAATGTCAAGTTGTCATAACAAAGACATTTTAAACAATGTCAACTTTGCATTAAAAGTGTCATAATTTACCGAATGACACTTAATGACAACAGTCATAAACATTCATAAAGACTTCTTCATGTTCATGACAGGTGTTATGTCATGTTTATGACAGTGTCATGTCAGTCTTATGCACACCCCTTCAAATAAAGTGTTACCATGTTATCCAATATATAAAGACACACATTAAGGTCATAAAAATGTATTGCATTGTTGGAATGATCCTGACCATAACCACCAGATTTTATTGTTTAAGTGTGTGTGTGTGTGTGTGTGTGTGTGTGTGTGTGTGCGTGCGTGTGTGTGTGTGTGTGTGTGTGTGTGTGTGTGTGTGTGTGTGTGTGTGTGTGTGTGTGTGTGTGTGTGTGTGTGCGCGTGCGTGCGTGTTGCTAGGTCACAGCTCTATTTCAGACAAGGATTTCAGGTGACAGATTGATGGGCAGTAAATATGGACTTAGCACTTCTCTAGTCCTTCAGTGATGTCTCGGAGAAACATTTTTAAGAACTTTAAATTGCATTCCTTTTATTTTTTTTGTCTTTTGTTGTTAGTCATTATCTGTTGCTTTCTATGGCCTTATTACTCTCTAATAGGGTGTAACAATATATCGCAATGCAAAAATGCATTAATTTGTATCGTGGGTAGTGGCAATATGTATTGTGTATAGTTCACCCAAAATGTACATTTCTGTGGGAGAAAAAATTTGAGTTTACAGAGTTTTGGTGTCAGTACTACATTAAACTACTATATATAATGTTGAATATAATGTATAATAATGGAATGGGGGAATACGTGTGGGTCCTGATAATGCCAAATGTCTTATGTTACCAGTAAAAAGTGGCCTACATTATTTTAAATATATCTAGTCAGTGACAGAGTGCAAGCATATTCGTCTAAAATAATTCTGTTTTTTCAGCTTCAGAATTATGAATATTTAAATTTTTGTGTCACTGTGCATTATTAACATTGTGCATTATTTGGTGTCACTATTGTCCTGTGCATTGGGTTACCTGCACCAAGTCCAAGCCTGTTCATTTACACCCACAATGTAATATAAAATTTAGCATTTTAAACAGTACATTTTACATTAACCTTTTAGCATATGCCTTGGAGTATCGCAATAATATTGTATCGTGATATGTATCGAATCTTGACATGAGGGTATTGTTACACCCCTACTCTCTAACAATTTATTAATCTCATCGGACATACACATTCCCACTCACAATTCTCACTTGCGTTCGAAGGACACAGAACAAAGAAGCATAGTTTAGGCACTTAGGCGCTCTAGTTTAATGGTATTCATTTCCGAGCAAAGAGACTGCACTACACCCTCACTTTCTGTTTTTCACCTAAATTTTTTAGTTCAGGCTGTTTCAGAAACCTAACCCAGGAAGACCCTGACCCCTCTCTGTTCTTCTTGCTCTTAGACAAGTAATCCAGCTTACTTTACTGTCCTATAAAACACAGCCAGAACAAGGAGATGGATGTGTGAACGGCCAATCGGGCCTGCAGAGAACACATTTACGAGGGGCTCAGAGGGTTGTCAGCGCAGCCCAATCCATCTAAACAGAGCCAGCATGTGCTCCGCAGCCCAAGGGAGACCGAACACGTAAGCTGCCCTTCATGTCAGGACGGTGCTCTCTGCTTGGCTCTCAACCTCATCAGAGCTGTAAAACATTTGTGTTGAGACCTGACAGTTCTGGCTTCTTAACAGGCTGCTTCACCCGACCTCTCAATCGTGCCTGGGCAGATCATACCAAGTTTCATTTACATTTACATTTAGTCATTTAGCAGATGCTTTTATCCAAAGCGACTTACAACTGAGGACTAAAGCAAGCGAGTCATCGAGAAGACGCAAAGAACAACACAAGAAGTATTCAAAATACAAAGTTCAGGCATTGCTCAGAGTAGTAAAAATCAGACAAGGGGAAGGGATTTTTATTTTTATTAAAAAAAATAAAAAAAATAATGTTAAGTGCTCACGGAAGAGATGAGTTTTCAGCTGACTTTTAAATGCTGACAGGGATTCTGCATTCCGGATGAGGGTGGGAAGATCATTCCACCAGCATGGAACCGTGAATGAGAATGTTTTGGAGAGTGATTTTATGCCTCGCTGTGAGGGTACCATGAGCCGCCGCTCATTGACCGATCGTAGGTTTCTGGTCTGGGTGTAAGCTCGTAGGAGTGAGTGAAAGTAGGACGGAGCTGAGTCAGTGGTAGATCTGTAAGCAAGCGTCAAAGCCTTGAATTTGATGCGAGCAGCGAGTGGTAGCCAGTGTAGTGAGACGAACAGAGGAGTGACATGGGCCCTTTTGGGCTCGTTGAAGAAAAGACGGGCTGCAGCGTTCTGGATCATTTGTAGAGGTTTAGTTGCACAAGATGGAAGTCCTGCCAAAAGAGCATTGCAGTAATCAAGCCTAGAGATAACCAGGGCCTTGACGAGAAGTTGTGTTGCATGCTCAGTTAGGAAAGGCCTGACCTTCCTGATGTTGTACAGTGCGAACCTGCATGATCGAGCTGTTTTTGTAATGTGCTCTGTGAAGGTCAGCTGGTCGTCAAATGTAACTCCAAGATTTCTGACCGACCTTGATGGGAGGATTAAGGATGAATCAAGCTGGATAGTGAAGTTGTGCTGTAGAGACGGATTGGCAGGGAGGACGAGAAGCTCTGTCTTTGCCTGGTTGAGCTGCAGGTGGTGTTCCTTCATCCATGCCGAGCTGTCTGCCAGACAGCTTGAGATACGTGTAGATACTGTGGGATCATCTGGTTGAAATGAAAGGTATAGCTGGGTGTCATCAGCATAGCAATGATAAGAGAAACCATGTGCCTGTATGATGGGTCCCAGTGATGTGGTGTTAATGGAGAAGAGGAGCGGTCCAAGAACTGAGCCCTGTGGAACCCCTGTGGTCAGTTGACGTGCTTTGGATACCTCGCCTCTCCATGCAACCTTAAAGGACCTACCTGTGAGATAGGACTCAAACCACTGGAGAGAAGTGATGAGAGATGCCCAGTGATGAGAGGGTGGACAGCAGGATCTGATGATTCACAGTGTCGAAGGCGGCAGATAGATCAAGGAGAATGAGAACTGATGATTTGGAAGCAGCTTTCGCAATCTGCAGGGCTTCTGTGACCGACAGTAGTGCAGTCTCGGTCGAGTGCCCTTACTAGAAGCCAGATTGGTTTACATCAAGCTGGGCCGGGTTTCCCGATAACGATGTATCTTAGCTCTTAAGAGCACTCTCTACGTGCAATGTTACGAACGCTCGCTGCAATTCCACGTGCGTTTCCCAAAAATGCACTTAACATGAACGCGCGAGAACGCGTTCTACGTGCTCCTTAAGCATCGCTGTCCATTCGCGAAGTGCTGAAATAACCTTATATGGAATCGTATTCTGAACGTTTAACCTAATAATCGTTATTTGTTGTGGATTAGAAATCAAGACAAATCTATATAGATATAAAGCACCTATACAGGCTGACAAAATGGCTTAACAAAAACAAAAAAAAACAAGAGAAGATACCTTTCAAAAAGATAAAATTAATGTCATTTTAGAGGAGATAGAGCGAAACAAAGATTTTATTTTTAACAGATTTAAAGGACACCATACAAATAAGGAAAAACAAAACATCTGGGAGGACATTGCAAACTAACTGTTCAAAGATCAGGGAAGGAGGTCCGCAAGAAATGCCCAATAGGCCTACATGGCTGGTTTCCGTGCACGTCAGCAAGTCATTGACAGATGTTTTTTAATTAATCCCTATTTTGCCCAGTCTTTAAAGCATATTTCCCTGATTACTTATTTTATGATTATGATTTTTTTTGTTCATTCATTTAATTTAGATGTGTATTTCTATCTTTTTCTTCCCTTTTTAATTATTTCATTTATAAATTCATGTAAACAAAAAACGAGTACAATAAAGTGTACAATAAAGTAAAATCAAAACATTATTATATTACTCATGTTGTTGCAGTGTGTTAAATCTAGATAAAAGTGTAATCTGCCGGTTGTCCTGCAGGTGTCCTCATAAATCGGTCTTCTTACGATGCACTTGGGGATGTACGATTACTCCAGAGCACTCGTAGTTCTACGAAGATTTTCAAGTGCTACTTAAGCTACGATGCTTTTGGGAAACAGACCATAATATTAAGATCAGTCGTACGATCGTTTTTACGATCAACTTAGGGTTACGATGCTTTTGGGAAACGCAGCCCTGGTTGGTCAGAGACAGGAAAGATGACACTTGGTTGAAAGCAGCTCGTTCAAGTGTTTTCGCAATGAATGGTAGGAGAGAGACAAGTCTGTAATTTTCTAAAAGTGATGTGTTTAATGTCGGTTACCCGAGCCTGCTTGAATGCTGTAGGTAAAAGGCCGGTATTGAGGGATGAGTTGATAATGTGTGTGAGTGCTGGTAGAAGTGTGGGAGAGATGGCTTGTAGAAGGTGTGAGGGGATAGGGTCTAGAGGGCAGGTGGTAGGATGACTGGAGAGAAGTAGTTTAGATACTTCTCCTCGGTTAGTGGAGAGAAGGAGGAGAGAAAGTGTTTGGTTGTGGGAGAGGATGGTCTGAGTTCCTGTGTGTGTGGAGCTGAGAACTGACTGCTGATAGTAGTTGTTTTGTTGGTGAAGAAGTTTGCAAAATCATCAGCAGTTAAAGAGGAGGGTGGTGGTGGAGGTGGACAGAGGAGAGAGTTGAATGTCTTGAAAAGTGTTTGTGTGTTAGAGGCACTGTTGATCTTGTTGTGGAAATATGAAGATTTCGCAGCATGAACATCAACAGAAAAGGAAGAGAGCAGAGATTGATACATACTCAGGTCAGATGTGTCTTTTGATTTGCGCCATTTCCTCTCCGCTGCCCTGAGTTTGGTTCACGAAGAACCTCAGATAACCAGGGGTTGGAGGGAGTAACGCGTGCTTACTCCTTCCATAAGTTTCATAATACCAAGTTTCATACTACTGTGCCAAAAAGTTCATTTTGAATTTCCGTGCGGTAGTATGATGAGTAAAATATTTTTTACCAGATATAAAACTGTTTTTTGCAACTTTTTTTTTTTTTGGTGCAAAATTGCACCAATCACAACATTATACAGAGATATTGTACCCAAGCGGCAACCTTCCGGTCTCTCTCTTGAAACCGACACGGAAGTGACTTAAACTGCAATTCATCGACTGGCCACTAGAGACCGGCTGCAAAAGAGAGTCAATTCCATATATCCCCCATGTGAATATGCCCTACTTTACAGCAGAAAAAAATATGTTTACAGCCTGGTAAAAAAGTGGTTTTGGTCTATATAGCTAATTTTGCCCTAGTTAATAAATGAATTTAAGCCTTAAAGTTCTGCATAATTAAGGACGTGGCCACTTGAGTGACAGGTGGATTGCTGCTGCTGTCACTACGAGCCATTTGTTAGCGGTCACGTCACCTCAGAAAATCCCGCCTTTGCCTATAATTCTCTTTTTTTACAGCCTATGATTGTACCTCATATTTTTGTTTGTTGGCTTAGTGCAAGAAATATTCCCTATACACTACCATTGGAAGGTTTAGGGTCAGTATGACTTTAAAAAAAGTTATACTTTTCTTGCAAGGATCCATTAAATTGATCAGAACTTTTAGTTGTTACTAATAAGTTCACATAAATGCTATTCTTTTCTATTCATCTGAGTATCCTGGGTAAACAATGTATCACAGTTCCGCAAAAAAAGCGAACTAGCTATCTCTCCCCTCAGACTGCATCATCCCTAAAGGCCTTGACTGATTTTACTCGTGCTTCACGAAGCACTCACACAGAGCGTTCCCACAGCGCCAATCGACACAGCGCCTCGCTCGGCATTTTTAATATTGATACTAATACGTATATTAGAATGATTTCTGATTGATCATGTGACACTAAAGACTGGATTAATGATGCTGAAAATACAGCTCTGCCATCACAGAAATAAATGAGTAAACAGGTAGAAAACAGTTTAACACTTTATTTTATAGTGTCCTTGTTACATATGTTACATGTACTTACCATAGTATTAACAGTAAATTATGCATAATTACATGCAACTAACCCTCAACCAAATCCTAATCCTACCCTAACCCTATAGTAAGTACATTTAGTTGCTTAATTACTCAGTACTTAAATATATAATTACACTGTAACAATGACACCTTAAAATAAAGTGTAACCGAATTTTTATTTTAAATTCTATGTAATGTGTCACAATATTACTGTTTTACTGTATTTACTGCATCAAAAAAATGCAGAATTGGTGAGCATAAGAGACTTCTTCCTAAACATTACAAAAGCATACTGAACCCAAAGTTTTGAACAATAATGTACGTTTCTGTATCAAGTAAAATAAAATAAAAATCCCCTAAGGAAGGTGTCAATGGACTTGACCAGACAGATTGTACATGTTTCATTGCTCATGTAACATCAGATAGGGGCAGATTATCATTCCAACAATTCGGTTTAAACCATAAAATGTTGCCGTTTTTGATGATGCCGAAGCCAATTTTTACTTGTGTTTGGCTCTTGGCAAGTGCTAATTTAGGACCCTGATCTATGTGTAAGTGTTCAGCTGGATCATGGCATTACAGAAGGTTTTCCATGACTCATTCATGCATTCTTGAAATACATTGTTGCGGTTGCGTCTTCTATTTGGCTTGTGTGGGGTGGGGGTGGGGGTGGGGATGGGTTGTCAAAGGGCAGCGAGAAAGAAAATGAAGGTCTGGCTCAGGCATACCCACATTAATGCCATGCCTCTGTCCCACATCCCACAGGACATTTTGAGACTGTGTTCTGCAGCATGTCATGATCTCAAAGGAACTTCACCAGAATTGTTTACAACAGCATAAGTGCTGGAGAATTATTGTCAGCCACACCTGTAAATGCAGAGATCTGAATGCAGTCCACTTCTGAGGTTGTGGGTTCAAGCAGAATGTAGCAGAACAGCAAGGTCCCTCCCTTCTACAATTTTCGTAACTGAATATTCTTGCAGTATTCCACATACATAATTGTGTGGTTCTTTTTGCTGTCGCTTTCTTCTAAGAAGTTTTGTGGGAACTGATCATTTCCTTTGGCTTTAAGTTGGAGGTGATCTGTTCAAAAGGAAAAAGCCAAGAAATATACACAGTTCCAAAAAATAGTAAACATTGTGTTGAAAGATCTACTGCTGCAAAATTAGAACTTCTCACATGAAACACATAACACACTCAACTCACAATTGTTTTCAATAGAGTTTTGCATTAGCATGAGGCAAAGCTAACAACTCAAAACGGGGGAAAAAATCATTAAAAAACAGAATTGGATTAAAAAAAGTCACATTATTTAAACTATTTTATCAATACTTACGGTACCACTATTTAATAAATTATAATAAATATTTATATAACTTTGTCCGCCACTTTAGATGTTTGTTTGTTTGTTTTTCCGCAAATTTTAGCTAATTCTGTGATTCAGAATTTGGTCAAAAGAAGGTACAGTATCTTAGACTGCAGACTAATCATGTTGATGATCTTTTGGAGCCTTCACATCGAGGCTGTAGGCCGATATGGGATTGTTTCCCCCATGCCCTCATTAACTATTCCTTACATTACTCCAAAAGTGAATTCAGACACTGTATGTTAGAAGTGCTGCGGACACCATCTTCTTGCAGGACATGTGATTCATGAAACGCTCACATGGGTATTCTCTAGCAGCTATCCGTTGAGAGTATATTGTACATGTATATTGTTGAGGTGCATTATGAATGAATGAATGAATGAATGAATGAATAATGAATAAATGAGTGCACTTCATAATGTCCACTATGCTTCCAGATACAACTCCAAATGGCTGTCCTCTGTAATAGTCCTCCATATAATGGTATTGGGGGTGATTTTGGATAAAAATTATTAAAACTATTATTAAAATAACAAAACTAAATGAACTAAAACTGTATATATTGTATATATATATTCATTTGAGATATATATTAGGGCTGCACAATTAATCACACTGAAACCGCACGCGATTTAGCAAAGGATGCAATTATTTTATTTGCAGCTTGTCAGTGGAGCGGCTGATCGGTAGTAAATGCCCCGCAGAAGTAAGATAACACACATCATTCCAGGAAATCCCTATGGGCATCATACTAATAAACTGAAGATTGAAACCCTTTGATTGATTAAACATGACTAATAAACACACGACTGCCTTATTCTGTGTAAGAAGTCACATTATCTCACAGAAGGATGCTCAATTGTCGTCATGAAGTGAGTTTGGAGTAAAAGTATGTTATTAAATGTTGTCTTTTGTTGGACAAGAGGTTATTAAATGCTTCTCATGTTTAGAAAGATGTTTGATGCATGTTGCTTTTTCAAATGCACGTTATAAGTGACTCAAACTCAAAGTGCTTTCAGATGGAGAAACGTTTACAGCCATACATCAATGACAAGCTGCGCATAAAAAAAATAATCGCAGCCTTTGCGATTTCAAAATCGCGATATGCCAAATCGATTTAAGTGTGATTACATGGAAATTGTGATTAATCATCCAGCCATATATAAATATATATGTAAACAAAATAACCATATTAAGCTCTTTCCTGTCACTTTCAGCTGGAGGAACCAATGGTGTTTCTTTGATTTTAAGGCAAAGTCAGTCTGTTCACACAGTGAACGCTGAGAAAGATACACAGTGTCAAATGAGCCTGCTGTCCAGACATTATAAATCATAGCTTCCATAAACTATGGTCACCAAAACTTCAATAATACCGCCCCTATCAGAGTGCAGTTGGGAAGAGGGTTGTGTAGTGGGGCTGCAAACTGAAACAGACTGTGCCCATCTGGATTCATTAACAAAGAGAAATAGATGGGGGGAAATGAGTTCCAAGGGAAAAGAAGCATTTCAAGACTGTATAATCACAATCAAGGAAAGCTTGAACATTTGAAAGAACAACATGTTTTTTCCTGTGGTCTAATAAAATTAAAACACAGGCAAGTCAGATGCCTCCATGGCCTCATTGCTGCCTCGCAATTACAGAGCTGTAAACTTGAAAAAAGAACATGAGTGCCAGGCTGGAGGAAACCACGGCCAAACTCTGACTTGAATTACGATCACAGATTGTGACCATGTGAAGTGCCAGAGTTGAGGGAGCCATAACTTTTGAGCCATATGCCTGTAGAACAATTATAGATTTGCAAAATATAATAATAAAAATAAAAATAATAATTAGTGGGTTATACGAACGACTAGATGACTAATCTGCCTCAAGGATTCCCTGAATTATTAATCTGGTTTACCATTCTTATAGGGGGTGTTTCTGTGAGAAAACCGTGAATTTTGAGACAGGTTTGTACAAGCTAAAACATCATACCCTCTTAAAAATGCAACGCTCATTGTGGAACCATCAAAAACAGTGGGGATTGATTAAACGTGATGATTTTAAACAAACTCATGCAGTCTCTCTAAAATGAAATCTGCTGGCCCCCAAGGAGATGAAAGGGGGTGCTAGTGGCTCCATGGAAAATAGTGTAAAAAAGTAGTCAAGTCACCTTTATTTATATAGTTCAGCTGACGTCATTTCAGTTCCATTGTAAAGATCATCAGTTTTTAAATGAGTTCATTTCATCTATAGAGCAGTTCTGCAGAAAGCAGTAATGTCATTGTTCTGTCAAGTTCTGCGCGTGATCTATTGATGATTTACTAACGACACACAATTAAAGAACACAGACACAACCAGATCATTTCCATGATGACCAACACAATCTACCAAGAGCAGCGCAAATTCACATCTGGTTTAAGACATGCTATTTTTGGTCATTAAATAATGGCGCAAATACTAGTAAATTGACTAACGCAAACCTCACATTGCATGATTCATTTAAATACTCTCATCCCATACATTTTGAGTCTGAAAGGGAAACTCCTACAAATGCATGCAATAAGATCAGCCGCAAAAATAACTGTCAACGCCTTTTCAGCGCTAATTTTTCAATGTTTCTTTAGCCATTCCTGACATTAGTTTTTTAAAACCAATAGAGGGTTTCTGCTGCCGACTCTAATACTGTTATTTAACAAGGACACATTAAATTGACCAAAAGACATTTTGATAATATTTCACAGTGTTACTGTTGTATTTTGATCAAATAACTGCAGTAAAAAAAAAATAAAGAAAAATTAAAAAATAAAGAAAAAAAACACTCCCAATCTTGTATCACATCATATTTGGGATCTTTGGCATAAAAAAAGAACATATATATATATAAAAAAACCTCTGATTAAGCCATGCCTCAAACTTTGAGGTATTCACTTGACATAACAGTGGCCGTTGTTTGCAAGGACCAGCCATTGCCCGATTGCATCAATTTGTCTTTCAGTCCTCCAACTTCCCCAACTTTGAAACAGGCCCCCAGTGGAGAGCAAACTCGATTAGGTCCACAGGAACCAGTTCACAGGATGCAAATTGTTGAATGAAAATGTCAGCTGAACTTCCTGTGACCTTATGGCTTTATGTGCTTGTAATACAGAGTGGAAACAGCTAATCCTCTTTTTTCGATTTTGTATGTTCCTCTCCCTCTCTCCGCAGCACCATCTGCAGTGACTGTCATCAGGAAGGACCGAACATCAAGAAACAGCATCTCACTGTCTTGGATGGAGCCAGAGAGACCCAATGGGATCATTTTGGACTACGAGGTCAAATACTATGAGAAGGTGGGGGCAGTTTAATTTTGACTCACTGTGGGCACTCACTGCATTAACATTTTAATTTGAAGTCATCACATTCTTTTATTTGGCCTCGTAAGGAATCTTGGTCCAGAGTGCACATCTTAAGTGCTCTCTAAAATCTGGGAGCATTTCAAGTCATTAGTGGATGTGGTTTAATTTGATTCTTTGAGGTGAAATAGATTCTGTCTTCTGGAGACGTTTGCCTGAAATGAAATGTTTAACCAGGTACTAATGTTCTCACTATTTTTTTGTTATTACTGAGCAAAATATATGTCTTTTGGACAGACCCTTGACCCACCTGTTCAGTGTTCACTATGAAACTCTTTTTGAATTCCTTGAGGCCTTGAGTAAATAGGGTGTACTGTACCTCTCTAATTACATCATTTTACAATACATTGGATAAAAGTAATTTGACAATTAAGATTAGGTGAATGTGATTTATTGTCAACCAAGAGTTTCATGAAAACAACTAAATCAATTCCCTTAAATAAAATAACCAATGAACCAAATAAGAACAGTAAACAAAGATAAATAATCATACGTGGAGCGTATGAAAGGCTTCAGACTAGCGTGGAACAGTGTCACTATCACTTAAACCATTGCCTGATGCTGCTTCTGATGGCTTTTAGAAGGAAAAGCTGCTCATAACTGCTGGTGGAGGATCAGTTTGCTCTGTAATAATAGCATATTGGTGATTTGGCAAGCGATCCCCTGCATTTCTGTGTTTGCGTTCTGAAAAGCGTCAAATGTTTCTATTTAGAAACATGTTTTGCAGTTTGGTACAAAAATGTAGTCAATCACAGACATAAATGTTCTTTTCCATGCTTGACCAGCAGCCACATACAGGCTCCAAAGTTTCGGAAGTGACATCAGATAAATTCATGTATTTAAGCGATTATTATTGTCATGTACTGTATGCATTTTTTTTTTTCTCCTCTCCCACAAAAAAAAGAAAAGAAAAGATTTTGTGTTTCATTTGATTTGGTGGACCATCAGAGTGGATCCAGTGCCATGTGGCCTTTAGCCTCACCACTGCTATATAAACATAATCTATAATATCCAACACAGGCTCATTGGAATTTTTTTAGCATTTTTGCAAAACGCAAAATACTTATCAATACGTACATATCACTGCAGTTTCTAACAGAAATGAACACTAGAAGCAGTAACACTTTTAATACTTTAATACTTAACACTTTAGCACTTTTAATAGTTTTCACACACAATTATGATTACGGGTCAGATTATGGATTAATAAAGACTTGTTTTCACGCGGCTCCTTGCACAATTATGTTACGACCTCAAAAACACTTTTTACCATAGTGCATGATTTGTAAACAAATATATTGTGGAGTTTTCCTCACTTAACCAGCTCCATATGTTCAGTTTTACTGATGTACTAAGCTTTCTCAGTTACTCAGCTGGTGCAGAATTGTACTTGTGATGCGGAGAGCTCGGGTACGAATCCCATGAAAGACGAGTCCAGCAAAAGAGCTCAAAGACAAGAGTTTAAAAACAAGCTAAAATGCCATAGTTACGATTATGTTTTTATGTCACATTTGCTTTTGTTAACACTATCGGGAAGGTTTAGGGTGTAGTGTGAGGTGTACGTTATTTTAAAATTGAGTATTATAGTAATTATATAAATTATAATGTAATTATAATAATAATGCTTGGCCTCTGTGAGCTTACAATTAATTGTGTATTTATGCACTCAATTTCTCATAGCTACAGTTCATTCAAAATCAACGAATATGAACATGCAGATGGATTTTTATTTATTTATTTGTGACTATCTATTTAGTTTTGTTTCGAGAACTCTATATCCTATCTGAGTCTGCCTTCTGTACCAATTTTCTTTCAGTCTGTGTGGGAAGTGCACTGGCAGTTTTAGAGGAAACATTGCTTAGTACTCACTGACCAGGTCAGTTCATTTTAAGCCTGCTTAACAATCTGTGAAATTGCCAGATGATCTCGGCTTTGGTCTTGTAACGCTGGAAACATTGATCTAAACACCACCTGCCCATTAAAGCCCTTGTGGGCTACAAGCCCCTGCTTGCCCATCAAAAAAAAAAAAAAAAAAAAGCCTTAACATAACCTCTCCTCTCCTGTCACAACCCACTCCGGTCGGGCCTTCCGCTGGTTTCCTACAGATGCCATATGATTAATGAGCCGTAGTCTTGATTGAGGGTTAGTATTGTTGTAGCGCTGCTCTTTTAGGGTCAGTTTTCAGAGGACTCTTTCATGCTGTCAGATCTTGTGATGTCTTCTGCTCCTAGGTGAAGTGGGTAACGTCTCCTTCGCTATAAAGAAAGCGCGACTCTGGGTTTGGAACTTAACTGAGCCCTGACATTGTGGGAGACTCCTATCCCAAATTGGCAGGGGATCTGAGGGTGTGAAAGAAAGCCCTAGAACAGTCTCCAATGGCAACCATCCAGAATACTTCCCGCAGAAAAAACATTCCGTAGCTTTGTGGATAAATGGCTTGACTGTATGACCACACAGAGACGCACATAGTGAAATTGTAGACAGGATTTGGTTGTCTCCAAGACATGGTTCATCTTCATCATGACAAAAAGGTCTTACAAGTTCAAAATTGAAAGCTCATGCCAATATTGTAGACAAGCAGCTCATTTCAGTCTGTGCTTTCCACTCTCCAAATACTAGGGCTGAGTGATTTAGCAAAAAGAGAAATGATATCTAGATATGTATCAGCCTTCTGACAATTTATAATATATCTTTTGAGATTTCTGTATTTACTTTGAGGTGGCTGATTTCAAATTTGATAGTTATATTAGTTGCTTCATTTTATATTGCGGGAAAATGACTACTATTCAAAAGTTTGGGGTTGGTAATTTAAAAATAATATGTTTTTAAAGGTATCTTATGCTCATCAAGGCTGCATATTGGATTAAAATATAGGAAAAACAGTGATATTGTGAAATATTATCACAATTTATAATAAACTGTTTTCTATTTTACTATTATTTAAACATGTAATGTATTCCTGTGAAGGCAAAAAGCAGATTTTTCTGCAGCCATTACTCCAGTCTCCATTGTCACATGATCCTTCAGAAGTCATTCTAATATGCTGAAACATTTCTTCTTATTATAATTTTTTTTGTGGAAACCGTGATCAACGTTCAAATGATCAGCATTCATTTGAAATAAAAAAATTTTTATTACAATATAAAAGAATTTACTTTTACCTCTGATAAATGTAATATGTCCTTACTGGTTTTTAATTTTTTTTTAATCTCATTACCTTACATTTTTGAACAATACTATATTGTGAATATTCAAAATATCCCCCAGTCATAATGAAAGGATATCTTACAGCAAGCATTATTTGTTAAGTTATTTTGACAGGGCTCTCAGAGTTAACTGGGGATTTATTTCCAAACAGGGAACATTATTACGGCCTTAGATTTACCCTATGAACAGCGCTGAAGAAAAAACAATTGTTATGTAACCTAAGCTTCTGCAGAATGAGCTAATAAGTTAGCCATAGAAACAGTTTGAATTGCTTCAAGAAAGTTAGACCTGCATGTTTCACGTGGAAACTTTATGACTTGACCTTTTGAGGATAGCAGTTAAACTCTCTTGAGCCGAGTTACACACTCAGAATGTGTTCATCGTTTACATTAAATCCAAATATGCTGATATTGGTTTTCCATCTGCTGGTGATAAAGGAGTGTTTGTTAGATTCATTGGACCCTGTGCTTCCTAGTGAGGACTTTTGTGATGTGTCTTTCTGTGAGATCAGTGAGGCCCAAATCTCTGCCTGTGGAAATGCATTCGCTTGGCCCTAATCCCTTATTTGCAAGCAAAAGGCAGCTCATCGTGGGCTATTTTCCCCGTCTGGCACAGGTACACTCGGGGGCTCCTGAAATCCTCCATGTCTCATTTGACCCTGGGTGGCACAGTGTTCCCCGTTCACAATAAAATCTAGTCCTTCTCTCCATTGATTCCTGTTAATTACACAACCTTGTGAGGCATTGCTTCATCAGGCATAGCTGGAGTCACCCAAATCCTACACAACTGGTGCTGCCATGTGGAAAAGCCAGGGACACCCTCGGTAAGACCCTTGGTGCCCCTTGATCTAGGCTGGCAGAGGATAACAAGCCACCTTCACCCTCACAAAACACACACTGAGAAGGAAAGGGGGCCCCAAATCTTCTTACCGGATTCACTGACACACTGGCCGCAGACTTGAACATATAAACCTCATAAAAGAGAGCCAGATTCGCTAAGTGACTTTTCAAAGAAAAATGTGGCATCAACGGGCAGAGTTCAAAAACACCCATGATGTTTACACTGCATAATGTTGTATAGCGCAAAATCAAACAAACTGCGCCTAATGGATTCTCAAAAAGGCATCGGGATGCATGGTAACCAGAGTGATGCAGCTCCTGTGAGAAAGCAAGAGGTCCAATCCGGAGGTCCAAGAGGTCCATGTTGCTTCACTTAAAATAAATCTCTTTTTGATTATATGCCAGAGGGGAAATACTCTGCTCTTTGTGTGTATATATCAAATTAACAAAGCTATGAAAGAGGAAAGAGCCTTACAATTCAAGCATCTCTAAATACTTGAGCGCTCTGGCTCATGTTTCCCTGACGTTACAGCATCCCGGTCGCTCTCGTCTTTTTGGCAACACTCACAAATCTGCGTATTCAATGTTCTTCATGCTAGTGAAACGGTGCACATTTATGATTTTTTTTCTCTTTTTTTTCGTTTATCGTATTGATCTCACAGTGTATTTGAGAATGTTTATTTCTCGTCAAACTTAGATGGAATGAGTGCTTTGGAAAAGCCATTTCATATTTACATAATTTCTTCTTTAGAGGAGAGGAAGACTGTAAGCCCAGATTGCAATATTTAGACTGTCAAAGTAGAACATGACAAGCATATTAAATTCCACCAATAGCGCACTTGTCGAAAAGTAACAATTGCACGCCTTGTCAAACCCCAGAGCTGGGAGGTGGCTGATGCGGACCTAGGACATATGGTAAGAATATATTTTTTGCAGCGAAAATTTAGACACACCTGTATATGATTTCCAGCTGATCACATGATGTCGTGAGCAGTGAACGGTGACACCCTGTGAAAAGATTTATGACTCGAACAGAGACGCATACAATATGACACAAGGTATTGGTTTCGTCTTCTGTGGCAGAGTGAATTTATATTTGAGGCCTCCTCGAACCATAAAACCTGATGCGCTCCATTTGTGGCTTTGCATTCAAAGTCCAAAGATGTGAAATGGTTCTGTGCTGCGTTTGGGAAAGAAGTAGGAATGATTGTCGTCAGATCCAGATCAAATGTGATGTTTGCATTAGTCACTGGGTTTCCACTAGAGTCCCGCTACATCATATGGATGTTTCTTTCCATCATGGGTTGTGTCAGTAGACGTCCTACCGCATTTATAAAACTGCTAGATATACAGATGAAATCACTTTTTACAAACAAATGTCCACTGGTGACACTTACAGGCTCTTTGGGGACCCCATAAAAGAGCTGTTTTGGATTAGTTCCTCATTCAAAAAGTGCTGTGAGAGGAGCCGAAATACCAAAATATTGCTTCTGGGGCTCTATTATCCAAACTTAATTCTTGACTTAAGATTTAAAAAGTTCTATTTCCGTCCTGAAATTGGCATGGTTGCTAAACAGATAGGATTTAGAGTTGGGATGTTTCTGTAAAATCAACATTATCACATCACAAAACTTCCAAAGCTCAGCCGCACCGACAGATGTAAAGCCAAGTACAAGACCATCTATGATCTAACTCCACCATCACTGCACGTGCTGGCTCTTTGTGAAAAGACATGTGAATAAAAACCATGCAATCCTGATAAAATATGGCTTTTCATTTGTTTTGAATGTTCTAAGTAACATGTTCAAACTAAACCAGCGGTCTGGTTTTGATTTGTTTAAGTCTGGTCAACGTCAAATATTATTACTTATGTGGTGAAATGTGTATTTAAGCCGTTAGGAAGCATATTTTGCATCCATATTTCTTTCTTTTATTTTTTGCTTATTATATTTCTTAGGCTTTAGAAATCGTAAATAGATTTGAGGTCATGATTTCAACATTTTAGCCAAATTATTTGAGTGACTTGGTCTGTTTTTTTTTGTTGGTTTTTTTAATAATACTATATTATTACTATGTAATAATCTACATATAATTTTACATTGTATATTTATTATTTAGTTATAATTCTACAATTATTTATTTGACAACATTAATCATAATTTCTCAAAATCAAAACACTTCATTTCTATGGGTTGTTTGCTCTTATGTTCACCAAGGCTGCATTTATTTGATCAAAACAGTAAACAATATAATATTGTGAAATATTATTATAATTTAAAACAGATGTTTTCTGTAATATACTTTTATTAAAATGTAAATTTAGATGCATCATTTATCTCACATGCTCCTTCAGAAATCATTTTAATATGCTGATTTGGTGCTCCAGAAACATTTCTTATTATTCTCAATGTTCAAAATGTGAACAATGCAATGTCTTAATATTTTGGAAATCTTTCATAACAATGCAAAAGTCTTTAATGTCACTTTTGATTAATTGGTAGTGTAATCCATTTTATTCGGATATCTGGATATCTATTTTTAGATATTTAGCACTTTAAAATCCTTGTTTCTTGTCTATTTGCTCACATTGTTATAAATGTGGCTATTATTGCTGTTTTATTTGTTTCTGATTAGTGGATAAGCAGAGGATATTCAAATAAATCCAGCGTATGTAACTGTACACTACATCTCTCATCTATAGTGACGTCTGACAATTATGGTCCATTCCTTGGCGCATCAAGAATCCTATTAGCATGTGTAGTCTAGACATGAAACCCAATAGAGCTTGATCTGTTACATGTTTACCGACCCTCGAAAAGATGCTCTCAAATCTCATTTGCCATTAATTACTTCAGTGTGGGGAAATTCAATATCTACAGTGTGGACAAGTGAGTTATTCTTAGAGGTCAATGATAGAGCAAAACGCAAATGAACTTTTGAAGTGTTGCCATTACACTAGCTATGGCTGAAGACTGATAAGTTACATGGATGAATGTGCTGGATAATGCCGACAAATGAGTGATCTCTCTGTTTGTGGGATGTTTTCCCCCTTTTTCTGGACTCCTACAATAAACAACTGAAACCTCCGCTCTTTCTCATTCCACTCCTGCCTCTTTTTCCAGTCAGAGAAACATCTGGAAACAATGGTTTGAAAGCAAAGACGCCCCATAAATCAGTTGTTTTTTTTTTTTTGCTTGTAGAGAGGATCAGCGTACCACAGAAATCTTTAGGAAAGCCATAAAACTGTGAACTGAAGGTGGCAGTATATTAAGATGAGCTGGCACTGTCCCAGTTAGCCTTAGATGCTCCCGATGGGCATGCATTTTCCCGTCCAGAAACGTCCCTTTCCTGTCCGCTCATATGGTCAGATTGTCTTTGTATGTCTCTAATGAGATATGATTTACTTCAAATGCTCATTATTACTGTTTAAGACAAGGCTCTGTGTAAGTGGCCTTGAGTTGCTCTTAAGTCCCTTTAAGGCAAGTCAATCCATATCCAGGAAGCTGTTCCCTTTCGAGGGAACTCGAACAGCGTAGGTGACGACACTATCGGTGACGACACTATGGAAACGCCCTTCAGCGTAGCGCGTCTGAATTCATGAATGAAAACTAAACCAATCCTATTGGCGTTGCGTGATAACTTAGCATGTGACGGCATAAACGGATGTGTACAAAGGCACGCCGGCACACAGCAGAGTTAGCTTTTTGCTATTCAGCAAGCGCTCTGTGTGTAAAAACAAGTCTGTGTTATTTGGTGTTGTCTGTCCTTATTTGATCAAGTTGTCATGGCCAGTGAAAAGTTCAGGAAGTGTGTGTTCCCCTGCCCGCACTATATTACGGGTGGGGACACACACGAGATGTGTGTGTCTTGCCTGGTAATGCAGCACGCCCAAGCAGCCCTCGAGGGGCTTCTCCCGATCAAGATATAGACCCGGTGCTGCAGCTGTCTTGATTCCGAGGCTCCGAAGCTCAGAGGATTGGTTTATCACGATAGATCTAAAGGACGCATACTTTCATATCTCAATCCTTCCATCTCACAGGAGGTTCCTGAGTTTCGCTTTTGGGGGCGAAGCGTACCAATATCGGGTTCTTCCATTTGGCCAGTCTCCCCTCGCACGTTCATCAAGTGCATGGATGCAGCCCTGGCCCCGCTGAGGCTCCAGGGCATCCGCACGCTGAATTACATAGACGACTGGCTGATCCTGGTGCAGTCTCGAGAACTGGCAGTTCGGCATTGAGATGTCGTCCTTGGCCATATTCAACGACTGGGGTTGAGGCTCAACGTAAAGAAGAGCACATTGACACCCGCCAACAGATTACATTCCCAGGGGTAGTATGATTCCCTGATGAGGGACCTGCTGTCTCAGGCGGGGGGCTTAGTTCTCCACCCTCGGCCCGAGGTGTGGAGGCTTTGGGTCTGGCCCCTGAGGGGGAACAGTACCTAGAAGCTGGCCTGACAGCAGGAGTGGTTGAGACTATACTCAGTTCCAGAGCTCCTTACACAAGGAAGTTGTACGGCTTAAAGTGAAAGCCGTACAACTTCAAGTCGAATGTGTTTTCCACTTTTCCACTTTTTTTGACCCAGTTAACTGCCCAGTGGCTTCAGTACTGGAGTTCCTACAAGATCGCTTCTATAAACTGGTCTTACCCCATCCACACTCAAGGTCTATGTGGCTGTCATTGCAGCTTACATGCTCCTCTAAGGGATGTGCCTTTGGGGAGATATAAGCTGGTCGTACGATTCCTCCGTGGGCCGGGAGGATGAGACCTGCGACTCGCACCAGAGTTCCCACATGGGACCTGGCAGTGGTTCTTGAAGGGTTGGTTGAGGCCCCCTTCGAACCTCTGGAGTCGGCTGAGGCCAAGAACCTGACACTTAAGGTGGCTTTTCTTCTTGTCATCACCTCCCTTAAGAGGGTTGGTGATCTCCAAGCGCTCCCAGTGTCTCCTCAGTGCCTGGAGTTTGCTCCAGGGATGATTAAGGCCATCCTGCACCCAGGTATGAGCTACGTCCCTAAGGTGCCGTCTAATATGGCGAGGTTCTGCAAGCGTTTCATCCCCCACCTCATGTGATGGTGGAGGATGGAAGACTTCATTTGCTCTGCCCTGTCAGAGCTCTGGATATCTATGTTCAGAGGTCTTCACAGTGGAGGAAGGCGAACCAATTGCTGGTGTGTTTCGGGTCCCCCAAAAAGGGGCTCCCCTCCTCTAAACAAACTATCAGCAAATGGATCGTTCAGGCTATTCCCCTGGCTTATCAGGTGCGCAAAATGCCTTCACCTATTGCCGTGAGGCATTCTACCAGAGGCATGGCGTCGTCTAGAGCCCTCCTTTCAGGGGCTCCGATCCATGACATATGTGAGGCGGCTAGCTGGGCCACCCCTCACACATTTGTGAGATTTTACAGTCTGGACCTTCCATCTACACCCGGCGCACAAGTTCTCTCGTGCTAGTTGTTCCTGTGACAGCTTCACACTGGGACAGGCAGGGTTCGTTGTGGCATAGTGGGTATCTCGTTCCCATAGTGTCATCACTGTCGCAGTTCGAGTTCCCTCGAAAGGGAACGTCTCGGGTTACGTATGTAACCCTTGTTCCCTGAGAAAGAGAATAAGACACTGCGTCGCTTTGCCACGCCTACCCCGCCTGGAGCGACTTGCTTTGCTGAAGGGTGTTCCCATAATGTTGTCACCGACGCAGTGTCTCATTCCCTTTCTCAGGGAACAAGGGTTACATGTAACCCGAGACGTTTTCAGTGTAGGTGGTAAACATGTCTCTGTCTACTACAATAGGAAATTATTTTTTTAAAAGTCTTCTTTTAAAAAATTCTTAAGCTTCAATCAAAATTAAATTACGCACACTTAATAACGCCCACATTTTCTTATTAAATACTTTTATTCAGCAAGGGTGGTTCAAATTGATCAAAGGTAACAATAAACCCATTGATAAAGTTATAAAAGTTGATAAAGTTATAAAAGTTTTCTATTTAAAATGAATGCTGTTCTTTTGAACTTCAAAAAAAAAAAATCCTAAAAAGAATGCATCATGGTTTTATAATGGTTGCTGAAAATTCAGCTGTATATATTACATTTTAAAATATATTAAAATAGAAAACAGTTTTTTACAGTGTAATTTTGATCAAGCAAACACAGCCTTGGTGAGCATAGAGGCTTCTATCAAAAACATTAAAAATACTTACCAACCCCAAACATCTGACTAGTATTATATATGGGATTATGAAGTAAAATATGTTGTGAAAAGCACTTCAAGTTGATATTATACATTATAATAATAACCAATAATATCATAAAAGATACATTTGAGCCACCATTAACCTCATTCATTAATCTAGCATTGTGATTGCAGGCAAAAGATGCTCAGATGTTTATGCTGAAACTAATTTATCTCCTTTCTGTTTTCCTCTTGGTTCATTTCCTACAGCAGGAACAAGAAACCAGTTACACCATCCTGAGGTCAAAGGGCACAAATGTCACACTGAACGGCCTAAAACCCGACACCACGTACCTGCTGCAGATCAGAGCGCGCACCGCTGCCGGTTACGGTGGGACCAGTCGCAAGTTTGAGTTTGAGACCAGCCCAGACTGTAAGCATTTACTCTGTTCTCTATTTACAGTCACATTCCCCCAGTCACCACGCCGGATCTATTCAATCCATTAACAGCTGTGCTGAACAAAGAACAATATAGACAATAGTCACAATTCTCTTGGTTTCTCATCTCACACACTGTCTAGCAAGTCAAACACTTGGTTAAAACGACACATGCTGCATCTTTTTTCCCGTGATGGCTGGCAGCTGTTGTCTGAAACACTTGTAAACCATATAATATAGCAGCATTGCTGAAGGCCTTTTTATCTAATGAAACATTTATAGGAAATCAATGCACACTCATGTAATGAAATGATACTGTGAGTGGCTCTCCACAGGTTTCTGGGCATGATCAGAGATCTATAGGCGCCTCTACACATATAGCTGGTGCGAAATATACACCGTGGCACAACTGAGATTATAACTCATGCAGAAAAGGTCTGAATATGGAATCATGTGTCTCAGTCTAGATATTACAAAATCAAAGAGATAAATGTGTATATTTTTTGTTAAATAATCATTAGTTGAAAATGAATAGCATCATAAATGTTAAAGGATTGGTAGAAGTTTATTTCTCAACATTGATTTATTAATTAATCTGATAACTCGGTTATTGAGTACGGGGGTTTGTAGCTAGGAATAGCTACAGATCCTTTTCCTAGAACCAATTTTGGATTAATTTGTTCAGAATGTTCAGTGGTATTGATTTACATGAGCATGCAACCTCCTGCTGCTTCCATTCTCTCACAAAAATAATTTTTTCTTTGTCATCACTCAATAGGTGTCAACGCCATCCAATACAAAAAAACAAACAAACTGTGCTCTCATGTCACATTTATAATAAATATTTAAAATATTGCATTTAACTTTGTTTAAGGATGGATTCAGAATACAGGGTTGTTTCAAACTTACTGTCATCTCCTGAAGGAAAACAGATGATTTTTTAAAACAGAGTTAACAAAATAACTATTTTTCACATGACACATGTATTTAAATGCAGAAACAGTTTTGTTTTTCTGTTGTTTTACTGTAGCTACATCTACTTCAAATATGGAAAATTACCTAAAAAAATTACACAAAAATATGCACACAATTGCTTAAAATTTTAATTCTCAAAATGAAAATCACCAGTCTGTGTGACCCTGTTAATATATATAAATATAATATTGAATAACACACTACAGTCAAAATTAGACTTTACCTGTGCTTTAGGATGTCCGTCAATGCATAAATGTTTATAAAAGTATGCTTTTAAAGGTGAAACTTTTAATTTGACATTATTGCTAAGTGCATTTTTAAAAAGTGTACATAATTGTTACAAATTGTTACAAAAAACATGTGTACTCTCTTTAAGTATACACTTAAGTGGCCTTTTATTTCATTAATATTCTATTATCTGCATGTGCAGTTTTTAAAAAATATACTTTTAAGATTTGAAATACCCTACAAGTGCACATTCTATACAAATAAGCTCACTTCTGTTTCCACATGTGTGTATAGACTATCTTTTTGATGTTTGTTATATTTCAGTATGAAGTATTCAGTTATGATCTGAGGACAGGGGGTTTAAGGGTTAGTGGCAGATGATGTCATTATTTTGATCAACTAAAGAAAAACAATCTAATCAAATGTTACAGTTGTGTTAATTGACCTTGAGCAGCAAAGAAAGCCCTTGAAAAGCTACATAATCTGTCCAATGTGTACATAAAAATCTCTCTTTCTCTCTCTCTCTCTCTCTCTTTCTCCCCCAGCCTTTTCCATCTCCAGTGAGAACAGTCAGGTAGTGCTGATTGCTATCTCCTCCGCTGTGGCCATCATCCTCCTCACTGTAGTGCTCTACATTGTGATTAGCAGGTCTGTCTGTCACTCAAACCACAGTCATGCAGGGCTTTAAGTGTGCCCATCTTGAAGCTGTCACTTTGCTGTCTCAAGTCTCTCCCCAGGACCCTTGATCTCCCCCTTCAGATATGAAGTATGAAAATGTGTGCCCCTTCATGTCTGCTGCCTATAAATAGTTGTAGACGATTCACTTGGCAGAAGCTTTGTTTTTTTTTTCTCCCTTGCCCCTGCTTTGCCGAATGTAACGGGCACCCTGAGAGTCAAGTGTCATGTCATGCAGAGGGGCTGATTTTGGCAGACTGCACTGCACTGAATCTATGGCTTATTATAAGACCCCAGAATACTGTCATGGCTCATAGCAAAGCAAAACAGTCAAGTTGTTCCTGGCTCGGACTTTTGTCTGTTCAGGTTTTTGTTTCTTTGTGCATCGTTTAGAGAAGAAAAATGTGCCAATTAAAGCTGTTAAGAATAATTAACGCTTTTCATCACTTTAATTGTCAGGTTGTGTAGATACAGCAAGTCCAAACATCCAGATGAAAAGAGGCTGCCCTTTGGCAACGGCCACTGTGAGTATATATATATATATCTTATATGCTGTATCTATTCTTCAGTCTTTCAAGTATTCAGGATCTTTCCAGGCATTTAATACCCATTCCTTAAAAATATAGTAAAAATAAAAACAAAGTTTTGCTGTGGTATTTATTTTTAAATGTCAGACAGCCCACAAAAACCCAGTAACGACGAAGGTTTTTAATAATATCCTTTGCTCCCGAGTTACAGCAAGCCAATTGTCCATATGCTACCATTTTTCACACTGGCAGAGGTATCAGGAAGGAAATTTAATGGAGGCCCACACTATTTCTCTTAGATTAACCTGCATGAGCTGCCCTGTAGGACTATAGCTTAGGTAACTGATTAGGTCATCCATAATAGACCTATCCATCTTGAAACCCAGCAAATTACGTTTCTTGACAACCTTAGCTTCCTATCGTTTAGATTCAGATCAACAACCTCTGTGACGGAATATGGTATTTTTTTCCACTGGACCTCCCAAGCACAAGCATCAGTATTTTTACTGTGCAACATGGTGCACATTACTAACGTGCTCTTTAAATAAAAAAAAAAAAGACTGCACCATTGACTTTATACCAGGTTTCAGTTGGTCAATGGCGCAGTCTATTTCAGTTGCCTCAAAATAGCAACGCGCCAACAATGTGCCTGAACACACCTCGTTTTCAGACCGGCACGCTCATGGGCGAACAGATGGGCGCAAATGCATTTGCTATTTAAGCAACGTGGCGCAGGACGTGAAAATGATGACTGCGTCGGGCTGAAACTAGCAAAAAAACACTTGCGTCATGCCTGGCGCTGCATTGTGCCGGGTGTATGATAGGGCACAATATTTTTAATGTAAAAACATCTCTTTTCAGATCACGTGTGCACCAAAATGACAATAACCCAAATAATTTCTGATGAACAAAAACAAAAAAACTACCCTACCTTTCTCATTCGAGAAGCTGTTTCACTCAAATATGTCATAATACAGAAGAAAAGATGATCACAATTGCCGTTTCATGTCAACTTTAAGGTGTGGTCACATGTTATCGTTGGTCTGCGAAATATCGCAAGCAAAATTCAGTCATTTCAATGGGAATCGGAACGATGAAGAATTTCGGCTGATGGACATCTGGTGGCAAAGAAATTTGGTTATGCGAATTTTGCATCTGGTTTAACGTTGGTGAGACAGAAATTCGCAGTGCCAACCAATAGCAAGCCTCTTGATTTAGCTTTGACTGCTGTATGGGCAGAGATTCGTAACTTAGAAATAAAGCAAACCTGAAGAGAGACCCTCATTATGGTGGCATCTCTGTAAGTTTTCTACAACACTACACTTATGTAATAATAAAATGGTCAGAGGTAGAAAGCAGTTATTTAGAGTTGGTTTTGTTGTTATTATTTCTGCATCATTCACCCTGTTTTGTCCTGCATTCTTTCACCTGCGAAATTTCGCTGAGCAAAGGTAAAAGTGGCCATACTTTTAGGTGTGCTGTCTGATTTTTTATTTTTATTTTATTTTATTCTTTTTTGGTCTTGTGAGCTTTATAATTATTTAATAAGAAAATTGGAAAATCTCCTATTACATTAATAGAATGCTCACTGAATAGTGAATCATGATTGTTCTTCTTTTCTACATCTACGTATTTGCATGCCAAACTATTAATGGTCATTTATTTCTTATACCTATTCAACCAAATAGTTGCCTTTACACTGCAAAAATGGTTTCACGTTGTTTGCTGATCCTCACATGCAGTTGGCAGAAGAAAGAAGCAATAAATGTCACAACAACAGCAAAGCTACACAAAACCGGAACAGTAACCCCCTGCCTCATAAACACTGGCATTACTTTGTTTTATTTTCAGTGAGACTGCCTGGAATCAAGACCTATGTGGACCCACACACTTATGAAGACCCGAGTCAAGCCGTGCACGAATTCGCCAAGGAACTGGAAGCGTCTTGTATCGCCATTGACAAAGTCGTTGGGGCAGGTATGTGGCGTCATCACTCACTCTTTGGTGCAATGAAACAAAGTTGTTACACTTGTAACAAACATGGCAGGTGGTGTAAATGAGAATCATTTAGCACCACAGTTGGAGGTGTGTGGCTTTGAGATGGGGAAAGGGTCCCTCCCAGTGCTCATCCTCACTGCCTCAATGCCTTTAATAGACTGCCTGCTGCCGGAGCAGAGGAGCATGGGTAAGCAGAGCACACCTCCGGCTGGGATATTATATTTCACCCCCCACAGCTCTCTCTCTCTCCCCGCATCCCTGATGTCTTACAACAGCGAAGCACATATCAAGATAATGCCTTGTGATTCATGGCTCTATAGACAATGCAGCAGAGCCCAGCAAATAAAGGAACCGTTCACTTTTGATGCACACCCGTACTGTCGGCATACAAACATAAGGGCTTACACACTACAAATAAGCATGTTCCCTGATTTAAATGTCACTTCTGCATTTTACAGCTTTCACACTCTTTGGCAAGTCATACAAAGGTGCAAAAAGGTGACTTGGAAAATGATCTATTAGCATGGTTTTAGTAGATCTTCATTTATCTGCAAAGCTTATCAGAGCGATCACTGCTAAGATTAAGCCAGGTTGATATTTAAGATGGTCAACATCATCTGAGCGCTGGCCAAGTCCAGCGTGGCGGTTGTTTAGACAGCTTGCAATTATTCTGGCTAACTTTTTCCAGACATCAATCCAGGATTTCACCCATCTCTTTAAACTTGCATGGGAAATAAACTAATTGCACATCGAAGGACACGGCTCTGGCCTGGATGTCTTGGTGGTGACATCATCTTTACCTAAATGTCCATCCAAGTCTCTGTCAACATCGTCCATTGTGTAGATCTGAACCCCTGCTGAGGGCTTTGAAGTTTGCCTTACACCTGCGTATGTGCCCTGGAAATCAATTTAAAGGGTTAGTTCACCCAACAATGAAAATTCTGTCATTAATTACTCACCCTCATCTCGTTCCAAACCCGTAGGACTTTCGTTCCTCTTCGGAACACAAATGAAGATATTTTTGATGAAATCTGAGAGCTCTCCATTGACAGCTACACATCTACCACTTTTGATGCTTCAAAAAGTTCATATCATAACTTTTCCATATAAATAAAGCAGTTTAGTCCAAAATGAAAAGATTGAATTTAGCCTTTTATTCACATAAAAACATTCATCAGCTCACATATCAGTTGTGGTAAATGGAAGATCAAGCATGTTCACTTGACGTGTGAGAACCAATGAGGTTCATTCTCATGTTACATGCACATGCTCAGTCTCATGCACATTTGAGCTTCAGCAAGAACTAATGATGTTTGTTTTCGCGAGTCAAGCAGTTTTGGTTGAACTTCGGTTTGTGTTCACTGATCAATGTTTATATATGAATACAAACATAAATTCAATCTGTTTATCATATAAAAGCGATCAAGTCTCTTCAGAAAGTTTGGACTAAACTTTAACGATCTCTTTATGAACTTTTTGAAGCGTCAAAGTGGTAGTTGCGGAGCTGTCAATGTAGGGACAGAAAGCTCTCAAATCTCATCAAAAAGATCTTAATTTATGTTCTGAAGATGAACGAAGGTCTAAAGGGTTTGGAACAACATGAGGGTGAGTAAATAGTGACCGGATTTTCATTATTGGGTGAACTATCACTTTAAGGATAGGATCATCATTATGCTCCACCTTAAAAAAAAATAAAATACTGACTAGTCATAATATGTGTCCTAACCACAAAGGCATATGATATACAGTGATAGACAGTAATATTGTGAAATTTTATTATAATTTAAAATGACTCTTTTCTATTTTAATATATTATAAAGTGTACGTTATGTATGTGATGACAAGGCTACATTTTTAGCATTATTACTCTTTAGTGTCACAAGATCCTTCACAAATATTTGAATGTTAGTATAAACCTATGGAGGATCTTTATGTTTTTATAGTTTGAAAACACATTTTTACAGAAAATATGCACAAATAATGTAAAACACATTGCTGCATTTAATAATCTAAAATAAAAAATGGCAGATAACTATGTTATTTGATTCCTTCTCATTTCATTCCAACCCACATAAAAATAAAAAAAACACGCTTTATGAGAATATTGTACCAAAAATGTTAATGGAAACGTTTTTTTTTTTTTTTTTTTCACACAGATAATGTTCCGTTAAGTTACTTAATATTACTCTGTACTTAAATATATAATTACACTGTAACAAGGACACCTTAAAATAAAGTGTAACTGTATTTTCAGTAACTGCCTATTACATGTGCATAATTACAATCTGTAAGTACAGGCTGTTCCATAACTTAGTTACATGTTAACTACATTTAGTTACATGTTATTACAACGTCCACTACTAAGTAATTAATTAAGTAATTTCTCTGTATCACGGACACTGTAAAATGAAGTGTTACCCTGCAGTCAGGAGAGGTAATGAGCATGAATACAGTTTAATTAGAAGAGAAATCAGTGCTTCTTCTGTCAGCTTTAATTTTCTCTAAAATAAGCATCTCTCACCAGGGGAGTTTGGAGAGGTGTGCAGTGGCCGACTAAAGCTCCCGTCTAAGAAGGAGATCTGTGTGGCCATCAAGACTCTCAAAGCCGGATACACAGAGAAACAAAGACGGGACTTCCTCAGTGAAGCGAGCATCATGGGACAGTTTGACCACCCCAACATCATCAGGTTGGAGGGTGTGGTCACACGAAGTAAGTAACATTCCACTCAGTGACTGAACACAATCAGTGTGCCCACCTGTTTACAATTTATTTATAATACTATATTTCAAAACTTTCCAAAATTCCATGTTAAAAGGAGAAAGATGAATGATTTAGGTGATTTTTTTTTTTTTTTTTTTGCTGCATCTATATGAAAAGCATGTGATAATTCTCCTGTGCTGTACAGTGAGTTGAATCTGTTCAGAGGATTAATTTATCATGTTTAGATTTTTTTAGAGATGTTAGTTCAGAGCTCGTCCTTTTGGGAGTATCTCATATAAAACATTCGCTGTTTCCAGTTATGGAATATTAGTGAATGTCATGAAGTTGGCAAATCCATTGCACAGAAAGCCACTGTTTTATTGACCTCTTTCTTGTAACGTTGGGCCAATGTCCAGCACGAGAGACAATTCACACAGGGCTGTAAATCACCTGTGGTTGTAAATCTCCCTAGATCAGTCTTTATTATGTAGCATGATCAAAACGAATTTCTCTAATCCATTCCACAATCCTCTTCAGGGACTCATAGATGAAAAAACAAACAAAATTGTCCACACTTTACCTTATCTAACGTCAAACAGACTGCTTTGAGTGTGCAAGCCGTCGAAGTGTATTCCATTGACAGAGAGCACAGATGATGTCTTCATTATATATTTGGCGTCTATAATATATTAGATATTTGAGCATTCAGTCGCTTGCAAATTTTCACAAAAAACAACTATGATGTGTGTAACCTGATTTTTGTGCGCAGCCTGATTTTTCTGGGACATTTTGGCCACATCAACCTATAAATGTACTAATAGTCTCTGCACATTAAAATGATGGAAGAAAGTATTTTACCCTAAAAAATAACAGCACCATAAAAATTATTGATGTTTCAGTTTATTTAAATAGGGCATTTCCCAATATATATTGTTCAAAAGCATATGTTGAAGGACAGTTTTTTATTTATTTGTTTTTTTATAATTATACATATGTTTATTATACATTTTAAATATAAAAAGTATATTAAAATAAGATGTTTCATTTTAGTCTTTATACTTGTTTTTCATTCAGGCATTCAGGTTTTTACTCAGTAGTGAAAAACATTCTGTTCCCGAACAAGTTTTGTTTCATTCTATTTTAAGTAGTATTCTGAAAGGAATGCCACGGTTTCCTTTCATGTCCATAATTCCTCATAAAATGAGGATTATGTTGGTTGAGTAAATCTTACTGTGCTCATGCTTCAGAGTTTTTGACTGTAAATAATGGGAAACTTCATTGTAAATGACTGTCAAATGTGGCTGTTGCTGGTAAGGAACGAGGCTTTGTAGTGCGTGTGTGTGTGTGTGTGTGTGTGTGTGTGTGCGTGTGTGTGCGTGTGTGTGCGTGTGTGTGTGTGTGTGTGTATTTAGGGAGGTGGTGCACATTGCGTGTGTTTGAAAGTAAGTCTGGGGTGCCGGGTTTGGGCCGTGGGGCCAGAGGAGGTTGGCAAGTGTCTTCTGTAGCCTCTGACGTGACGTGATTTATTAACTCTGCCCTGTTAATTCTTAATAATCCAGAGACTTTCACACCCCATTTAACCTGCTGATTTTGGCCCTGAGTAAGGCAAAATATTTGTGGAGCAGCAATTGCTGCTTCACAGAGACGTAGGGGCTGGGATACTGATTACGAGCGGGATTTCAGGATCAAAAGTTTACTGGATAGATGTGTGGTTTAAGGAGGAGGGACTGTTTTGCTATCGGAAACCATAAAACAACTTAACTGAAAAAAAATATCTTAAGACTGGTCCATTACAGTTTGTGTAATGTTTTATCTGTGCGCAGTAAAACACTGAAAGTTATGGTAGCTTGTGTCCGCCACGGAATTTTAAAAGATAATTGCGACTTTTTATCTCACAATTGCGAGTTTATATCACGCAATTCTGACTTTATATCAATAAAAAAGAAAAGAATTGTAAGATATAAAATCGCAATCCTGACTTTTTTACTCGCAATTGCAAGTTTATATCTCGCAATTCTGACTTTATATCTCCCACCTGAGTGTTAAAGTCAGACTTGTGAGTTTATTTCTCACAATTGGGAGTTTATATCTCACAGTTCTGACTTTATAACTTGCAATTTTGACTTTATATCACGCAGAAAACAAGCATGATGTAAATTGTGCGAAAAAAAGTCGCATTTACCTTTTTTATTTTTTATTCTGTGGCGGAAACAAGCTTCCAAAGCACTGTGCGGTATTTAAAAAAATGCATATTTTTTTTTCAAATTTTTCCAGTAAAAATATTTAGTCACCAATAAAAGAAGATACATTTGGTTGGGCAGCAAAATTGTGAGTTAATTAGACTTTATTATTGCATTCAGATTGATAAAGAATATATCTTTACTTAAGTTCATTTTTCTTACCTTATTAACAAATACATTTTAACTTATGAAATTAATTTGCAATAGCCTTTTCTTTCCTATTGTGATACCTGAGTTCCCAAGTAAATTAATAAAATAAAATAAAAAAAGCAAATACTCATAAAAAAACAACTTTTGCACTGTTCATCCACTCTATGGAAAAAAATTGCTTGATGTGAGCAAGACCGTTATATTTATGAGTTGTGCAGTGTTGCTCTTCTCCACTCATTTTAATTACACACATTTCATAAATTCCATTCATCACAGTGCTGTGCTGTCAGCTGTCGAGACGCTGGGAGGAGAAAAAGACTAAATTATGACTTCTGCACATACATATCGTGACAACACAGGCTGGTCATAAGGCTATTATTGTTATAAAGTCGTTTTATGTACAGGCTTTGAAATAAGGCACAGATAAAGTGCAGATGATAAAACCGGTGATTTACGAGCAGCAGGACAGAGAAAATAAAGCTGTCAGACAGTGACAGTTGACCTTGCGGTCCGTCCAAGTTCTGCCCAAGACTCTTTTCATCCTGCAGGAAACTCTCATTTACCTGAAGTCCCAGTAAGTCATGGTTATGATTGGTGACCTCACGGTGTCAGAGGTGTCATGTGAAGAGGAGCACCCCTTCTCTTGTTATGGGCTTCAGACAATAATGTGTTGAAAACCTGGTGTGTAACCTGTTCACCCTCTCAAACTCTGTGTAAAAGATTCATCTGCTTAACCCGGAGCCTTTTATAAGACCCACATGCAGCGCTGAGTACTGTAAGAGTGAATCGCAAGAAACCTGTCAGGAACTTGTCCAGGTCACATTTCAGCCCAAAATCAAATAAACAAATTAGATATTTTTAAATATAATGTAATAAAGCCTACTAAGAATATCTGCAGTTTCATGGCAATTATTTTCCTGTTTTTTTGTTTTTGTTTTTTGTTTGTTTGTTTGTTTGTTTTTTGTTGCAATTCCCATTATATATCAATGCTGATTCAAAAATACTGTAATACAATATAAGTTTTATTTATCAGCACAAATTAAAAGCAGCACATCAAATACTACCAATGATAGAGCAAGACATTTTCTGATAAAGTGTCATTTCCATTTTTATATTTATATATATATATATATATATATATATTTATATTATCCAAATGGCTTCATCAGTGCATACACTTTTACGAGTTTCAAGCTATTTTAATAATATATCATTATTTTATTTGAAATAAATGTGGTTCTTTTGAATGTTCTATATATCAAAGAATTCTGAAATAAAATTGTTTTTTTAATAATAATAATAATTGGGCAGCAAATCAGCAAATTTGAATGATTTCTGAATGATCATGTGACACTGAAGACTGGAGTAATGATGCTGAACATTAAGCTTAGCATCACAGGAATAAATTACATTTTAAAACATATTAGAATTGAGTTATTTTAAATGATAAGATGCAGTTATATTAAATTATGATAATATTTCACAACATCACGGTTCTTATTGTTGATCAAATAACTAGCCTCGGTGAACATAAGAGACTTTTTTCAGAAAAACGTACTGACCCCAAACTTTTGAACAGTAGTGTATTTTGTAGAGTCATTTGCATAATTATCATGATGAAAAAAACATTTCTTGACAGGTTTCATGACCAGTTCGCTCTTAAATCTCTTCAGTGTCATCATTGAAATAACTTTGAAAGTTGTTTTGCTAAGCATATATATCTAAACGTAAGGTCAAACTTATCCATGCCTTTGAATGTATTCTTTTTTTTTTTCTTGAAATTGTCTGGCTTTGAAGATGTTTTCTTTTATCCAACATAAGCTCATTAGTTCGCAAATTGGGTCATTTAACCTTCCAAAAGAAATGACAGCATTGCAGAAAAGCACAGCTCAATTTTGGCACATCTTTTCTCGATTAGACTAAGTCATGTCTGAATTTTCTCTCTCCTCAGGTAAACCCGTGATGATAGTGACCGAGTACATGGAGAACGGTTCCTTGGATGGCTTCCTGCGGGTGAGTGTGACACACTGAGCGCATTTAATGAGACTCCATTATGTATGATCAGAAGAAAAGCACAGAGGGCTCATCCTAAAATCATTTAAAAATCCATCTTGGTCTAAGCCTCTCCTGCGTTCTCACAGTACCTGCTTATCACAGCATGCCTTCAATTCTCCCAAGCTCTCTGAACATTTTATTCTCATTTGTACAAATAGACACAAATTGCTCTCCGCTGTCTCACCTATGTCTCTATTTGTTGCGGAAAGATTAGGGTTTTTTTTCCCGATGGTTCCTTTGTGTTCAACAGCCCCCAAATTCATCACATTCGTATTCGTAGCCGAGGCACAGGCCTCTTTAAATAGACACTGACACTACCTGTGTTTCAAGTGCTTTGTAGTGTCTGAATTTCACTTGAGCCTGTATGCACAATGGCCTCATTCTCTCACACAGAACAGACCAGGCTTGTGCTCAGAAGAAACACTCGTAGAGAACGTGGATTCGCTTGCGATCAGACTGAAACGGCACTGGGGAGACTGGCTCCGTGCCAGTTAAACAGACTGGGCATGCTCTGTCCTTCAGACGACTTCCTCTTAGCCCATCGCTCGCACTGCGAAAATAAACAAGCAAACAACAGGCTGTGGGATGGCCCATCTGAAAAGTGCTGATAAATGCGCTAATGAGATCATTAAATGGGTCAGCTTAACCTTTGGCTGTGGCCATCCTGCCTTGGCTCTAATGCACCTGACATATGAATTTATCAGCCTTGTGTCATTTTTCAACAGTTCACGTGCCAGACAATCTGCTATTTGCAGAACACAATGAACACAGCAGAATTTGAGGCATTGGATGGAGCTCGCACAAAAATAACTGAAAATTGGGAACAAATTCATTTTTATACAGGAGTGTAACCATTTATTTAGAGGTTCAATGCAGAGTTTCTAAATGTCCAGTGGTTTAGACTTGGGCACTACAATGAATAATAAATATACAGTGTGATCATGGAGTGAAACATTTGGGCTATGTAAGTAAAAAAAAAACATAATCTTGAAAAGAGATCCACGCTCAGCACTGAGCACCCACTCCTGTGGCTCTTCTATACAGTTTTTATATACACTACTGTTCAAAAGTTTGGGGGCGGTACAATTTTTCTCTTTTAAGTCTCTTATATGCTCACCAATGGGCAGGGGATGAACTAGAAAAAAAAAAAAAACGTCCAGAAATTAAGAGCATTGAAAAAGGGGACACTAACTGATACACTCTACTGAAATGAGTATGCAAAGGCATATTATTAAAACAACCTGAGCAAACAAGACGTGGAATTAGCAGGACCTATATGAACTCGTTCCACGTGTGTCTGCACAGGGTCCAACTCCTAGAAATGAGAGAAAAGTTGCAGTGTTCTGCAGCAATTTCCTGCACACTGCAGCCTGGCCTGCACTCTATCAAAGAGATCTGTCATCCTCCCTCCAACACGCTTCCTCGCCACTGCTCATGTCACTATTATTAGCAAGCCTTTGAACCTCTCTGAGCTCCCTTCTCTTCCAGGTGGTCCAGGGTTTATTTTAATCCAAACTTAGTTTGTATGCAGTACATAAACACTCACATAGAAAGCAAGTGAAAACAGAGTGGACAGAGACAATGAATGAAAGGAAGAAAGAGCAAAAGTCACAATGAGAAACAAGAGAAATAGATCAAACAATAATACAAAATTTGACATTGTTTACTCCTCATGTCGTTCCAGACCTGTATGATTTTCTTTGTTCTGTGGAACACAAAAGTGAAAACTGAATGGGGACTGGAGCTTCAAAACTGACTCCAAATATACTGTATCATAAAAGTTGTTCATGTGACCCATGCAGTATAGTTCAAATCGTTTAATAATAAGCTATAGGTTTGTGTGAGAAGAATATTCAAAATATTACATATAACAAAAAATATGGTAGTATTTTAATGATAGTAAAATATCACAGATTCGTATATATTGTAACTGCTAGGAAAATATTGAAAAGAACATTCTTTCAAATTTTGCCTTTTATGTCTTATTGAAGAAATAAAGTCATACCGGTTTGGACATTACATGTACATGAGTGAAAACCTTTTTGGAACAATTCCTTTAAAACTGCAGTTTGTCTCTCTTTGGTATAGAAAGCCATTTCTCCAGAGCTCCCTGACAAATCAATGCTATCTCACTCATCCGGCCAGTCTCTCCCTCTCCTACTGAAGCGCTTCCTCCCATGGTGTTTATCTCCAAGTCCTGAGCATATCATTCTTCATATAAAAGGCCTATTCACACGCAGCAGTGTAAACACTGCGAGCCTGCCAGTGGGCTTCAGTTCAGATATGCAGTCAGCGATGTGTTCTTGTGTACATCCTATTTTTATTCCTCAACAAGTTGCCGCACACCGTGGATAGAACCAGCAAAGACAGTCAAACGCTCATTTTTATTAAGTCAAGGATCTGCTACTCTCAGCAAAACCATTTCATGAGTCGTGAGATGGAGTTAGCTCATGACAGATGTCTTTGGAAAAGTCAGGCAGTGTTTTGAGATATGAGTCACGAATGTTCCATTGTGTTTTATAACCCATAGCATGACTTCTGTTTATACAGTAGATATAAAACACCTTATTTGACTTTTCCCTTCTTCCCGTCTCTGTCAGAAACACGACGCCCAGTTCACAGTGATTCAGTTGGTGGGCATGCTACGTGGCATCGCATCTGGTATGAAGTATCTTTCGGATATGGGTTATGTGCACAGAGACTTGGCCGCTCGGAACATCCTGGTAAACAGCAATCTAGTGTGTAAAGTGTCAGACTTCGGCTTGTCCAGAGTGCTGGAGGACGACCCAGAAGCTGCCTACACTACAAGAGTAAGACACTCACACTCACTTTTGTTGTCAGTTCAGCAGTCAAATTAAACAATAAGCAATAACAAATGTTACCTAATTGAATAAGATGGATTTATCCATTGTAAATTTACATTATCAGTTTAGATTTCAACTTGACATTTTTTGGAAGTTGAAATATACTCCAGTTGCCTTTTTGACTACGTTCAAATGATATGTCTGGTGAACTTATTTTCACCTTATACTACAGAGTTGTTGAATGCATGAATCTGATTGGTTGTCGGATATTCGAATGTGTGCAATTATTTTCTTGGAAACGCACGGCTAAAGTAGTTCCAGGCAGGTCATGACCGCATTATATGTCCATATTACTTTGCCAAATGATTTTAGTTATTGCAAAGTTCCTTACAGCCTACTATAGCAAAAACTAAAATCGACAATGGCAAATAAACAATAGGATAAAAATGTCAAATTATTTCCATGTTTTTATTTCTTGCCGCAAAATTTAGTTTTGTTATGTACAGAACACACATACCCTCTTTCTCCCGCCGTCTGCTAGCAATGGCTCAAGCCTCTGTTACTAGCTCTAAAATTACGTTCTGAAATCAGCAACGGAGGCTTAGGATGAGATGCATAAGAAATTAGTCATACACACAAGAATGTTTGAGGACAAAAACCTGACAAATGTCTTGAAAACATCTGAATATCATTTCACTTCGTGTTGTGGCCGCACTTCGGGTGTGCATTATTTTCTAATAGGCTAATTCAGTGGCCCGTCATGAATTATTATATGTTTAACATATTTATATCAGTGATTTCAAATTGAACTGAGAGGATTGAGAGATGCTCTATACACTGTACACTGCCATTCAAAAGTTTAAAGATAGATAGAGGATGGGTGGGTGGATAGATGGATGAATGTTAGATTTGGGAAAGGAGTATGTTTAGTGCTTTATTAGCAAGAATGGCCGAATGTCCTCTCAGCCGTGATTAGACCCAGACAGAATCTGCACTGAATCTGTGGAAAGATTTTAAACAAGGTCAAATGTGTTAAACAAAGTTGAGAGAAATTCACTCTTTTTGTAGCTGAAATCATTACCATGACACGCAAGGAACAAGGCATGTGTAGAACTTTGTAAATGAAGGGCTTCCCAATTCTGCAGAAATCTGTGGAGCACATTCTGTGTGGGCCAGGCCATGGATGACCAACGTAGCTCACTGTCTCCTCTCAGCCAGCATGTCTGAACGTTATTCCCTGGGATTAATAACCATATTTGTCTCTCCCATCCTTAAGAGCAGCATTCATTATCAGAAGAGATAACTAATGCATAAATACACTTAGAGTCGGGCATAAATCTACAGCATGTGAGGCTTGAAGAGATATTGCTGCTTAAATTACCAATACAAGTGTCACCTAACATAAGTGTTACACTGATATATAGCATATGCTGGGGAGGGGAAGTCCAACATGTTATTAGTTAGATAAACCCAAATTGCTTGGGTTGTACTTGTGTTAGTCAGACAGCCAATGTAAATGTATGTTTTCACCATTACAACTAGACCCCCCACTGCATCATTGTGCTGCTATGAGAACCTCAAACCCACAAGAATGCTGGCAACTTTCACTTTCTACTTCTATTAAACCAAAAGGATACATTGTGTCACGTTTTACATTCATTAGCAGTGATCTTGCAGGGACTGTTTGTACGCACTCAATGGGGAGGCCTGTGCACAAGTGGGTTTATTTTTTAAAGGCCTTGTGTTTGGAGAATGTGGGGTAGGAATTGTGTGACTTGGCCAGGTTGCTGGTTGGCTTTGGCTCTACCCTGTTCTCTCTCAGTCTACCTCCTTCATGAAGGTTGAGTGTAGAGTTACCCCAGCAGCCGAGCTGGGTAAATACAAAGCAGGTCCTCAGAGAAAGTGGACCTGAGCACATGAAACAAGCCCAGCCAGCTTTCAGAGCTGAGGACAGAATCGATGAAGGTGGTGGTCTACCACAAACCATGAGTAAAGATAGAACAGTTCACTGAAAAAAAAGGTGTAGAAACAATTTTCACAATCACAAAGAAACAGCAAGTAACTGTATGATATGTTTTATGTGCACAGAGATGTCGGATGTTGTTTAGATCTCTTCTGAAACTTTAAAGGAGACAAATGTGAGCGATCCAGTGTCTCTAGCTAAGGAGAAAAATATGAGCACAGTGTGATGTTGTTGAGATCTTTCCAGATATGATGTGTTATTTATAAAGCTCGGGAGGAGCACGTTCAGATAATTAACATAATTATCATAGGTGGAGCTCATCCTGTTAACTCAAATAACATCAGGAGGCAAATATACAGCAGATTTACCGCTGTTCTATGACAGTTTTCCAGCATCCCTCCTCCATCCCATCTCCTCACTTCTTACTATACCTATCTAATCCTGGGATGGGAATGTGGTGGTGGTGGGGGGGGGGGTTACTCTCTGGTTCGGGCCAAATTCCAAGAGCCCTCCCCTCGGACAGCAAGCCAAATACGCATATCCTTTACTCTATTTAATTATATGTAAGTGTGTACTGAATATTTAGAGGAGACAAATGTGAGCGATCCAGAGTCTCCAGCTAAGGAGAAAAATCTGAGAACTGTGTGTGATGATGATGATGATGAGATCTCTTTAAAGGAGACTATTGTGAGATAGTTAGAATTTTCTGTCTCAAGAAAAAAAGTGTGAGAAGCAGAACTCAAGCAAAAGCCTCCTCTTGATGTTAATGTAACCTCATTTATGTCTAGCAGAAACATTTATGTTGTGAAAGAGATCACTTCACTCTGGGTAGCTTCAATTTCATACCATTGCAGTCAAACACAATACGTGCATTGTCATATTAGAAGTCATTTAGAATAGACAGTGTTTTGTTGCACAGTGATTTAATAGAGAAAATCATGACCTATAGACCTTATTCAGACCAGCACCATGACAGGTATGAAAGTGAGGCTGTGAGGGATAGACTTACTGTGTTTTCAATGGGATCCGCTGTAAAAAGCTGTATAAAGCTCCTAGATCACTTATAATTTTAAACAGATCATATTGTCTGGATTATTTGGTCTACTGGAATTTCTCAGAAACATATTTTTGCATGGTTTCGTCAGCAAAACAATCCACAAACACATTTAATAGCAGTACAACCTACTGAAGAGATGGAGGTCTATCCCTCACAGCCTCGCTTTCATTCCTGTTAAAAATCAAAGATGGCGCTGCTGTGAATAAGGTCTATTACATGCATACAAAAATTTCGCCACCAGAATAGTAAGCGCGTTGCCCAATTTTGTAACCTTGTGTACTTTGCACATGCGCATTGAATTTGTTTTGCTCTAATCAGTTGGTGGCAACACTGGTCCGGGCCATTGTTTCACAGTAGAAAAACTAAACTAAAGAGACAGTACAACAACAAAATACCAGAGAACACATCAACAACTGACGCCTGCATTGACAAGCGCTTTTGTGAGCGGGTTATGAGAATATAAAGCTATTTTTATCAGTCATAACTTCTGGAGAAAAATAGCGCAGACACTAGACAAAGATGTGTCGACCTCCTGCGTTCATCTAGCGTTTTCAAATGGAGTATACTTTGAACAGCTACTAGTGTTGTATAGTCAATCCCATTTCAAACACGATCAAATCTTAATAGTACCTCAGACTTATTTCAAATGATCATTCATTAGATGCATGGAACTCTCAAAAATCCCCATTTTACCAGCTCTGACACTTTACACATGGGCTGTTTTAAACACATATGCATACAGATTACATGATTTGGCATATGAGAGTTAGGACTACATGCTTGTTATTCCAAAATATGTGTTTGGATATTGTCACAGATGGCAATATGTTTCCTTGACAGATGGATTTTGTCTGTTTATAGGGTGGCAAGATTCCAATCCGATGGACCGCCCCGGAGGCCATCGCCTATCGTAAGTTTACCTCGGCCAGTGACGTATGGAGCTATGGGATTGTCCTATGGGAGGTCATGTCTTACGGAGAAAGACCTTATTGGGAGATGTCCAATCAGGACGTGAGTAGAGCAGCTGTCAGCAAAGCAATCCAATGTCTTTCATCAGTAGATCAGTGTGGCATATGTTCAATGTTTGATTTGATTTAAAGAGTCTTACAAAAAATTACATAAGAGGCCATTCACACAGAACATGGAAATATTACCTTAATGGGGTACTCGGGTACAACGGGCACACCCTAAGAAAAATTTGCTTTTCACTACTCCCATAATGTGTGATTGCAGAAAGAATATATGTTTTTATTGAACATTAAAATGAAGTAACAGATAGATTTTGTGTGAAAATAAATCGTAAAAGTGGTTTGTTTGTTTACAAATCTTATAAATGTATGAGGTGGCAAAGTGGGCCTTTTCAGGTAAACCCAGCCTTTGTTTATGACCACTCCTCAAGCCCCAGTTGGCTCGCTTTGAATGAAGAAAAAAAGAAAAAAACCTTGGGAACCCCTGATCTAGGGAATGTTTACAGAAAAAACATGTGAGGTAGATTGCAAAAAACGTGCACTCTGTGAACAGCCACTAAGAGATTGAAATTACTGAGTTGGGGGTGAATAAATAATGACAGAATTTTCCTTACTGGGTGAACAATATAATTAAACCAGCAAGATTGCCCTTGATCAACCAGCAACCAAGCTACTTTTGCTGTTGAACAGCATGGCTAGACCATTCATGCTGTTCTAAACTGCTTTTATTAAGTAAATAAAAAAAAGGAAAACTCAGCTTCACAAGGACATAAAACCAAACATACATTAAGCAGCCAGTGGTGAAAACGTGCTTTTCGATTCACAGGCAGAGAGAAATGCTATAGGTTTTACAGAAAGTTAAGAACAAGAGCCATGTGTGGAATTGTGATTAATGTGTAGTGGTCTGTTATGAAATATTGTTGTGTTCATAATGTTATTAGTTCTTTAGCACTGACCCTGCGCAGTGGCCTAATTGCTGCAGTTCAGTAACTTCACCCTGAGCAAATAAGACCCTGAGAGTTTATTTGAACTGGATTGTGGCAGTTTCGATGATCAAGTGATTAAAAGCAAAAGGGAGTCACAGTTCTGGGGCAGCTGATTTTGTGTTGTTGCATGGACGGATATGCTTTGTTTTTGTTTTATCGTACTGGATTTTGACAGTTGGGGAAGAGGAAAAAATATGTCCTGACTTAGCTGCTCAAAAGACAGGAAATTGAAGAAAATAGTTCAGCAAATTACAGTATTCTTTTGAAGGAAATAGTATATTTCAAAAAATGGAAATTTTGACATAATTTACTCACCCTATGTATGTGTTTTACCAATCTTGTGATAGGAGTGAGGAGATGTTAAGGTACGGTCACATTTACCAATGTATGGCAAATTTTCATGGGTGAATCATTTTTAATGGGAATTCATGAAAACAGGAATTTTGCATGAGGGCAAAAGATTTCCCCATGGAGATTGTGCAATGGGGTCAGATGAGTTTGCCGCTTCGACCAACAGAAAGCTGCTTGTTTTGAAAGTGACTTCTGTGTGAGCAATAGTATATCATACATTGATATACTATTGACAATAGACACATCTCAAGGAATCTCAAAGTTGACAAAATCTCACCAACATTTTGCTAATGTGACCACACCTTTAGACAGAATGACAGAACTTCAGCTTGACGATATGTCCGTATGTGCCTCAGGTGATAAAAGCGGTGGATGAGGGCTATCGTCTTCCCCCGCCCATGGAATGCCCTGCTACCCTTTACCAGCTGATGCTGGACTGCTGGCAGAAGGACCGAAACAACCGGCCCAAATTTGAGCAGATCGTCAGCATCCTGGATAAGCTCATCCGCAACCCCAGCAGTCTTAAAATCACGGCCAGCACTGCATCCAGGTACGTCGCTGTTCTCGTACCCAGGAGGACTGCATTTGGACCGAGTTCTAGATGCTTGTTCTGATCCCAAATTGCCTTCTGCTCTTTCTTCTGCTTTATGTCACGCTCAGATCAGCTTCTCATGATCCCTAATTAGAGGAAATGTTTCTCTCTTCCTCCTGAACTCTAATTCGTGTCTTCCCCTCAGGTCTAGAATAATCACACACTCCTACAGCTGGTCACTTACAGTTATGATTAAGATGTACATAAGACCTCAATATTTTCTACAGATTATTTGTCTAGACAAAATCAGTTTATTTATGGAGCCAGTTTGCAGAAACAGTCCTCAGACAGGCAGTGCTTGTGATAAACATTTGCTGACATCCTGTTTCTCCAGTATCCAGAATGCAGTACTAATGTTATTTAGAGTATTATACACAAAATGGCCAAACGTATATACAGTAGACTTCTGGGTAAAGGGTTTGGCAAGAGCCCCTGATTCCATTTAAATCGTTTCACATGACATTTTTAGATTTGTCTTTGTGATAATAGTTTGGGAAAGATCATTTTTCTCTTCCAGCATGACAATACCCCTGGTGAGGTCTATTTTGTGATGGTTTGACACTTTCTGGTGTGGAAGAATTTGATTATCCTTCACTAAGTCCAGAATTTAAATTACAATATTGCACTGATATTTAAATGCTTATTGATCGTAATAAGCTGCTAATTTATTTTTATTTTTCATGGCATGTAACTGTTTTAAAATTCTATGCTAAATAAATAAAAAATAAAATAATAAAAGCTAACACTAACACAAATATTGTTCTTAAACAAAAATGTTTTAAATGGTAATCTAAAAATACACATACACACACACACACACAAATGTATATTCTACCAGTGTTTTTTTTTTTATTATATATTTTTTTGTTATAAAACATATAATATTGTACTATATTAAATCTGTGTATTTATAGACCAAACTTAAAGTTTTATATATCCATTTTATTTATCCATTTTACAATTTGTATATATCTATTCACTAAAGAGTCGTTGGCCTAAAAAAGGTTGAAGACTCTTGTTTGCTTCTCTTTTCCTCTATTTATTGCAACAAGACTCAATTGACCTGAGGGTTCGTCCGGCACGAGTGTGGACGTAAGTGCTATAACCAGGAGCTTTATTATTATGAAGTATGTAACAGTGACTAATGGTTTCTTAAGAAAGTGAAAATGGGTCCCAGGGAGTTTGCATGTAATTTTCCTGATTGGCTTTTAACATGGCCGATCGGGAGACCAGCGTTAGGCCCAGGTGATTTATGGCTCTCTGAGCGAGACACACTCTGAGGTTCCACTGCCGCCGGTCTGAAGCCACAGCTGCGTCCAAGCCCTTGCACCTCATTTATCTACATGCCCTGCATGCTAATGGGGCGGCACTCCTGCTATTCTCATGGAAGGACCTTAGACATTAAGGCCAGACCACTTTAAGCTGGAAAGATGGCGTGCAGATGCTCGGAAGTAAAATGTCGGCACTCTTAGGACAAGAGTAGGTGCACAATTTTTAGAGCCTCCTCACAGCAAGAGATGCATTTTTGTCCGTGACGAAGCTACCCAGATGTTTCTCTGTGAGGAACATCCTCCCTCCTTTCCTATCCCCAGAGAACTTTAAAAACATGATACTAAGCATCCTCGGTTATTTAGAGGTCACTACACCAGAGGGGAGAGAGGAAAGCAAAAGAGAAGAGAGGCCGAGTGTTTACCTCTCTTCTTCCTCACCCTCACGCCCGTTGTGCTCCTGTCGAGTGACGGCTCAGATCTCTGACGCCAGCAGCTGATGCGGTCAAATGCAGTGTGTTTATGCCAGAGTTTATGCTATCACCTCTATTCCCAACAACCAAGATTTTTCTCCTCGTCAAATGCTTGTTTCTTTTTCACCTTGTGAGTTTTAGTGAGAATGTAGCTACACATCACAAACAAACATCAAACAACAGAGGACTGGACATCTCTTGGTTATCAGTATGGTGCTTCAGAGATTGAAATAAATTTGTTCTCTAGATCATATTGTCAAATCTTTACTTTCTTCCACCATGTTGGCCTTTATGATTAAGATGTACAAATTATTTATCATACGAAAGGATGAGCTCACTTCAGAATTTAAATTTCCTGATAATTTACTCACCCCCCACGTCATCCAAGATATTAAAAGTCTTTTTCGAAAAGTCGAAAATAAATTAAGGTTTAAGGAATGAGGGTTTTATCTAGCAAAATGATCGATCATTTTCTAAAATAAATAAAAATGTATGTACTTTATAACCACAAATGCTCGTCTTACATATAGCTCTGCGATGTGCCACACATTGAAAGGTCACTCGTGACGTCGGCGGAAGTACAGACCTACTAAGCGAACGTCCAAAGACTGAAAACGTACAAATATTTTATCAGATGTGCCTTTCGTTTAGACGGCGACGGCGTTTTTGGGGCTTAAAAACACATAAAAGTGAAACCACCCTCCAGAGTGGAAATCTTAAAAACGCTCCACCATCGCGTTCCCGTCTAAAGGGTAAAAACGCAAAAGTCTGCTAGACAGTGAAGACACCGATCTGCTCACGGAGGCTCTAGTCGCGTATGCGTTTACGTCACAGGCATGTGCCACCTGCTCATCTGTCCATGACAAAATTGTCAGGTTTTGCTGTTCACTTCGCCATGTTGTGTTTTGATTTCGCACTACTAGGGAGAGAAGTAGAAGGAAGATTGTCCGCAGGCGTGCGGACTTGGTGTTGTTGTGTGGCAGTCCTTCACATTGCCACCTAGCTGCTTGGAGTGCATACTACATTGAATTTCACACACTTTTGCGTCACCATATGCACGCAGATTCCCCCCCAATAACGCTCGTCTAAACGCAGAAAAAAAAGTGATAACGCAATGCCACTTTTGTGTTTTCTCTTCAGATCGTGTCCGTGTAAACATAGCCTAAGTCAAACACCCTTTACAAAAAAATTAAATAAAAAATAAAAGGTAATTTTACCGGTTTTTCGCCCTATCTCGGTTTTTCGCCCTATCTTACATTTTCTGCCCATGTCAGGTTACCGCCTGACCTTTCGTCACCTTGCAAGTCGTGGATGTGCAAGACAAGCATTTGTGGTTAAAAAGTATATACATTTTTATTTTTTTGAAATAGAAGACAGATTGTTTCTGATAAGACCCTTATTCCTCGGCTGGGGTCGTGTAGAGCCCTTTGAAGCTGCATTGAAACTGCAATTTGGACCTTCAACCCGTTGGTTCCCATTGAAATCCACTATATGGAGAAAAAAACTGGAATGTGTCCTCCAAATTTTTTTTGCCATGAATATCTTGTATGACGTGGGAGTGAGTAAATTAGAAGAAAATTTTAATTCTGACATCTGACAAATAATGACATCAACTCTGGTGCACCAACCGTGATCACATGACTCTTTTCAATGCCCAGGCTGCAACTAGGCTCTCCTCTTTTTTCTCCGCCTTAAGAGACCAATGTTTACCAACCTTTAAAGATGGTTTTGGTGAACAAAAGCTATATTATCATTTTGTCTGTGTCCATTGCAAATCGCACCGTTTTTACTTCCTTTTCAGCCTTGAGCTTTTCCGGGTCAGTATGTCTTCCTTGGGTTGTTTCTCCAAGAGTATAGTGTAAATGCAGACACTGGATATGGGTCACTTTAAAAAGATGTAAGCTGGTCATCAAAAAAAAGAAAATCGGATATAGTCAACAAATCTTAATTGGCCATCAAAACCTGCAGTGTAAATGCAGCCGTAGACTAAATGTAAAAACCCTCTTTGCATGTGAAATTAGATACAGTACTGTTGTGTTTGATGTTGAGTCCAATTTAATCTTTTTCAATCCCATCCTTAAAGGGTACCTATTATGGCATTTAAAATGTTCCTAATATTGTTCTGTGAGTCCCCAAAAACAGTTTTACAAGCATGAAATGACAAAAAAACACTTTTGTTGTCTTATAATATGCATTTATTTTTACCTGATTTGCTCACCGACTCCCATATGAATCGTTTAGCGAGTCATTTTTCTAAACCCCGCCTTTGCGTGGCGCTAATCTGCGGTGATATGTTAGCTACCACAGCCCAAAGGAGTGACACCGAGCCGACGGGGTGTCATTGGTTGTTGCGATAAATCTTACCCAGATACAATAGTGCTATTTTCTGATTGGTTAACAACACCAGAGGAGATGCGCTTGATTCTTGCCGGTTCTACAGTGAGAGCGGCGCGCGGCCAGAGTTTTGGGCGCTGCGGCATATTAAATATATTACAAATAGTTTTTCAGCGTGAGAAATACAATGTGTGGCGGGAGAGCGTGACAAAAGACCGAAATGAGTGACTGTCACGCTCAATGCGTGACACTTGAGAGCCCTGCACATATTTCAATACAATTGAAATTGAAGACCTAGAAGCTGCGCTGTGCGTACACAACACACAAAATAAATATTGAGCATGCTACATAAAACATATGTTCGTCGAACGATTCATATCAGCGACTCAGAGTCGACTCTTACTTTTGAGAGACAATAACTTTGTAAACGGTGAACTTTCATGTTTAAAACTTTGCAGGATGTTTTCGTTCACTTCTATGTGATCTATGTTACACACTACATGAAGGGCAATTTTCAAAAATCCATAATAGGTACCCTTTAAAGGTGGGGTGTGTGATTTCCAAAACGGCCGGCAGATTTTGAAAATACACAACTCAAAAGGTCCTACCTTCTTTCCTCCAAAGCTGGCCCTGACTCTACCCATTCGAAGAACATGGACGCGCAATCATGCACGAGCGAAAACTCAGATGCGCGAGATTCAGCCCTGGCGTCTGTACAGCGGTCTTCTATTCAAAGCAGGATTCATAGCAATGTGCTTTGAGTATGCGCACAAAGGGGTCACGGCATGCGTGCGGGGGGGGGGGGGGGATGGGGGGAGGGGGGTATACGACCGTTTGATTGACGGACTTACTGTCCAATGATTCTAGGTGGTCTTGGAAATGATTGGCTGGAGTTGTTCGAGTCCTGCCCGTTCCACAGATGATTACATTTATTAATTTTCATTTCAGTGCTTCTAAGCTGTAAGTGGGTTATGAATAGGATTTCAAGTGATTTTGAAAAAATTGACAAAAAAGAGAATCACACACCCCACCTTTAAATAACAGCCTTTTTATTAAGTTCCATCACAGGTTCATAAAACAATCAGCACATATATGCACTCCTCAAACTGTGACGGTCAGACTAAAATGATCAGACATTGTTAAAAAATAAACTTTATCCACTCTTTCCTGGCATTAGGAAATGATTTCTAAAGATCCTGTGCACATCAGTGCAGTCTTGCAGACAGCTCTATTCATTGAGCTGTGTCAGCACTTACTGATCCCCTTTGCCAAGTTACTTGGATCCATTCAGCATTCTTTTCCAGTCAACTCAGCGTACATTATTCTTTTATTTTCATCACACAGTAATGGAACACTGGGAACATGTGGATCTGAGTGGACTTCCTGGTATTCTAATTTGTTTATTTACATGACTATAAACAGCAGTTCCCACAAGGATTGTGGTCTCCTTTCTGTCTGTTCCCCTGGTTCTGATCAGGTGCTCTTGGCCCTGAATTGTGGATTTCAGATGCTTTGACATCACATACATGTTGAGAGTTTCACCTGAATTAACAAAGACAAGAGCCTGTGTTGTTTAATTAAATTAAGTTATTTTTTCAATTACCATATGTTTTTCTTCACTTTCACAATGTGATCTGGAATTGTTTTCATAATGTTGTCTGGTTACATTATATAATGTCCACACAGTATTTGCCCATAAAAGGATTACATATAAAAAAAAACATAGTATACCGTATATATGCTAATAACACGTAAAAAGTATTTTGTTTGTTTGAGAAGCTAATTATACTGCAATAATACATATTTTTGTGTAGGTTTATAAAAGGTTTTGAGTTAGCCTTTTAGCCAATAAACAATGGAAACAAGCATTGGTATGCGAACAATGGGAAGAGATCAGAAATCAGAAACAGAGATGTCTGTGTATTCGAATAAACATTCCTAAATGTATTGGTTTCTTCCTGGGGAATGCTTGCCATAACACAGATGGAGAGAATCAGTCCCACTTCTCTGCAGGTATTTCCTTATGGAGACCTTGAAGGCAAAGCTTGCATATCGGATTTGAAGGCCTTTGTGTTTACCCTCTGCTTGCAATTTTATAAGCTTGTTTTCTCCATAAATGACATTTGTCAAACGGGATTTGATGCGAATTGCAGACGCCACAACTTCAGTGTTGTATTTTTTTTCCTGAGTCAGCAAGTTAGAGGAACAGTCATGGGGTGTGTTCTCATAAAAAGTTCTAGTGCATCAGCTCTGCAAATGAATGTTACTTGCCCTTCATAAGGGTGAAGTTTGTCATTTATTTTGGGCTGCTCAGCTAAATACTTTCCAGTTCAATTTATTGATGCCACTGGTGCAGCAATTACATGATTAATCTTTAATATTCACAATACAGCTAATAGTACTTCCTCTATGTTTTTCGTCTCTTCCCAGACCGGTAAATCTGCTTCTGGACAGGACCAGCACTGACATCACTTCCTTTCACACGATGGGTGACTGGCTGGAGAGTGCAAGGACGTTGCCCTGTAAAGATGCGTTCACTGGTGTCAGCTACAGCTCCTGTGATACACTGGCCAAAACCTCAGCAGAGTAAGAGCCTTTCAGGTTTATGTCAAATCTGCGCTGCCAGTCAAAAGTTTGAACTGATTAAGATTTTTGAATCTTGAAGTTATGCTCACTAAGGCTGTATTTATTTGATTATAAATAAAGGAAAAACAGTACTATTGTGAAGTATTATTACCATTTAAAACAACTGCTTTTAATTCGAATATATTTTCAAATGTACATATAAAATGTAATTGTGATGGCAACGTTCCAGTCTTCTGTGTTACATGATCCTTTCAATATGCTGATTTGGTGCTTAATTCTTTTGAATTATTATTGGTTGTTTTTTGGAATTATTGGAATGGTTCTTGAACACCAAATCAGAATATTAGAATAATTTTTAAAGGATCATGTGACACTAGAGGAATGGCAGATGAACATTCAGCTTTTCCATCACTGCAATAGATTACATTTTAATTTACAATTTTCTGATTGGTAAGATTTTTAATGTTTTAGTCTCTTATGCTCAGGTAAAAGCAGTAACATTGTGAAATGTTATTATAATTAAATGTTTTTCTATTTAAATATATTTAAATAGAAAAACATTTAATTATAATAACATTTCACAATGTTACTGCTTTTACCTGAGCATAAGAGACTAAAACATAAAAAATCTTACCAATCAGAAACTTTTTACTGGTAGTGCTCTGTATTTGCGTAAAGAATCATGATATTCTGTATATCACCAGTTTTGAAGGTACAGTGCACTCAAATATAAAAATTATGTAATTTGCCAATTTTATTGTTGTTCCAACTCATATGATTCTCTGTGAAACACAAAAAGGGCAGTTTCTTTTGTTGACAATTTATATGGGTCTAAAAGCAGCTTAGTTTGAGAGGCTAAATGTAAGGGATGGCCTTTTATAGTCATTTTCCTATTACTGAAGAGTTTTTATGATGCATTCTGTATTTTTTAGTCCGAGGCAACAGACAAGAGATATAACTTAAGATTATTAGTGTAAAATAGCCTAAAACCGTTGTTGAAGATGATGCCAAATTTATTTACAGATCAGTTTCCAGTAAATGAAGCCCAGCTTTAATCATTTAATGGTGGCCATTACATTTGTCATTAATCTCCAATGACAGTGCTTGTGTATTTTTTTCTTCTATTGTATTCCAATAAATGCTACAAAATAAAAAGAAAAAAAGAAAAGTGAAACACCTTTTGCCAAAAATAAAAGTGCTGTCCTCTCATAATCCCCAGTTTTGGACAATCTCAGCTGAGTCAAAACAAAGTTCTAATAATAAAGACCCTATTGTGCTCCACGATGTGGATCTGCATTTATGGGAAATGCTTTGTAGATGTTGAATAGGAACCTTGCCTGGCCTGGTTAGCATCTCCTGAGGCCACATTTCAATTCAAACATCGAGGCATTTGACAATGTAAATAATTTGACATTCATAACTTCAAAATGATCAAAGACCCGGTCTTGGAACAGTGGCAGTGCTGTGCTGCAACGGTGTACCCTCAGGACTAAACATCTAAACACTGAGCAGTCTGTAATTGTTTGCTTGTCTTTATATTTTGTTCAGATGTCAGCGTAAATAATCACATGCAAATAGCGGCCCTCATCCATGACCCAGATTGGGTTATTTTAACATGCAGTTTGTTTGGCCTTCGGTAGTGAGTGAAAAACACCACTCTTCGGTCTGACCACAGAATCGTGTGTGTTTATAATTTTTGTGAATTTAAAAATAAAATATGTTAATTGATATGTCTGAAATGCTGAAAAAACAGGATCACCATATGATTTGGATTCTGTTTAACCACAGTCAACTGCACGTCAGTGAGACCGTGCAAGATCAATCAGCTTCACTAAGTTTGGCTAATATCAGCAACCATCACTAACCAGCACAAACCAGTACAACTGCTAAAACTACACCAGAATAAACCACTACTAATCAGGCTAAAAGCTGCACCAAATTAGGTAACTCTTTTAAGTAGACTGTCTGCTTAATTTCTGCTAACACTTTATTTTCCTGGTCCCCTAACTGACATTCTACTGACTATAAGTAACTTTGCAAACATATACAGTATGTCAACTTATTCTACAACCCCTCACCCTATAACTTAACAGTCTACTAATACTCTAATGAGAGCTATTTGACATATAGTTTCAAATTAATGTGAGTTCATTTAAATGTAGTTCCAAAATTGCTTATAGTAGAATGTCTCAAGTGGACTATCAAAATAGCGTGTAATTAGTATTATACTGCATGAACCATCAGCATCAAATCTGCATTCAACAACATAATCCAGCGACAAAGTAAAATCACACCAGTATTAACCACCATCCATCAGTACTAACCAGCTAGTCAACACTAACAAGTACAAAAAATGAGCAAAAAGTCAACCAACTCTACACCGGCATAGTCTTTTCAGCAGAATGAATAAGAAGTGCACCAATTTAAGAGTTTTAGACTAATCTGTGGTCATAAAGATCAATGTTTTCATCCCCCAAAAAACTGCTTGAAAAATTTTTCAAACTTAAATAAGCCCTAAAAACATTTCAGTGTAAAGGGTCTATCAGGAACACGAGGAATCACAAGAGAGACATAATTATTGATGATTTATTCACTTATCACGTTACCTTGCTTGATCGCCTCTGGTTTTTGCTGTTGATGAGGCCATAGTTAGTTTACCAGATGTTTGGCCTCTTGTTGCAATTTTATGTTAAATTGAACAGAATGTTATGCTTTTTTAATCTATCATTGAAAGTTTTACCTTATTTTGCTCAAGTCATATTAGACTAGACAAATATGAATTTCTATGGCAGGCAGCATTCAATGGTTATACCTTCTTGTGTTTTTGTTTTTAAAAATGGTAGTTAATGGTAACACTTTTTGAATGCAAACAGTTGAAAAGAAAACTTGTGTGTAACAGTATGTTGGATACATGCAGTTCTTATAGTGACAAAAAAAAAAAAACATATTACTGTCTTTGTCCTCAATGTTAATCTACCAACAAAAGACAAAGAAAATCACTTACTGCTCTTGACTGGTTGAGCAGCACTAAATATTCACTGTATTGAATATATATAGTGAAATATTCACTGTGCTATTAAATTAAAGATAAAACATGATATTATAAACAATAATATGATAACATGATCCTACAAATTAGGCATAAAGATAACTGAAGGAAATATATACTTGCTAAGCCAACTAATTTGATTTATATTCTTTTGGTTTCTCTGCCCAATATTTTTGGTGCATCCCTTCTTAAAAGTATAATTTAAAAAAAAAAACTAAAAAGACTAGTATTGAAATAGTACACTTACAAATTTACAAGTGCATTGATTTTTAGAGTATACATAAAGTACTCTAAGTTTACTCTAAATTTACTCTATGTTTACTTACAATATACTTATTTTTTGTAAGGGATGCTTTAAAACCAGAATGTTTTGATCAGCCTGGGTATGCATGTTTGATTCCTTCAGCAATAAAGAGGTTTTACAGCGGTTATAGCAGAAACTTGGTTTCAGCTGTTTTTGTCCTTGATTTTAAGTTGCGCCACAGATGACATGTCTGCCCAAAGAATCACTGAATTAGTTAAAGTTTTGTCTCTCAGAAATGTCGCAGGCCTGTCTTGACTGGCATTGAGAGCATTTGTTTGGCTGATGTCAGTGCATTAGCAGTGCATTGACGATAAACAGCCTTGTGTCAGTCGATCTAAAGCTTTATTTTGCCCATAGAATCTGTCTGACTGAAGTCAGACCAGCAGCTACGTGCCCTGAGTGGGAGCCATCCATGGGAATTACAACACTTTAAAGCTTATAGACTGGATGGTGGGTTTCGGTCATAGCTTTTCTATTGCTGGCTGCTCCCTCAAGCTTTTGTTTGCACTAATGTTCACTTCGGGACTAAATCGATGCTGCTCTTTGTAGAAGTGTATCTAACAAAACTCATACCCGAGGTGTGCATAGCCTAACCTAGGTCGTGACATAAACTTGCTTGCACTAATATGCTGTAATGATGTTTACTGCACAGCTTTTGCATCCCCTGATCTGACAATACTAAGAATTGAATGTCTGTTCGGTAACACTTTCGATGAAGTCCATTCTTAAAATGAATTATAGCCTCATTTATACTTATTTATAAGTATTACTATTCTATAAATATATTTTTGAAGATTCATTAAGACCTATACTGCTTTATAAGAACAGTTATTACATTTATATGTATAATTACTTATAAGTCATGCATTTGCATTTTCAATGTGCATGCTCATAATCCATTATACACTGATTTATAAATGATCAAATATAAAGTAGTTCCAGAGACACTTGTTTGCTCTACCAATTAGTTGCTAATATTTGCATTAGAGGTCATGAATGATAATTTGATTTGTTTAAATCTTCATACAAAAAGCATGGTATTGCTTAAAGCAGATTGGAATTATACTTAAAAAAAATATTGTTGCATTGTTTTGCTAGTATGTAACATTAAAAAAGATTTTTTTTAAATCAAATGTTTGTATTAATGATTTCTGGGTTTTTTTTCTCCATTATTTTATTACATGAATTAATGTTCATTGGTTACATTTACAAGTAAACAACTTAAAATGTATAATGAGCACATCTTCATGATTGCTTTAGATAAATTGCATTCTGTAGGCATTTATAGAGGTTAGTAACTTTATTATCACTCACAATAAGTATTTATAAGAACACAACATGGCAATAATAACAATATATTCATTTATTTGACAGAATTACTAAAAAGTCATAGTAACTATAATATAATAACATTATAGCAATGCATTATAGCAAATCTTTATAAATACATTCATGGAACTATACGACTGACTAATTAATACTTATAAATTAGTGTATAATGGATTATGAACATGAGCACTGAAAAAGCAAATGCATGACTTATATTAATTATAAAATATATATGTGTGTAACGATAACTGTTCTTATAATACAGTCTTGATGAGTCTTTATAAATATATTTATAAAATATTAATATTTACTTATAAATAAGTATAAATGGACCTATAATTCATTATAAGCATGGTCTTCATAGGAAGTGTTACTGTTTGTTCTTTTGCAAAAGCTCCTGTACTTGAGCTCATGAAAGTGATTGATTTGTCACATTTTTGCAGTGCAATCTGATCTAATGGGAAAATGTTAATTGACATAGGTTTTTGTAAAACCTGAAATATGCTCTACAAATAGCTGCATTTTCCAGGTGAAATGTCCATTGAGTGGAATTATATTTTATATACGGTAGATGTTATTGTTCATGTTAACAAGCATATCACCAAATATGTTCTTGTGACTTTAAATCAGTCAGTACCCCCTACATGAATGAATGTTTTAATTAAATGTAATTATATACCCAAAATTCAACCTGATAATAGACCACTGCATTTTCTGATACATTTAAACCAGTAATAGCGCACACAGGACATTCTGTCCATTTTTGTCCATTTCCTGAGAATCAAACCCTTGATTCTTGAAATTTAGTCCTGAACTACTCTACCATTCAAAGAAATGAATACTTTTATTTTTAGCCAGGGTAAATTAAATTGAAAGTGACTGCGTTGCAATCACAGGAATACAATTTAAATAGAAAACAGTTGATTAACTACAATAATATTTGTATTCAATATTACTGTTTTTACTGTATTTTGATCAAATACTGTAAATGCCGACTTGGTGAGCATAAGAGACATCTTTCAAAAACGATAAAATATTTTACCGACCCCAAACTTTCGAACAGTTTCAGTAGGCTTGTAATATATACTGTATGTTACAAAAGCCATAAAATATTTGTGGAACAGAGCAAAAATGTAATTCATTATTCCCTCATAACCTGTGTTATGGTACCTCAGTGAGAGTAAACCGCTCTTTTATTGCCACTTCTGGACATTTCACCTGTGAACAACCACAACTTAAGTTGTTTAAAACCTATGTAGATTCACGTTTTCCCTACGAGACCAGGTAGGATATTTGCATACGGGATGAACTCATCCATATGGTAAGTCTGGAGAATCTATTCATGATTGTAAATAATGCAAGCTTCTGTCAGCTGTTGCATGGATCTCATTAAATGAAAAATGTCATACTTTTTCCCTCGGGGGTAACCCTGACAGTGCTGTTCCTTTCAAATTACTGTAGAAATAACCAACTCAGAAAATGTAGCAGCTTCTCCAATTTCTCATCACCGTAAGCTGTAAATCAGCCCTTTCTTAAGTTATAACACAAAGTCTGTCACAAATCCAGAGAGCAGCTCCTCGACTTATTGTATGCATATGGCAGCATGATGTCCGCCTGGAATACTTTGTCCTGCATGACTGACACATGCAGTCTGAGGCAGAGCGACGCTGCGGGCTTGTCATTAATGTCAACATATGTCAAACCGTGAGAGCTATATTACCCACGCTCACTGTCTCTCTCTCCATTTTGACACACAGGGACTTCAAGAAAGTCGGTGTGACGATCGTTGGACCTCAGAAGAAGATCGTGAGCAGCCTAACAACACTTGAAACACACTCAAAGAACGGTCCAGTTCCTGTGTAAAATTAAAAACGAGTGACGGAAAAGAAAGATACTTATATGAGATTGATGCTGCTTTGGCTTTAACAGACCGGAAATAGACATTTAAATGAAAAGAGGAAGTGGAACTACAATTTTTGAATACATGTGCAAAGCAGAACAACCTTCCTGGAGAATGATCAGGTCTTCCCGGGCACGAGAAGCAAAGACGAGGAGCGAATCTCCCAGCGATTAACGTGTGTTCTCGGCGAGACGTGGGAGAAGCGGATGAACGCGGGCCTCGTGTTTAGGAGTCTACGGTCATGCTACATGGCTCTTATAGACAGAAGACTCCTAGAGGATGGAAGCCGGTCTGCTCTGAATGGATTTAGTGAAAAATTCTTCACATGTGGCAGGGGAGCATTAAAAAGCCTTCAGGAAAAAACTTTGCAAAAGCATCCGTCTTCCTTTTGGAAGGTATTGTAGCACTTCAGAGAGGCAATAGTTTTGGGTGGTTTTGGGCCACTTGTGGAAAAGCCCCCTTTAATTCTTCTGAAGAAAAGCAGGAGAAATACAGCTGGTTACTGTTAGAGCAATCTGGTAATGCTTGTTAGGATCTGACACATTTGGCTATATATTTGATAATAAACCATTTATCTGCAAGTGCAGAGAGCCATTCTCGAGAATCAGGGATGGAGTAGAGTAGAGGCGTTGGGTAAACTTGCCATCTAAAAGGTTTATTTGTTAATGTAGCCCATGACATATGTTTGTTTGTACCTCTGTGTTCAGATGATACATTAATTCATTATCAAAAAAAAACTGTTTACTAGAATCAGTGACAGTCAGTAAATCTTAATGTACCCAAGCATTTTTATGGTTGCATCACATGAGAAAACCAGACGCAATACAAGCAGTGTGTTGATCTCAGAAGTCTTAGATACGATGTATATGAGGGACATGGGCTATGTTCGAAATAAAATACTAGCTTACATACTGCCTGTTTAATAGGTGAAACAAAAGGGTTTTGCGAGAAGATTAAAGTAAAATTGTGACATAATCTCATCAATCAGCTTGCTTAATTCAACAACAACCAGTTATTATTTTGAGAATTTTTAATCCAAATATATGTAGAATTTTATTTGAAATCACGTTGACTTGATATCAGTTTGACTCCACCTCAGAAACTACTACTCTTTTCGGTTGTGGCCACAAATCTCTCTGATTTTTCAGCCCCTTCATTCCAATCACCAGACTACATTCTGGCAACACCAACTTTTCACAATCCAATCAGATCCCAATTGATTAAACAAAGTTTGTTTGTTTTTTTTTTATATCCTGGAAATCAGATTATGGAAGCAGAATGAGTTGTGAATTGTGCTTCACATTGAGTTTAACATTTGGCAGCCAATCAAATAATGAGTCAAGAAAGACAATTAAATGTCACATGTGATTTTTTTTTTTTTTTAAACCACTTAAAGGGGTAGTTCACCCAAATAATTTATTCAACCTCATGTTGTTCCAAACCTGTATGAGTATATGATTCTTCGGTTTCACTTTATTTTGATGGTCCCTTTAACACATTCTGTTGTCTATAAATAGCGTTGCTCCTACATGTATACTAACTCTCATTAGAGTGTTAGTTGAGTATTAATAGACTGGTAGGGTTAGGGTTAGAGTAAGTTGACATGTAGTTGAAAAGTTACTTATAGTCAGTAGAGTGTCTGTTGGAGGACCATCACCATAAAGTATATGCAGATATTAAGCAGACAGTCTACTAATACTCCAATGAGAGTTAGTTGACATATAGTTGGGTGAGAAAATGCTGACATAATTTTTTGGGTGAACTAACCCTTTAAATGCAAACTCCACTCCACAGCCTCTTTCACTGGTCAGCTCTATCAGTCACCTGTCATGACATGACCAATGAAGTCTGAGGGGCGGAGTTTGAACTGGTTTTGGAAAAAGAATGCAAATATCACAACTACTTCCAGCAATGTGTCACACTGGAAATGGAAGATTAAATCAAGCGTGTTGCATTGGATATAGCATTGTGTGCAGTGTACTCTATAAGTATAGGCTACATTAGTATATCATCTGGATATTCCATGCATACAAAACATATGCCTTCTGTGCACACTACGTACACTGTATACTTTAAGAATATTAAGAGTAGTATGGTAGTGTACTATTCCGAACATAGCCATTCTCTGTAGTAGTGAAGTTCATTTTGAGATCAGGGCCTCATTTATAAAATCTGAAAGGAGAGCGGCTATCTGATGATGAACACTCAGGATTCACAACCCTCATCTTCAAAATAGGTTTCTGATCATTTATTAATTTGAGTCTGGATATTGCCATTAGGCTTCAACATTTGCAAATCATCATCATCTGAATATTTTCTTAAGACATCCTCATTGTAAAATCTGTGGTGCACATGACAGTCTGACCATGTACTGCACTACCTTATGAAGGAACAATCCATTTTTCCTCTTCACCCCTTTGATTCTGCCTGTAAATGTTGCTTTTACCCCTGCTGTTAGCATGTGAACCGGACCTGTGATAGCAATGGTGACTCTAGAGGTACTATCATTTACCTGGCCATCCCTGTACAAATGTCTGTATGTATGTATGTATAAAAGAATGAACAAGATATCTGTACAACCTTTACAGAATTCCATTGTATTATATTTTGTTATTTTGTATTGTATTTGTTTTTACATAAAAACAATTATAATGACTTATTATTTATTTCTTAACAACAAACCACCATACACAGTGCAGATTTTCTTTTTTTCAGTTAGCATTCAGTAAGTTATGACATGGTTATGATGCAACCTTATCAGTGTACCTTACGTTTTATTTGTTGAAGATGTTTTGAAGAGCAATACTTTTTTGCGTCCTGTTCCCCTTCTTTAGATTGATGTGTGTGTGTGCGTGTGTGTGTGTGTGTGTGTGTGTGTGTGTGTTTGTATGTGAGTGTGTAGATGGCCTTGTCTACTAATGTAAAATGATTTGTAGTGGAAACATTTATATTTTTATAATAAACATTCTCAAGATATTTTCTAAAGAATGAATGCTAAGCAGAAAGTGTCTCACTTTGGTGCTTGTTTTGTACACACACATACCTACATACCCATACACACACCCGCACGCACGCACACACATACACACCCGCACGCACACACGCAAGCACACACACACACACACACACACACACACACACGCACACACACACACACACACACACAGGTTTGTTTGGCTATACTTGTGAGGACATTCCATAGGCATAATGGTTTTTATACTGGACAAACTGTATTTTCTATCCCCCTAACCCTACCCATCACAGGAAACAAAGGATTTTATTTGTTTAATAAAACACTATTTTGTATGTTTTTAAAGACATTTGAAATATGAGGACATAGGAAATGTTCATTGAAAGATATACAGCATAAAAAGGAAGCACAGAAAATGTTCAATTTTTGCACAGAAAATGCAATTTTGATAATTTCTTTTAAAATGCATGGCCCAAAGAAAAAGTCTGTCAAGACCAAATGTCAAGAGGTGTAGTTAAAGTCTCTTATGCTCGCCAAGACTACATTCATTTGATCAAAAATACCCTAAAAATATTAATATGAAGTATTATTACAACTTAAAACAACTGTTTTATATTTGAATATATTTTAAAATGTCCTTTATTCCCGTGATGGTAAATCTGAATTTTCGGAGCTATTGCTCCAGTCTTCTAGCCTGGCTAACTTCAGACTTCTTCTCATTGAGACGTGGGTCTGGGAACCACATGTTCATTTTCTCGTATTTGAGGCGTGGTTTACGAATGCCCTGAGCCGGTTATTGGGTGCTACGAATGTCTATCAAATGCGCCTGTACGTAGCTCATAGCCAATCGTTTCAATTATACCAGATGACGTATGTAGAGCGACAGATATTAGACGAGGAAACTAAAATTGAAATTGAGTTCTAAACTACTTAGAGGCTGCATCGAAAGGTAACTTCGCGTCTGCTGCCATGTTGGATCCATAGATATAAACAAACTGCTTCGGTGTGTCGCATAGACATCGTCATTGTCTTGCTGCTCCCTTCCCGTTCTGTGATTGGTCCCCTCGCTGAGGCGAAAAATCTGGTCCATGGAATCCAGATGACTAGCAGCGTGAATAAAATCCCGCTGCGCGCAAGGCAGTATGGGGAAACCCAGGCAACCAGTCTTCAGTGTCACATGACCCTTCAAAAATCTCAATATATGCTGATTTGCTCCTCAGTTATTATCAATTATTAGTACTCAAATATTAATAATGGTTATTATTATTATCAATGTTGAAATATCTAAAAAACATGATTTTTGTTTGATGAATAGAAAGTTCAAAAGAACAGCATTTATTTAAAATAGAAATCTTTTGTAACATTATAAATGTCTTTACTGTCACTTTTGATTAATTTAATGTTGCTGAATAAAAGTATTAATTTCTGTCTTTCAAAAATCACACCTCAAACTTTTGATTTCTTTTGAAACTTTCGACAAAAATGTTAAGCAGCACAACTTTTTCAACATTGATAATAATCAGAAATGTCTCCTGAGCAGCAAATCGTCATATTAGAATGATTTTTGAAGAATCATGCGACACTGAAGACTGAGTGATGCTGAAAATATAGTTTTGCAGTCACAGTGGACATGCAATACCTTTTTCAAAAAAAAATTAAATGTTAATTATTCCAAACTTTTGACCAGTATGTATTTTACTTTGTTACATAATATTTGTATCTATGTGTGAAACAACAACATAAATATGAAGATTACGTTTCTCAGACATTCGCACATTTTAAACTAGATAATTTTGTATGGATTTTATAGGTATTTTTCTTATTCATTACCTCAGGCATCCTTATTTATCATTGACCCTATAATGGTTGTTTGTCCAAGGTGGGTGGTGCATCAGCAGGTGTTCATTTATGGTGCGTGCACCACAGAGATGACCTTAATAAATCTATTAGCCCCCCACTGTACGGTGCATGTGTCCAGCCATCTGAGTGCAGAGCATCTAAAGAGCAGCCATGTGGGGCTCCCTGAGGCCTACACATAAGAGTGTGTTTCAGTCTTATCTGAGCCTAGCAGAATCTGTGACCCAGATCAGACTGCCTGCCAGAGTCCTCCTTAACACCTGCTGAGAGGATTCACATGCATCGCCCCAAAACATAGCAGGATGTAGAGCAGATATTCACACTGTTAAGGTGTTGATGAAGAGCGTGCACAAATTGATGTATTTACGCTGAAAAAAAAAATGACTTAACAATAAAAGGATATTGTAGGTCTATGTGTTTGTCCATTTTTTTATTTAGTTTTTTCTTTATCTTGTAAGTCAAATTCAATTCATACAGGCCATTAATTAAAAAACCCTCTTGAATTATTTTTTTAAATGTATGAATTAAAATTCATTTGGCTGAATGTTTGAAAATGAAGATAGGCCTACTATCAGCATATATATATATATATATATATATATACTACATATATATATATATATATATATATATATATATATACACACACATAAAAATAATATTTTGGGTGTACATTCTAGTTTTACTTTACGATTAGTCTAAAATCATTTGTTTTAAATCCAAAAAGATTGTGTTATAAATTAATATTTTTATTCAGTAAGGAAGAATTAAATTGATCAAAAGTGGCAGTAAAGCTGTTAACATTGGTCCAAAAAAAAAAACAAATGCTGTTCTTTTGAACATTCTATTTGTCAAAGAATCCTGAAAATAAAATGTTTCCACACAAAAAACTATGCAGGCAATTCTTTTAACATTGATACTGATAAATGTTTCCTGAGCATCAAATCAGCATATTAGAACGAATTTTGAATGATCAACTGACACTGAAAACTGAAGTACCGGTAATGATGCAGAAATAAGATACATTTTAAATTATATACAAACAGAAAACAGTTAATTGTAATGATAAAAACATTTCTCTTTGTTACTGTATTTTTGATTAAATAAATGCAGTCATGTTGAGCATAAAAGACTTCTTTCAAAAAAATTTTTTTTTAAACTGATGCCAAACCCCAAACTTTTAAATATGAAACCAACGTGAATACAAAGATTTAATTAACAATCGCAAAATAGATTTTGTAAAGATTTCCCCATTGACCCATATCCATGACATACTGTAGCCGTCATTTCTTTCCTTTCTTTTTGAAATAAATCTTTTCCTGGCCTGAGATTTCCTGAGATTATTATTAACAGTCAACAATCAGAGGCACTATCTAATTAGTGGGATTTAACTGCTCTGTAAGTTTTCTGTCTTACCACTGTTCCATTCCAAACAAACTAAAATAACATGCAAATCACCAAGATATTTGGCAAACACTGTACCCATTGACAGCCATGAAGAAAGGATTTAATTAGAGGATGTAATTTCTGCCCTCCGTCAGCGGTAAGTCTAAGACTCCTGTAGTTTTCACTGTGTAATAAAAAAAAAAACTGCCTTTTCCTTCTCTTTCCATTAGTCTTCCACTCATTGGCTTGTTTGTTGGAACGGAGGCCTATTTTAACAAAAAAGACTTTATTTGGAATAGACTTTAAAAGTGACATTTTTGGAACATTTTGCCGCAACATACGAAAAAAAAAATATATCCCCGCTATCCCCGCAGTAAATCTGACAATGAAGAAGAGTGTTTGGGAAAAGTGACAACACTTTTTGGCAAAGCGAAGGCTTCCTAAGGTGACGCACAAAGAAGCTTTATGTAGTTTTAGGATTGCACATATGGTTAGCACCTCCACTAGTTTGCAGGCTTCTGTTCTCAGAACATTGTGGATAGTCTAAGAAGGCCATGTTACAACCCTCTGTCGATAAAACATTTCATACCCTTACAGATATTGTTAGGCGGGTAATTTATTGTGCGTTTTTAATGCAACATATCTTTAGAATTCCAAGGCAGTCGAACATGGCCGTTCCCAGGATGAATGATGCAGGCTCTGCTCTACCTAGAGAGCTTGAGAAGGAGCAGATGTGCTGATGCAGATGTGCCTGATGTTCGCAGGCACAGGAAGAGTGGGCCGTTGGTTCAGAGGGAATGAATTCAGTATGTGGGATGCTGCTCAATTTGTTCAGCAGGTGATCTACTGCCGCTCTGCTCCAGAAGGACTCGTGTGGGTTGAGGATAATGAAATGAAATGTAGAGCAGACGAGCAGGTATAAGCATCGAGTCAATGCCTTTGACTCACTGTATCTTTCCCACATAAGTATAACGAGGCCACAGGAGTGCTGTGTGTGATAATATGGTCAGACAGAGTAGGAGAACTGCATTAGTCATGTGAGATTGCTCTTTGATGTGGTGCTCGGATACAGAGCTGTGATTCCTATGAGGACTGTTAGCGAAACACCTAGTGCAGTGATTTGAGCCAAGTCAGGTTCAAAAGGCAGAAACTTCAAGTGAAAATACTACTTCTTTTTTTTTCTGTAATAGCTTACATATATTATTTTTTTATTTTATTCAAATATTTAGTAGTAGTAGTACTTTATTGATCCCTGTTGGCAAATTAAAGTGCATTTGCATCAATACATGAAGACAGTAAAGTATTCACAGTACACACAAAACATACTATATATACCATCATCTTGTTTGAAGTTTAAGAAGGACAAATAGAGTAAAATATAAATATAAAATCAGTCAAAGAATAAAAGCGGTAATGAATATTTTATGTCTGATAATTAACTGCATTAAGTACAGCTATACGATGGGTGTAGTGACCTAATTCCTAAATTGAATGGTTAATGATACCTCGGCACAGGATAGATGAATTGTAAAGTCTCACAGCAGTAGGCATGAATGACCTCCTGTAGCGTTCTCTGTTGCACCGTGGCTGGATCAGTCGGTTGCTGAATGCACTTCTCATGCCAGTAAGCATGTCATGGAGGGGGTGTGAGGTATTGTTTGTGATGGTCAACAGCTTGGACATTATTCTCCTCTCTGTAACATCCTCAAACATGTCCAGATCCAATGACAAAGCCTGCCTCCTTAATAAGCTTATTCAGCCTTTTTCTATCTCCAGCTTTAATCCCAGTGCCCCAGCACACTACGACGTAAAACAGGGCACTAGCGACGACAGACTGATAGAACATGTGAAGCATCTTGCCAAGGCACTGAAGGACCTGCACAAGGGTGGTCATGATCCACAAGTTCTCTAAGAACTTCGTACACCAACGGACCTCGTGCTTCGTGCAACGAAGGTCACCACGCGGTCAGTGGGTCATGCAATGTCCACCTTGGTGGTCCAGGAACACCATCTTTGGCAGTGACTGGCCGACATGAGGGAGAACGTGACCCAGGAGATCATGGAGGAGTCCACCAGCATAACATCCATTTTCCTTCTCAGTAATGCTGGTTGGATGGTGTTGAAGGCACTGGAGAAGTCAAAGAACATTATTCTCACACTGCTGCCAGCCCTGTCCAGATGTGAATAGACCCTCTGCAGCATGTAGATGATGGCATCGTCCACACCCACCTGAGGTTGGTGGCAAACTGTAGGGGGTCCCACACTGAATCAACAAGAGGTCTCATGTGAGCCAGGACCAACCTCTCCATGGTCTTCATAATATGGGAAGTCAGCGCCACTGGTCTATAGTCGTTTAGAAGGGTGGGGCAACGTTTTTTTGTACTGGAACAAGGCAATATGTTTTCCAGAGCACCGGAACTCTTTCCAGGCTTAGACTTATGTTGAACAGTTGATGATCAATGTGGCCTGACGGCTGTCAGCAGTGAAGAGTGTCTGAGAGGGAAGATGCTGGGGGAGTTGAAGGTGAAAATGATTGTTGTGGGTGGTCTCTATCAGTACAGTGGAGTAATTGTAAGGGGATGTGCATTGGAGAGCAGCCTGGGGCCCTATATCAAACCTGTTGATGAACTCGTTAGCCATCTCTTGGTCCCCCTCAGTTGCAGTCCCTGGCTGTTTAAAGCCAGTAATTTCTCTCATACCGCTCCAAACGTCTCTCACCCTATTTTGTTGGAGCTTATCCTCCAGTTTCCACCTATAAGCATCCTTGCATTGCCTTCCCTCACCCTCCATTTGTTTAATTTATTACAAATTAGTTTATCAGCATGAGTAAAAAGAGTTGGAACTGACATTTTTCTTGCATTCGTAATGCTACTTACAGTAATGACATGCCACTCGTTTTTGTCCAGATCATGCATTATTTGCAAATCATAAGATGATCTGAATACAGATCTGCATACTAAAGACATGAAGGAAAGGATCAAATTCAATTCACATTTATTTGTGTGGCTCTTTTCACAATACACATCGTCTCAAAGCAGCTTGATAGACAGACAGACAGACAGACAGACAGATAGACAGATAGACTGATAGACAGATAGATAGATAGATAGATAGATAGATAGATAGATAGATAGATAGATAGATAGATAGATAGATAGATAGATAGATAGATAGATAGATAGATAGATAGATAGATAGATAGATAGATAGATAGATAGATAGATAGATATTTGCTGTAATTTAAATTTCCACTATTACATTTACTGGAAATTGCTTGTATTTTGGTATTACAGCAAATGTCTGTTTTTAAAGGATTTTTTCCTGTATTTTTACAGAATAATGTGTAATTGTACTTAACTCTGTTGCCAGACATTTTACAGGATTGTTTTCTTTTTTACAGAGTATAGAACAACTCTATCTAAAACAATAGTGGATTTAAAAGAAAACATTTGATATTAACAATCGAATGATACAAATTTTCATCACAAAGTTTTTAATGTAACCTTCTCCCTTTAAATCTTTGATCAGCTCCCTTTGATCAGCTCAAGAATAATTTAGCAATTTTGTTTATTTTGAAACAATTAAAAGAGCAGTTTCTTCTTGTATCGTTAAACTGGTTGATATAGGACTTAGAAAGTAATTAGTAATGAGTGTAATGCAATACTTTTTAAAGAGAGAGCAATTAGTACAGTAATCGTATTTCTCTGTTGAAGGTGTAATTAGTAGCTAGTAATTAATTACTTTTTAGAGTATCAATGTACTTGCACAGTACATGTCATAGAGTTCAACTCTAATGATTACAGTCTGATTTCATAGCTGGCTTCATTCCAGCAGGGTTGTGTGAGTAGGTCATAATAATCCCATGCTATGGTAAATTACAGTTCAAAGTGGTGAAATTTTAGAAGGTTTTGGTAGTCTTTGTCATGAATTTCAAAACAAATTGCAAAAGAGTCCACTGTCCTCAACAGTGTGGTTACAAGTAGGGGGATTAGGGGCGCTCCACCGAGACAAAGTAGGTGGCAAGACTTTGAAGTCAAACAACCTCTAAACTTCCACTCATGTGCAACGGATCAGATGACGAGAATGACAAACAAGACAGCTGAGTTTTCTTGAAAAAAAAACTCAAGCTCTTTCAAAAGCCTCCAGCTGTTTGCAGCTGTAGCACAAAGCAGAACAGCACCTTGCAAAGCCATAAGCAACCTTTCTTTTGGCAGTCCCGGGCCTGATCGAGCGTTGTCCACATAGGTCACTTCCTGGAAAGGGTCTTGGGTCAGTGATAAAGTTGGCATGTCATGTGTTTATCATTTACTCTTGTTTCTCTGTCCTCAAAGACACTGCGATTCAAAAAGAAAAGATGCACTGCTTCAGTAGATGCTTGCATTGTGCTGAAAAAGTATTTTTTAAAACTATTTATATTTTTGTTTTTGTTATTTAGGAAAATATTTAAACATTCTGATAACAAGTTATATTTACTTGAGAACCAAACGGATAATAATTAAATAATAAATGATAACTGTGTAGGATAAAGGTATGTACCATTGTACCAAGGAGAATAACTATTATGATAACAATAAGATCTAGTTTTAAAAATAGTTCTAGATTTAAAGGAATAGGGACATTCACACCACAACTATAATGATAATTTAAAGAGTTTAAAGAGCATTTAAAGTGGCAGATGACAGAACTGCAACATGTGCTTATTATAAACAGAACATTATTGTGCATTGGTGTAAACGTTAATATAGCTACAGTATCATATCGTTCATTGTGAACGGGCCTTAAGACTTGTTCCTGAATATATACTGTATCTGAGTTTACTTGTCTAACCTCATTTGCAAATAGTTTTGTTCTTGTTTTAAGCATTGTATTTATTTAAACGGAAACAAATTCCAAATGGAATCAGAAAAACAATCCTAACTGAATTCACAACATTCACTAAATACACGTCTCTTGCTTCTTGGATGAAACTGATCTTGTTTTAAGGATATTTTAACTGCAATCATGCTGATTGGGAGAACGTTTTGTTATGTGTTCAAAAATGAATCAGCAACATGCAAATGAATGCAAAGACAACTAAAAAGACAATTAAATCTGTCGGTTGGTGTCGAGAATGAGTGAGAGCAGGGTCTCGGGGCCAGAGCGCTGCCCTAACAGTGTTTCATCACACACACTGCATGTGCTGGAGAAGATGTGCGCTGTGTGTGCCAGAACGGATGATGTCTGAGACATACATCGAGGAGGGAGTCTCTGTAGTGCTGTGGCTGGACTGGCTCGTCAATCTCACCAGAACCAGGGGAAAAGTCAATGTCACTCCAAGTAGGAAACAGGTCGGGGGATTAAACACGCTTCTCTGTTCTTGTCTGCTTAACAAATGATCTGTCCGATGCGCAGGGGGAATTATCATCACAAATGCTCAACAATGAGGTTTTTCCACTTACTGTTGAGGAAAGAATCTTTTCTCTCCATCTCTATTTCATACAAATATCTAGGTAATGAATATTACCCTGTGACATTACTGCTCAATTAATATTACATTTTTGGGAAGCATATTTATCACTCTGATGTTTTTTTTTTTGTTGTTTTTTTTTTGCACCACAAAAAAATGTGAATCCTTAATGTAATCAAATGATCACTTGTGTGAAAGTCATATACTTTGTTTGGCTGGTTAACATGGCCCTGTTAGTCCCTGCTGGTAGAGGCATTCTGGATGCAAAAGCATTTTTATGACTACTCTTTTAATGACTACTTGAAATGAACAGTCTATTCTGACTTAATATTTTTTTAGAAGCAATATATAAATTGCTAAATTAGCACCTGATTTATAGAAATTTTTTTTTTTTTTTTTTTTTTTTTTTGAAGGCCCTTAACCCTCAAAATGCATTCAGGACCATTTTGAACCAGAAGAGACATATACAATTTCTAAAACATGCATTGTTTTTAGTACAATAAGCTTTTTAAGATACATAACCATTTTCAACACCTGTATCAATGGAGGCTTTATTGTTATAGGCTATTGAGTGTAGCCTCTTTCTCATATGCACAGATACTTTCAGGACTGAATTTTGTTGATAAACATGAATATGCACACTTGTTTCTGATAGAGGAATCAACATTTATTTGAAAAATTCCTTTGAATTTAATTTAATCCATTGAGTTAATACTGGTTATTCTCAAATTTGGTCTTACAAATTCCATACATATAGATACAGTATATTCAACGAACTGTATATTCAAATACAGTTTCTCATGAATATTGAAAGCTTTTTTTTCTGTAGTTCCTGTAAAATTTGAAATTTCAAAGAATTTCTAACTTTTGTAATTAATGAAAAGGAGCAAATGTATTAAAAAAAAATGACAATAACATGGTAATAACCTAGAAACTATATAGACATGAAAACTTTTCTGAGCATTCACTCATTAATGAGAGTGTCTTCATCAGATGCTCTAAGCTGTCTGAACAGACCCGGGAAATGAAAAGATTGGATGCATATTTTGAATGCATTATGAGGGTTAATTAAATTGACATTTTTTTCTTTTTCTGCTACCTTTCATATCAAAGCTCAGTGTAGTCTCTATGAAGTTGTCATTTTCTTTGTTTCCAAAGTGCCCATGAGCAAAGATAGCAGCAAACAGGTTGTGTGCCTCAGGCAGGAGAAAAATTTAAATATTTTAAGCAGATGTTTTTATTTTTATTTATTTATTTATGTATTTTTCTATTCATATCTCAAAGATTTACCAGATGATCCTGTGATTGATTGTGTTGAATTGTCTGAAGTGGGCAAACTGAAAACCACTCAAGCACACTTACTCATTTCCAAACATTTGCCACAGAGATGAAGAACAGACGTCTTCATTTCCATGGTCCAGAGCCGGCATCCTTTCCCATTTTGGAGAATTAGCTTGGGTCCATTACATCACTGCTGTTTTGCAATATGCATGTCGACATGAACTAATTATGAAACCCTAATCTGTACATCCCACAACAATACATCATCGCGAGGGTTTTAAGTGTGACAGCTATTGAATGAATGTGTAATTACATTTGTCCTGAGTTTGCAGATTAATACTATGGTTGTCTTCAGAGTGAAGCTAATAAGTACAGAGGGCAACAGCTGGGTCTGTGATGTCTATCGCAAAAGCACAGCCTCCATCTTCACAATGATAATTGATTTCAGATAAAGGATGAGTGATTTGAAGAGCCTGCACATCACACAATAGCCAAGCCCGTACCACAGCTCGATCTCGTCTCTGGGCAAGATATTCCTGATTATGACATTTCATTGGCGCCGCAGAAGCTACTGCAGTTCAGGCTTTACAATTGGCCACCCGTCCAAAGCTCCCACTCTCTGATCTCATATTGGAGATATATTTCATACAGTGCTGCCACAGATCAAAAGCAGTTAACTGAACCCTATAGAAGATTTACAGGCTTCTAACAATCATCATCTTTCCCCTTTGACTTTTATGGCACGGGCTAGAGGCTGGTGAGAGAGTGCCCTTTTGCTGACTGATCCTTCAAAACTTCCCCGCTGACCCTGAGTGTGACACTTGGAGGTGCGACTGCAGTGATCCATAGCTCTTGACTGTTTGCCGCTTATTACCAGCTATTGCTTTAATAAGCATGATATTAATTATCTGGACCATTCAAGAGTCTAGACTTTTGAGTTTAGACATTTTGGTTGGTGGTTGATCTTTGTCGCAGCATGCTTTTCCTGCCACTTTATAATTCTATTATTTTAAAAGGGTATGCCAAAATACTTTCTCCAATCTCTGCTTAAAACGCAGACACAGATACACAGTGGTTGTAAAATTCATGTGGGTTCATGTGGTAAGAATTAAGTTAACAGGTTTTAAGTCCCTGCAACCCTACAGAGAATGAGCAGTTTTAAGATTGGATGAACATATGTGTGTATGTGTATATGTATATATATATATATATATTAAATTGTATTTTGCATTGTATTTGATATTGCATTTGATTGTGCTAATGACACAGAAATTGCGCACTTCACTTTTAAGACTAATCAACCTAGACAGTTTCGACATGATCTTGAACTGCACAATTATTTAAAGTTATTTGAATTAAAATAAGAGGTTTGTTTCTATTTCAGAAAATGCTAGAGTATGTTGGGTTGTATTTCAGTGAGGTAAACTGTGCTGAGCAGGTCAGGCTGCGGCACTGAGGGCCAGTTGACCAGGCAACATCTGGACACCAGGGGGACGGGGTGGACGAGGCTCCCCGTGGAGAGCAGCGTCCAGCAAACAAAGACACTACAGAGATGCCTGGAAGCTGCATGCTGGGAGGAGAGCCCACAAGAGCAAAGCCATTAACCAGCCTGAGAAGAGCAGGGGGAATCGGCTGTATGCAGGACATAACTCACGTGTAAAACAACACAGATCTGTGACTGTTTTGACCTAAGGGTTCTCGACATTGAGGTTCACGAAGCCCTACATTCACTGAAGAACTGCTAAAATGTCTGCTTTGAGGCTTCCAAACCCACTCATCTTGAGGAATGCAGTTGTTTTTTGTGTTTTAATTCAATTCCTTTCATTAGCTTGTCTTGCCTCTCCCTGCATGTGCAGTGTGTTTCCATGCTCTTCATGACCAATCCTTTCCGGCTTCCACCATGAAATCTGGTCCAGCCTTAAACATAGCAATTCCTTGGGAATTTTGAAACCCTAATCTCACTGCTGGACCGATTTCAAATCAGGCTTTTCATATCTGGTCAAGACAGTGTCCTTCTAAGATGAGATTATTAAATGTATATGATCATTTATTTTATCCACATGTTTTATTATTATTATTTTTTTTAGCACTTTCGATAAATGGATGGTAAAAAAGGAGGTATGTTACTTTCATAAAATGTTGGTCAGCTGCTTTATATTTAGCTGTAGCTTTTTTTAATCTATTAGATACATTTATCTCAAAATACATGTAAAATATATGTAGCCTATTTGTCATATCTCACAGACACTTTTGGGGCCCGAATTTTGTTGATAAACATGATATGCAAAGTGTTGAGGCACGGTTGCTTTATTTATCTCATGGGAAAGTGAGAAATGATTTCATGTTTGCTTCTTGGATGAAACAGATGTTGTGGCGATAACAAACTCTTTCATGAATCACAAACCACTTATTATGCTATTGTTCATTAAGTGTAACATGTTTCTCCAATTAGGCGCTGTCACAACAGGGTTTGTTCACTCGGAGTGCACTGCCAGACAAAAGCCTCCCGTCGGGAAGAGAGAGCGTGTTTTTCATGGATTCTGCATTGTTGATCCCCAGCACGAAGGTAAAGCTATTTATTCCCCTCTTAATTATGCCTGACATTTACAATTACTGACCATTTGGATTCAGGCTGTGACTCTTTCACTAGTGCTTTGGATTGTCAAACACTGTTAGGAGTGCTTAGATCACAGAGGGCTTTATGGGGACAGTGTGCACAGACTAGAAACCTTTACAAGCATGTTGTGACATGTTGCCAAAGCTTCTCAATTTTCTATTAATGTCATAAGCAGACCACTGCTTGGATTATTTAATTGGCTTTACTAAAATATAGATGTTGCAATGATCAACCCGTTGTAAATACAGACATCTTTACCAGGCTCTCAGCTCTTCAGAGGCAACCACAAACAGGAAGGGAAAAGATGAGCTGGATGAGAAAGACGAGAGTGGTGAATGGAAACAGGGTTTTGTTTTTGGGGTCAGAAACTGCAGCAATTAGATTAACCTGTCACATCTGAAGTGAGATGTCTCACTCCGATCTCAGTTTCAGACGGATTTCTTGTGGCAGGCCCTTTCAAACAAACATGCCATGCTACCCTTTGAAAGGAGGTATGACTCTTACAGTTGTAATTATGTGATGGTCCACTAACACTTTTGCAAATGTTAACTGAGGAGATAACCTATCCAGTCAGCTAAAATATTCAATTTGTGTCTTTCAGTTGTAAAAATGACCTTTTATGCAGCTTTACCATTTACAATAGATGGTCCACATTGTGTGAGTTTTTCATTGCTCAGAAAGCCCTCTGTAGGCCACTGTCATATAACGTTACCTACAATGCAGCCGTATTATTGTCTTCCCAAATGTACTTCTTCCAAAAGAAAGAAATCCTATACAGGTCAAACCAAATCGTTTCCCCAAAGATCCCGTACTTTGCCGTGAATGGATTTACAAAATAAGAAGAGATCCCGGTCGCCATTTCAAGGTAAGATATTAACATTAGCTTACGAAGTGAACTATGCTAACGGTAGCCATATTTAAGTTAACTAGCATAGAGATAGCAGTTCCACTTTATTGTGATAGTCCTAGACATTCTACTAGCTATAAGTAACTTTGCAACTACATGTCATCAAACTCTCATTAGAGTATTAGTAGACTAGTTATGACCAGATTAATTATGGTTAGGTGTTAGGGTTCGGGTTAGTAGAATAAGTTGACTTGTAGTTGCCAAGTTACTTATAGTCAGTAGAATGTCTATTTGGGGAACAACAAAATAAAGTGTTAGCAAATATTAAGCAGTCTACTAATACTCTAATGACAGTTAGTTGACATGTAGTTGCAAAGTTACTTATAGTTAGTAGAATGTCTAAAAAAGACTATCGAAATAAAGTGTTACCGAGATAGCTAGCTAAGCCTTCTGGCTAAATAGACATGGCTTGATTGAAATAAAGGTGTCATCGTCCATGCATTACCCTCCATGTTGTGCACATATCCCTCGATTTTTTCAACATAGTCCACTTTTAATTCCGGAAGAGATGAAAGGTTTGTTGTGCACACAGGTACAGTCATGATGACAGACGCCCGCTGCGCTCTGTCACTGAACTTAGTCTGTCACAGGTTTAGAGAGTACCCCCTAGCCTCATTTTGGTTTTCAAGATGGAGGCGCGGTGAATAAAGTGAATTGTTTCCATCCATTATTGGTATCAACATTCGACATTTTAAGTCAATTGTGGCACTCTGATCTGACTTGTAATATGTACAGTTGTTGTAAAAATGTTGTTGGGTCCCATTTCCATTCAAGGTGTAATATTTTCAAATTATGCAAAAAAGTGGTAATTAAATTTAAAACAAGACAAAGTAATCTGCTAATTTATACCAAAAATGGCTCAAATGTGATTTCCTCCACCTTCAGAAAGAATTTTGATTTGGGATAAGGTGGAAATGGTGAGAATGAAAGAGTAAAATGACAATTCCCTTGTGATATACACTCACCGGCCACTTTATTAGGTACACCTGTCCAACTGCTCGTTAACACTTAATTTCTAAGCAGCCAATCACATGGCGGCAACTCAGTGCATTTAGGCATGTAGACATGGTCAAGACAATCTCCTGCAGTTCAAACCGAGCATCAGTATGGGGAAGAAAGGTGATTTGAGTGACTTTGAACGTGGCATGATTGTTGGTGCCAGAAGGGCTGGTCTGAGTATTTCAGAAACTGCTAATCTACTGGGATTTTCACGCACAACCATCTCTAGGGTTTACAGAGAATGGTCCGAAAAAGAAAAAACATCCAGTGAGCGGCAGTTCTGTGGGCGGAAATGCCTTGTTGATGCCAGAGGTCAGAGGAGAATGGCCAGACTGGTTCGAGCTGATAGAAGGGCAACAGTGACTCAAATAACCACCCGTTACAACCAAGGTGGGCAGAAGAGCATCTCTGAACGCACAGTACGTCGAACTTTGAGGCAGATGGGCTACAGCAGCAGAAGACCACACCGGGTGCCACTCCTTTCAGCTAAGAACAGGAAACTGAGGCTACAATTTGCACAAGCTCATCGAAATTGGACAATAGAAGATTGGAAAAACGTTGCCTGGTCTGATGAGTCTCGATTTCTGCTGCGACATTCGGATGGTAGGGTCAGAATTTGGCGTCTACAACATGAAAGCATGGATCCATCCTGCCTTGTATCAACGGTTCAAGGCTGGTGGTGGTGGTGTCATGGTGTGGGGAATATTTTCTTGGCACTCTTTGGGCCCCTTGGTACCAATTGAGCATCGTTGCAACGCCACAGCCTACCTGAGTATTGTTGGTGACCATGTCCATCCCTTTATGACCACAATGTACCCAACTTCTGATGGCTACTTTCAGCAGGATAATGCGCCATGTCATAAAGCTGGAATCATCTCAGACTGGTTTCTTGAACATGACAATGAGTTCGCTGTACTCAAATGGCCTCCACAGTCACCAGATCTCAATCCAATAGAGCATCTTTGGGATGTGGTGGAACGGGAGATTCGCATCATGGATGTGCAGCCGACAAATCTGCGGCAACTGTGTGATGCCATCATGTCAATATGGACCAAACTCCCTGAGGAATGCTTCCAGCACCTTGTTGAATCTATGCCACGAAGAATTGAGGCAGTTCTGAAGGCAAAAGGGGGTCCAACCCGTTACTAGCATGGGGTACCTAATAAAATGGCCGGTGAGTGTATATATATATATATATATTGTTGAACATTATTAGTGGACAAAACAAATAAAACTAATGAGACTGTGAAAGTGTGTTTCAAAAGAGTTTAATTTCTCAAAGTCCACCGGACCAAAAATGCCCATACAAAAAAATAAAAATAATAATAATGCCCTCAAACAGCATTATCAGGATCAGAAAAAAACTAGATATCTGAGTATTTGATAGTCTAATACTACTTAATTCTCCTATTAGTCAAAGTTTGTACAAGTTCCTCATCATAGAAGTTGTATTTGGACAAAAAGCAAGCTGGTTTGTTATTATCCAATCTCATCTGGAAGTGCCTTTCGGTAACACTTTATTTTACGGTGTCCGTGATACAGAGTAATGACATAATTAATTACTTAGCAGTGGACATTGTAATAACATGTAACAAAATGTAGTTAACATGTAACTAAGTTATGGAACAACCTGTACTTACAGATTGTAATTATGCACATGTAATACACTTCATGTGTATCTACATACCTTATCCATCTTAATTAGCCCACTAGTTTACAGCTTAAATACATGCACTAGCCTCTTAAATACATTAAAATTACAGAATATTACTCAGGTATAAGCTACGTAAAATAAAGTGTATAAAGATTGTACTTAAGTGTACTTCATTTCAATCTACCCTATCCATATGCACCTTAGTTTGAATTAACTCACTAGTTTACAGCTTAAATACATGCAGTAGCCTCTTAATTACATTATAATTACAGAATATTACACAGGTATACGCTACGTAAAATAAAGTGTATAAAGATTGTACTTAAGTGTACTTCATGTGTATCTATAAACCTTATCCAACTCTGCTTGTTACATATGTGTAACAGTAGCTGCCTATTACATGTGCATAATTACAATCTGTAAGTCAGGCTGTTCCATAACTTAGTAGTAGACGTTGTAATAACATGTAACAAAATGTAATTAACATGTAACTAAGTGATTAAGTAATTACTCTGTATCACGAACACCATAAAATAAAGTGTTACCTGGCTTTCATTTGCAAAACATTATGAGTCCAATGTGTGGTTCAAATACATCTGAGCTAGCTGATAATACTGAATCCTTATTGAAGTCTGCAGTGCAACCAGCGTTTTTGAGGCCTCACTCATGCAGGATGTAAACAAGTCAAATGGTCTGCACAGCAGGTATTGACATCGTAATCATAGCCTTGGTTTGTCAGTTCAGTTTAGAATGCAACCAATTGGAAAACTTGCTATAACAGTTGAAAGTACTCTACATACGGAATCCTTTTGTTTACAGTGGTTTGAAAAGCATTCTGCTCATGTCTGGAAGCTTAGCTTAATATGATGGGATGTTTAGATTGGTCCAATATGTTTGAAATAGTGTTACCCTCTGGATAGTCTTTTAATTGTGCTTGGTCTTCTTAGAGATCATGAAGTGCCCTTGTGAAAAGAAATAGCCTCCACTTTAGCATACTTTTTAAAAAGACTAGGCCTACATGCATGTTACGGACAAAAATATTCCCCTAAAAGGATCAACTTGAGTGCGAACTGAAACAAAAATTGAGGCACCTCTTGATGGAAAAAACATTTATTTCCATCAGGAAATGCATCCATTGTTGGTCAAGATCTAGTATTGGCAATAGAAGAGTCCAGCACTCTGTAAAGTCTACAGCACACCGCAAAAACTTTCAATAAATTTAAGGTCTGGACTCAAAGGCCCTGTTTACACCTGATGCATTTTGGTCGATCGGATCACAAGTAGACGAGGGAGACGCATTCCCCTTTACACCTGGGGTTTTAATCCATCTCTTTTGTCCACTTTCGACCACTTCTGTCCTGATTTCTTTGAGGGGAGGGTCTATGGGCTGGCAATTGTTTGGGTTTTTTTTCAGATCTTTCAACCTAATGGATAAAATAAGCTTGTGCAATTTACATATGAATGCGACCAGAGACGATGAAAAAATATACGGAGAGCAGCAGCTTTCCTTTCTTCTGTAGTATTAGTACCGCACCCTTTTTCAGCAACATTGGTTCTGGTTATATTCTTTTTTATAAATTTTTCCCATTGGGTTTTAAAATATAGTCTTTGTTGAAGACTTTGTATAACCCATGAACCAAGTGAATCAGGTACGAGGTGAATCACAAGACTACAAACTTTGATTTGAAGTAAAAATGTTTTTTACAAAAAGTCAAAGGTACAAGACTTAACCGCTTTAGTGAGGGAAATAACTACGATCCCATGAAGCATTGCGAACAGCATAATCGAATCAAAAAGATGGAGGAATATACAACTATTCAATTGCAAATGTTGATTATAAGTATAAAAACAATTTATTTTAAGTGTATTGCAAAATATGGGTATACAGTACTGTGCAAAAGTTTTAGGCAGGTAAGATTTTTTAAGTTTTTAAAAGAAGTCTCTTCTGCTCACCAAGGCTGCAATTATTTGATAAAAAATAATAAAAAAACAGTAATATTGTGAAATATTATTACAATTTAAAACAGCGGTTTTCTATGTGAATATATAGTGAAGTGTAATTTATTCCTGTGATCAAAGCTGAATTTATCATCATCATTACTCCAGTCTTCAGTGTCACATGATCCTTCAAAAATCATTCTAATATGATGATTTGATGCTCAAGAAACATTTATGATTATTATCAGTGTTGAAAACAGTTTTTACATTTTTATTTCATGATGCTATGATGAATAGAAACTAAAAAAGAACAGCATTTATCTGAAATCTAAAGCTTTTGTAACATTAAACTCTACCCTTCAAAAGTTTGGGGTCAGTAAGAATTTAAATTTTATTTTTGGGGGAAAGAAATATAATAAATCAATACTTTTATTCATCAAGGATGAGTTAAACTGATCAAAAGTTACAGTAAAGACATTTATAATGTTAGAAAATATTCTATTTTAAATAAACGCTGTTCTTTTGAACTTTCTATTCATCAAAGAATTTTGGAAAAAAAATTGTACACAACTGTTTTCAACATTGAAAATAATAATGAATGTTTTTTGAGCATCAAATCATCATATTAGAATGATTTCTGAAGGATCATGTGACACTGAAGACTGGAGTAATGATGAAAATTCAGCTTTGATCACAGGAATAAATTACACTTTACTGTATATTCACATAGAAAACCGCTGTTTTAAATTGTAATAATATTTCACAATATTACTGTTTTTTTTGTATTTTTTATCAAATAATTGCAGCCTTGGTGAGCAGAAGAGACTTCTTTTAAAAATGTAAAAAATCTTACCTGCCTAAAACTTTTGCACAGTACTGTATATACAAACATTTCAGTATTTCGAGAGTGTAGGAAGATCGACTTGATTACATCATTCACAGTTCTTCTGGGAGGGGGCAGAGCAAAAGAGCTATTTTGGAGCATGTTGCTTTTTTAAAACTCTGATTGGTGTAATTTCTGAGTTTTTACTTCCGGAGCCCAACTGTTGCATTGAATGAGGGTCTGCAATCTTACCAGAGGTGTAGTCACACCACCTAGTGTAAGAGGTCTTGTGGATCACACTTGTGACAGAAGGCCAGTGACGGGAGGAACTTAAAAATGTAAATGCCGATCTCATGCACCTGAGAGCCTGAGGCGCTAATTTATTTCAGAGTGTAGGATGAGAGACGAGAAAAGATATGTGGCTGCTCATAAGCTCCCAACCAAATCAACAGAGCGATTCTTCAAAGAATTACCGCACTTCAAAATAAAGTGTCATAATGTGGCCCACAGCCTACTTTCAAATAATCAGTTTAAAACAATCGTCATCAGTATATTCTCTAATCACTTTTAGATATGGGCTTAAATTGCTGAACATGTAATGCAAGTTTGGTTCTGTTCCCTATGCAGATGTTTTCCTATAATTTTTAAGCCATCAGCCTGCAGATGCCTTTTCAATTTAGACTGAGCTGACTTTGATGTAGGGCACAGTTTTACCTTCGGAACTTGCAGTTTACTTTCAGCTGAAAGACTGATTGCAGTGTGGTAAGTCACTTTGCTTGTAAAAAGAATCTCTGGACAAGTCAATGAAGGCTTTCATTGGTGCATATGTTTCTAAATGGTTTATAGAATGCTTCTGGACGTGTACTTGCATAAAATTAATCAAAGACACTGAAATAATGCATGAGGCTTATTTGTAACCTGGGAAAATATTTTCTACAAATTAGGCCGAGGTCTGTTTTCTTTGGTCACACCTAAGGAAACAGAACAGTTCCAACTCTCTCCTTAAATTATGTTTTCCTACCAAGTTTGAAAACAGACATCCCTTGAGATTGTCTAACAACCAACTTACACTTCAATTTAGAGCATTAATATCCAAAATGAGAATTTATCAAACTTTAAATGTCAGAGACATCGAAATACATTTGGACAAATGATAAATCTGTTCCTGTTTCTTTGAGCATGTGTGCTCTGGAATTAAAATCACATGTAAGCTGGAATGACAATAATTAGCTCAATTCTACAGGATATGGAAAGATTGCAGAAATAAAGGAGAACGGCTTGTGTAAACAATATCTGTCATGTGGGTGGGTATGGCTTGCGATCAGAGATAAATTAGTGGAATAAAGTACAGAACTGAATCTTGGGGGATTGCAGACTGTAACCATAATGCCACGAGCAAAGGGCAACATGTGTGCAGAATGATTGCCTTGCTGAAAGCGAGAAGAAACATAATGTGCCTACATTATATGCCTCACTACAAATGCTTTAGAACGTTTAGCAATTTTTCACTAAGATTTGTGTTTTTGGACATTCATCAGATGTCTACAAATCTTTATGCATCTCTTAGAAGCATTTTCTTTCAGAAAAAAGCATTGTAGTGGTGTAGAGCAGATCATAGTGTTGAAACCTAGTCATTGAGCTACAGGAGTGAAAACGATAGCTTTGTCCCAACTCAGGGGCTGTATCCTTTGAAGGCAGCGTCCTTCAAAGAGCACGGGTGAAGCGGCCTTCGGAAGGCTGTCCCAATTTGAAGGTCCTTCGAAGGCTCTTTCAATATGCGTCCTGCGTCCCTCTTTTCCCATGAATGCCGGATACATCAGAAGGATCCTTCGCAGCCTTGCCTACCCCAGAATTCATTGCGCGCTGGAGATGAAATTGCCAGATTACACTTTTAAATGTAAGTATTGGGTTTCAATTTAATCGAATAATCTTCTAGTGTATCTAATGCTTAAAATAAAAACCTTAAATAAAGTTTTATATATAAAGTCCAGTACATATGGTCCTGCCGCTCGTCACAAGGCTGTCACAGTTGCTAGCCGACAAAACCAGACAAAACTCCAGGGACACAGTGACAATACATTTTGTTAGTTTCTTTTTCCAAATAACCAGTGGTGGAATGTAACGACATACATTTACTCTGGATTAAAGTATAAATTTGAAGTACTTTTGATTGTTATTCAACTCCACAATGTAAAAAATAAAATCGAAAAAAAACGGTCAATGACTGTCAGCTACGGCTTCCAAACAAAAAACGTAAAAATTAAGTAAAATATCCTAATTTAAATTGAGTGCAAAAAACTTTTCCAAACTTTGTCCTTAAATGTTTTACAGAAAAACACTGTTATTTTACAGTTATTTTCTGAATTATTATGATCAAACACCTTCACTGTAAAAAAAAAGGTCAAATGACTGTCAGCAATGGCTGCAATACAAAAACCATAAAATGAATGTAAAATAACCTAATTTAAATAATAAACACTATTGCAGAAATCTTCATTAAACTTTTTAACAGAAAGACAGTTATTTCACATAATACATATTTACTGAATTTTTACAAAAAAACATATTCACTGTAAAAAGTAAATCTCTTGCTGTTAACTACATGCATGATTTACTGTGATTATACGTCATCAGCAACTACACAGTTACTGTTAAATGAAGCAACACATAGCATTTCATCAGTGTTTCTCTTCTCATCCTGGACTGAAACATAGGCTCTACTCTTCAACACAACGGTGACACACAAAACACACCATACAGAAACACTTTACATCCCAACAGACCATTAAACACTACCAGATCTCTCAAGATCTCAGCATCTTCACCTATTACAATCCAGACTTCTTTCATACTAACATTGTTATTGAGAATTAACAGAGGTTTAGAAGGTGATATTTTATTGAAAATAATAAAGTTTGATGCCATCATGATAGAGATCGTTGTTTGCTTTAGTTGGGCTCGTGACCATTCAGATGTCAACATTAGTTTTTCTCTGGCTGCTTTAACTGTGTGTCTCTGATACATATTTGTTATAGGGAACCGAGAGATGATCAGATCAGATGATGTTGGTCACTTATTAGTGATAATAATCATCATGCAGTCATCTGCTTTATTGATACCACCTGATAGGTCTGATTGATTGATGCGTGATTAAGTTGTGAAATATTAGTTGTTAATTTAGCATGGCAGTACTGCTATAGAAGATAATAAAATCTTAATATCACAATTAAGTAATTATGCAAATGTTTTGACAGACTCACTCAGACATCAAGAATCAGCGTATGAATCTCAACAATGGTGAACAACTCTGACCTATTATAAAGTCACAAAAAGGCTTTGTTGATTGTCACCATTGTTGAGATTCATTTGTTGATTCTTGATATCTCTATACTCCTATCAAAATGAACCAACTCAAAACATCTTTTGTAGAATATATATATTTTTTAATTTTCAGATTGGTATAATACTGATGCCACAATATTTCAAAAAGTCATGTGAAAAAAGTATGATAATAATTGCCTTTGTATAACACTAAATCCATTTATATATAATGTACTCACAGCTAATATTAGAGATTTGACTATCAGTGAATCAGACCACCATATGATGACTTTAAAATCATCAATAAATGACCAAGATCACCTGATATTTTCTCCAGCATTTATTACCATAACAAAAGTGTATCAAAACACAGTTAAAGCAGCCAGAGAAAACCTAATGTTAAAAACCTCAAGAGTCATGAGCCCAACTAAAGCAAACACTGATCTCAATCATGGTGACATTTCTGTTAAAGTTTTTTACACTTTATTTAAATTAGGATATTTAACTTTAATTATACGGTTTTTGTTTGGGAACCATAGCTGCCAGTCATTTGACCCTTTTTTTACGATTTTTTTTTTTTTAATGAAGGTATTTGATCATAATAGTGCAGGAAATACCTGTGAAATAACAGTGTTTTTAGTTTTTTTTTTTTTTATTAGAAGATTTTACTTTAATTTTATGGTTTTTGTTTGGCAGCCGTAGCTGCCAGTCATTTGACACTTTTTTAAAGATTTTTTTTACAATGAAGGTATTTGATCATAATAGTGCAGGAAATACCTGTGAAATAACAATGTTTTTTAGTTCCCTATCAGGAACGTCGAGCTGCGTGAAAACGCTGCGGGAACGCTTCTAGCGTTGTGCGTCTTGAAGCATAGTATGGAATCAGCCAATGGCGAGACGGAACGTCACGAGTGACGTCATCGACCAGGAAACTATAAAGCACACCCATAAACAAGATGGCGACAGCTTCTGTGGTGTGAATCTGTCCAAACTGTGTTTTTGTCTGTTCTTAGTGATTGCTAGGCAGGAGTTTTTCACTTAAAAAAACTATATATATTCACATATATTACTATGACGAGCGAGCAGCAATATAGAAAGTGTGCTCCCCCCTGTACTCGTTATCTCACGGGTGGGGACACACACGATCTGTGTGTTGTTTGTTTGGGAGTGCAGCATGCCCAGTCAGCTCTCGAGGGGGCTGATTGTGAGCATTGCGAGCGTTTCCCGATCAGAACGCTCCGCTCCCGCCGATCACTCTTCGAGGAGAGTGGTTCGGTTCGCGCTCCCCGCGGCTCGGGTCCCGCTTCTGTCGAGGCAGAGAGGCGGCGCCTGTCGTGGGGATCGCAAATGGATCTGTCAGCGGGGTTTGAGACGGGCGCTGCCTTATCTCAGCCTTTACCTGCCAGTTCCAGTGCCTCAGTTTCCAATGAGGAGGTCAGCTCTGACATGGTTCGCGAACTGCGTCAGGCTGCAGATTTATCTCTGCGTGCCACCAAGGAGTCGGCCAAAATGATGGGCCGTACTATGGCAGCCTTGGTGGCCGCAGAGAGGCACTTGTGGTTGAACCTTTCTGATATGAAGGATAAAGAGAAAGCTTTTCTCTTGGATGCTCCACTTTCTCCATCTGGTCTATTTTGTGACGCAGTAGATGTGGTTATAGATAAATTTCAGGAAGGAAAGAAACAAGCTGCGGCTTTTCAAAAATTCCTCCCACTTAAAGTTCATATCTCAGGGTCTGCTGGGCGAGGGCAGACCAAGCCGTCGACAAGCTCCTCACATAGGGCGCAACAAAAGCAGAGCGTCGCGTCTCGTGGCCCCCCTTCTAAACAGTGGGGACAGACGCGACACTCTCAGGCGAAGCCTTCCAGCGGTAAGACTGATCTGAGGACGGTCATTATGGCTAAGAAGGCTTCGTCTAAAAAGAAGTCCTGACGCCACTGGCGTCAGGATGCTGAGGGTGGTCCCCTCCGTGAGAGGGAGGTGTTCACCGCTTCAGACGGTGCCCGTCCTCTCACGGTGCCCTCAGGGGTCCCTTCTGCCAACCCCGCCTTTAAGACGGGGCGTAGACGGGCCCAGCGAGTGCTTTCCCGAGGGACGCTCGCCCCCTCTGAGGAGGGGCTTAGGGCAGTTAGACCAGTCGTTCCCTGCCGGTGCGCCGTTACAGGGCGCTGTGTCTGCTGCTCAAAATATTCCAGAGGCCAGCCTCGAGAGGCTGGTACCCTTAGTAGAATTTCTGGCAGAGTGGAAAAGTCTTCCAAAAATATCTCAGTGGGTTCTGCAGTCGATAGAGAGGGGTTATGCCATTCAGTTCAGATCTCCTCCTCCTCGATTCAACGGGGTCCTGCCCACTGTGGTGGGCCCCGAGCAGGCTCTGGTAATGGAACAAGAGGTGAAAACACTCCTTCAAAAGGAGGCTATAGAACGGGTTCCTCCTCCCAGCAAGGAGTCAGGTTATTACAGCCGATATTTCATCGTTCCAAAGAAGGATGGGGGGTTGCGTCCAATTTTAGATCTGCGCCTATTAAACCGTGCTGTAGCCAAGCTCAAGTTCAAGATGCTCACGCTAAAGCAAATCGTGTCACAAATCAGGTCCGAGGACTGGTTTGTCACGATAGATCTGAAGGACGCGTACTTCCACATTTCCATCCTTCCGCAACACAGGAAGTTCCTGAGGTTCGCTTTCGGGGGCGAAGCGTACCAATATCGTGTTCTTCCGTTCGGTCTAGCTCTATCTCCCCGCACGTTCACGAAATGCATGGATGCAGCGCTAGTTCCACTGCGACTCCAGGGCATTCGTATATTGAACTACATAGACGATTGGGTGATTCTGGCTCAATCGCAACAACAAGCGGTTCGGCATCGAGATGTCGTCCTCGTGCACATGAAGAAACTGGGGTTGAGGCTGAATGCCAAAAAGAGTGTTCTATCTCCATCACAGAAGACATCTTTTCTGGGGGTATTATGGGATTCAGTAGCAATGCGGGCGTGCCTGTCGCCGGCCCGCATCACTTCGATTCTCTCAGCTGTAAAACGAGTAAAGCTAGGCCAGTTGCTCACTGTGAAGCAGTTCCAGAGACTGCTGGGTCTGATGGCAGCAGCGTCCAATGTTATTCCCTGCGGCCTGTTGTACATGACACCATTACAGTGGTGGCTCAGAACCAAGGGGTTCTCCCCGAGGGGAAACCCCCTCCGCACGATCAAAGTTACACGGCGCTGCCTACGTGCTCTGGTCATGTGGAGGGATCCTTGTTTTCTGTCCCAGGGACCTGTGCTGGGAGCTCTTTGTCGTCGTGTAACGCTAACGACAGATGCTTCTCTCACAGGCTGGGGGGCGATCATGAGTGGTCGCCCAGCCCAGGGTCTGTGGCAGGACCATCATCGATCATGGCATATAAATTGTCTAGAGATGTTGGCTGTGTTTCAGGCTCTGAAACACTTCCTACCAGACCTGAGAGGTCATCATGTTCTTGTCCGGTCCGACAATACATCGGTGGTCTCTTACATAAACCATCAGGGGGGTCTGCGCTCTCGCCCGTTATACAATCTGGCTCGCCAGATCCTTCTATGGACCCAGGGGAAGTTCCTCTCATTGAGGGCGATTTATCTTCCGGGGTATCTAAATCAGGGAGCGGACATCCTGTCGAGGCAGGGGCCGAGGCCCGGGGAATGGAGACTCCACCCCGAGGTGGTGGAGCTCCTGTGGATGCAGTACGGTCGCGCCGAGGTGGACCTATTTGCGTCCAGGGAGACATCACACTGTCCACTGTGGTTCTCTCTCAGTTATCCAGCCCCTCTGGGGTTGGATGCTATGGTACAGGTGTGACCGAGGTCACGCCTGTACGCCTTTCCCCCGATTGCTCTGCTCCCAGGAGTTCTGGAGAGGGTTCGCCGGGACGGGGTCAGTCTACTATTGGTAGCCCCGTACTGGCCGGCCCGAGTTTGGTTTGCGGACCTTATATCTCTCCTAGACGGTTCTCCTCTGGAGATTCCGATCAGGAGGGACCTTCTCTCTCAGGCGAGCGGGTTGATTTATCACCCCCGCCCAGAGCTGTGGAAGCTATGGGCTTGGCCTCTGAGGGGGCCCAGCTCGTAGGTGCTGGTCTCTCAACCGAGGTTGTTGAGACCATCCTTCACTCCAGAGCTCCTTCCACGAGGAAGTTATACGCCATGAAGTGGAGGCTCTTCACTTCTTGGTGTGGAGAACACCTGTTGGACCCAGTTAACTGCCCAGTGGGTGCAGTGCTGGAGTTCCTGCAGGAGCGTTTCTCCTCAGGGTTATCCCCCTCCACACTAAAGGTGTATGTGGCGGCACTTGCTGCTTACCATGTCCCTTTCAGTGGAGTCTCTTTGGGGAGACACCCGTTTATAACTCGTTTCCTCCGTGGTACTTTGAGGCTGAGGCCTGTAGTCCGCACGAGGGTGCCAGCGTGGGACTTGGCCATCGTTCTAGAAGGTCTTTCCCTAGCTCCTTTTGAGCCTATTGAAGAAGTTTCTGAAAAGTTTGTTACTTTAAAGACTATTTTTCTCCTTGCCATTTCTTCTCTTAAGAGAATCGGAGATATTCAGGCTCTCTCGGTTGCTCCTTCGTGTTTGGAATTTGCGCCTGGGATGGTGAAGGCTTTTCTCCACCCCAGGCCAGGTTATGTCCCTAAGGTCCCTACCAATGTGGCCAGACCTATAGTTCTGCAGGCCTTCTGTCCTCCTCCTTTTACATCGTCAGATCAGGAAAAACGTAATCTGCTCTGCCCTGTCCGGGCTCTAGATACTTATGTCCACAGAGCTGCCCTGTGGAGGAAATCAGAACAGTTGTTCGTTTGTTTCGGACCACCTAAGAAGGGGTCCCCAGTGTCTAAGCAGAGGATGAGCAAGTGGGTGGTCGAGGCCATCTCACTTGCTTATGAGTCGGCTGGGCAGCCTTCACCTTTGACTGTCCGAGCTCACTCTACCAGGAGTATGGCGGCTTCCAAAGCCTTATTGTCAGGAGTTTCTCTTCATGACGTGTGCGATGCGGCAGGCTGGTCCTCACTGCATACTTTCGTCAGGTTCTATGACCTAGACCTTAGCTCCACCCCTGGGGCGCAGGTGCTTTCGGCTGAACTTAATCCGTGATTCACACAGTCGGTCACTTGCTCTTATGGCGACGTGGGTATTAGCGTTCCCGCAGCGTTTTCACGCAGCTCGACGTTCCTGATAGGGAACGTCCCCTAGTTCCCTGAAGGAACGAGACGCTGCGTGTCGTTGCCATACTCCCAGCATTCCCTTGATCGATTTGCTTCAGACTTTCCAGAAGCTGTCGCCATCTTGTTTATGGGTGTGCTTTATAGTTTCCTGGTCGATGACGTCACTCGTGACGTTCCGTCTCGCCATTGGCTGATTCCATACTATGCTTCAAGACGCACAACGCTAGAAGCGTTCCCGCAGCGTTTTCACGCAGCGTCTCGTTCCTTCAGGGAACTAGGGTTACATACGTCAGTCAGACTGCCAGTCATTTGACACTTTTTTAAAGATTTGTTTTACAATGAAGGTATGATTGTTATTTTACAGGTTTATCCTGAATTTATCCTGTTTTTCAGTTTATTTAATTTAGGATATTTTACTTTAATGTTACAGTTTTTTGGGGGGCTGCCAGTCATTTGTCCATTTTATCATTTAACTGTTTTGTTACTGTTTAATTACAGATTATATTTGTAATTTTACATACATTTTAATGTAATTTAAGAAAACAGAAAAAATACTGTATGAAAAATACAATCAATTTCCTGTATAAAAAATGTCAATTACTGCAATTTGTCATTAATGACACAATACCTAAAATAACAGCTGAATTTTTATTTTACAGTTACTATTTGTAATTTTACAGTGTTTTGAGTACAATTTAAAATTAAAGAATATGATTGTCAAAAAAAATCACAGTTATTTTCTGTAAAATTAGGATTTTTTTTTACAGTGCACTTCATCTCAGAGGCAAACACTGTACTTTTTATGAAAAACTGACTTGTTGCACATGGACATTAGATTTTGATATTAGATATTGTCTAAAAAAATATGAACAGAATATAATAGAAACGTAAAAAATATTTCTTATAGATCAGGGATAGGCAATGTCAGTCCTGGAGGACTGCTGTACTGAGTTTAGCTCATAGGTCGGTTTTTCATGCTAAAATATTTTATGGTTTGATTTTTGAGTATGCGAGTTAATTTAACTTATCTTCCCTCTTTCTGAGGACAGTAATTGACATGGCAGCCCACACCTGAGTCAGCCCTGCAAACCTGTTAGTGGACAGTGGAAATATGCACTCATCCCAGATGATGTCCCTCCAGCAGAGGCCTTACCGGGTCTCTATTGTGCAGCCCATCCCGATCCAGCTCGAAAGTCTACATAAAGATGTTTTCTTCCAATCTGTTTTATGTACGGTATACTGTTAATTTAAACTTGTATTTTGTTTTTCTTATCATTAACATACGTAAATACTTGTAGAAAGTACTGTAAGTAAAAATCTAGCCTATAGAAAAAGTTACTTTGTTTCATTTACAAATTAATTGACATGATAAAAATAAATGTACAGAATAATTTCTTTATTACATTTACAAGTTATAACTTGCATTACAAAAATAAACAATGCACAGATTTGTTTTTTGTTTAATTTACAAATATAACTTACATAAAAGTGATGTACACGATTGTTTCATTTACAAATTTTAATTCACATAACCAAAAGTTTATTTCTCTACCAATCTGTCAAGAAGAGAAAACAATCTGTTCATTCTCTCCTTGCTCTCCTGTGATCTCCTCTCTGAAACTTAATGTCCTCCTCCCTGTTATCTCGATCAGCTCATCCTCTCGGTCTTGTTTTCTCTTGGCTGCTGCTGGTTCCTCGTTCTATCCTTCGTTGTCCGGGGAAGGAAGGACGGAAAGTAGCCCAAATTAAAAGTAGACCAATTCCGTAGGATAACCTCGTCGGGTGTACATTGAAATGAATGGTATCGTGTCGCTTTGTCGCTTGTAGTGTGAACGCAGCTTTAGAAGGATCCTTCGACTTGGGACAGCCTTCGTCGCGCCACTGTGACGAAATCAGCCTTCAAATGGGACTGAAAAAGAAGTGTGCCTAATTGTATTGAATGAGCACTTGTAGCCTATACTTCAGATCTTAAAAGTATATTTAACTTTAATTGAAGATAATATAATATTAATGTAAAAAGGCAACTTAAATATACTTAAAGACAGTATATGTGTGATGGGTGTCTGAGGCTGGGATTGATCTCTGGTCTTCATATCAACTGAACTACTTTACCACACTGATCTATTGTGGACGACAAACAGCAGATGGACCCAAGGGCAGAAGAATAACTTAGATGTAGATTTAGATGAAGACTCCAAGTTTAAAAGTACAACAAAAAGGAAGCCAAGCTTCCAGAGCAAAAATCCAAGAAACAAACGATGAGCAAAAGAAAAATACGACTTCAATTTCTTGGCAAGAAAAATACAAGCATAGTATGCTCAAGACTGAACAAAACTGAAAGAAAGAGGCATGCTTAAATAGGCCAACACAAACAAGCTAATGAACCCCACATGTGGGAGAAATCAAATACTAATGAGTAACAACAATTAATTTTACAGAAGCTGGGGCCACCTAGTGGCTGGGAGGGTCATTACAGATCAGCACCAACCAGAGGCAGGGAGAGTCATTACAAGCTGGAGCCTTACAATATGACTTTGTTTCCTGACACACTTAAGTATACTTTTAAAAGTGCACTTCAAATTAAATGTTTTACTTTAAGGTACATTTTTATAATCTTTTGTGGGGTTTAAAGAAGTACACTTTTTTAAATATGTTTTCTAACTTACTAAAGCACATGTAAAGTTTAGACGTATGGTGCGTTCACGTGCTATGGAAAAGATGATATTTTCCACTTGTGAAATGGTATTTACCAGTGTGTTGCGTTCAAGTGCTTTTATTGTCGTAATGTGGTGAAAAGATGGACCCAGACCTGTTATTTGACTAAAACAATTTTAGATTGCTTAAGTCATCTGCTATAGCAAGATGATTTATCAAAACTCAAACAGTAAATAATGTACCGCTCTTAGTCACAACACGAAGGCTGAGGTTCTTTTAACTGATGTTTAATGCTCTCTGGACTCAGACATCAACACCAACACCGTAGAACTAAAAGGATTAATATACATACAACAAAAACATGTCATACAGTCAGTTACATGGAAAACACACATGACTTTAAACTCGTACATAAACAGAAAATACATACCACTTTTGCCTGCTTGTGAGCTAAGAGAGGGGGTTACATCTTAAAGCTTCTTGATTGCATGACTTATAATCATAAAAAGAAGTACTTTAAACTTTGCGATGATTACATCGTTTTATATGATCAGCAGAATTGGAAAACTCCGACCGCAGTTCTGACTCATTGTTCCATGGCAAAAACAGTAAGTAAGTAAGTAAGTAAAATTTATTTGTATAGCACTTTTCTCAGATGGGGATCACAAAGTGCTTCACAACAAAAGGAAGCATTAGCAGCTCACATAAATACATTACAATCACAAAAACAAAACAAAACAAAATATGAATAAAATAAACAACACTCACACACATACACTAGACCAGCCTCGACCATCCTCCAAACTAATCAAAAGCCTCTTTAAAAAGCAACGTTTTCAGCTGACTTTTAAATTTATCCACACAATCCAAGCAGCGTATGGAAGTAGGCAACGCGTTCCACAACCTGGGTGCAACAACTTGGAATGAACGGTCCCCCCTGGTTTTAAAATGTGCAAAGGGGGCAACTAATAGTCTCTGACCTGTTGATCTCAGACTACGTGAGGATGTACGCAGCTGTATCAGGTCAGAGATGTATGAGGGTGCCTGTCCTTGAAGGGCTCTAAAAGTTAGGACCAAAATTTTAAAGTGCATTCTGAATCGCACTGGTAACCAATGGAGTGAAGCTAAAACTGGAGTAATATGTGCCCTTTTACTCGTGTGGGTTAAAAGCCTAGCAGCAGAATTTTGGACAATCTGAAGACGACCAAGATCCTTCTTATTAAGGCAAATAAAAAGACTGTTACAATAGTCTAAGCGAGACGAGATAAAAGCATGAATGATCATCTCTAGCTCGGCTTTTGACACCAAGGCTCTTATCTTGGAAATGTTCCTTAACTGAAAGAAACAGTTTTTAATAAGATGTTTGGAATGCTTCTCCAGAGACATGGCTGCATCGAAAACAACTCCCAAACTCCTGAGACTGGGCTGAACAGACGAACCTAAGTCACAAATGTGTTTCTTTATCTGAGGGATGCACTGCTCAGGGGCAATGATTAAAGTAAAACAGGAAGTGACATACAAAGACACGATGGGAACAAAATACAATATACCCAAAAAACTCTAAGAAAGAATAATTATTGCTCAAATATACAACAGGTGAGTATATAAATCACAACAAGCATTATAAAATAGTTGAAATATAAAAATATACAAATTCGACTGATGAAAAGTTACAGAAATAAATGAGTGTTGAAGTACACAAGCGCCATCTAGTGGAAATAAACATTGTAGACACCCAAAGCTTTGTGACAGCAAACACACTCCCACCATCACACAATGTGTGATTCTTAATAGCAGTTCAGTAACTCAGCATGAACTTATAAACATTCAGAGGGTAAGTATTTGTACACGTTTAACATACACAGTCAAACACTAATCAAAACTAACCCTTTAATCAGCTTCAAGTAGTAACACTGTTTTGTGTATGGGTCTTTCTAAGTAGACTGACTTGTTTGTGCGTGCACCCTTGCTATCTAGTGTTGCATCACTAACCAGAAGTTTAAGTCTTCTTACCATTCCATCAGATCCAGGGAAGACTTCTACCACTTTAGCTAGCTTCCACTGATTTCGTGGAGCCAAGTCATCTTGAAGCAGAACAATATCATTTATCTTGGTGTTTCTCCTGCTCTTATTCCACTTACTTCTCTGCTGCAAACTCAACAAATATTCCTTCCTCCACCTGGTCCAAAACTCATTCGCCAGAAACTGAACTCTTTTCCATCTCTTCTGAAGATAAAGATCCTCCCTAACAAACTCCCCAGGAGGTGGTGCAATGATGGTGGACTTCATTGTTAGTATATGATTCGGCGTTAATGGTTCTGGTCCCACAGGATCATTGATGTGTTCTGAGGTCAATGGTCGACTATTCACGATCGCCATTACTTCATACATGAATGTTCTTAAAGAAGAACTGTCTAGTCTTGCTGCAGACTTGTCTAGGATGGACGTTAGTACACTCCTTACAGTCCGAATCTGTCTCTCCCAGACACCACCCATATGACTGGAAGCAGGAGGGTTCATGACGAAGGTACAGCCTAACTCTTTCACACGTTCTTGATTCATTCCCTTCATCAACTTCAGAACCTCTCCCTTTGCACCCATAAAGTTGGTACCTTGATCACTATGGAGCTGACTTACATTGCCACGTATAGCAATAAGACAACGCAGTGCATTAAGAAAGGCATCAGTGCTAAGATCATCCAGGACCTCAAGATGAACAGCTCGCGAACACATGCAGGTGAAAAGTAGTCCGTATCTCTTCAACTCTTTCCTTCCCTCCTTAACATAGAACGGACCGAAGCAGTCCATGCCACTATAGGTGAACGGAGAAGTAGCTTCCATTCTTTCAAGTGGCAGGTCAGCCATTCTTTGCTCCTGATTGCATTTCCTTAGCTTCCTACACTTAATGCATTTGTAGATGAGAGATGAAACTTCACTACTGCATCCCAGAATCCAAAATCCATTGGAGCGGATTTCATTGATGGTCATGCCACGACCTTGATGTTGCACCTTTTCATGGAAGTATTTTATGAGTAAACGAGATATATGATGCCCTTTAGGAAGAATGGCTGGATGCTTTACATGAGGGTGAAGTTCTGCCTGTGTCAATCGTCCTCCCACCCGTAGGACATCATGGTCGTCGATAAACAGACTTAACTTGTACAGCTTGTTGAACTGACATGAATTAACTTCCTTGCCTTGTCTTAGATGCTTGATTTCGTCACTGAACACTTCTTCTTGAACGATACGAATAATGAATTGTTCAGCATCCTTCCTTTCTTCAAGTGTTGTGAAATTGTTGGATCTTTCTACCAAACCTTTCGCACTCCTTGCACAACGTTTGAGTCTTGCTATGGCTTTCACTGCCCTCTTCCAATCTGAAAACCTTTGCAGGCGATCTGACAGACACCACTCTTCTCTTGCCTTGGTCGTAAGAACTTGTGCCCTTTTGAGCTCCGGATCTCCATCATTAATCTCTCCCACATTAATGTCTTCCTTAGGGAGTTCTCTTTGCCATAGGAAACTTGGACCAGTAAACCAGTTCGATCCCATGAGTTCCTTTTATGTGAGCCCACGAGAGGCGTGGTCAGCTGGATTTTGTTCTGAAGCCACATATCGCCATTGACTAGTCTCAGTGCTTGTTCTGATTTGCTGAACTCGATTGGCTACAAATACATGGAAACGTCGTGCATCGTTGTCAATATAACCAAGGACGACTTTGGAGTCAGTCCAGTAGTATTCACAGATGTCATCCAATTCTAGTTCCCTTTTTAGCAAATAACCAATTCTTGTGGCAACCACTGCAGCTGAGAGCTCTAGTCTGGGAATTGTTACCACCTTTGATGGAGCAACCCTAGCTTTACCCATAACGAGAGTGCAGTAGACTTCTCCAGACATGGTTACAGCTCTGAGGTATGAACATACTCCATAGCCTGACACACTGGCGTCTGAGAAATGGTGTAGCTCATATTGCTGAACATTCTTGAATGTTGATGGCACATAACAACGTGGTATCTTTACCAAAGACAGGTTATGGAGGTCTCGCAGCCAAGCTTCCCAATGCGGCTTGAGGTCATCAGGAAGTGGTTCGTCCCAGCCTATCTTATCTCGACACATCCTTTGTAGGGTTCTTTTCCCAATTAAAATGAAGGGAGCGACGAATCCAAGAGGGTCAAAAATAGAAGCAACTGTAGACAACACTCCTCTTCTAGTAAAAGGATTTTCCTTTACTAGCACTCTGAAATGGAACTCATCTGCAGCTACGCACCATTGGATTCCAAGTGCCCTCTCTACTTTAGGCTCTCCTAGAGACAAGTCAAAGTCAGTCGCCCCTTCAGTACATTCCTCCCTTGGAATTGTGGCAAGCACAGTCTTGCTGTTGGTGATGAATTTGTGCAAGCGAAGCTTTCCGGTATTGCAGAGACCCCTGGCTTCCTTTACAAGCTGGATTGCCTCTGCTTCAGTGTCTACACTTGCTAAGCCATCGTCAACATAAAAATTACGATGTATGAACTTCACTGTGGCTTGATTAAACTTGCCTTCACCTTGTATGGCAAGGTATTTGAGGCCGAAGTTTGCACATCCAGGCGAGGAGGCCGCTCCGAACAAGTGAACCTTCATTCGAAAAACTGATGGTGGGGCTTTCATGTTTCCATCTTCCCACCATAAGAACCTGAGGTAGTCCCGATCCTTTGGAGCAACATGAAACTGGTGGAACATACGCTCCACATCACACATGATGGCTACTTGCCCTTTCCGGAAACGACACAAGACTCCAACAAGGGTATTTGTGAGGTCAGGCCCAGTCAGTAGATGCTCATTCAGAGAAGTATTCTGAAATCTTGCAGAGCAATCAAAGACGATGCGAATCTTGCCTGGCTTCTGCGGGTTATATACTCCATGGTGAGGTATATACCATGCTGGTTGATTACTTAACTCCATCTCTGGGACCTTTTCAGCATCGCCTCTTGCCATTATGTCCTTCATGAAAGCCAGGTAATCCTTTTGGTACTGCTCATCTCTCCTTAAACGCTTCTCTAGAGATCTGAGTCGATGCTCTGCACATGCTTTGTTGTTTGGCAACTTTGGCCTCTCACCCTTAAAAGGCAATGGCATCTCATAGTGTCCATCTTGCGTTTGCTTAATGCCTTCATTCAATTTAGCCAAAAACCTTAAGTCTTCTTGTGACGTTGAGACTTCCTCATTATCCCTTTCAACAAAGTCCGACTCAAAAACCTTCATTATCTCTGCTGGAGTGATCATCTCTTTTACCTTGTTCCTATGTACAAAGCAGACTTCAGACTTGAGTTTGTGAGATGGATCACCAGCTGGTAGAACTTGCTTCATAATAATCCTGTGACTCACACCGATTTCATCTTGATAACTGTCATCATGGTTGTATCCAACAAAACTCCAACCCAACACAGATCTCTGTGCAAATGGCTGATTCTCATTACCACTGAGAACATCTCTGGGAAGTAAGGCTTGAGGACAGTTGTATCCTATTAACAAACCTACTTCACAGTCAAGTGCAGGAGCCATTACATCTGCCAGATGTTCTAGATGAGGCCAGTTCCTTGCGGTTTCACACGTGGGTATATGAGATCTATTTGCAGGTATATAGTCTCTAGTGTAAGTTGTTGGAAGTTTTATTTTCACTTCGGACTGGAACCCTCTTACTTGTAGTCCATTCAATTTGTGACTGGACACAACTTTCGTTTTGGATGTTATTGTAGAAATCTTGAGTTTGACAGGCTCTTTCCTGATATCAAGTGTCTCAGCTGTGTCCTTTAGAATGAAAGAAGTGTCGCTCTGAGTATCAAGCAAGGCATACACTAAAATTTCCTTCCTTGGTTCAGCTGTTGCTGAGACATAAACTGGAATGATTGATGAGGTATGAGTTCCTTTCTTGAACTACTCTGTTCGAAGTCACAGGCTTAGACTCTTGTACCTTATGTGATTCGGCTGTTCGATCTGCAGATCCGTGATTAACCTTGAACTGATCTTGACTGATTTTAGATCTTTGTACTGGGGATTTATTTACACGGTCTTGATGTAGGCTTGTTGGGTGAAGCTTCTCACATTTTTCACACACGCTCCTAGAGGAGCAGCTTCTGGAGTTATGACCAGTCTTAAGACAGCCAAAGCATAACTTCTCAGACTGTACAAACTTCAATCTTTCATCAATCGGTCTTTCCATTATCTTACGACACTTATGAAGAGTGTGGCCATATCTCTTGCAAAAGACACACATAAAGCTAGTCCTTTCCTCGTTGGAACTAGTGGTGAATGTCTTGGCAGTTGGGTTGCGATTCCGCTGAAACTTATGATCTTGATCTGTTTGCTTGTACCTTTCTTGCTCTGCTGGCCTTATTGCTTGCAGTGACGTGATTGGATTGCATGCAATTCGAGCTTCCTTGTTGAGAAATTCAACAAAGTATTTGAAATCTGGGAACCCTTTGTGTTCGTCTTGAAACTTGGTGACTGCTCTATTCCAACGTGAACTTAACCAGTCTGGCAATTTGGCTGATATTCTCTGATTTTCAATACAGTCATTCAGAGCTCGTAAACCTTGAACATAAGGCATGGCTGACTCAACACTGCTTAGGAAATCTACTAATTCCTGGAGATCTTTGCTATCTTTGGTAGCAATCTTGTGCCAAGACTGTATTTTGTCACGATAAGATTTGCCAACTACGAACGGATTGCCGAACCGGTCATCGAGGATATTCCAGGCTGCCGTGTAAGCTATTTCTGTTCCAGCCACAAAATGTCCTTCAATAGCTCTCTTGGCCGGACCAACTACATACTTGCGTAGAAAGTAGAGCTTTTCTTGAGGTGGCAAGTTCTTGCGATCAATTAATGTCTGGAAAGACAGCTTCCAGTCATTATACTTTAGGGGATCTCCAGAGAAAACAACAGGTTCTGGAATTGGGATCCTATTGGCTGTAATCGCTTCAGCGAGTGCCTTCACAAGGTCATTAGAAGCTTCGTTAGGAGCAGGCAATGAAGGTGACTGAGAGATATGAGCTTGGGGAATTGGTAACCTTTGAGAGGAACAAGAAGGTTGGTTGAAAGGAGCAGTGCCTTGACGCATGAACGACTGAGAAAGAGAAAAAGGAACGCTCGGCTGAAAACCATAATGTTCTTGTCTTTGTTGAAGAAGAGGAGCAGAACGCTTTGCTCCCTCATCACCTTTGATGCTTTCGGCATAAACCTGCAGCCTTGCTTGTGCTGCGTTATGTCTTTTTAGTTCCTCCAACCGTTCCACTTCCTTTTTCTTTTCTTCCAGCTTTATTTTCCTAGCAGTGCTTTCCGAAATAAATTGAGCCTTTTTCCTTGCATTCTCCGCTTCGGTTTCTCTTTCTTGAGCTTCTCTTTCTGCCGTCAACCTTTCAACCTCTGCCTCCAGTTTCCTAATTTCCTCTTCATGTTGATGTTGTGTCTCCATTATTTTAATCACTTCTTGTGTAGCCGCTACTTCAGCTGCTGCTTCTTGTCTTTTCTGCAGAGAATCACTGTAAGATCGACTGGACATCTTGGAAACAGACTTTGACTTACTGGAGGTTGCTGAGATGATGCTGGACACTGTGGCTTCAAACACTGAATCTGAATCAGGCCAGGGAATCTCCTTAGGATCACCGTTGAGAAAGCTCTGAGACTTCTCATTTGCAGTGCTAGTAATGGCAAGACAAGTGTCATTTTTCCTTCGGATTTCAGGTTCCGGGCTTGTGATGCTTCTTATATCGCCATAGATATGGTCGACCTCAGACTGAATGGCATTAATGGTGCTCACAACTTCACAAATCAATTCTGCGTCATCATTGTTCTTAATGGCTCTTTTCAAACCATTGATGTGATATTTCCACCTTCTATACTTCTGCTCAAAGCTTCTTTCCAGATCATTTAGTCTAGCGTCTTGTAGTGTTTTACCCTTCTCGGTAAGCGTGCGTGCTCGCTGACTTCTTCTAATATCTGGGAGCTGTGTATTATCTGCGTCAACCTGAGGTTGTTGTATTTGTGCAGCCACTTCAACTTGCTCAGTTATATCAGCCTGCTGTGGTGGGATAACCTGCTCTGCATTGTCTACGTCTTGTGCTGTAGGGTATGTAGAGCTGGCTTCTTTAGTAGGCAGCAATGTTTTTTCACTTGTGTATGACATGCTAGACCTGTGTTGCACTATAATGTGAATATTCAAAGAGCTCAAAATAAATCAAAGTTTACTGTAAAGCGAAAAACTGTCAAGTAGCAAAAGTATGAACTTGTAACTTGTAAAATGTGAATATCAACATGCTTAAATTATAAGGTATGCAAAAACACTTGAATATAACAAAAAGTTCAAATTTTAGTCTTATTCAATAGTAGCAATTGCCCATCTATTTAGTTCCTTTAGTTTCTTAATTAGTCAAACAATAATAGAAAAATGTCCAACTTTATCTTAGAATGAGGATGACGGAAATACCAGACGATTGAAACTTCAGCGACAGTTCACAAGACCTTGCGCTGCTTCCAAGTCACAAACTTTAATAGTGCTTGCTTGTTCAGCCTTTACTTGCCCACTGGCTGCTTCAGTCAGTCAATTGCGATATTTTCATGTTGTAGTTCCCTCATTCAACACGTGGCGCCTCTTGATGGCCGTCTTCCTCGTGCAGCTTTACGATCAGATGATGTTGGCCTTCACCGACGCAGAAAGTGTTCTACTGTACCGCTCTTAGTCACAACACGAAGGCTGAGGTTCTTTTAACTGATGTTTAATGCTCTCTGGACTCAGACATCAACACCAACACCGTATAACTAAAAGGATTAATATACATACAACAAAAACATGTCATACAGTCAGTTACATGGAAAACACACATGACTTTAAACTCGTACATAAACAGAAAATACATACCACTTTTGCCTGCTTGTGAGCTAAGAGAGGGGGTTACATCTTAAAGCTTCTTGATTGCATGACTTATAATCATAAAAAGAAGTACTTTAAACTTTGCGATGATTACATCGTTTTATATGATCAGCAGAATTGGAAAACTCCGACCGCAGTTCTGACTCATTGTTCCATGGCAAAAACAGGAAGTGACATACAAAGACACGATGGGAACAAAATACAATATACCCAAAAAACTCTTAGAAAGAATAATTATTGCTCAAATATACAACAGGTGAGTATATAAATCACAACAAGCATTATAAAATAGTTGAAATATAAAAATATACAAATTCGACTGATGAAAAGTTACAGAAATAAATGAGTGTTGAAGTACACAAGCGCCATCTAGTGGAAATAAACATTGTAGACACCCAAAGCTTTGTGACAGCAAACACAAATAATATGCTGTATATTTTCTAGATCATGAATAGTAGAGATTTGTTTAAGGACAAGGGAGTTAATAGAGCTAATATTTCTGTTTTAGCTGCAAACGCTAGGTCTATCCTTAATTGAAGCATCGCTAGCCTAATCTTTCCTACCAGCTCATTACTAGGAGCCTTCTATTGACTGCTAACGTTAGCTAGCATCTGCTCTGGGTAGGTAACACCAAACCATAACGGTATTTTTAAAACTGACACTGAGTGTTAACGCATTATATTACAATTGTTAATGACACAACATTGTATAGGCTACAAAAACTATCCACCAACAGTAGCAAAAAACGTTTAGTTGTGTACAATGCTTCCCATTCATGACTCTTGCGATGCTTTCCGCCATTTTGAAAAGGTCAAAGGTTATCTCATCTCGGCAACTCGTCCATCAAAATATTCTACGAGTTGCCCAGTGGAAAATACCACATGAGGGGGTGTTCATGTGCATTTTCCACGTCGGTGTTTGGTATTTACCATATTTACCATAGCACGTGAACGCAGCAGTATTCCGCTTTAAGTTAACATTTTAAGTTGCAACTTCATCATTACAAATGCGTAATTGCAAATCAAATACAACATGACATGCAAGATTCAATAGAAATGACATTAAAGTATGGTAGTTTATCATAAATGCTTGTCAGTACATTCAGCAGTACATTTATGTTTACCGTATTTCAAAGACAATAGAAGTAATTATGAATTTACAATGTAATTTACATATGCAGATGTACTTCAGTGAGTCAATAAAGCAATCTAAAGTTCAGCTAACTGCATTTACTTAAAATTTACATTTTAACTATTACATTTTTAATACATTTCCATTTAATTGCAATTCACGTAATTAAGTGTCTGAAAATATTACATTCAGTTTGCACAGGTACAGTCCATCCATATAAGTCCATTATTTACATAAGTGCTCTTTAAAAAAAAAAAAGGTAAACTGTACTTCTTTTTCACAAGAGTTATAGAGTCAGCCCGTTCTCATCCCAAGGCGTAATATAATGACGCTTTTGCCAAAGCGTCTATATCGAACGCCCATGGCACCCTTTAGCGTCAATATGAGACGCCGATATATATGGGTCAGAAGGCGCCTCCTAGCGGTCTAACCCTAACCCTACACCATACCTAAACCTACCCATCTCTCTGCGTGTTATATTGACGCTAAAGGGTTCCATGGGCGTTGGATTTAGACGCTTTGTCAAAGTGTTAGAATATGACGCCTTGGGATGAGGATGCGTTGACACCACACACCAGAAGGAACATTAGAAGAAAAAAGGTAGATTTGACTTGCTCCAAAAAATCAGTTACAGGCAATGTGCATGTGAGTCCCTTCTCAACCCTAATGCATGCAACCTGACTTTGATATCTTCCTCCCCTAAAAAAACAGTGAGTGAACTCTTATCCAGCTGCTACTTGTGTTGGATTGACCTTCATGTCAGTCAGAACAATGGAGCGGAGCTGCACCTGAACTCATGACAGATCTTGAACAGAGCTTTCATTCACCAACATCAAATAGAACAGGTGTTTCTGATACATTGAGATGGATTGGCTTTGTTTGTGGATGAACACTTTCATGAACAGACAAATCTGGTGCACAATCTAATGGCTACAGCACTGACATCAAAAGAAGAATCAATGGTTTATATTAGAGTGCTGCACTGCATCCCTGCAATCTGTTCCTCATAAGACAACTAATATTAGCCACCGTCATTTAGCTAATAACATCAGTGGATTTAGCTGAGCAGCAATATGACAGCGATACAAAGTAATTCAGCCAGTTAAACAAGAACAGCATTGCTGGACTGTCGCCAAAAACGGCTTACTACATCTTTCTTCTGAATGAGAGGAGGAAGAGGATGAGTAAGAGCATGTGGGCGAGGAGGAAGATGTGTGTAGAATGTTGTCAAGGCTGGATCTGGCTTTAGGGTTTTTCCCTTTGACTGCAGAGATGACATTGTGATGTGGACAAAGTCCAACGGCCGGACCCAACATGAAGACATGATCCTAAAGCAAAATAAATCTCTCTCACTGTCCTTGATTTTGAAGTTACAAAACTCTTCTAAATGTCTGTAACATACTTTTCATTTAGAGTTTTTTACTGTAACCTTTTTTGGCTTTTGCAGTTGGGTCACTGTATTTTCACAGTATGCAAGTTCTGAATATACACAATATGCTTACAATATCCAGTACAATGCTATACTTGGAGTGCATACAGTATAATTCATTTACTTACATTACTTACATTACTACTGTAAGATGTCATTACTATACTTTTGTACATAATGTTTGTTTTTTTACTTTGTTTCAATATACTTTTTTTCTGTAACTGCATGCTTTGGATTCTGTTCTCTGAGTTTTTTGATGTAATGTCTAACGAATGATCTGTCTTGTTTATAATATTGACTCGCTGTGTGTATGATCTGAAAGCATTGTTTTATTTTAAGCACAGATAAAATGGGTTTGAGGCAATTGTTTGATTTTGCCAAAAGAGTCAGAGACTCTCTGAATGTGGTTAGAAAAATTAGTTTTGTGTTTATGGTTTTGAGAAATGTGTTTTAGCAATTCAGAAAAACTGTAAGTACAGCTATGAGATGGATGGAGGGACCTATAGTTCCTTGGGTGAAGGGTTAATGATACCTCGGCACAAGATAGATAAAGTCTCACAGCAGCAGGCATGAATGACCTCCTGTAGCATTTTCTGTTGTATCGGGGCTGGATCAATCGATTGCTGAATGTCTTTCTCATTCCAGTAAGCATTCCAATAAGCATGGCGAGGTATTTTTCGTGATGGCCAGCAGTTTGGACATTATTCTACTCTCTGCAACAGCCTCAAGCATGTCCAGATTCACTTCAATGACAAAGCCTGCCTTAAGGTGGATGATAATGCACTTTTCTTCTAGAAACAAACTTTGTTGTATTATTTTCATGTTATCACTGTGAAGCTGCTTTGAGACAATCTGTATTGTAAAAAGCGCTATATAAATAAAGGTGACTTGACTTGACTTGACTTTACATGGGCTTTAGTATGTTTGTCAGTACATCAGAAAAAGAGTACTTCTTTAAAGCATTACAATATTAATATAAACGTAATGCTTTAAAATATGCTTTAAAGTCAAGTCAAGTCAAGTCAAGTCACCTTTATTTATATAGCGCTTTTTACAATACAAATTGTTTCAAAGCAGCTTTACAGAGATAACAGGAAAACAATGTTGTAATAGTATTGTTAAATTCAAAATTAAATGTTAAATGTCCCCAACTAAGCAAGCCAAAAGCCAATGGCGACAAAAGCGAAGAGAGGCGAAAAAGGCAACAGTGGCAAGGAACCAAAACTCCATCAGGTGACAGAATGGAGAAAAAAACCTTGGGAGAACCCAGGCTCAGTCAGAGGGCCAGTCCTCCTTTGGCCAACGAACGAACAGTGTATGATTAGGAGTTAGGCAGCATAATGTCAGGAGTCAGATGTGATCAGAACTTTCACGATATTTATCCAGTTCATCTGGTTGGGTTGGGTCATCCGGCCGGTGAGGAGATGACTGTGTTGAGGTGTCCATGGGCCTTCACAGTATTGATGGGGCTGGCTCATCAGGGATGCGTTGTCGTCGTGTCCATGTGATGGTCCTTCCTCAGATCTGGATATGGCCTGGATCCGGCGGTTCGCGGTAAACCTCGGGATAAGCAGAGAGACTAATATTAGCGTAGACGCCATCCTTCTTATGATGTACAAAGTACATCAGGAATTATGGGAAGTGTTCCCGGTTCCGGCTGATCTAAACTATGCAGCCTAACATTGAATTATAGAAATCTATAATGTGTTATGTGTATGCTAAGCCAAAGAGATGTGTTTTTAGTCTAGATTTAAACTGACAGACTGTATCTGCTTCCCGGACTGTGTTAGGAAGATTGTTCCAAAGTTTTGGTGCTAAATAGGAAAAAAGTAAAACTTTTAATTTGACAATTGATATGGACACTTCTCAAAAGAGTAATTTAGTGAATTTTAATAAAAGTGTACTCTCTTGCACAGTGAAGTGCCATTTTATTTCCTTAAATGTTATCTGACATTTTTGTAAAGACAGTTTTAATATTTAAAGTTCACTACAAGTGCACATTCAATACAAATAAATACAAATGAGCACATTCAATGCAATTAAGCAATTCAACTTTTTTCACCAGAATATCAAAGAATAAACAAAAAGAGGCAATAATTTTGCCACAGAAAAGGGATGTTCTTACTGTATACGCCATATGGTACACCCTTAAAATCATTATAATGCACATCTTAGATGGGCTTTTTTATGTTGCATTTTTTAGGTCTTATAGACAGGATATAAGCAGATTGGAACAGAACCAGGAAAGGACCTCAAGCTAGGAGTCACGGATGCAACACCCTCATCAACACAAGACCCTTCAGCTCCACACACTCGATCAGCTTCACCAGAGTATTCATCCAGCGCATCTGCACACACACAGTATTTAAGCAGTCACCTTTCACTCCCCAAATCGTCCGGTCTTGTTGTTACCAACTTCTTATATGCTGTACTGACCTGCTACGATCCCTTCTCTTCATCATCCTTCATTTTCCTTGTCTCCAGATCATCATCACCGTCACAGCACCTGCAAGAAACACACAGACTGTTATCATTCAAGATAAGTCTACCAAAAAATATGCTTGAACACACCTGCTTATCTCGCCTGCTCTTGGCTACCTGTTAATAAACTTATGTTACCAGAGTTCCCTGTGTTGTCTCATTCTGTATGCTGACACTAGGACTCAAACTCAATTTGCCCAAGAGCTGTGGTGAGTCTTCACCAAAAGTAATGCTCCCCCAGATTTTTGCTTTTATAAAACTGTGGAAATGGCAATATGATAAAAGACTAAGACCAGTGGCTGGTTGCATAAACTGCTAAAACTAGTTTAGGTAGTTATCTATTTTTATTTATTTTTCTTCAAATTTGGTCATAACTTAAAGGAGAACTCCGGCGCAAAATGAACCTCTGGTGTAATAACACATTGGTACCAACTAAATCGTTCCCTGAGATTTGTTTTCATGATAATCAAATGTAAAGAGTTTTATCTCTAAAAACAGTTTAGCTTATAATGCTAGTATATGGGGCATATAATAAGCAAAAAGAGATCGCTAGTTAATACCACTAACAAGGCTCAAATTAGCCCCACACTAACACAGTAGCATAATGAGTGTCCTTACATGCAAACCGAAGCATTGAGAACTTTGTCAGTGTACAGACAGTTTAATAAGAAGATACTTTACAAAGACAGTACATTACGCGAATACAGGCAGGAGCCATCTTGGAAAACAGTCTCGACCAGTCGAACCACGAACACGATGATACGTGAGCTGAACTGTGACTTGGAATCTCATATGGTCCGTTGTTTCCAGAAGAAAGCACGGAGCGCACAAGAGAAGCACTGAACGCAACAGAGAAAATAAAAAAAAAATAAAAAAATGTATCTTATCTTCAATATCTACACGTTCTGTTCGCTCACCTTCGTGGTTCGACTGGTCGAGACTGTTTTCCAAGATGGCTCCTGTCTGTATTCGCGTAATTTACTGTCCTTGTAAAGTATCTTCTTATTAAACTGTCTATACACTTACAAAGTTCTCAATGCTTCGGTTTGCATGTAGGGACCCCCATTATGCTACCATGTTAGTGTGGGGCTAATTTGAGCCTTGTTAGTGGTATTAACTAGCGATCTCTTTTTGCTTATTATATGACCCATTGTTACGAACCGGTGTGGGTCTAGGGCTGGTACCGCAACATTTATATATTGAGTATACTGCTGGAAGTGGAGTGTGGTGGAAAAACACATGGCAGACTCGTTTTGAAGAGAAAATAACTGGAATTTATTTCCATAAGCCAAAGCCACTGAATCCAGTCACATAATGCGTGCTACATACAATAAATGATAGGGTGAATAAACAACAATAAAAATAGGAAAAGAACAAAAGTGGCGCCAAAAGAAAGAACACAAGATAACAAAACACTCCTTAAATCTAAACCTAGTCCAACCAAAGTAAAATGTAGGGTTACACTTTATTTCGATAGTCACTTTAGACGTTCTACTAATTATAAGTAACTTTTCAACTACATGTCAACTAACTCTCATTAGAGTATTAGTATATTATAGTAGACTGTCAGTAGACTGTTAGGTTATGGTTAGGTGTTAGGGTTCGGGTTAGGAGAATAAGTTGACTTGTAGTCGCCAAGTTACTTATAGTCAGTTGAGTGTCTGTTGGGGAACCAACAAAATAAAGTGTTAGCAGATATTAAGCAGACAGTCTACTAATACTCTAATGACAGTTAGTTGACATGTAGTTGAAAAGTTACTTATAGTTAGTAGAATGTCTAAAGTGGACTATCGAAATAAAGTGTTACCAAATGTAGAAAATAAACCGAAATCTTCGGTGCATCCGGCACCAAAACTAAACTATCTAATAAAACAGAAATACAAGGGGTGGCGCTCACTTCTTACCTGGTGTGTCTAACAATTATCTGCTACGGGTGCAATGTATATCGCGATATACTTGCCTATGTTCTTTCCCCAGAAAAGCAAACAAAAGGTAGACAACAGAAATGAATCTCACCCATCCAAAAGGAAGACATGTCAAATACAAAGCACATAGCACAAATTACTACAACGAGCACAGATCCCTACAAAGAGCACAGATCACTACAGAGAGCCATAGTTCGCTACCCAAAAGCTACAGAGAGAGAGCGTGACAATGAACACAACATCCTTTTAACCAGCTGGAACGGCCTCCAATTAATCACCAAGCCCCACCTTAAGGATGAATGACGTCCGACTCGGCCAATCACAGCAACCTATGGACAGAGATCGGGTGATAGAGACAGAGAGAGAATAATGAGCATAACGAACAACAGGTGATAAACACACCAACGTGCACAGGATAATGTTATAACTAGCGTTATAAGATAAACTGTTTTTAGAGATAAAACTCTTTACATTCGATTATCATGAAAACAAATCTCAGGGAACGATTTAGTCAGTACCAATGTGTTATTACACCCGAGGTTCATTTTGCGCCGGAGTTCTCCTTTAAGTCAGTTAGTTACATAAAAAAAGTAGATTTGTCTAATTTGAATCTGAAAAGTAGGAGTGATTATCCATAACTAACTGTTAGTTGTTCAGACTAGTTTTTAAGACAGTCTCAATTTTGTGGCTATGTTTATGCATCCAGCCACAGAGATTATAAAACAGGATTAGGCCTTAGTTCAATTGGGACATTTAAGTAGCTTTAATAAACATGCCTTAGAAAAAAAACATTTCTGGTGTGCATCTTGAGACAAAACAATGGCACTGAAAGTTGCTTTCGGTTAAAACAGCTCAAACATTTAGTCTGGGGTATAGACTTGAGTCTTGTCTGTGAAACCGGGGGTATATGTGAACATACTGTAAAATCGTTTAAAATTAAATGTATTAAGTATAATTTTCTGAATAAGAAATTCTTAGTCATTTAACAAGTCCTACGTATATTCCTATAATAACTGACTGTTTGCAGCTGCCAAAAGTAACCTTGGAACTGGGCTCATTAATGTAGACTGTACGGTCACAGGTGTGCATTTATCTGTATTGTATGCCCTTGAACTCAGTTAATCCAAACAAAAGTTATCAGTCTTATAAAAACTCATTTTAACTGCACCTGTAAAAGAACTGCAAAGTTACACAACTCACAAATTTCACTTTGAAACTATTCCAGATTTTTGGAAACCATTAATTTCAAAGGACACGATCCAAACACATTTAGTATTATTTTCATTTGGAATCATCTGAAGGATTCAGGACAAGGTTGAATTCCACTCTTTAGATACAGATCGTGCCTGGCCCATTCATTCTTCACTGTAATCTAGCCTGTTTCTTAATTTTAAGCCACAACTCTTAATGAAAAATGACTGTGCTACACTCTCTTTTTCACCTGGCAGTATGCAGCCATGATACCCACTCACAACGCACCAACCTGAGCAACACATCCTCTGAGATGACTAAGTATTCCCTCCATTAGTGGCCGAGGATCAGTCCCAGCCTTTTAAAATACAGTTGTGGGCCCTCTCATCAGTCAGCAGGGGCCATTTTAAAGCCCGGCATTTACACAGCGCCTGAGTGATTCATCACAAAGACAAAGCACTGCTGTACTACTGTAAATTATTGTTTCCCTTAAGATAAAAACTACTAGGGATTATGCAGTGCTTTTTATGGATGTTTTCCACAAACAACTGGCTGCATAATAAAGGGCTCTGAAATTGGCCTCACGTATCAACCCAAAAGTTCACGGTGGGTCAGCAGCACACTGGAATGATGGGATTGATATGTCAGTGTTTAAGGTAGAATGCTGAGATTTTACGTAAGTGATGACAGCAAATAGGGAACACCCCAATGAAGATGACATGATAAATCATGTTACTGTGTTTTTTTGGCTCAGATGAAGCCGCACCCTAAAAACTAACTAATTAAATGTGTTCTCAAAAGAAGAAAGAAGAAAAAATAATGAAAAACAGGCATTCCTCTGGATGACTACCTGGAATTGGTTGACTCAATTAAAGAATAGTTTGTTATTATTTCATAGCAAATCAGAAATTCTGTGAAACGACTCCAAAATCAGTCACAGGGTTCTGACAGTGTACCGTGTAATATGGGAATGTTCCATGGACTGTTGCTCTGAGGCCACTGTAACCACTTCAGTTAGTCTGAACACTAACAGTCATACAGCATGATCCCAAGGCATTCACATGCTCCAGGGCACTCTCTTCTGGATGGCGTTCTCACACAACACTTTGAATCAGGATGTTGACAGATCACCCCGGTTCCCTGACACAAATTGGTTTAATTGGGTAGAAGTCAAGTGGTGGTAGAGGGTCAGCTCAGCACTGCGGGATTGTGGGTTTGTGGAGGGTGGGATGTTGTGGGTAAACAAAAGAGGGGACTACCACTGGGGAGGTCAACTGGGTTCTGACACTTTCCCCCACATCAAGACCTGAAAAGCTGCATGTCATCTGATGGATTCTTTACCTATTCATTCTGACAGAAATCCAAATCTTCTGCATCTCTGCATTAACTCACTATCTATCACTTCTGTTACAGATACTCATATGTTTGCATATCCCATTCAGTACTTGTACTATGTTTGAAATGTAAAAAAATAACATTATTTATTTAGTTGCAACTTAAAGGAGAACTCCGGCGCAAAATGAACCTCGGGTGTAATAACACATTGGTACCGACTAAATCGTTCTCTGAGATTTGTTTTCATGATAATCGAATGTAAAGAGTTTTAGCTCTAAAAACAGTTTAGCTTATAATGCTAGTATATGGGGCATATAACAAGCAAAAAGAGATAGCTAATACCACTAACAAGGCTCAAATTAGCCCCACACTAACACAGTAGCATAATGAGTGTCCTTACATGCAAACCGAAGCATTGAGAACTTTGTCAGTGTACAGACAGTTTAATAAGAAGATACTTTACAAAGACAGTACGTTACGCGAATACAGGCAGGAGCCATCTTGGAAAACAGTCTCGACCAGTCGAACCACGAACACGGTGATACGTGAGCTGAACTGTGACTTGGAATCTCATATGGTCTGTTGTTTCCGGAAGAAAGCACTGAGCGCACAAGAGAAGCACTGAACGCAACAGAGAAAATAAAAAAATAAAAATAGTTTATCTTATCTTCAATATCTACACATACTGTTCGCTCACCTTCGTGGTTCGACTGGTCGAGACTGTTTTCCAAGATGGCTCCTGTCTGTATTCGCGTAATTTACTGTCGCTGTAAAGTATCTTCTTATTAAACTGTCTATACACTTACAAAGTTCTCAATGCTTCGGTTTGCATGTAGGGACCCTCATTATGCTACTGTGTTAGTGTGGGGCTAATTTGAGCCTTGTTAGTGGTATTAACTAGCGATCTCTTTTTGCTTATTATATGCCCCATATACTAGCGTTATAAGCTAAACTGTTTTTAAAGATAAAACTCTTTACATTCGATTATCATGAAAACAAATCTCAGGGAACGATTATGTCAGTTCCAATGTGTTATTACACCCGAGGTTCATTTTGCGCCGGAGTTCTCCTTTAAGTAAACTTAAGCATACTTTTAAAAAGAGTACTTATCCTCTTCGATTACTATTGAACAAGCCAATGGAATTGGCGTGCGTGATTCGCATCACACACTCCGCCCCCGCAGAAATACAAATACTGGGGGGGGGGGGGGGCTAAGTAAATAAAGCTTATAGTAAAACCTCTCCAACCGGGAGGGAGGGTGGGCGCGACGCAGTTTGGAACACAGTCTTTCTCTCGCATGCACGCGGCATTTGACCAACCGGGTTGACACTTCCGCGTGAGAACTCGCCCGTGTGAGCGTGTGAAACCACTCAAATGCGTGTGTCTCACGGCCAAAGCGTGAGAGTTGGCAGGTATGGAGCTCTCAACTGCTGTTTTAACAGCAACAAATTTCTGTTTGTTTATGTTTGTTGATGGCTGGTTAGAGGGCTTAAAAGTGAGTGCTTCACTGTTTCAGTTCTCTGTTCAGTGTTGCCGCGGTCATTCCCCTGTGTGCTCCGGCACTGGTGATGGGTCCTATGTCCTGAAAGAGCAAGACGGGTGCGTTTGCATCTTTTTCAAGATGTCATTCCACCCGTGCGTTTCTGGATGCGGTCGTTCCCGGTTCCTCTATGACGGTCACAATTGTTGTATCACGTGTTTGGGCTTACAGCACGTTGAGGCAAGTTTTTGTGGACGGTTTATGTTCCCATTGCGGGAATATGACTGTCGCGGTGTTGAGATCGAGACTCGCCTTTGTCCGCAAAGCGCGAGTCCCCATTACTGCGCCCCGCCCTACGGGTGCCGCATGGGATGGGTGATAGGAGGATAGTGTTGGATGTCTCGCCCGGTTACCATTCCCTGTGGGCTCCTCACTCCTCCCTTCCACTGCAGCCGTTGGAGTCCCCTGTGGAGCGTGCTGGTCCATCTGTAATGGGTGGTTTTATCCGGGGCTCCCCCCAGAGGACAGGAAGCCGATTGCAGCATCGGAGGGTGAGCTGACCTCTGGAGATGATGATTCGGCTGCGTTGTCTCCCCCTGGGAGCTTGACGTTGCCCGAGCTGGATCCAGAATTGTCAGTTATGCTGAAACGGGCCGCCAAGGCTGCCAGGCTCGAGTGGAACTCTAAAGAAGAGAACCACCGTGTCCAGTTCAGTCTCGGTTGGATGATTGGTATCTCGGGGCGGGCCGTGCTGGTATTCAGCCCGCCGCCCCAGTACCCTTCTTTTCCGAAGTGCATGGAGAACTACCTGAGACTACCTGTGTTACTAGGTCGTGGACGGCACCTTTTACTGCCGAAAACTGACTGAGTGGTTCTTCCCCCCTCGCTACTCTTGACGGAGGGGCGGTGAAGGGTTATGAGGTTATCCCTCCAGTGGGGCGGTCTGTCGTGACACAGGTGCACCTGTGCCCGGCGGCCGCTGCTTTTGGGGGGTTCCTCGTCTCCCCCCTAAGGCCTGTGAGTTTTCGTCCGTTCTTAAGGGCAGGACTTACAAAGCCTGTGGGCAAGCCGCCTCCTCTTTGTGTACCATGACGTTGCTACAGGTCTATCAGGCCAGGGCGCTCATGGACATGCACAAGGGTGGACCAGACCGTGCGCTCATAGGTGAGCACCGCACTGCATCCGACCTCGCCCTCCGGGGCATGGGTGTCGTGGCGTGCGCGATCGGTCTGGTGATGTCCACGTTAGTGGTTCAGGAGCACCATTGTTGGCTCAGCCTGGTTGATATGGCAGATGCGGACACGGTTCGGTTCCTGGTCTCACCAGTTTCCCAGGTTGGCCTGGTCGGTGACGCGACAGAGAACTGTACCCAACAGTTCTCTGCTGCCTAAGCGCAGATGGAGGTCTTCCAGCACATCCTGCACCGGCGCCCCGCTGCTGCCTTCACCCGCCGCCGGTGGCAGTTCCTCCGTCTGCTCGTCGCAGAGGGCGTTCCCCGGTCGTCACTCTCGCTGGGCCTCCGCAGCAGCCTTCACCCAGGCCTCAGCATGGAGCCGACCGCAGTGGGGACACCCAGCCCGCTCCAGGCGCTGCCAAGCCAGGTGGCAAGCGATAGCGTAAGCTTTCTGAGCAGGCCGCTTAGGGATGAAGGAAGGTGCTCTTGAAGTTGGTCACTCCCTCCCCCCGGGTGAGGGCCGGGTGGAGTCTTTGTGGTGCGTGTGTCTGTTCCGCCGCTAGTTCCCAAAAAAGAGCGGAGCAAGCGGTACCCACACTACAAAGAAAGAGCAAATTCCTTTGTTCCTGGGTCCCAAGAGGGTAAGTCTGGCGGTGTGTGACCTGTTTAACCTTGCACCCCTCAGCCCCCTCTTGTTCGCCAGCACGGCCGCTGGGTGTGGTTCGAGGACCCGGTCATCCGCCTTCTCACGCATCCCTGGCCGTCTCATGGAGACAGGTAAGTGTCGTGCACCCCACTCAGACCCTACTTCAGGCCGCCTTCGGGCCTTCCGAACCGGGTCCCTGTCCTCCACCTTGCTGCCCCACCTCAGGTACGTCTTGGTCCCTGGCCCGGTTTGTGGAAGCCAAAAATGTTTCCCAAACCGGTCCAGGTGGAAATATTTCATCAGACTCAGCTTGCGATTCTTTTCGCTATAGGCTTCCGCCCAAGCTCAGTGATCTTCATCACACCTAGGTGTTGAGCAAATATGCTCCTAAAATTAGTCAGACTTTTGTCACACCTAAGTGTTGAGCACTGCTCCTGTCTTGTGTGCGCCATCGCAGTCTGCTGGCGAAGGACACGATGTAGCCGCTTCCTCCCGCCGATATGAAGGCTGGCTTCTATGAGCCTGTACTTCATTGTACCCTAGAGGGGTGGGTCATGACTATCTTGGTCCTGTGTTAATTGATACGGCCTCCGTTTAATTTTGTTACACAGAGATGCATTTCCAAATGCTCCGTCCCCATGATTAGTCTGCAGCTTTTGACCTGAGAGACATGTACTTCAGATCTGTATCCTTCCGCACCACAGGCCATCCTGTGTTTGTGCGTCTGAGGGGTGTTAAGTGTTAAGGTATTAAGTGTACCCTTCAAGTGCTCATAGCCAGTTGGGTCCTCAGGTCAACTGGGAAAGAGTAAACTCGTCCACAGACTGAGTATCTCTTTTCAAGTTTGGAGATGGATTCGGCCACCGCATCTCTGAGAAAAAACGAGTGTGTGGATGGTTAGTGCTCTTTAGAGGCTCCTGGGGTATGTGGTAGATGCAGCCAGTCGGCTTCCTCCATATGAATACCGCTTCAGCACTGACTTCTTGGCCGAGTCCCGAGGTGACCGTGGCAGAGCGGCACGCTCCGTGTGAAAGCACCCTGTCCTGCTGCCAAACCCTCAGTCCGTAACAGCCGGGCCTTTTGAACGAGTGTCCATCATTACCAGCTGAGGGGCCACGTGCAAAGGGCATGCAGTAACGGAGGTCTGGGTGGCCCTCCGACTGCATTGGCTTTCATTGTCTACATTGCGACTGTTGCGCTACGCTTCCCTTGCATGTTACAAGCCCGTCACCTCCTCCTTGGAGTCTGAAGCTTCTGAGGTCGCTTCATTCCACTATTTCTTCCGGCTGCTCAACCGTGCCGCCAACGAGCCTCACGACAGCCTATGGCCAGGGAGAGTGGAGACTCCATCCCCAGGCGGTCCAGCTGGGCAGGGACCACTTCGGGGACGCACAGTTACATCTGTTTGCCTTTCCGGATTCGTTCCTTTGCCAGTTTAATTTTTTCTGTCCGAGCGGACATCCCTGGCTCAGACAGACACTGGCTCTCAGCTGGCCCCGGGGCCCCGCAGAATTGCGTTCTCCAGTGAGCCTTCTTAATCTATGCGATTCATTGTTGCTTGCGCCCTCTCAAGTCAGTGATTTTTATCACACTCAGGTGTTGAGCAGGGATGCTCCTGGAGCTCAGTGAATTTCATCACACTCAGGGGTTGAGCAGAAATGCTCCTGAAGCTCAGTGATATTCTTCACACCTAGTGTTGAGTAAGGCTCATGTCTGGTGCGCGCATGTCGCTTGCACGTACTGTGCTAGGTCAGGAGTGGAGCAGGTATTGATAGTTGCCCCTTATTGGCCCAACCAGACCTATTTCTCTCCTTGACAGGCCTTCCTGTTTCTCAGTATGATGGCACCTGCGTACGGACCTCTGGAGGATTTCAGGTCGGTCCTAAAATTGGACGCGGTGGTTCGGGTAGCTACCACAGGATTATGTGGTAGTCACCATCACTTCTGCGGTAGCATTCCCTGTATAAGAAGTTGTGCTTACACCAATTAGAAGTGGAACCTATTCGTTGAGTGTGTCTTCTCTCCATGAGGAGATCCTGAAAGCGTTCGGTCATTTCAGTGCTCTCTTTCCTGGAGAATGGGTTGGAGTTGGGCTGTTTCCCTCCACCCTCAAAATGATGTTGCCTCTATTTTTTTACGCACATTATGATGCAGTAGCATGGGAAGCACATCCTGATCGTCATGTTCCTGAGGGGGGCAAGGGAAATGAATCCCCTTGCACCCCTCTTTATCCTCTTGGGCCTTTTCTCTGGTGCTACTACACTGCAGAGTCTGCCCCTGAACCACTGTAGGCAGTGAGTTAAAAATTCTGTTTTAAGAAACAGTTCTCCTGCTCGTCTGGTTTCTACTAGAGGGTAGGGACTTGCTCGCTTTCGGTCAACGACTTGTGCCTGGAATTCGGGCCGGCTAACTATCACAAGTTGAGACCCCGGCCTGGATATGTGCCCAAGGTTCCTACCTCTCCCTAAAGGTGATTCACTGTGAATCGATTGGCTGTCCTGATCGATTGCTCCTGTCTGCCTCGCTGCCTGCTGTGTGTGAGTGTGTTTGCTCCGAGGCTGTAAGCTCCATCTAAAGCCTCGTATTTCTCTCTGTTTTGAACCATAAATTTACGATCATTTCTAGAGTTTATACTACTAATATAGTTTACCTAACATCTCAGACTAACCTAACATCGCTAGCTTCCGTTATTGTTAGCACAACACGCTTGTATCTCGTTAGCCTGTTAACGCTTCGCCCGTGCGCTTAGTTATTTATTTATTTTTCTCGTGCGCGCCCGCGCCTCTGAGTTCGTAAAAAGCCCAGGTGAGTAAGAATCAGTCAACAAACACGGTGAGTAATGTCTTGTCCTGTTATTGTCACCTGCACCTCATGCCACATGTTTACTATAGCCTTCCCCGTCGGCAATATAGGGTTTATATGTGATAAATGCAAGGAGACAGTCAGGCTGACGGAGAAGATTTCAGAATTAGAGACACGCATCCAAACTTTAATTGAGGATAGTAAGTGTGCTCGAGCCTTAGATACTATTTTGGATGCGCCTAGCATAGTGAATCATTTACATGATTCGGTTCCGGCTGAGTTATTGCCTGTGCAGCCAGGCAGATGGGTAACTGTGAGAGATCGCTCTAGTCGCGGATCAAAAAACCACTCTTCTGTTCCGATTACCATAACAAATCGATTTGCCCCACTCAGTGAAACACCCACTGAGAATTATGTTGATTATGCCCTGGTAATTGGCGATTCTATTACACGGAACGTGAAAATAGAGACACCAGCCACCATAGTCACATGTTTGCCGGGAGCCAGAGCGCCTGACATCAAAGCAAATTTAAAAGTGCTGGCTAATGCTAATCGTAAATTCTCTAAGATTGTTATTCACGTCGGCACAAATGATGTTCGACTTCGCCAGTCGGAGATCACCAAAATTAATATTAAAGAGGTGTTTGAACTGGCAAGTACGATGTCAGGCACTGTAATTTGCTCTGGTCCCCTTCCTGTTCGAAGGAGTGATGAGATAGTTAGTAGATTGTGTTCACTCAATGGCTGGTTGTCTAATTGGTGTCCGCAAAATAATATAGAATTCATAGACAATTGGAAAAGTTTTTGGGGCAAACCTGACCTGTTGAAAAGAGATGGTATTCATCCCTCCTGGGATGGTGCTGCTCTTCTCTCTAGTAATTTGGCTCATAGTCTTAGAGATAAAACATGACAATCTGGGGCTCAGGTCAGGAAGCAGACAGACTGGCTTAACCGACCGTCTGCTAGCGGCCTCACGTCACCAAGGTCAGATAAATCCCATCACATAGAGGCTCTTTCATCTAGATATCATCATATAGAGACTGTGTCTGTTCCCCGAATTTGGAAATCCAAAAAACTGCCAAAACTTTCTAAGGTTAAAAGTTTAATTGATGTTCAACAAATAAAAAACAGATATAATACAGATGAGCAAACGATAAAGCTTGGGTTGTTGAATATTCGATCCCTTAATTCAAAAGCGCTCATAGTTAATGATAAGATTACAGACTATAACCTAGATGTGCTGTGTTTGACAGAAACCTGGCTAAAACCAAACGATTACATTACTTTAAATGAGTCCACTCCGCAAGATTACTGTTATAAACATGAGCCTCGTCCGAAAGGCAAAGGGGGAGGTGTTGCTGTAATTTATAGTAATATTTTCAAAACCACTAAGAAATCTAGTTTTAAATATACTTCTTTTGAAGTGTTGGTGCTTAATGTAAATATACATAGTGTAAACAATAAATCACATTTGAAAATTCTGCTGGCTACTGTATACAGGCCACCAGGGCACCATAAAGATTTTATCAAAGAATTTGCTGACTTTCTATCAAAATTAGTATTGGCTGCCGATAAAGTCCTAATTGTTGGTGATTTTAATATACATGTAGATAATGAAAAAGATGCATTGGGACTGGCATTTAAAGACATTATAAACTCAATTGGAGTGAGACAACACGTGTCAGAACCTACTCATTGTCGTAATCATACTCTAGATCTAATATTATCTCATGGAATAGATGTTGATGCCGTTGAAATTCTGCAGCAGAGCGACGACATCTCAGATCATTATCTAGTCTCGTGTAAATTACATTTAGCCAAGGCTGCAAAGCCGACTCCGTGTTATAAATATGTTAGACCTATCACTTCTGCCACTAAAGATGGCTTTATTAATAATCTTCCTAATCAGTTTCATAATCTCAGCATCCCGGATAGCTTAGAAGAACTTGATATTGCAACAGAAATGTTTAAATCTCTCTTTTCCAGCACTTTAGACATAGTTGCTCCGTTGCGCTTAAAGAAGATTAAAGAAAATAGTCCAACGCCGTGGTACAACGAGCACACCCGGGCCCTTAAGAGAGCAGCCAGAAAAATGGAACGAAACTGGAAGAAAACAAAACTAGAGGTATTTCGGATTTCATGGAAGGAGAGCTCGATTGCTTACAGAGAGGCATTAAAAGATGCTAGAACGGATTATTTTTCAACCTTATTAGAAGAAAATAAACATAATCCTAGGTATTTATTTGAACAAGTGGCTAAACTAACGAAAAAGAAAGCTTCAAGCCCAGAAGTTACCAAGAAACACAGCAGTAATGACTTTATGAACTTCTTCACTTATAAGATCTATAATATCAGGGACAAAATTATAACTATGCAACCGTCTACTACAGTAGCGCATCAGGGAGTGCATTGTAGTCTCCGTGAGGAACATTTTGATTCATTTGTTGCTATAGGAGAGGAAGAATTTTGCAAACTTGTTAATTCATCTAAATCCACAACTTGTATGCTAGACCCTATACCGACTAAGCTACTGAAAGAGATGCTTCCAGAGGTCATAGATCCTCTTCTAAATATCATTAATTCATCTTTGTCTCTAGGATACGTACCAAAAACCTTTAAGTTGGCTATGATTAAACCGCTTGTTAAAAAACCGCAACTTGATCCTACAGAATTAGTCAATTACAGGCCAATCTCAAATCTGCCTTTTCTGTCAAAGATACTAGAAAAAGCAGTATCATCACAACTGTGTTCCTTTTTAGAAAGAAATAATATCTGCGAGGATTTTCAGTCCGGATTTAGACCGTACCATAGTACTGAGACTGCTCTCATTAAAGTCACAAATGATTTGCTCTTATCATCCGATCGTGGTTGTATCTCTCTGTTAGTGTTACTTGATCTTAGTGCTGCATTTGATACTATCGACCACAACATTCTTTTAAATAGACTAGAAAACTATGTTGGCATTAGTGGAATTGCACTAGCATGGTTTAAATCATACTTATCTGACCGTTTTCAGTTTGTAGCAGTAAATGAAGAGATGTCTTATCGATCACAAGTTCAGTACGGCGTACCACAAGGCTCAGTACTAGGACCGCTGCTGTTCACTCTGTACATGCTGCCATTAGGAGATATCATTAGGAAATATGGAATTAGCTTCCACTGTTATGCTGATGATACTCAGCTGTATATTTCTTCAAAACCTAACGAAACTTACCAATTCTTAAAATTAACGGAATGCATAGCTGATATAAAAAATTGGATGACCAGTAATTTCCTATTACTAAATTCTGAAAAAACAGAGATTCTAATCATTGGACAAAAAACTGCCACACGTAATAACCCAGAATACTGTCTAACAATTGATGGCTGCTCTGTTAAGTCTTCGTCGTCGGTTAGGAACCTGGGTGTGCTCTTTGATACCAATCTTTCATTTGAAAGTCACGTGTCTAGTATCTGTAAAACCGCATTTTTCCATCTTAAAAATATATCTAAATTACGTCATATGCTCTCACTGACAAATGCGGAACAATTAGTTCATGCATTCATGACATCCAGGCTAGATTATTGTAATGCTCTTCTGGGTGGTTGCCCTGCACGCTTAATAAACAAACTACAGCTAGTTCAAAACGCAGCCGCTAGAGTTCTTACCAGAACCAGGAAGTATGACCATATTAGCCCGGTTCTGTCAACACTGCATTGGCTGCCTATTAAACATCGTATAAATTTTAAAATATTGCTGATTACTTACAAAGCACTAAATGGTTTAGCTCCCCAGTACTTGAGCGAGCTCTTAACGCATTATAGTCCTTCACGTCTATTGCGATCTCAAAATTCTGGCCAGTTGATAATACCTAGAATATCAAAATCGACTGCTGGCGGTAGATCCTTTTCCTATTTAGCACCAAAACTTTGGAACAATCTTCCTAACACAGTCCGGGAAGCAGATACAGTCTGTCAGTTTAAATCTAGACTAAAAACACATCTCTTTGGCTTAGCATACACATAACACATTATAGATTTCTATAATTCAATGTTAGGCTGCATAGTTTAGATCAGCCGGAACCGGGAACACTTCCCATAATTCCTGATGTACTTTGTACATCATAAGAAGGATGGCGTCTACGCTAATATTAGTCTCTGTTTATCCCGAGGTTTACCGCGAACCGCCGGATCCAGGCCATATCCAGATCTGAGGAAGGACCATCACATGGACACGATGACAACGCATCCCTGATGAGCCAGCCCATCAACACTGTGAAGGCCCATGAACACCTCAACACACTCATCTCCTCACCGGCCGGATGACCCAACCCAACCAGATGAACTGGATAAATATCATGAAAGTTCTGATCACATCTGACTCCTGACGTTATGCTGCCTAACTCATAATCATACACTGTTCGTTTGTTGGCCAAAGGAGGACTGGCCCCCTGACTGAGCCTGGGTTCTCCCAAGGTTTTTTTCTCCATTCTGTCACCTGATGGAGTTTTGGTTCCTTGCCACTGTTGCCTTTTTCGCCTCTCTTCGCCTTTGTTGCCATTGGCTTTTGGCTTGCTTAGTTGGGGACATTTAACATTTAATTTTGAATTTAACAATACTATTACAACATTGTTTTTCTGTTATCTCTGTAAAGCTGCTTTGAAACAATTTGAATTGTAAAAAGCGCTATATAAATAAAGGTGACTTGACTTGACTTGACTTGACTAAAGGTGGGACCAGGTAGCGAGCCTGCAAGCGCTGCCTGGAGGAGGCAGACCCAGCCCTGGCTTCTCTGTCCGTCCGCTTCATTGCGGTTGTACGTGCACAGAGTTTAAGCTTAGTACCTCAGACCAGCTCTTGTCTGTTAAGGAAATCAGCAGAAAGGGAAGGCTGTTTCCAAGCGAGGTTGGCCCACTAAATTAGTGGTTGCTGACAGATGTGTTAGAGTTGGGGGCTGGACGACACCTGTAGTCGAACCGCTGCTTCTCGTAGGCTCCCTTCTTATGAAGCCAGTTCACCGTGAGCCCGGTTCGAAGTGTCGGCTTGCTGCGCCATTCCCCTCCTTTGGACTGGATACGTGCGCAATTCTTGCTCCAGTAGAGTTCTCCTTAGCTGAACCCTGTCGAGTTCATCCATACCCTTTGGCTACGGACGTGGCGGAACGTCCGAAGCCAGGCCTATCACTCTTATGCACTGGTGGAACTTGTGTTAGGCTGGGTCCATATGTTGTGATCCCTACGGCGATCCCATATGTGTATTCTTCCACGGTACGGCTCCCTGCAGCGAGCCCGTGTCTGCCCGTGGCAGAGTTTGCTCTGCCGTCACTGTCTGGTGAGTACTCCCCCCTGTCATAGGCTGGAGCCACCTCAGTGACATTCCATATGTTGTACTGCATGGTCATCCACCCAGTTCATATGTGTATTTCCACATGTTACCTCCTTGAGCAGGATGTGGTTCCGCAGCGTCCCTTCCTTCCATGTATAGGGAACGCTTTCCCAGTGATCCTGCAGGAACAGCAGTGACTTTCCTGGCCTGACCGCCTGTCCCATCTCCTTAAATCGGGGGGATCAGGTGGCTCTGTCTAGGCACTGGAAGGTGGCAGCACTAGTGGCGTTTACAAATGGATACCATTTCAATGGATACCATTTCCCATTTCAGCCGACGTCGACTACGTCTGATGTTCTCGACTGAAAGGGAACGTCCTGGTTGCGTATGCAACCCATCGTTCCCTGAAGGAGGGAACGGAGGACGTAGTCCCCTTGCCACTTCTGCTGGACCACCGCTGACTCCGGGGGCCGATCGGCTCCTCAGCGAAAACTCAACTGGTGCATGCATCCACTTCCGTATTTGTGCCCGCTCTGCGGGGGCGGAGTGTATGATGCGAATCACACACGCCAATTCCACTGGCTTGTTCAATAGTAATCGAAGAGGATTGGCTCCCTAGACGTGATCTCATTTCAGTCGACGTCGACTACGTCCTCCGTTCCCTCCTTCAGGGAACGGTGGGTTGCATACGCAACCAGGACGTTCTGGGGGTTTTACATTGTAAGTACATCAGAAGTGCACGCACAGTCAAATAATGTGCAAACAGGCAAGAAAGTGTACTCTCTTTAAGTACATTTAAATGTCCTTTTATTTTATTAATATTATATCATCCGTGTCAAGTGCAGATTTTCAGAAATACATTTTTAAGATTTAAATTACAGTACAAATGCACATTTAATATAATGGGATGTACTAAAGTCATGAGTATGTGGTAAAACTCTGGGATGAAGTGTAAACAATAAGCTAATAAAGCATCTAAATGAAACACACATGATGGGACTTTTTATTGTGCCCATGATTGTGCATTCTTCTCCATTTTGTGTTGGTCTAAATGACTTCAGAGAGCAGTCATAGGCCACTGGCCATCACAGTTACAGTAGCTACGAACATGGCCCACACTGAAGGGAAATGCATGGTGGGTGGTATTTCATGCTGGACTACTTTTCAATAAGTCACGCCAAGCCGCTGTGGATTTTTGGCCACAGTGGCATTTCGCAGAGTTGTTCTAGTTGTTAATGTATTCCATAAAGTAAGGTTAGTTCCTTCCCTTGCTATGCTCAAATTTACTTGGTGACAAAGTGTGACATGAGATAGTTCAACAAGACTGACCTTCAGTGTGAGCCATAGGAAGTTTTGAAACAGGAGGAGAGCTAGTGAGGTGTGTGAAAATGTTTAAAGAATTTTCCGGGTTCATTACAAGATTTGCTCTTTTAACAGCATCTGTGATATGCTGTCAATTACCACAGAAAATATTTTGACTCGCATTTTTAATAATAATTCAGTGTACAGTAAGGAACTTAACACTAGGTCAGGAAAATGTCAAGTAATAATTTTTGCAAGGTACTAAAGTGTGATTGTTAGTTGGCAGGTAGCGTTTACTGTACTGTATGGGCCTCCTCTTCTAAGTTGATTTGCTTTTGACATATAACTGTCTACGGTTTACTGATGTTATGGTCATAAAGTTAAAAGATTTAATAAAACCTTGCACTTTTATTAATAAATTAAAAATATGCAAAAGTCCAATTCTAATGAAAAAAGACTGACTTTTTTTTGCAAGTTTATATCTCACAATTCTGACTTTATAGTTTATAGTTGTGACTTTTTCTATCATGCAATTCAGACTTTATATCTCACAATTGCGTGTTATAAAGTCAGAATTGTGAGATATAAACGTGCAATTCTGAGAAAAAAATCTTTATTACACGCAATTGCGACTTTATATCACGCAATTCTGAGATAAACTCGCAATTGCGAGAGAAAAAAAGTCAGAATTGTGAGATAAAAATTCGCAATAACCTTTTTTTAAATGATCATTTTCAATTTCAATTACCTTTCTTATTCTGTGGTGGAAACAAGCTTAACATACAAATCTAAGAGAAAACATACATATATAAGAAACCTAGTGCCCAAATTACCTTTTTTTAGACTTTAACTTTAGAAGAATCACTAACAACTAAAAAGCTGATAGCTATGGAGATATCACCTTTTTAGTTGTTAGTGATTCTTCTGAAGTTAAGGTCTCAAACAATTTAATATGGGTTATAGGTTTCTTAGATATGCATGTCTTTAAAGGGGGTTTTATTCAGGCTTTGTAGCCATCCACAGCAGTTGTGTAGCATGAATTGTGTAACATGCAAATAAGACCACTTCATTTACACTACAGAAGACAATACAGACAATGTGCTATCTATTTATAAGATACCTGTCCATTCCAATCAAGGCTCACCAACATACTTCTTTCTTATAATATGCATGCATTATGTGCATACTGTATGTGCAAATAATTTTAATATAAAAAAGGATAACTTACAAGTACGTATATCCGAGTTTGTCTATGAAAATGCATTACATCTACTGCAGTTAATCACCCTATTATTCCACAGTTACAGCACATTGTTCATAATTCTCAACATTCCAGACAGTCCTTCACTTAAGTTTTGGGATATGCTTCATTATGCATGTAAGCTACTGTGTCTAAAGGGGCTAAAAAATGTCCCAGCTCACTATTTAATTGTAGATCATCTTCAGCCATGCTATTGTGAGATGGTAATAACTGTTGTTGAGTTTTATGGACCGTATTGCAATAGAAGTTTGGAGATTGAGAGAGGGGATCCAAGCCATGAGCTTGATGGATTAGGCTGAAGGTTGAACAATGAGAGTGGGAAGTAGTGTGAGAAGAGATAAAAGCCTCTATGGAATGATGATGGTTTTCTGTTCATTGATTCCTGCCATTGCACATAGCTGTCACAAAACACATGCAGAAATGAGCCATTGGCAGTGAAGTGATTCTCTTCATAGGTATGTTATTTATATTGTTGTTATTCATCTCAATGACAGTTGCTCAGCTGGATGTACTGTACGTAATTTAAATGTTGCTGTCTTTACTCATGGATGCTCAGTTCTATACACATTTGTTTTTTGAGACAGTCACTTAACCAGCAAATGACATGCAACTAAATTGGGGAACCACCAGAAAATCGGGTACTAAACCCTACTATAAAGATAGATGTATGATCGAATATTGAGATCAAGCTCATAAATGGGACATAACTGCTTTTCCATAAGCAAGTTCCACACAGCTAACCCATGAAAATATGTAATCTATATTTATTTAAGGTCACTTGAATGGAATGTTTTTTAACCTGTTTAACACTCTTCAGAATTCAGTTCTACATTTTTGTTGACTATTTTTCAACTTCTGGGGCCAAAGGACTGACAAAACAATTTATCTCAGTTCAACCACATACAAACTTATGTGAACTAAAATCCCTTTTCAGAATCATAGAAGCTGTTTTGATGTAATGTGGATGATATCACCAAGGGCAGTCATGTCATCTGAACATATTTCTGCTTTTACTTATCAGTGTCAGACAAAATCCCTTTAATACCATCAGAGTTGTTATTCAGAGTGATTTAGTTCACACATGATTTCCATTTGGAAATCAGATAAGCACACTATCATAACAATATTGTATGTTTTGAGCTGGTCATGGGTTCGGTAATGACTTGAGGGAAGCCAGAGACTTCTGCAGTCATAGAAGGAATTCAATTTATGGTGGATGGTCGCTTTGGAGATGCAGAAAGAGACACGTCCAAGAACGCATCCTTATCTTAATAGGATTAAACATTAATTTTCCATTATTCCCTCAAAGACTGAATTGGCAAATCAAACTCCTATGAATTTTAATCAAAGCTGTCAATGCTGTAATCCAGGCCTTTGCTTAATGCATTTTATTTATGGCTTAGCTGAACACAAGAAGTTGGATCAGAAATTAGATGGTTTCCTCATAAAGTAACATTGCTGACTGACTGAAAAGATTTTTGGATTAAGATATCCAAAAACCACTAAAACAATGTTGTATATTTTGTTGACTTGTGTACTTACATTATCCTAAATGTTTCCAACAATGTTTAAATCCAGAGAAATCAGCTATTTTAACCAGTGTAACGGCCCGTGTCATTGCTTATCCTGTCAATGAAGTCATATCCGCACTTTTGTCAAGTGGCTAATATTGCATTTTTAGCCATTCATAATTCATAGAAAGAGATTTATTTGTAGTAACAGTAATATAGCATTTTCTCCACCATACAATATATTTTTAAATGAACTGCATGCCACTTGCAACACAAGTCCTCCAGATTTTATTAATATGATACTCAAACATCGATCAATGTGCAACAAGTGTCTCATACCAGCCACTGATCTAAGGCAGTTCAAACTATATACAGAGTAACATAATTTTCAGAACACACTCAGATTTATTTTTAGTGCTGTGTTACCCCACAATTTTTTTATTTGTCAGATAACGTGACATGTATGATCAGAAATTCTGCACTTGCGGCTGTTTTATTAGAATTAAATAAAATAATGTGAATTCAATTGATCAAACGCATCTGTGACAAAGTTCAAATTCAGGTACGGAGGCGGACATTAAATGTTTTAATCAAAAAGTAAACATAAACAACAAAACAAAAGGAACAGCAACGGCCAACTGGGGCATATGAGCATAATAAAAACAGCAGCGAAAAATTGTCCCAGGCTCTTTCACGGCATCATAAATGTATGCCTTTGTTAAAGTTTAGAATAAGCGACCTCTTACTGCGAAACATACATACTGTGCTTTTAATTTATATACTTTTGATATTTTAATTGATATTTCTGTGTATATGTACATACCGCAAGTTTGGAATTGGTAAGATTTAGAATTTTGTAAGTACAGATTTTTCAATACAGTAAGAACAATATTCTGAAATGTTATTACAATTTAAAATAAAATTTTAATATGTTAAAATGTAATTTATTCCTGTGATCAAAGTCCTGTGAATTTTCAGTATCAATACTCCAGTCTTTAGTGTCGGAGTGTCCTTCAGAAATCATTAAACAGATATTAAGCTCAATAATCATTTCTTATTTTCAGAGTTTTGTTGCTCAATTTCTTATGGGGAGTTTGCTGGCAGACAGAGGAAGTCAGATGAATAAAGTTCATAACGATGTTTAAATGCAAGTATACTTAAAAACAGACAATGGAAACAAGTAAATGTGATTGCGACCAGATAAAGAATGAAGACAGGGGTTCAACTATATAGTGAACTAAACAAGTTAATTAATAGAACACAGCTGGAACAAATTAACTATAATAATGACATGACCACGGTAACTGGTGGGAAATCAAACAAAGGAAGGAATTAATTGAAGAAATGCAAACTAAGGGGCTGTTTACATGACACCAGTTTTAAAAATGTAAAACTTTTTATGCATTTTGGCCGTTCATGTACACGACAACAATGGTTTGAGTGCCTGAAAACGCAAACTTGCAAGTTTTTGTGTGTAAGTGCAAGTTTTTGAAATCGGTCTCCATTTAAACAACAAAAACACGACTCTCTGAAGACGATGATGTCATCCACATGCATATTACATGTTCAATCTATAGTGTTTCATTCTGATGACCTGGCAGCAGAATACAGCGTTTTTGGTCGGTTTTGACTCGATGATAATAGTTTGCAACAGTCCAGAAAAGTGACTTCAGGGTATCATCATCGTAAGAGCAGGTGAGTGCAAGACAACCCGTAAAAAAAAAATATATATATTTTTTTTTACTAAAACAGGCGACACAAACGCAACTAGATGGCGACAGATTTTTTTTTAAGGATTCTTTGATGAATTGAAAGTTCAAAAGGCCATGCAGCATAACATTTTAAATCTTTTTTTGTAATAGTAATAATTTCTTTAAAAAAATCTCACTGACCTCAATCCTTTGATCAGTATTTTAATACAGCCACAATTTAATGTTGGATGGTAAATTTAATGGAAAAAAAAAGATGTATAAAGATTATTAGACGATAAAACAGAAAATGACTGTCAAAAAATCTAAATGCCCAGAACACTAATATGAGGCTCAACTTTACTCCAGAAATATTACATAAATCTAATCCTGACATTCCTAGTCAATGTATAAAATGCAATGTCTGGAAATCAAAGAAAACAGAGATAAAGAACACAATGATTTTCACAGACACATCATGATTAGGGCAAGAGAGAAAATCAAGTTCTCAGGATGTCTTAAAAACAGCAGTTCAATCTGTCTTTGTCATATATCATCAAACAGAGTCATTAGGGTTACTGTGCTGCAATGAATCTGCTCAGAGCAGCTGTCCGATTCATATCTCCTTTAACAGTAACAGTACATTTACTGCTGCGTTCACAGAGATGCCCGTACAGTAAATTATTGAGCCTCCAAAGAGGAGGCGAGCCATCTTGGAGCGTAACTCTATGAGGCTGTACCCTCTCCTGAGTTCAGCTAATGCTCACACCAGTAAATCTGTCAGCTGATGGTTTTCCAAGACACCAACAATGGGGCGGTCGGAAAACGGAGGGAGGGACGCAGAGGTTCAAAGGTTGGGCCTGCAGGGATGAAGGCCCCGAGATTCTGCACAAATTATGTGATAGATCTGGCCGCAAGGTTGTAAATAGCCGGCAGACTAAAGACTGGGACACTGGGAGGTATACTTTGTACATCAACATCCTCTCTGAAACACGACCCATTGCGCTGCTTTACAACCTTTTCTCTTCACAGTCCATTTTATAGCTGTGACTACACATAAAAAACATATTTGCAAGAGACAAGTCAAGCCTACCCAAAAAGATGTTTATGCTTCACCTTTTTCTCATCAATGAAATAGCCCATATCTGATAGTCATTCTTATTTTAGAAAACAGATGAAAGTCAAATCATCCGTGTTTGATTTCCTTGGTAATGTTTTTTTAGACAGCAGCTAATGTGCACACAGTGAATGCAGTTCAGTTTTTTAGAAAATTTGAGATCAGTTGAAGCTTTCTACATTAAAATATTGTTGTTTAATGATGCAAAATTGTATAATTGAATGATTTCCCAGGCATTTTCTGAAAACAGGCTCATTGGGAAATTGTGCATAGCTATATGTCTGCAAAAACCCTAAACCCTAACCGACAGTGTTAACAAAAGCAAACACATTTTAGTCTTTCATCTTTTATTGTGACTTGTGTTTCAAGATGCTGTACCAGATGAACTACCGAGAGAGTTTAAAGTCAGAATTAAACAGATGTTGCAATTGTCTTTTCTACCCTTGCTGTAAAAAAAGGCCAAATTCTGACAGAATCATACCATTTTCTATTAAAACAGTAATATACCGTAGAAAACAATGCATTCTGGGTATTATTTGTCATTTTCGAGAAAATAGCCTACAGGAATATACTGTGAATTAACAGCGCTCAAAGTCGACACTCAGAGGCTAAGTTCCAAAGCACACCCTCATTCACTAGTGAATTGAGAAACCGATGAACACCTGATAAGCAGAATCACTGAAGGACAGAGAAACAAGAACAGAAAAAAAGAGAAAAACAAGAACTACAACTGACTTCCAGCAACACTGAGTGTGAAAACAGTTTACAAACCAGTTTACGATAATTTCTTTCATACATGTACAAAAGTTCTTGTTGAGAATTAACAGAGATTTAGTTAATAATAAAGTTTGTAGTCCACATGATGGAGATCAGTATTTGCTTTAGTTGCTCTCTTGACCCTTGACTTTATAACATTAGTTTCTCTCTGGCTGCTGTAACTGTGAGTTTATAAAACGCATTTATTATTGAAAGAAAAAATCAAGAGAAAGTTGATCAGGTGTTTTTGGCTGTTGTGATGATGCCATAAAGATCCTTAAATCATCCTATATATCATATATCGGAGAATCTACACATGTAATCCAGCAATATTACTGTTATTCTGAAGGATATTGAAATCATAATGCATTAAAAAAAAATTTACTCCTGCTTAACTCAGACACAGACAGACATCAACACATGAATCTCAACAATGGTGACAATCAAAAGTTTCATAGCGCAATGCATGCTGGGTTCCAGGATATTTTAAAACTCAAAGCATGCACTGCTGCATGAATGAATAAAAAAATACAAAAACTATTGCCACCATTGTTGCGATCCATTGTGCTCATTTTTATATCTCTGTGTTTCTACTGTTGCCAGTAGTTTACTGTGAAATTTTGTTTTTTGGGTCACCGTTGTACTGAAGAGTATAGAGCCTGTGCTTCAGTCCAGGAGAAGATCTGCAAACATTGAGGACATGCTGCATGTTGCTTTATTTAACAGGTGGTGACTGTGTAGGTGCGGATCCAGTGGAAATCTAAAATCACTAGTTATTTTAGTGGTTTCAAATGAAATAAGTTCACATTTATAGTTCACAGAAATACTTTACTCACATTTTTAGTGTGTTATAAATTTGAGTTAATACATTTAAAGGCCAGTTGGTCAATTTAAAACAGTCGGTTTCTGCAAGTGAAATTAGTTTTAATTTAGTGCATTTTTACAGTAACATACTGTAGATTACAGTAAAGAACTGTACAACAGTGTTGCCAGTATTTTACTGTAAAAAACCTGGCAAGGTCTAACAGTGTAGTGTGCCATACATCCGAGTGAAACGGCTTATTGAACAAGGAAAAGGCGGGACTTGATGAAGGGCGGGACTTGATTTTGTCCATCAGGATCATTTTTGTGTGCTATTGCTGTAGTCTCAGGTTGTCCTGACCTTCACTGAAAAACATGTCATTAGAAGAGAAGAGATGTTGCTGCAACAGGGAGGGGAAGTTATTTTGATTAAATATTATGAGTGCACATGAATAAAAAACAATAAAAAAAACAATGATGTGCACAGATAAATTATTTATAATATATACTGAAATATTCCATTAAAAAATAAGATTTGTCAATTTTGATTTCATTGTGACTTTAATACGTCAGAAAAGTCATACATGTGGAGCTGGTTAGGTGATGCAAACGTCAAAATGTATTAGTTTACAATTCATTAATTGTGGTAAAACTGTTTTGAGGTCATACTAACATAATAACAGTATTGTGCAAGGAATGGGAAGTACAAAAATATATTAAATCTTTATTTATTATTATAAAAGATTATTATATCAATAATCTGTCCCTGTAATCACAATTTGAGTGAAAATGAATAAAAGTTGTTGGTGTTTTAGACCCACATGTCATTAGTGTTCATTTCAGCTGGAAACAGCAGATATATAAATACCATTTAAATACCAATATAAATACCGTATAAATACCAAATTCATGTTTTATTTAATAAAAAATGCTGGTAGAGGCATGTTTGAAGTGAACCTGTATTAGTTTCATGTTGCATGTATCACTCTATCAGTCTCTGTCTTCAAATCAATATTTGCCATCCATGCATTTTGCAGCTAGCTGTGTAATAATCCAGATAATGTGTGTAGTCATCCCGTCCTTCGGATGAGACGTTAAACCGAGGTCCTGACTCTCTGTGGTCAATAAAAATCCCCTTGCCCCTTGGCCTCTATCCATCATGGCCTCCTAATCATCCCCATATACTGATTGGCTTCATCACTGTCTCCTCTCCACCAGTAAGCTGGTGTGTGGTGGACGTACTGGCGCAATTTGGCTGCCGTCGCATCATCCAGGTGGATGCTGCACATTGGTGGTGGTTGAGGAGATTCCCTCCTTCCTTGTAAAGCGCTTTGAGGTCCCAGATAAAGCGCTATATAAATGTAACGAATTATTATTATTATTATTATTATTAGTCAGTCAGTCATTATCACAAAATAAACCCCTTCAAGGTGATGCCAAAGTTCTCCACTTTGCATCAAGTGTGTATTCTGCAATAATGACCAGTTCACAATTTCAAAGTCAGCAGGGCTGACTCACACTGCATTGTGAAAAATAAACTGAAATCAAACTCCATTGCTACAGTAAATGCTCCATTCTTACACCTTTTTTTTTCTCTCACGCAGTTGTTGTTAAGTTCTACCATGCCTCCAGTAATATGCTCTCTAATACAACACAAGCCCTGGGTGTGAATGTGAGGGGACTGTATTAATTGAACAGTGTTTTATGGTTAGAGATCCACAGGAAAATAGAGGCAGGTGAAAACAGGCCAGCTGAGCTGTGAAGATCACAGGCCTCCAGGACTGGCACGTCTGCATGGTGAGGTAAGTGAAAATAGCTTTTCTTCTCATCAGAGGTTTCATTCAAGGTCGGTCAAGCGAGAAGAAGCTTAGAGGGGCCTGTGTAATGCTTGTCTTTTTTGTATTTTAACTCACTCTTTTCAAAGCACAAAGAATATAGCTCCTATTTTTCATTACAGTATCTACATCTACTTGAAAAGGCATGGATTATTAAGACATATTGCATACTTAAAATGATTGATTAAATATGTTATACTTTAATTTGCTTAATACCAAGTGTTTAATGTTAGATATTATAGAAATAAAGTAGGATTGATAAAAACAGAGGGAGCATGTCATAAATTCATTTCTACATAATAGTTTTTGAATGAATCACGGTCTGTGTATAATTCCTGGCATTCATATCTATTTAATATGTGATAACAGATTATTCAGTTGAATGTATTTGAAAGCATGTTTTCCACAAAGAGATCTATATATTTCCACAAGGAGATCTGCCATGCTCATGGAAACGTCTAAAGCAGCAAGAGGGGTCCATTTCATGCATTTAAGGGCCCTTCTAAAAAACAGGCACTGGCAAAAACATTGATTGTAATTTATTTGTTACCGTTAAAACATAAGGGCAGTACGATTATTAAATGTTTTTGAAAGAGGTATCTTACAGTGTGCTCTCTAGGCTGTATTTATTTGATAAAATACAGTAAAATATTATTATTTTTTAACTGTTTTCTATTTTTATATTTATGTCAATGCTGACATTTCAGCAGCCATTAGTCCAGTCTTCAGTGTCAAATGATCCTTCAGAAATTATTCTAATATGCTGATTTGCTGCTCAATGAACAATTATCAATGTTGAAAACAGTTGTGGTGCTTACTGTAATATTTTTGTGGAAACTGTGATACCTTTTTCCATGATGAATAAAAACTTTTATTAGAAATATGAATCATCATAAGACTTTAAAAATGTCTCAACTGTCACTTTTGATAAATGTTTTGATAAAGGGTTCTCATACTGAAACAATTTAATTTCTTTCCAAAAATGTCTTAATGACCACCAAATTTTAAACTATAATATATTGATATATATATATATATATATATATATATATATATATATATATATATATATATATATATATATATATATATATATATATATATATATATATATATATGCTATATACACTCACCTAAATTTCTCATTAATGCAATCATCTAATCAACCAATCACATGGCAGTTGCTTCAATGCATTTGGGGGTGTGGTCCTGGTCAAGACAATCTCCTGAACTCCAAACTGAATGTCAGAATGGGAAAGAAAGGTGATTTACGCAATTTTGAGCGTGCCATGGTTGTTGGTGCCAGATGGGCCGGTCTGAGTATTTCACAATCTGCTCAGTTACTGGGATTTTCACGCACAACGCACTAAGGTTTACAAAGAATGGTGTGAAAAGGGAAAAACATCCAGTATGCGGCAGTCCTATGGGCGAAAATGCCTTGTTGATGCTAGAGGTCAGAGGAGAATGGGCCGACTGATTCAAGCTGATAGAAGAGCAACTTTGACTGAAATAACCACTCGTTACAACCGAGGTAGGCAGCAAAGCATTTGTGAAGCCACAACACGCACAACCTTGAGGCGGATGGGCTACAATAGCAGAAGACCACACCGGGTACCACTCATCTCCACTACAAATAGGAAAAAGAGGCTACAATTTGCAAGAGCTCACCAAAATTGGACAGTTGAAGACTGGAAAAATGTTGCCTGGTCTGATGAGTCTCGATTTCTGTTGAGACATTCAGATGGTAGAGTAAGAATTTGGCGTAAACAGAATGAGAACATGGATCCATCATGCCTTGTTACCACTGTGCAGGCTGGTGGTGGTGGTGTAATGGTGTGGGGGATGTTTTCTTGGCACACTTTAGGCCCCTTAGTGCCAATTGGGCATCGTTTAAATGCCACGGCCTACCTGAGCATTGTTTCTGACCATGTCCATCCCTTTATGGCCACCATGTACCCATCCTCTGATGGGTAATGCACCATGTCACAAAGCTCGAATCATTTCAAATTGGTTTCTTGAACATGACAATGAGTTCACTGTACTAAAATGGCCCCCACAGTCACCAGATCTCAACCCAATCCAAGAGCATCTTTGGGATGTGGTGGAACGGGAGCTTCCTGGATGTGCATCCCACAAATCTCCATCAACTGCAAGATGCTATCCCATCAATATGGGCCAACATTTCTAAAGAATGCTTTCAGCACCTTGTTGAATCAATGCCACGTAGAATTAAGGCAGTTCTGAAGGCGAAAGGGGGTCAAACACAGTTTTAGTATGGTGTTCCTAATAATCCTTTAGGTGAGTGTATATTGCTTGTAACTTTTAATTGGTCATCAATGGAGAAGATGGTTTTTGGATACAAATGGTATGTGGTCTCTTCTAGCAGAGGCTAACTGGACCATGCTTAAATGTGAGGTATGTGATTCTCTTTTTTGTCCATTTTTTCAAAATCACTTGAAATCCTATTCATAACCCACTTACAGCCACTGAGTTAGAAGCACTGAAATGAAAATTAAGCAATTTAATCATCTGTAGAACGGGCAGGACTCGAAAAACTCCAGCCAATCATTTCCAAGACCACCTAGAATCAGTGGACTGTAAGTCCGTCAATAAAACGGTCGTACCAAACCCCCCTCCCCCATACCCCTCACGCGAATCAGGGCCAGCGTTGGAGGAAAGAAGGTAGGACCATTTGAGTTGTGTATTTTCAAAATCTGCCGGCCGTTTTGCAAATCACATACCCCACCTTTAACCAGCCCAACCTCGATCCCATGGTTTTAATAAATTACTGCATGTTGCCATTACTGTCACAGTTCTGTTCAGTTTCATGGACTTTTAGTTTATTTTTCTCAGTCCCATGTTCTCCTTTGTTCAGTTTTCCCGCCACTCTTCAGTTGTCATGGTAACATATATGATTAGCTTTCTGTTTTAGCTGTGATTAGCTTTTTCTCACATTTTAATTCGCTGTGTTTGTATCACCCATTGTCCGGACATGTTTCTGCATAGCGGTTGGTTTTGTTTGCTTGTCTTGTTTTGTAGCCTATTACCTTCTGAGTGGTTCATTAAAGACATTTATAAACCTGATCTTCATCTTCATTGTATTTCCAGCAACCGTTGGTGACCATTACATTATTGCTTAACTCATGTGAACTGCTGAGTAAATATCAAAGACAATCCACCAGGCTAAAACTGGAACCGCATGAACCTGCAAGAAAAATCCTGTTTGCTCCTTTGCAGTTTACCACGTATAGGAAGCATTGACATTGTCACAGTCTGTCAACACAATAAACCTGCGATTCTCAGAAGCATCTCCCCTTGATCAGCGGTTCTCAGGGCAGGTTATGTGAATATAAGCTCTACCAGAAGGCCTACTGAATATTAATTGGCTGTACGGCAGATGGTTCTCAATAGGGAGCAGGGTCTGCCCTGTGTCTGTCAGACCTCCAGGACCCGCAAATGCATGTAAAACAAACAGCTTAATTGCATGTGAAAGGCTACTGAGTAGGGTTATTCTCCTCAGAAGGGCACAAGGACAGAGTTACAGCGCTGTTTGAACAACATTGATTGCTAATGTGTCCTGCTCGGACTTGTGTTGCTCGTTAGCAACATGGTCTGATTTGAAATGTGAAGCTAAGCTAATAAAGGCTATGTTTAGAAGAGCATACTACCACGATATTCATACTAACACTGCAATATGTCTGGGAATTAAAGCACTTATTACAGTAATACCATACTTTGTATACAATAGTTAAAATTATAATAAAGTACTTACATGTACTTTGGTATTTTACTCAAAATAAGTGTTGTACTTTAAATCACCACAAAATCTTATTACAACATAATGATTTTAAATGTATGTTACGTAACGTGAAGCTTTTAATTTGACATTATTACAAAGACTGAGAAACATGAAGTACTTTGTAAAAAATATACTGTACTTATAAGATTTGAAGTACATAACATATATGCATTCAATACAATTACGCATCTTCTTCACAAGGTATGGTACACCGAGTACTGTATCCCACAGTGCAATGCACTTGATCTGACCCTGTTTTTCCAATGTAATAAATTAACTAAATGTAATATCAGAATTTGAACTTTTGTATTGACTTGATGGATAGACTGCCAAGTTAGCCTGCTTACTCCACATTGAGCAGTACATTTCTGTGTATTCCAGGCAAACATTTCAGTGAGATTTTATCAGACGTGTGTGTGTGTGTGTGTGTGTGTGTGTGTGTGTGTGTGTGTGTGTGTGTGTGTGTGTGTGTGTGTGTGTGTCCACAACAGAGTAGAGAACTTTGAAAACATTTGTAGAGTCTCTTCAAAAACACCTCTCATGTTGCCTGAATGTTGTTCATGTCTACAATGACTGCACAGAGATAATAAACATCTATAGATGGTTGACAATAATGGATTGTAATACTGATTGTTTCTCTCAGGGAACATCTGTCAGACACTTCTAATATCTATCCCATGTTTTCTTTGCATGGAGAGCTTGTTGATATGGGTTGACTTAGTGGATGAGTTCGGTGTAATTGTTTAGGTCTTTTTTTTTTTTTTTTTTTACTCAGTAGTACCATATTGAAATATCTTTTGAATCTAAAAACACTATCAAAACAATTAGAAGTGGCTGAACACCTACACAAGTGTTAGTCTTTTAATTTCATTATACAAAAGGAGACAGCTTCAACATCTCTTCTCGTTCTCGTCCAGTTTAATATATTTGTCTATTATTTAATCTAACTGATCATAATGGTTAATCATTGAATCATTATTTCTTTCTTTCTTTCTTTCTTTCTTTCTTTCTTTCTTTCTTTCTTTTATTTATATAGCGCTGCTTAATGCAACCGAGGTTGCCAAAAGTGCTTTACATTAAAATAAAAAAAGAATAAAAGATCAAATATAAAACATACATAGTAACAAATCTCACACCACAGACACCACATTGAGATTATCTGTTATAAGAAGTCAATGATAAATGCTCCTTGAGCAAGTTCCTGAATACTGATATAGATTTAGCAGATCTAATAGATAGAGGTAGCTCATTCCTTAATCTCGGTCCCATAACAGTGAAAGCGCAATCACCTTTGTGAAGGCGTTTATTCCTTGGTACGACACGAAGTATTTGATTTTCTGAACACAATGCTCTAGGGGGATTATAATGAATCAAAAGTTTTGCAAGGTACACATGGGCCTGATTATTTAGAGATTTGTATACAAACATTAAAATCTTATATTTTACTCCAAGATGAACGGGGAGCCAGCGCAAATTAGCTAAAATCGGAGTAATAGATTCAAATTTCTTGATCCTCTAACAAAAGTATGAATAACTATTTTGAATTTACATTTGATAAGACATTTGTTTTCTACATTGAAATCTACATTTGTTGTTTATGTTTACATACTTAAATGACTATGTTTATGTGAATTTTGTGTGCTTCTGATAACCTGTGACAGTTTAAGCGTCAGATGTGTGCGCTCAAAAAGGTTAGGTCAAATAGGTTATTCTATAATTGCAGGTACATTTGGTGTCCAAAGTCATTATTATTTAAAACATTTTAATGGTTATATTTTTAATTATTTTAATAATTTGTTACTCACTGTCATCACAAGTTGTTACAGGCCATAACAGTAAACTATTTTCTGTAAAAAGTGTCTTATTGTCACAGTTTGTTTTCATTCATCACGTGAGTTCCTTTGTTTGATTTTCCTGTCACTCATCAGTTGTCATGGACACTTATCAGATCACACCTGTTTGTCATCTCCTTATTATCACTGTGCATTTAAGTTCCTCACCTTCACCCTGTGTTTGTTGGTTGTTATTTGTGTGGCATGCTGGTACTTTTGTACTTCTCCTTCCACTTCAGCATCTTCATCCTTGTGACAGAACAACTGAACAATAATGGAACATGCAGCAATGGTTACTAATAATGGGCAAATTAAGCCTCATGAAGCATTGAGGCTATCGCTTGTCATTGGTCACGTGATTTCTACTTTAAAGCCACACTGTGTCATTTTTTTTGTTGATTCTTAGCAGAAAAACACTTTGTTCTTTCAAAATTATATGTGCTCATTCATGTGTAATTACTTCCACTAACTAATCAAGTATTCTTGTAAGTGTAGAATCTGCCATTCAGAATACATACGAGACAACTCCGTCGAATTGATTCCTAATCCTTGATTTTCTTCTTTCACATTTAGTTATAAACCTAAATTTTCCAATTTTACAAACGTGTGAACATATCGCCGATACTATTCCTTATAAAAAACAATCAGATTGCTTTGATATCGCTACTTATATTCAACTTTCCGAACTTCTGCTATAGCCTTAGCCCGCTAGCACTGCACGCGTGGTCTCTCGCCTGTCGATCGTCTTATTTACACCCGTATAACTGAAAGCTATAATTCGCCACTATAGCACATCTGCTATAATGGCGAATATAACGGATGTGTGTCTAACGTTACCTCTGAGTGCAGGTGAAGACACCTTCGAGCTGCATTCGGTGCAGTTGGAGCTGGAATCGGTCGAGAGGCGGATCCGCGAGCTGCTGGAGAGACAGGCCGAGCTGCGAGATCGACGGTCCGCGCTGGAAACATCACGCACAGATGCTCACAGGTCAGTGGTTAATAATTTTTTGACTCCGACCTCGTCTACTCCGTGTGTTTCTCTGCACAGGTCCCGAGCAACCAGGACGCGATCATCCCTGGCTTCATTCAATCCGGCACCGACACAGCACCACGGACCCTGGGTGATTCCACGGCGGAAGACGCGAGCCAGGACCAGACCAAGGACCTCCCCACCCCTCCCGGCCTTCGAGATCTCCACCCGGAACCGCTTCTCCCCTCTTCGCGAGTCGGAACGCGACGACGCCGTGATCATCGGCAGTTCCATCGTCCGTCATGTCCGCGCTACCTCGGGTAAAGGTAAGGTGCGCACTCACTGCTTTCCTGGTGCTCGTGTTCTCGATGTCGCTGCGCAGATTCCCGAGATCCTGAACGGTGACAAGCGCGTCGGAGCTGTCGTGCTGCACGTGGGAATGAACGACATCAGGCTGCGGCAGACGGAGGTTCTGAAGGAGGACTACAGGAGCCTGATCGGGACCGTACGCAGCACATCGCCTGAAGCAACGATCGTCGTGTCTGGACCGCTTCCCACGTACCGACTAGGACAAGAAAGGTTCAGTAGATTATTTGCTCTAAATGAATGGTTAATGTCATGGTGTAATGAACAGAGACTGCTCTTTGTAAATAATTGGAATCTGTTCTGGGAGCGGCCTAGGCTCTTCCGTGCTGATGGCCTGCACCCCAGCAGAGTCGGAGCGGCTGTTCTGTCGGACAACATCTCCAAGACGCTACACACCATATGACTAGTAAGTCAAAGTCCAAATCACAGTCTTTGCTGTCCCAACTTAATTGATATAAGTACCAATGTAGAACATTATATAGAAACTGTGTCTATTCCTCGTTTAGTAAGGCCAAATAATATATATAATGTAGGATCTAGGAAAAATGTAATTGTAATTAAACCAGAAAATCTCAATATCAGTGATAAACAATTTCTAAAACTAGGTCTTCTAAACATTAGATCGCTCACACCTAAGGCGGTTATTGTAAATGAAATGGTCACAGATAAAAGTTTCGATGTACTTTGCCTTACTGAAACCTGGCTTAAACCAAATGATTATTTCGGTCTAAATGAGTCTACTCCGCCAGGATACTGTTATAAGCATGAGCCCCGTCTGATTGGTCGTGGCGGCGGTGTTGCAACAATCTCTAGAGATATTCTTAATGTTACTCAGAAAACAGGTCACAGGTTTAATTCGTTTGAGGTACTTGTGCTAAATGTTACACTGTTAGATTTAAGAAAGAAATCCCTATTATCTCTAGCATTGGCTACTGTATATAGACCTCCAGGGCCTTACGCCGATTTCCTAAAAGAGTTTGCAGACTTTCTATCAAATCTATTGGTCAATGTCGATAAAGCAATAATTGTTGGAGATTTTAACATACACGTAGATAACACAAACGATGCGATTTATTAAACTCCTTCGGGGTCACGCAAAACGTCAGTGGTCCCACTCATCGCCTAAATCATACACTAGATTTAATTATATCATATGGAACCAATCCAACCGATATTGTACCGCAAAGCGATGATGTAACTGATCATTACATGGTAACTTGCATGTTACGTACTGCTGAAATTTGTCATGTAGCGCCACGTTATCGACCAGGCAGAACAATCCTTCCAAACACTATAGATAGATTTTCAAATAGCTTACCTGATCTATCTCAGCTGCTCAGCGAACCCAAACAATCAGATGAACTAGAGGAAATGACTAGCAGTTTGAGCACCATTTTCTCTAGTACATTAGAAATTGTTGCACCAATTAGATTAAAAAAGGTTAGAGAGAAAACTAGAGCACCATGGTACAACAATGCTACGCATGCTATCAAGAGAGAAACTCGTAACTTAGAGCGTAAATGGAAACAAACAAATTTAGAGGTCTTTAGAATCGCGTGGAAATATAGTATGTCACGTGACAAAAAGGCTCTTAAATCAGCCAGGGCTGAGCATCTCCGCAGACTAATAGAAAATAACCAAAATAATCCAAGGTTCTTATTTAACACCGTGGCCAGACTAACAAATAAACAGGCATCACCTGAGCAAAATATTCCGTTACAATGTAGTAGTAATGATTTTATGAATTTCTTCACTGAGAAAATAGAAAACATCAGAAACGCAATTGTAAATGTACAATCTTTTATGGTGTCTTATGATTCAGCCTCAATTATCGCCCCTCAAGAACAACTACACCGCTTTACAACTATAGGACAGGAAGAGCTAAATAAACGTATTATTGCCTCTAAACCAACAACATGTTTATTAGATCCAATACCCACTAAACTACTTAAAGAAGTGTTACCTGTAGTGGAAGAGCCTCTTCTCAATATTATTAATTCATCTTTATTTTTAGGCCACGTTCCAAGAATATTCAAGCTGGCAGTAATAAAACCTCTTATTAAGAAACCACAATTAGATCCAAATAACCTAGCAAATTACAGACCCATTTCAAATCTTCCATTTGTCTAAAATACTAGAAAAAGTTGTGTCTGCTCAATTGTGCTCTTTCTTGCAAGAAAATGATATCTATGAAAAATTTCAGTCAGGATTCAGACCGTATCATAGCACAGAAACTGCGCTAGTTAAAATTACAAATAATTTACTTTTAGCTTCTGACCAAGGCTGCATCTCAATACTAGTTCTACTCGATCTTAGCGCTGCATTTGATACTATAGATCATAAAATACTCCTGGATCGACTACAAAACTACACTGGTGTTCAGGGACAGGCATTAAGCTGGTTTAGATCGTACTTATCAGACCGTTACCACTTTGTCTGTTTAAATGGGGAAAAATCAAAGATAACGTCAGTAGACTATGGAGTACCGCAAGGATCTGTGTTAGGCCCTCTACTATTCTCAATATATACACTGAAAAAAATGTTATGTTGAATTTGCTTAATTTTATTATGTCAAGGGGTTGCACAAAATAAATTTATCTAAATTGAATGAGTTTTTAATAATTTATCTATTAAGTTGAATGTACTTATATTTTATAAGTAATTTCAGATGAATTATATTCATAATTTTAGCTAAATTATTTTGAGTTGAATTTACTCAATTTTTTCAAGAATCCGCCTGTGAATCTCAACAATGGTGACAATTATATGTTGCAGTGCATTCTGAGTGCCACCAATCAAAACGCATTCATGGCTCCCATCATGCATTGCTGCATGAATAAATAATGAGATCAGAGGTGATCTATTTGTCACCATTGCTGAGATTCATACACTAATTCTTGATGTCTGTGTGTGCCTACATAAAAAAAAATGTTGAGATTTTTTTTATTGATTTGATCATTTGGATTTCATTGAAAAGGCTAAAAATAAAATGTTGTACAAGGCCAGTGCTGCTATAATTAATAAAGTAAACCTAAATTGGTATCTATGTGAGTTCAGTGATTCAGGTCAAACGATTGTGAATTAACGATTATGTTAAAACACAACCAACACTATCAGATGACCTTTATGTTCATCTGGCTGTTGTAACTCACGTAGATCAGTCAAACAAAAAAGAAAGTTAATGTTTTAAGGGTCCAGATCCCAACTAAAACACACACTTATCTCCATAATGGTGAATTAAATTTACGGTTTTAACATCAGGTGTTAACCATTATGTTTTTAAATGGTTAACTTTTAAGGAATTAATTTGATTAATTATTACTCAATTCTAATGTGTTAAATTTAATAAATAATATTGCTTGTAATCTGCACAATTTTATTGAGTAGATATAGCGTATTCATTTTATTAAATTAAACGAATTTTTTTCTAATGACTTTTAACTGAATGAAATTAACTTGTTTTAAACAAGGCCAGTGAATTAGAAAATTAATAATAAAAAATAAGTAGCATTAAATAACACAATAAAATCAGTGAAATTAACCAGATAAAAACATGTAACATTTACTGTCTCTGGGGTCTAAATCATTTTTTTCAGTGTATGCTGCCACTTGGTAATATTATAAGAAAACATGGAATTAATTTTCACTGTTATGCTGATGACACTCAATTATATATTTCATCACGGCCAGATGAAACCACTAACTTATCTAACTTGACAGAATGTCTTAAAGATATAAAATACTGGATGACGTGTAATTTCCTGCTATTAAATTCAGATAAAACAGAGGTATTACTTATTGGTCCAAAAAACTACCCACAAAATCCCTTACAATACAACTTTAATTTAGAAGGATGCCCTGTTACTTTATCCACTACAGTAAAATATCTGGGTGTCATACTTGACCGCAACCTGTCTTTCGAAAATCATATTTCATATGTTACAAGAGCAGCCTTTTTCCACCTTAGAAACATTGCTAAGCTACGTAACATGCTATCCGTTTCTGATGCAGAAAAGTTAGTTCATGCATTCATGACCTCGAGACTAGATTACTGTAATGCTTTATTAACTGGTTGTCCTGTATCCTCAATAAACAAGCTACAGTTAGTCCAAAATGCGGCCGCTAGAGTTCTTACTAGATCAAGAAAATATGATCATATAACACCAATTTTATCATCTCTACAGTGGTTACCTATTAAGTTCCGTATCAATTACAAGGTATTGCTACTGACCTATAAAGCCCTAAATGGTTTAGCTCCAGTCTATTTAACGGATCTTCTATCGCCCTACAATCCGTCGCGCTCTTTAAGATCACTAAATTCGAGGCTTCTGGTCATTCCTAGGATATCTAAGTCCACTAAAGGAGGGAGGGCGTTCTCACATTTAGCTCCTAAACTCTGGAATAGCCTTCCTGATATTGTTCGAGGCTCAGACTCGCTGTCCCAGTTTAAAACCAGATTAAAGACGCATCTCTTTAACCAAGCATTCACATAATGCTTACCTTTTATACTACTGCCGAATCAGATCGAATGCATTAATATTATGAACTCCAGTCTGTATCCAGCCTCTCACGGAGACTTCGGATGATCCAACACCTGTGATGAGATGACTAAACGCCTGTGGAGAGACGACTCGACGCCTGTGAAGAGACGACTCAACGCCGGCGATATGTTATGCCCTAAATTAATACATGATGAACTAATTGTATTTTCTATGTACATTTCTAATGCACTTTCTGTAAAGCTGCTTTGAAACGATGTGTATTGTGAAAAGCGCTATACAAATAAATTTGAATTGAATTGAATTGAATTGAATTTTGGTGGATTTTGAGACTGAGGACTGTCTGATTCACTTCCGCGTGGAGGTATAATTTCCCACCCTATCCCACTGCATTTTTTTTTCTTTTTTTCTCATTATTTATGGACGGCACTATGGACTGTATAGACTCTTTATCTGTTCCTACTCAGGGTGTCCTCCAGCCCTGCCTTTGCTGGAGGTTGTCAGCGCTTTGCCATCACCTGTGCCAAGCACTCACGTCAAGCCTCCGGTCCAACAACCACCATCAGTGCCTGAGTGGATTGATACAGTGGCTCCGCCTCTGGCCGATCACCTCAGCCCGGTGAACTTTTGGCTCCACCTTGGCTCCTTCCTCCTTCGACTCCACCAGACACCCTCTGCCTTTTGACTCCACCGGGTTCCCTCATCCCACCAGCTCCCCCTTGGTCAGTCGTCACACCACCTCCACCATGGACTTGTGGATCTCTGTTCCTCCATCCCCTACAACTGCAGTGGGCTCCTCCTTCCCTTCGGGTATGCTTCGGTCCTCGGAAATTTCTGCAGAAAATGATAAAACACATAAAACAGTATGAGATGTAAGTCAGACTATAGTGTATATGGATGGGCCTGTTGCATAAACTAAGGGCTGTTTACACTTGGCCAATTCATGCGTTTTCTGTGATCAAATAGCTATCCCATCATGAAAAGACCAGGTGTAAATGCCCTTCAAAACGCTTTCGAGATGGATTCAAATCCGATCACTCAAATCCCTTCAGGAGGTGTTCTGGGCCGCATTCCAGACAAAAATGGAAGCTTTGGCATAAGTTCTGCCAGGAAGACTCAATTGTTACGTCACTCATTACCTTCTCATCTATCCAATCGATTCCTTCCCTTCCATCCTCCCCACCACCACCAGGATGGTCCCTTCCCATACCTCACAGGGGGTCGGCTGCACCCCTGCCTTCATTGCCAGGCAGAAAATGCAGAGTCCGGACCCCCGGATTGCGAGCTAAAACGCCAAAGAACTTTATCATTATATTGTTTGCCGAGCTGTCAATAAATGGTTAATTGTTTCAGCATTATTCTCCCGAGTCTTTCTCGTAGAACTAGACTAAATGCATCTGGTTTTTGAAACCACATATGTAAATTTTACTCCCCCCAACAATGCTACAAAATAAATGTAAGAGCATTATATGGACTATATGTCATGTTATAGCCAGATGTGACGGCGCTACTGCAGCACGCATCACCACAGATGAACAGCCGAGCGATCTATTCATCAAGCCAACATGCAAACTATTGCAAAACAAGATGAAAGTAGGTCGCAGACACTTAACATCAAATCATCTTCATTAAAAGTCAAGAAACAAAATGATCTTACCAGGGATGTTGCAGCTCTCTCCTATTACAGTCTTTGATTTTGAAATTAGCTAATGATCAATAAAATGCAGCTCATATCGTTTTCTTTCGTCAACTCCATTAAATTTGCATATAGCACGGGAAGATCTGATTTTTTAACACATTTATGTGATCAGATGTAAATAGAATCGTTTTGATAAAAATCAGTAAAACCGTATGAAGTGACCAGGTGTAAACAGGCCCTAAGACTAGTCTTACAAGTTAGACATCTTTTTCATAATCTACAATCATACATGATCTGATTGATTGAGAATAAATAGAAATTGATACATGGTATCAAATTAGGCAAATCTAAAAAATTTTATGAAACTGTTTTAAAAAAGCTATGAACAGTCTGTTCTGAAGGCTAAAGTAAGCCTGACTGCTCCTGACTAACTGCTAGTGGGTCATACTAGACCTTAAGACACTGTCTTAACATAATGGCTATGTTTATGCAACCGGCCCCAGGTGCTTGCTTAGATGGATCTCAAAGAGTCTTATACGTCTTTGAAATGTTTTATCCACCAAATTGTCACTTGCACTTGTTTGAGCTTGTTGTGTTTAGCCCATTGTGTTTAGATAAAAATTAAAAAAGAAAAAAACAGATGGTGCCCCCAAGACAAAATAAGCCATTTTCTCATCATCCATCTGAGAAACAACACCTACAGCCTATTTACACCTCTGCAGGAGGATGCCTGTCCTACTCTGTGTGTGCGTGTGAATTTTGTGTGTTTTGGAGAAAAGATTCTTCGTGCTTTTCTCTGGTTAATTGGTCACGTCTCTGCCAAATTCAAAAGAAAAGGGCAATAGGAAAATTACCCACACTAATAATACAAATGTATAGACACTTAGTTACAAATGTATATAATGCCAAAAAAATTAAGTTAGTTCTAATTAAATGTCTCAAATCATTTTTTTGCAGATTTCACAATTGTTTTAATATTCCAATGCAATGAAAATCATAGATTTGTAAGTGTGACAGTCCAAAAACATTTGGGTGGCCACTGTCTATTAATAATTAACTACTAAACTATTGCCATAATAGTATAATTTCAGATTATACACATTATTTTGGTTTCACTTTATTTTGATGGTCCTTTTAACGCATCCTGTTGACCATAAGTAACGTTGCTCCTACATGTCTACTAACTCTCATTAGAGTGTTAGTTGAATGTTAATAGACTGGTAGGGTTAGGGTTAGAGTAAGTTGACATGTAGTTGCAAAATTACTTATAGTCAGTAGAGTGTCTGTTGGAGGAGCAATACAATAAAGTATATGCAGATATTAAGCAGACAGTCTACTAATACTCCAATGAGAGTTAGTTGACATATAGTTGCAAAGTTACTTATAGTCAATAGCATGTTCAAAAGGGACCATTATTTTTTTCTCTTTTGTTTGTCATGATTAAACACATACTCCATTCATTAATTCTACAGTTTTTTCTGTTTTATATTTGACGCAGCGGCCTTGGTGGTACAAGTGTCCTGACAGAGCAGGCTGTAGTTTACTTTCACCTTGAGTGAGAAGACACCGCCAGAGTCCAGATGGCTTCAGACAGAGTGTGAAGAAGACAAAGACAGAGCTGAGAGCAAGAGAGAGAGTGAGAATGTGACATCCCATTCACCTTTCAGCCATCCATGTACAGCTCATCACTCATAGGCCCATTGTTGACATTACTTTGAATGTATTATTCTACTAAACAGACAGTCCGCCAGTTCACATGATCCTTCATGTAAATGGCATGCTGATAAGGTGAGAGTATCTTCTTCTACAAACATCCTAGACTGGGGACACAGTGTCCTTTGACAAATAACGGAAAACAAAAAGGCTTCTACGTCCCAGCGCACTAATTTGTTTGACTAAGATAAAGTAAAAACCTACTGGACCATTTAACAACATCCCATAACCATCACAATCACTGCATTATAGAGTGATATTACATAAATAGCATGAAATTTAATGAGGTTAAATGTTTCATTCACCTCATAGTGCGTGGGACAAGAAAAAAAAAGGCTCTCAGCTGATTGTTTGATGACCTCCATCGGTTGACCACACTTATTAAGGTTGTGTTAGCTGCCTGGAGCGAACAGTCTGTTTTCAAAATAAGAAAATTCCTTCAGAGTTTGGTATTAGGGTGTAGATCCCCCCCTCCCCCAAATCACCACCATCTCCCTCGCTGCATGTCTGTTATGTCTTGAGGCAAACAAATAGACATAGGTTAATTATGTTTCTTGAGGGAGAAGGTCGTTTTTGGGAAAGCATGAGTATAAAATATCATACTGTCTAAAAAGAACCCTTAAATTTGAAGCCCACTCAGTAGCAGTTCATAATCAGCCCTAGAATGCAGTGACCCAAATCCCGAAGCAACCAGCCCTTATGCAGTTTTTGTCTTACTCCAGATGTATGTAGGAGAGAGTAGTAACAGAATAAATTCTAAAGGCCAATCACCAACGGCAACAGACACTTCTTGTGCTACTGATGGCATTGGTTTTCACTTGTTTTCGCCAATTGATCATGTTTTCACAGGTCGTGGAATGTCTGAAAAGTGAAATACTGTAATCTGGTGATTGATCGCATTGGTCAGCATCTGTCGGTGCTGTGTGAATTGGCCTTAATGACATCAGTTTAATGAAATATATGTAGAAAAAAGCATTCAATTAAATCAGTGCATTTTAACAAACAAACTTTAATAAGTGAATTATTCAATGACTAATAAAAGATTGACATATGTTATACCTACTTAGGGGCGGACTTTACCATTAGGCAAAGGTCGGCAATTGCCTTGGGCCCCGAAATACCTAGGGGCCCCGAAAATGCCCCATTAACTTATGCTTAAGTTTTTTTTTTTTTTTTTTTACTTTTCGCAAATTATACATTTCTAAAAAAACTACATTTGCAAAAAATGGCATCAAATCATTAGTGTCGCAGACAGGAGGGGGCCCCCCACCTCACTACATTGGACTATTCCATTATCTCACTTACTGCGCATCTGCGAAAGTGACAAGGCTGTAATGTGGAGAAAAATAAGAGATGAAGCGAAGCTACCCAAGCGGTGCTGAAAAATGAAGGAAGCGGGAGGAAAGCAAAAAGTTTTTAACAAAATTGCAGAAGGTAACAAACTTTTTTGTGATGCCCACTGACAATGACAACAACGCTAACGATACTATCGTGACCGTTAGCACTGCTGCTAGCGAGGAGGAGCTACACGTTGCGTGCCACCCCAGGCTGCTCAAGCGATATTGCTGCTAATGTTACATGCAAGGCAACTTTACAGGATGAGGAGGATCCTTCAGCTGCAGGTAACAAAACTTCCACGTTCACTTTCAGTGACAGTGATAATAATTATGATGAAAAAGACGACAATTCCAGTGAACAACTAATGAGTACTAGCAGTCATTCTGCTAACTCCTGAAACTCCTTTTCCTCGATTTACTGAAGCCTATATGTAAAACGTATTTGCAGCTGCACAGCTAGCACATTGAGCGTCTGGCTCGTTCATGAGTCATAAGCTGTGCTGCGGCAACTTCACATCCAATGGCACAGGCGCCTCTGACGTGCGACCAATGAGCTAGCCCTCATTACACGTCAGAGCCCGCCAAAGGGACGTGGCCTTAGCCTATAATAGTCCCCCGAATTCGCCATTATAGCAGGTTTAACGTATGAATCGACAACTCGCCAGGTTACTATAGTGCGGGCGGCTACGCAATACTCGTTCCCTCTCTCAGGGAACTGAGGTTAAGATAGTAACCGAGTAGTTCCCTTTCAAACGCAGTGGGGACGCCATGCAAAAAAACACTATAAGTAACTAGTTGCCACTGCAACTCAAGCCCCCTGAACTCACAGAACAAGCCATAAAACCAAATAACAGAGAAGTTGCAAGTAGGGCTTTCTTAGAAAAATAAAGATTAACAAAAAGGGGAAGACAAGAGATGTACTGTAGAGGGCCCCGTGTTTGCCTTGGGCCCCAAAATGACCAAATCCGCCCCTGTACCTATCATAATTATGCAACCTGCACAAAAATCTTATCCAATGCACAGACGGACAGCCTGGACTGGAAATATGCACAGGCATACAATCAGAGGTATACAAATAGAAACAAGTCCTTTTGCTTTTGGACCTAACATCGGTCTTATTTGTGTTTGTCTAATCAAATTTAAGGATTGGGACTAACTAATTTTTTATTTTATTCACAATCAGATTAAATTTACAATCATTTTAAATATAGTCATTTGAATCAGCCACACAAGCTTAATAGATTTTGATTATCACTGGAAAAAAAATTGGTGTAGAAACAGGTTTCACTCAGACATCAATAGTAAATTTGGGCTTTTTTTGTATAAAGACTGAAAGTATTTTCTTGTACTCCAATAATCCAATAATGTACTTTGAAACATATTTTTTAACAGTAAGGATAAAATCATGAACTCAATTGCACATGTGCAAACTGGTGCCGTGTTACAATCACCTTCTTTGTATTCACCCTCATACACATTTTAGGTGGCATTAGTAGATTTGGAAAGAACTTTTGACAAGTTCAAAGAAAGAATTTGTAGCAGGTAAATGTTTATCACAGTTAAAGATGTTGAAATAAAACACTACCTTCCTGCAGTTGCTAGATAAATGGATGTCACACTTATCATTCGCAGTTACTAACTGTATCTTTGTCTCCCTTGGTCTACTGGGGTGGTCTGGAAACAGGACAGTTAAAAAAGATAAAGAGGGAGGGAGGACTGCTCTTCATTAAAGCAAAACATTTTGACCATATCCCAGACATCCTTTCATAAAGTAATCTTAAATATCTTAGGCCAGTCAAAATACACATCTATGTTTAAAGCTCCCTGCGAGAAAAAAACGGACTACATTTGTAGGAATAATTGGAGCACCATCATTCAGCATACTGAAACACTTTTCACACAGGTAGTAAAATGCAGGAGTGGATTATCAAGGAGAGGAGGTCCCCTCTGCTCCTGGTGGGGGTGATGACGGGGGCTGTTGAAAGATTGATGTCAGTGCTGGTAATGAATCAGCCATTATCTGTGAAACTGGGATGTCCTTGAACTCCAAGGTTTGCCATATGTTGTAAAGGACAGAGGGTTTGCAGAAAGGTGAGCACCTTAATCAGTGCGGTTTCCTTGGCTCAAAACAGGTCAGTGAGACCTTGGTTGGTTGGGACAAAGAAACCCCTTGGGCTCAGTTTGTGGGTACAGTAGTTGGTTCAGTGTGGTGAAAGTTAACATAAGCAACCGTTGTTTACACCATACCAACTCAGATGGTTTAATTGTGTTTTATTGTCACATGGCTAAAGCAGTTTCTTTATAATCTATCTATCTATCCAACCCGATCACACTAAATGCGTATTTATAGCACGCATGTGTATTGTCGTGTAATTTATACGCTAAAGTGAGTTTTTACGTGTATATGATACGCATTGGTTGGTTATGGTAGGTTTAGGTGTGGTGTGGGATGCGTGTGTATTACACGCTTGGGTAGAATTAGTGGTGTGGGGTGCGTGTGTATTACACGCAAATGAACTGCGTATCAAATGCATGCGAAAAACTGCGTCTCATATGCACGTAAAAACTCATTATTGCGTATATATTACACGACAATATACCATGCGTGTTATAGAGACGCATTTACGTGAGAACAGGCTGATCTATCGATCCATCTATCTATCTATCTATCGTATGTATTATTTATGTTTAAAAAAACATGTATTTACTACTTGTTTCCTATAGGGTCATATGAACTGTGAATTAAAATGATTTATATTTATGCCAAGAAAACAATTTTTGCCAATTTGCCGGAGATGCTTGTAGAGGGCCGAGCATCTCCGTGAACACATAGACTTTTTTTTTATTTATAATTATACTGCAATTAAAAAAAATACAGCACACCAAGCAGCAAAACCACAGCCTCTGTGAATTTTCAGTTCTTTACTCTTTATCTAATTTCATTTGAGGAAATTAAAATTTCTTATTCACTTGAGGAAAATCAATTGCCATTTCATATTTATACTGTGATTTCATTTCATTTGAGTCCACTAAAAAAAAGAATGCTTCTTGTAATAAAATTAACTTAAAAGAGTTAACTAAAAATCAATTAAACTCAATCCTGTTGCAGATCATTGCTAAAAAATAGCACATATACATGAACTGAAAAACTTAACAAAAAGATCATCACTGCATCATCAACTATACAGTTATTGCCTTTAAATAAAACAACATGCATCATAACATCCATGTTTCTATGCTCATCCTGGACTGAAGCACTGGCTCTACTCTTCAACATAATGGTGACCCACAAAACAGACGATACAGAAACCCTTAAAATCCCACCAGAACATTAAACACTAACAGATCTCTCCACTATATCATTGTGCACAAATACATAAAATAACACTTCAGTTCGACATTTACTCTCCTGATCAGTCATTAAGGTCAAATAATGTATTCACAAAATGTTTAGTAAATTTGCCTGTAGATTTTACAGTAAACAACTGCCTTCCAGCCACAGCCTCAATTGAAGATAATCTCTCAAGATCTCAGCAGAGTTTAAACATTTATGAACATGTAGTCATGTTTTGCAAATGATTAGACCTTAACTAATAAATTATAAATGACTTTATTGAATGTTAAGGGAACGTTATTATAAAGTGTTACCGTAAATTCCTGTTGGGAATTCCTAGACTACTCCAATAAGACTTCACAGTCCATACCAGTCATAGCATAAGAGACATATGGATAGTCACTGGGACTGCTTAATCTAACCCAACATGTCTCTTGCTGTGTTCCCTTACACAGCCAGCTGTCACGGTGGCACGCAGTCCGCAAGGCCTGCTTAGGTCTTGCTGTTTAAAATATGGTATAGACAATAGTTAAGTATTGTGAGCAAGAGTGCTGTTCCTTAACAAATATCAGAACTTCCAACATTAGAAAATAGTTCAATAAACAAGAAGTTAATATTATCTGATAACCAGTTTAGATAAAATATTGTATGTTTTTGCTCTATTTTGGTAACGAAAAAACAAAACCACAGCAGAACAATCGCTCCAAGCAACAAACAGTGGAGTTTTGTTCCTGTATGAATCTGTGTTTTGAACGAATCGGTTAAACGAATGATTCAGTGACCCATTCATGAAGTCAGTCACTTGCTTTGGTCCTGAATGGATGAGTTGTTATGAATTAATGAATTCATATCTTAACATTTGTCCAATAACTGCAGCTGTCATTAGAGTTCTGGTAGCTATAGGGTATATGCGTGACATCACCGTTGGCTGGAGTGACTCCGCCCACTGAGTGGCAAAAAAACTGCACGGCAGGATTGGTTTTCAGCGTGAATGCCGCGAAAAACACACAAAACACATCTAAAATGGGAAAGAGTTTGCGATTGGCTTAAAAGATTTGACAAGAAATCAGAGGTGTATTTTGACAGACTGCCAAAGCTACAGAACAGAGAAGCCAATGGATCGCTGTAATTCATAGAAACAACTGGACCCAGGCAGCGAAAGGTGGATTTGCAGTATCATTTTGTGTCAATATGCAGAATTTTGGGGTAAAATCATATACCCTATATATTGTATTGACAGTTCATCAATTAAATATTTACCATTCTGCATAATTGGATGTAAAAAAATAAAATAAAAACACTGACAAAAAACCTATACAAGTTTTAGAGCTGGATGAAATGATGATACATATAACATTGATATAAGTGCACATGGATTTAGACCTGTATATTGAATTTATATAAAGCGTTCACAGGCAAATTTGATTTGTTTTTCCCCGGCGTCGAAATCAGGCTCATATAAATGTCAGGAAACACGATTCCTGGCTGCATGTCAATATCCATGGATCACTGGATCTTTGGTAAGTATATAGAGTCCAAACTTTAGTTTAAAATAATGGTTTTTTTTACTTGCGTATTTGCAGTTTCCCCTTTTAAATGCAGTCATGCAGCAGCTCTTCTGCCACTCAGCCCGGCTGAGGGGGCGTGTTCTGGCGGGAAAGTGACATCAATGCATTCCCTCTATAGAAACAGTTATTGTTCTGAGACACATGCTTAGGACCTCATATGTGCACTGGAGGATCTAGCTCTCAAAACAGGCTTTTTAAATGCTATTTTTGCATAAAGCCCAATTTATACTTCTGCGTCAAACTCATGCTGTAGCTACGTCGTAGGCTGTGTGTAGCACGCGTACCCTTCGGCGTACCCTTACGTCTCCAAAAATGTAACAACCCGTCAATTCTATGTGGACCGCAAGCTGTGATTGGTCTGCTAGAACCCCTGCCTCGGGTTTCACATGCTCCCTCTGCAAGTGTAATTGCACGTCAGTGCGGACAACAACACAGAAGTATAAACGAAAACTGAAGCGTAGCCTACAGCGTAGGTCTGACGCAAAAATATAAATCAGCCTTAAGAAATAACATTTATGAGACAGCTGTTGTCAGATTTTACTGGTGATTTCAAATATACAATGTAATCGTAAGCTTAGTGAAAAGCTTTAGAGAATTTGATTTTTCCCCATTCAAACAGATAGGAGCTGAACTTGCATGACTGAAATAGCTGCCTGAGAGGCATTTCAGGCACAAAGATGGCCGCTGAGTGAAATAACTTGCCTTAAAGGGAGTTTGCTTCAGATGCAGCCTCTCTGCAACCTCAGTATTGCAAAGATGGACTTTCTGTTACTGTAGTGCATGTTTGCATTATTACCTGATGTGCATAATTTCTTTAGTGCATTTGGTGCTAAAACAACAGAGAAAGTGCAAACAATTAAATGTCAACACTGTCATTAAGAGCAATTCATTCATTAATTCTCCTACTGAGCTTTCTCTCTGTGAGAGAAAAAAAAAATCAGTTAATCTATTATTCCTCAATGCCAGTTAAGCCTGTGAATTTCTTAAACACGGTTTACTGGCACTAATCCATTAACAAGTTAAAGCTGCTGTTATTCACTATATTATAAAAGAAAACAAAGCTAATTGAATTAGCCTTGATATGCACAGAGTAATTAAAAAGGATAGAAATTGAGGTCTTTTCACTCTCATTTCAAAACCTTAATGCAGTCCAAACAGAGGATGCATTTCGGTTTGTTTAAACTGCATGCTAAAACCCTTTTTTTAAAGAGCAAGTAATACATTTAAAATATGGTAACTTTAAATGTATTATTATATAACACACTACAGTTTAAATTATAATCAATACTTTACATGTGCTTTAGTATGTTAGCTAACATCAAAATAAGTGTACTACTTTAAATCATGATAAAAGACTATTAAAACATGATTTAAAATGGACTTTAAAGTTAAACTTTTAATTTCAAAGTGTACTAAAGTGTTTAAGTCACATGAAAGTGTACTCTCTTTAAGTAAAATTAAGGACCCTTCTGTTTAAGTAATATCAAATTATCTGCAAATACAGATAAAAAAATAAGTTAAATACAATTAAGCATACTTATTTTCACAAGGTGCGATCCAGACTTGTGCTTTGACTGTAAAGCACTTCTTCATTTGCAGTAGAAAAGGAAAGGTTTGCTTGTCGAGGAGCAGTATATTAGCACACATTTCAAATCAACATTTCAAATCTTTTCTCTCAAAAAGGAACGGCTCGCTGTTTTAAGCAGGAAGAAAGCTGTTAGAAAATACTGCAACCCCTCTTTATCTTTTTTCTATTGAACTATAATGGAATATTCAGTTCATGTGATGTCTGTTTATATGTTAATCTTGCTACTGTACTAAACAAAAACCTTGGATCCCTTTCAAGAGAACTCACGCCGCCTCAATGGCAACACTTTGGGGAACGCCTTCAACTTAGGCCAATTCTGATTTACAGGATGACGTTGCACATGTGCTTTAGGAGCTGTCATGCTGAAGGCGTTCCCCAAAGTGTCTTTATCAACGCAGCATCTCGTTCCTTTCTCAGAATCTACACAGTTTCTGATTTTTGTATTTGTTTAAAAAAAGCAACCTGCAGAATAAAATTTGTGTTTCTCAGCTCATCCTGGACTGACTGGCTCTCTTGAGCACAATGGTGATCCACAAAACAGACGATGCAGAAACCCTTATAATCCCAACAGAACACTAAACACTCCAGTTCTCCATTAAATCTCCATTAAATCTCTCAAGATCTCTGCAGAAGATGAAACAATCCACAAACAGCATTACCAACTTCACTTATTACTAACCAGACGGACCGTATTTCTGTCATAATCAGACAAACTTATTGAGAATGAACTTCCTAAAAATGAATGAGGTTTAGATGTTGATGATTTATAAAAAATATTTAATTGTAAGTTACCATGTTGGAGATCAGTGTTGTCAACTATGTCTTTTTAAAACGCATTTGTTATGGCAATAAAAGTCAAGGAAAAATATGATCAGATGTTGGTAGCTGTTTATTGGTGATGGCTTTGTCAACATCTAGTGGCTTTATACACTGAGTCTGTTCTCTATTGCAGATGAGATGCTACTGATTTCACATTATTGATTGTAGTTGATGTTCAGTTGTGATATAATCAAGTAGTTTGGGTCATGCTATTCAACAAGCTTTTATGTTACTGTTTCTCTTGGACACACACATATATCAAGAATCAGCATATGAACCTCAACAATGGTGATGAACAAAATATTCAGAAAACCGGATCTGATCAGAAAAGAACATCACAAATCAAGTTATTAAAAAGTCAAACAAAAACAACAACAAAAACAAAAGCATGGTAAGAATACAAGAAAATAAGAATTCAGATGCATAATTTATGCATGGTGGGAATTTTTTATTTTGGTGGTACCCAGCATGCATTGTGACATGAAGCTTTTCATTTGAGTGTCACCATTGTTGAGAATCATACACTGATTGTTGATGTCTCTGTGTGACAAAACCATTTTTGCTTCTTATTTTAAACTTCTTCAAATCCTTCAAATCCTCATAAAGGGTTTGAATTTCATATGTAAAATCACAGAACTTTTATAATCGAAAACATGGAAAATCTAGATAATAAGAGATACAAATCTGGATGAAATCAGGTACTTCTGACTTCTATACAGAATTGATGACATAATAAACACCATAGTCACTAGACACTTTTCTCTTAGCTTTTATTGCTATAACAAGCATGCTTTATACAAACAGTTAAATTAGCCAGAGTCGTTAGCCTCATAGCATAATTGCCTAAGTCATATTTCAATGTGTTTGGAAAACAAGAAGAAACAAAAACTGACTTAGGCAATTATGCTATGAGGCTAACGTAATGTTAATTAAGTGGTATGCTAACGATTTACAAATGTGTTGTAAGTTATCTTAAAAGATTGTAAATCATGAAATAAATTAAACAGATCATTGGTAGATTGTTGATAAGTTATTAGTTGATGCATTTCTTTACAAATAATTGAAGTATGTATGCCAAATTAGTTTTAGCATTATCTCAATAAACAATGGTTAGCCATGAACAAATTATGAACGAACCATTAGTAAATGATCTGTATATAATTGATTGATGTATTGTTAAGCTGCTCTGTTTTCAAAAGCACAAACATTCAGGTATTTTTCAGGGCATTTTCTGTTCTTCTCTTAAAAAGGTAGCCTTATTAGTCAATTTGTCACTATTTATTCAACTATATGTTTAATATGATACATTTATTTAAAAAATGAATATATAGATCATAATGTGTGAATTTTGTGAGAAAAAAAACATTTACAGATCACATGCATTTATTATTATTTTATTATTATTGAATCTTTATGTGGCACTTGCTTGTCTGTTTTTATGTTACGTCCTATTATGTGTTGACATCGCACTTTGAGCTTCTTCCAATGTGGTTTTACACTGCAAATGGCTAATAAAAGTGAATAAATAAGTGAATAAATGCAGTAAGCATGATATTCTATTCAGTTTTTTTATATATTTTTTTAATATTCCTGATATATAACATAAATTAATCTTTATATATAATTAGTTTTTGCTAACTTTTATTTTCGATCAAATATGCCCAAAGGATTTTTGCTGCACTACTCTCTTGATAATGGTTGCTGTATAGCCAGTAAACATACGGTCATGTCTAACTTTTTTCCCTCTGTATCGAACTAAACTTGGAAAGAATTTGCCAAAGAACTAAGGGTCACAGACTGAGTTCTGGTCAGACTTAAAGAATAGAATTTTCTAATTAAATAAAAAGTCTAAATTCCCCTGTCCTTAACAACAAAGAAATCCTCTGAGGCCATGTTCAGATGCCACAGAGGTACAGGACGTAAAACTGACAAGCAAACTAATTATCTCCAAAATTACAACATCTTAATGTCCATGCTCATAAGACAGCTATGCTCATTAGTCAGGGAAGGAGGCCATTAAATTTGTTGTGAACACAGGCAGCTGCGAGGGGATATAATCACGCTTGGCATAGAGATGCTCCTCTCTCAGCTGCAGGAAACAATACAGGAGGTGAAGAGTGCAGTTGTGAGAGAAATACCACAGTGCTGGGGTAATTTACTGGAATCATGGTCAGACCTATTTGATCACAACACCTTGCTAATGACATATGCTATTCTTGTTTTTGCTTAAAGAAAAAGGAAAACCCTTCAAAAATAATATAATATTTTTAAAAAGAGAATTTATTACAAAAAATCTAATATACATTAAAGAATAAGTGAACTGAACTTAATTGGATGCTAAATTGCATGTGTTGTGTTGTGAGTTGTGTTTGTTCTAAGCCGTCTGTTGGTTTCTGTTTGGATTTTTATTACTAATCTCTGTGTTTTGAATCATCATCTTCTGCTTCGTCATTAACTGCCTGCACCTAGCTGACACATTAAAGCATGACAAAAGATTAAAACATAATGATTTACTTTTTTTTTTTAAGTGTATGTGTTAAGCAACAGTCGATAACACTTTATTTGTTACATGTTACATGTACTTACCAACAGTGATTTATGCATAATTACTTGCAACTGACCCTCAACCAAACCCCAATCCTACCCTAACCATACAGTAAGTACATGTTGTTAATTAATATTACTCAGCACTTAAATATATAATTAAACACTGTAACTGTCACGTGTTCGTGTGTTTCGATTCGGTTCATGTGTGAACAAAGATCCTGTTCACATTTCTGCTGCAACCAGACCTGTGACAGCAACAATGACACCTTAAAATAAAGGTTACCCAAACAGTCATAAAAGTGTACCAAATGGCTATTTTTTTAAAGGTTTTATTATTAGTTTATTATTTATATTTTTGTTAGTTTAAAGTCAAGTCAAGTCATATTCATTTATATAGCACTTTTAACAATGTAGATTGTTTCAAAGCAGCTTTACAGAAAATAATCATATAATTTAAGGTAACGGAGATTGTTTTGGCTTTATAGCGGTTCTTGAATAATGCTATTTCCAGCTAAAGTTAGTTTTGATTGATTTCGGCGAAATGATAATTTGTGGGCCGCTAAGACGACGCCGTTCTCTCTAAACAGACTTTAAAGGCGAACCTGTGATAAACGCTGATGGCGTTCACATGCGCATTAAGAATTGATTCTATAGTTATGTGCGTTTGAATCTGTTAAATTAAGTACACTACACTATTTGTACACTACAAATGCACATTCAGTACAATTAAGCACACTTCTTTTTCACATTGGTATTGCTGCAGCAACAGCAAACATGTTTTAACCAGCATAATCTGCTGAAAATATAAGCACACAGTATATGTAAACATTATTTGACCAACATCACATATAGTCCCAACCCAGACAACAACATAGTGTCGCCCAGATCCGGCAAACATCTGGTACACATGGAATCCACCAGATCTGGGCCGACACTGTGTTGCTGTCTGGGAAGGTTCAGTTTGAAAAAGTTAAAAGCATAATTTTTTTTTATCAGTTTTTTGTATTTTTTTTTTATATTGGAAATCAATTCAAAAGTTATAAAAGAAAACACAGAAACACTAGTGCAAATTTGACCTGTTGGTGGCACTAGAGGGATGGAGATGGACTGGAGTACATTTGAGTTAAAATGTTCCCCTGTGCCTCTAGGCATTAGACATCAAGCCAGAGGAAATGGAAGAATAAGAAGAAACTTAACAGATTGAATAGAGCTGCCATATGTTACACTCACTGTATAGGCAACCACAATGACACAGTCAGGTGTGTCCAATAAGAGCAACATTGCAAGAGATTTTAGAGGGTGGAATTGAACATTTCAGTATTGACACTTTTATAATAAAAGGTCTACTGAACAGGTTGTTGCCCTTATGTTTATTGCACTCTCAATTCTTTGAGTTTAAAATAGATCTTTGTTTGTCCCATTGATACTTTTGGACCCAGAACTCGTGGTTCTCTGGCCCTTGGTTTTGCAAGGCCCTTCTATACACTCATGAAAACACAATATGGAACAGAGGCACAGTGTTTCTTCCTCCCACTTTCTTTTCCTTTCTCTTCTTTTTTCCTCACCTCTGATTCAGCTTAATCCCGACGTTCGCATTCGTCTATTATTTGACATCACACAGGATCCAGATTGAGGGCTAATCTTCCATCCGATGTGAGCAGAGCTTTAATCGGGGAGCCAGTAATGGAAGTAACACAGGCTTACCTTTCTTAAGATTGTACAAGACAAGTCACAGCTATTCCCCTCCAGAGAGTTTGGGCTACACTTTAAATATGAGATACCTGAGCTGTAAATCCCACATGAATGACACATTGCTGTTTGTAGTTATCACAATGTGATAAAGGACAGTGGTTGCGCATAGTACATTGATAATAAAGCTTGCTGTAATTCCACAGATAACGTTGTGATTCACATTTTCTTACAATTCACAGATGAAGCATGTAATTTATTTCTTAGTTTTTTCTTCTTTTTCATGGTTTTTTCTCTTTAAACGTGTTTGATTATTTTAGACACTACAAATAGAACCAGAATAGCAAATGTATGTACACTGACCCTTAGAGAAATCTTTAATATCTCCATTTTTCTCTCCTTGACAGGTATGTGATTTAGTGGCAAACCAATGGAGACTTTTGTTAAACACATGTCTACTCTAAAGTTTCAGAAGAGCAAGTATAGCCATCACAACTATTTTCAAATTTCCCAAAATTCAAGTTTAATTAATCACATTCTTCTAAAGCAAAATTAGCTAGGCTATACCATCCAAATTAATTTTATAACTACTGTATAATACCATTAAAAAGTTTGGGGTCAGTACAATTTTAAATTATTTAATGTTTTTGAAAGAAACCTTTTGCTCACCAATTAAGGCAGCATTGATTTGATTAAAAAGACAGTAAAACAGTAATATTGTGAAATATTATTTAAATGTAAACATATTTTCTTTTTAATATGTTTTAAAATGTAAATCACATCACATGAAAAAATGCAAAGCTGAATTTTCAGCATAATTTCCAGTCTTCAGTGTCACATGATCCTTCAGAAATCATTATAATATGATGACTTCATGCACATTTTATTTTTATTATCAATATTAAAAACAGTTGTGCTGCTTTATATTTTTGGGGAAACAGTGATACATTTTCGCAGGATTCTTTGATGAATAGAATGTTTAGAAGAACAGCCTTCATTTGAAATAGAAATGTATTTTTGTTTATTTTTATATTAAATATTGTCACTTATATTTGCTGGGGAAAAAAAACTTTAAAAACTAAACATTTACTGACCCCAAACTTTTGACCAGTGTATATTTTCATCAATTATCTCAATTGTGGCTATTCTATTTTTCTTATGGATATCTGATTTGATACTTAAATGTACTTAAACTAAAATCTCCAAAATGTCTCCTAAGAATTTTTCATATATCAGAGGATGGATGGATGGATGGATGGATGGATGGATGGATGGATGGATGGATGGATGGAGGGGTGGATGGATGGATGGATGGATGGATGGATGGATGGATGGATGGATGGATGGATGGATGGATGGATGGATGGATGGATGGATGGATGGATGGATGGATGGATGGATGGATGGATTGCAGACAGCACTGTGATTAACTGAGTTCAGCTCATTTTGTCTGTTGTGCACAGAGAGCAAACCAGTTTTGGTTCAGTTCAGTCCTCTCGTCCCAGAGAGTTTCTACACACTCAGCCAGTGATGATCTACAGTCAGACAACAGTTACAGAGTTCAAACAACAACATGTTGCCTGGTTTCAGCTGCATATGCATGTTGACATTACTGGTCCTGCAATATTATTGTTTATAAAAGCCCAACATTTGCACATTTTGGCAAAAAAAAAGAAAACAATTTATTGACTAGTGCTACTCTGGAGTGTTTGGGAATGAAAATTGTAAATGATTAAATATCACTGCACAGAAACAAAAATTAGCCTATCCAGGTACTACAGTACTTTTTTTTTTTTAAATAAAAAAAAAAAAAAAGTGAGGCATTCTAAAAGATGAAAGCATTCATGAGAATGGATATCTGTTCAAAGCATGAATTCAGATGGACACAATAAGTTGTTATGTTACAGACAGCGATGTATTTCCTGTAACAAAAGTATCCGACCTATTTTATCCAGTGGGTTCGAATAATTCAGGTCTGCTAATGTAGCCTCACTCAAAGTGGTAATCTAAAATTATATCTCCATAAAGAAAATGAGGGGCTATTTCACAAAATCAGAACGGTCGGTGACCACCGAATGCATTCCCTGAGTCTTATTAATTTCCTCATCAAAATCCAGTCTAGACATATGACCCCTGCTGAATTCTATTTCAGAAAAGCAAAATGACACTATTACTGGTAGAGAAAACCAGGGTAAGAGGTTCTAGTGCTGGCAAAAGAAAAAATATAAAATCAAAGAGATGAGTGGAGAAATTATTCAATTCTTCTTTTCAAAGGGACGAGACAGTCAACTATTTACCTTTGCTGGTGGAGGAGAGGTCTCTTTGATGCAGTAATGAATAGATATGGTGTGAGCTCAAGGCGATTTCATTGAAAAAACGCATATCATTCTTATTCTTTCTTACCCAAGACTATTAATTTCACATGCAGACCTTTCAACAAAAAAATATGGCCCAATTCAAGAGCACGGAATGGGGTGGGGTGGGGTGGGGGGGTGGGGGGGGGAGGGTAAATGAGATACAATGTCAAGGTAGTAATTACCATTGAATTTCAAAAACAATTTTACTTCACACAAAACGGAAAACTTTAAAACAGCTGCCATGGAGGTTCTAATAGCAATGTCTAAAGATTTGATTTGTGAATTCAATGAAAACATTACAAAATAAAGAAGTTTAAAATAATTTGTTACTGTTTTTTTTATTATTATTATTTTCTAACAAACCGTGGTGTATGTCTGATCTAAAATGAAGCTTAATAGTTGCTCTCACTCTTGATCTGCTTTTTATTTGGATGTGACTGTTCTGAATGACAGTTACTCCCATGCTATTAGATCACCCTCTATTGGCCAAGTGCAGAAACTTTGTTTCCATGTAGAGCTCTAAAATACAAGAAATGAAAATAAAGATTAATCATGCCAATGTGTGTTTTTTTCATCAACAGGGAGTGTCAGCACAGATCTTCTCTGCAAGGCGCTTTGAACAAACTGTTTTATCATTTATCGAGTTATATTTGGTCAGTTTTATCACCTTAACCCACATTGCAGTGTTTTGTATAAAACAGTTCATTGTTCTGTTTGGAAGAGCCACCTTACAAGCTGTTGTAAAACAGCAGCGACTGCACAGGCTTTTTTCAGCATTCTCAGGATTTTTATTTAAATCCATTTTAAATGCTAAATGCTAAAAACTCATTTTCACAAAATTATATTCCACATTAATGATGCTGTGTTTCCCATTTGGTCACACTTTATATTAAGCGTTTTTAACTACTATATAAGTGCATTAAAAAATGTTAGGTACAATGTAGTTATTGTGTTCATGTTGTATTGGAAGCACTTTTCTGCTGTTGAGGTGCATATACAGGTAAAGTTAGGACATGTTTGGTGGGATGGTTAGGTGTAAGGGTGGATTAAGGTGTAAGGGAAGGGCCCAAACTATAATTATGTAATTACAGAAATTAATTAAATGTTAGTACACAGTAGTTAAAGACACTTGATACAAATGTGATCTCACAATCTTTATAAAGGTAAAGTTATTTTTTATCTTGTGGATTTTGGTTGCATGTTTGAGAAGTGTTTTGTTTTTGAAACGTCGGGGGTGTTGGGTGTTCTCCTTCAACTTGATTGAATAAAATGCAATCCAAATAAATATTTTCAGGACATATTTGACAATGGATGTTTTTCTTATTCACTGAATTGTCCTCAAATGATTGGACTGGAAAGGATTGTCAAACAATTGGTAATATTGTCTGAGCTAATAGACTTGTGGGCATTTATTTGTCTTGGCATTTATCTGCAATACTTCAGATACTCTACTAAAACTTTATAAAAGGACACATACATACTAAAATGAGCAGGGTAGGGCTTTTTTTTTTTTCTGGTGAGTACAGCGTCAGTCTGTCTCCTGGCTCACTCCTCCATTTGCTGTGCCATCACTGTCAGCAGCTTTGTCTCTCCTGCATCTTTCTCTCCCAGCAATGGGAAAGGCAAAGCCCCACCTCCTAACCTTGCATCCACTCATGCATGGCCAGCAGTGACATCAGCTAAAGCATCTGTGCTCAGGCCTGCCTCTGGAGGCCCCCAGTTCTGGCCCCTGCATGGGGAAACTGGTGCATGTTCATTGCACATGTGATACCAGGGGACGCTGACCTTGCACTGCCACATCCTCCGATGTTCTGACAATGTGACAAACACACTGACTTTCCCACAGCTTTGCAATATTATTATTAGGACACTGGGAATATTGTCAAAGCCACAACATGAAATGTAATGTTAATCTAAACGTATATGATTCATCTCAAAATATGTAATCAGAGTTATGTGCCAAGTTAGATGAAATGCAATATCTTTGTTCATGCTGGTTTCATTTATTACTTTAATGCATGTAAGTGTGCATAACAATCATTAATATAAAAAAAAAAATCAAACAAAATTGGTAAAGAAATAATGGTAACACATTAGTAAATGCTTTAGCTAACATGAACTATAATGAGCAAGACATTTTTACAGCATTTATTCATCTTTAAAATTGTAAATGTTAGTAAAAATTAATGTTAGTAAAAATTGTTCATTGTTTTTTAGATTAGTTCACAGCGCATTAACTAATGTTAACAAACACAACTTTTGATTTAAAAAAATCAAAGAAAAATAATTTGTAGCTAAATGTTGAAATTAACATTGACTAATATTTTTTTTTAATGCTGTAGAAATATTGTTCATGTTAACCAATTAACTAATGTTAAGAACTGAAACCTTATTGTAAATTGTTACCATTGTTTTTACAAATATTGTTCTTTTTATTTTTATTTTTATTAATGTAATAATGTCTATGCAAAACTTGGTGTACATTTTTCTTTCTCTATTTCAGATATGTAAAACGTATCCATCATAGATATCCGTCATATTTTATTGCTTGCCAGATATAAATGAACTAAAGCTATAATATAACTATAGATTGAACAAAAAAAAAAGATGAGTGTCAGGTCATTAATGCAGATATGCCAAAGTATTTTATGTTTTTCTAATAAGTATGACATTCATGCCAAATGTTGAACCTGGAAGCTTAAATTGATCTTTTAATCATAAGAACTGTGGAGACCTTTAAAGCACTGCAGAAATACTCGCCAATTGAACAAGTTTCATCATGGAAAAGATCTTCCTTGCAGCTTAAACCTAATGAAATAGGTTTGATTCAGCTCTTGTTTTCCACACTCGAAAGCCAGACATTTACCTCATTGTCCTATTGCATGAGAAGAAAACGATTGTTTTCCCACTTTCCATTTTTCAACCTGGACCCAACCTACTTGCAATTTGACGTTCAGCTTTGGGGCAGATGTATCTGGCTGACCTTGCTGGAACACTCGTGGCTGCTCTGGACTCATGAGGTGTGAGCTGAACCGTGGGGAGCAGGTGCTGGAGGAGAGCTAAGAATGATGCGTGTTCTGGGTGCAGCACAGCTCCCCCACTATTAATCTGACATAATAACATTGATCTCATGCTGCTAATCACAGATTGCACTCACCCATTAAGGAGAAGATCATCTGCCTTTGCTTTCGCCTGACACTTTCTTTGATGATAGGTTGACAAAACCTATTGCATCCCCATTTCATCCTCAAATTTCATAAATTGTTTTTTTTTTGTTTTGTTTTTTGTTTTTCATGCACTCCATTGACAACAGAAAGACTGCATGTGTTCTTTCAGTTTTCCCTGTTTTGTTAAATAATGAAAAGTTAAACTATTGTCTGAAATACAGTCTTTTTCAGTAGGCCTTTTTATGTCATGACGTGACTGTTGTAATCTCATGATGATGGAGAATTGAAAAAAATCATATTTAATCATAGTCCTTAATCATAAATCCAACTGGAAACACACAGGAATCCAACTGGGAGCACCTGGAACACCTCACGGCGTAACAAGAAACAAAGTCCAACAGAGGAAGGGTGGGGGCTCTGGAGGTGGGTGCAAACCTGGAGAGAAGAAGGAAACTGGGAGAAGCTGGCAGATGGAAACACCATGGCAGAGATGATGGAGGGAGGAGGTTACGGAGGAAGGAGCCAGCTGAAAACCCACAGCACAACTGGGACAAAGGCTTACAGCCGAACCAATGGTGGGAGGTCTCAGGGTGGCCAACAGTGGTGGAGCCAGGAGAGCTGGAGGCCCAGGCGTAGCCAAGGAGATGAAGGGACCAGGCGAGCTAGTAGGCCCTGAAGGCCGAGACGGAGCCGTGGTGATGAGCAGCCGAGGTGGAGCCAGGGTGCCAGAGGAATAAGGCAAGAGCCCCTCTGGGAGCCCAAGGAGGAGCCCACTGAAGGAGGAGCCCAACAGAGCCGAAGGGAGGCACAGCCGAAGGCCCAGAAGTCCATGGTGCAGGCAGAGCGACCACTGACCAAGGTGGAGACTGAGGGATGAGGGAGCCTGGTGGAGGAGTAAGGACGGCAGTCCCAGGTGGAGCCAAGGGGGCGAGGAGCCAAAGTGAAGCCAATTACTGGTCGATTGGCCAAGGTGGAGTAACAGGCTCGGTGGCCCAAGGTGGAGCCAGGGGATCCACGCAACAAGGCAGAGCTGAAGACCGGAAGGCACAAGGTTGATCCGAGCAGCAGAGCAGAGCCAGCAAAGGATAAGCTGAAGGGAGCCAGCGAAGGTGAGACCGATGGACTGGATAGTTTAGGCAGAGGAGGCAGGAGAGGGAGGTTGGGTGGGACCAACAATGACGAAGGAGACTTGGAGCTGGGTAGGACCAGTGGTTACGGGAGACTTCGGGAAAAAATCCTTTCCAGTTCCTCAAACAATTGTTTGGAGACCAGGCAAGGGAACGGACTCTCACTCCCACTCTCACACCTGGCAATGAAGGAATTAAGAATTTAATTGGTTATTGCATGTTTTGTCAGTGTGGCTGATCTGAATGTAAGATAGTGAATGAGATTTGAGATCAAGGGAAGTCTCCTACGCAACCCTGATAATTACATCCTTATAAGATTTCCCTAAGCCTAGTACTTTCAGACCACTGATCAAAGAAAACAATGGGCTTGAGGTGAAAGTGAGGTGGGCAAAAGAAAATACACTTGCTGATGTACAATGCATAAAAATTCCAAACAATTTAATTTGGTTTTTGATTTGTACAGCTGCATGTGTTTCTAAAATATAGGGCTGGTATGACATCATGTATGCACAAACAATCAATGTACTGTACAGTGGCACTTCTACTGAAGTTCTCTTGAACGGATTCTTAGTTGCAGATTTTAATCTACCGATTTTGGCAGGGATGCCGGCATAATTGGATGGGTCTTGCTCCTCGAATGACTCCACTGGAATGATATATGGATTGGAAATGGTAATCCCTTATTATGTATGAGCAAGTGAAAGCTTCACTCTGAAATAATGCTGGTAATTTATTGTGCTTTCCTATTGTTACACAAGTGCACTTTATTTCCACTTCACCAGTGGGAGGTTTTGTGCATGTGTGAAAGAGTGTGGGATTTAAATAACTGCCTGTTTTCCCCCCGTCATTTATGAATTTTTTGTGTAATATTTTCAGCAAGGAGGTGACCAGCCAAGAGTCCTTGATGACATTGCCTACAGCACTCTTGCAATTACCCATTTGTATGCGTCCATGTGTGAGTGTACATCACTTGCAACAAGCTGCACCCACGTTCCTCCCCCCCCAGAACCACAAGGGTACGGCTCACATTTGCTTATTGAGTTATAGGGCACTGGTGTGAGAGCATAATGGAATTTTCATTGACTTGATTTATTCCAGGTATGATCTGTCATGAAGAAGAGGGTCATGGGACAAAGTCACTAACAAGCTACAGATAAAGGTCTGATGGAGAGACAGACTGAAGCACAGACACTGACAACTTGGACATGGCTGCAAACAAAGAAAATATTTAAAACGGTCCACATCTAAAACTGTTTAAAAATTTTTTTACTTATCCTTGTGATAAAGAACACTTTAGAATGGAAATTTACTTTAATATGGAAATAATATACTTTAAAAGAATACACTTAATTGTGAATCAAATTGAATGATTTCACTTAGCCTAATTGCAAGTTTGTTTCAATTAAATGAAAATGTATTTATATGTATTTATGTATTTATTTATATTAAATTCAATGTAATTTCATAATCACCATTGTTATTAGAAATGGACTGCCGAATATACTCATATTTGACTGACAAGCATTTGGTACACTAAAATATTCTTTATTGTAAGTAATGTATTTAAATATATTTGTAATTGCACATTTTTAATGATGAAGTTGCAATTTAGCATAATTAAAATATATTAATTTCAAATGTAATATCGAATATCACACTACAGTCAAAAATAGTCTCGGTTTCCTGCGTTTTAGTATGTTAGTCACCATAAATAAATAAAGTAAGTGTACTTCTTTAAAGCATAACAAAAGATTATTAATTTATTGCAAGTGCACAAATAAGCACACTTTTTCTATACTATTAAGGTTTACCAAATTTTCAGTTTTAATGGACTTTTAGTTTGTATCACCTTGTTTTCTTTTGTTCCCCACTTTCCCACTCTTCATTTGTTACCATGATTACTGATTTAGTTGCACACCTGTTTCTAGTCTGCTTTGTTATACTGTGTTGTGGCGAGCAGGACGAGGCCGAGGGACGTGAGAGAACGGCGCGAGGCCGGTGGGGTGAGTGATAATGAATGACACCGGTGAGACGCATCTCTCACAGAGGAGCGGAAGCATAAAAGGAGGACGACAGTGAAGATCGAGAGAGGAACAGGCCAGATTTTACGTTGTGTTTTGTAGCCAGCAGTCGTCCGCGAGGGGCTGCTGGCGGATACTTGTGTTTTTGTATTTCTTTTATTTTATTATTAAATCTTTAAATGTTCGCCGCCGGTTACCGCCTCCTTTTTCCCTGAATCTTATGTGTTTTTAAGCCCTCAGTTTTCCTCACTTCCATGTCATATATTGTCTTTACGTTTGCAAAGGTGCCTTTGTTGTTAAATAAAATCCCGTTTTGATGCATTTGGAACCATCACTCATATCCTTGCCTGGCCACATTGATCCATCTATTCTCCTATGTAAGGTCACCGGGATGCTGGATGCTACCCATCATTTTGTCCCAAGGCAGGGAAACACCCTGGATAGATGCCCAGTCAATCACAGAGTAACAGTGATTCAAAACACAAATAAATCAAATGCCAGAGAAGTTTGAGACAAAAGTGGAGAATGTCTGTATCTCTACACTAGAGATGTTGAGTCAGAGAGGACTGTGTCTGCAGTCACCAGAGATCCGCACAGATCACATATCTCCAGTGCATTGTTCAACACTCTGATCATCCTGCACCTGCTCGGGAAACTCGACTTTTATGAAACACGTAGTTCTGTCTTTGAATTTAATTGAAATGTAGTGACATCTGGTTGCAATATGAGGAGAGGAACATGCTATTCAATACATCTAACCTTGCTTAATTTATGACATAGAAAGGCGCTCAAACATTGTGTTCGAAAGTCATGGGTCCCGTTTGTGGGTCATCCATCAATAGAGAATTTGGAAATGTCAAAAAGATCCTTAAGCCAAAAAACATGACACTTTATGCATGCTTCCTGTCAGTCACACTTTTTTATTGTTTCTGTGCATTTTTGTTGTTATTTCTAGAGCACAGCTTCAAATCCAGCTGATTTCTCTGCTTTATGTTGACTGTCAGTCTGATAAATAAAAGAAATCTACTTCAGATGTCCAATATGTTGCCCAAGGCTGAGGGATCGGTTCTCAGGTATTGGAAAGAATAGTGTGGCAAACCATCTGTCAGTAAACAAGTTATTCTGAAGCATGATAAATATGGTAAGGTCGGTTTGTAAACAGCAGTAATGGGATTTTAAACTGCAAAAGAGTTCTTGCCCAGCCTCCGTGACCCCTGCTATTAGACTGACTCACTTAATGTGTGAGGGCATTATTTGGATAGACTGGTGATATATGGGCCTTCAGTGTCATTTTCATGTTGTGGCATATGATAAAGTGGGCCAGCCTTTGGTCCAGGCCATCTCATTAAATTCTCAGCTGTTGACTGAAGGTCTAAAGTACACAATTCATAATTCTTCAGTGGCACACACCGGCACTTCTTCCTCAATGACCCACTTACATTCAAACACTCAGATTATGGCTTCCTTTCATCGAGCCATTCTCACAAAGAAATTTTCTTTGACACAATATACTACAGGCCTATTGCATAGTTATGTAATGAAACCCTAGCTGATTGGTTCTCCCAGCGCAGCCAATGGATCTCTCTTTCCTATCTACACAACCTGGTCCAGTTCAGTCCTGTGAGACAATTTCCCTTAGCCCTCCCCCTCCCCAGCACCACCTGTCTAGATCTGCTGTTGTTTTTTCTACATTACCTTGCAGCAGCTGCATGCATCCAAATCCCTGTAAATCTAGTTTACCAAGATTAAACTTACCAACGGTCCATTCTTATAAATAAAAGCTGTTGAAATCTATTCCAAGAGTTGTCATTATTGAATACTGTTCTGTGAATGTGACTGCAAAACCCTTACCTTTTATGTTATGGATAGTTTAAATTGGTTACATTTTGGCACAACACAACACCAGAAATTTCTGAGAATATGTGTAGTTTTCTATCAGAACTGTAATTTCTAGTGAAAAGGGACACTCAAAATAATATAGTCTTTCTTTAAAAAAAATATCTGGCCACATATTATTTAAGAAGAAAGGCATTATGAAGTTTTTACCCATTTAGTTTTACTAGTACTCTTGAGTTTTCCACCCTCAGCATAGATGTGGTTTTCTGCTCACACCATGAGCCCTGCTAGTAGTGAGCTTATGGAAAGATAATTGAATTAATTTTATATTTAGCCTAAATTACAGAGTTTGGTGGTAATTTTTTACGGGTTGTAGGTCATATTTGACCTCCCTTCTATATCACTGTCAGATGGTTGGAAAAAATACTTATAATCAAACAGTCATCATAGGAATATGCAATGTTTTTATGCTATCAACATTCACATGGTATATATCCATGATTCATGTGACACGTTCTCTATGAGCTCCAATGTGTTATTGGTAATCAATGTGTTACTGTTGAGAACATGAATTTAGTTCAGCATCTGTTACCACGTTTGCACCGTTTGGCTTAGTCACTCATACCAAGGAAGTGAGCATGCTGAGTTATACTTTTTACACGGCTGGAAAAAAATGATTGGCGCAAAACGGCTCCGCATGAAATCTCCGTAGTTCCTCTCCTGTTAATAGAAGAGTTGTTGTGAGACATGCATCATTCTTATGACATAATGAGGTCATAACCAAGTCCAGAATATCCACAGGAACACAAACATTTAGCTGTAAAGCCTGGAAATTTTGAAAATGTTGGTTTTCTTTCAGCTCTCCCTTTTCTTATGATGACAGTCGTGGCTTTGAGAAATGGTTTGCTTATGCGTTTTCCTCACTGTTTGAGTGATTCCACTGGTCACCCAGCATGATCCCAATCACAGTCTACATGAAAGCACTCCAGTCAGCCCGGTGGGCCTGCAATAGACAAGAGAATGACTCAATCATGATTCAGAGCCACAGCTTAAATATCGTTTTCTAAAGTCTTAATTCAAATCCAGCCTGCTTGATGCCCATCCAGTCAGTATATATTGCTCAAAATAACTATAAAAGGTAATGCAGACCGCAATGATACCATTAAGTGCTATCTCATCTCTTTTGCCACATGAATTTTTTTTATTTAGAGCCCACTTTAAGTGCATTTATTTCCCATGGGTTGATTTTCATTAACACTAACAGAATAATTTTTTTTATTTTATTTTTGTAAAGGCCACATTTAAGACTGCCTTGCAAACATTTTAAAATGCCTTCATCTTTATTTTTTGCTAATTTTCAGATGCTGTTTTTATATATAAGACATATAAGGAAAAAATACCTGTGAACATAATATAATTATTGTTTAGAATTTGTAACCAAGGAGTAAAAAAAAAATAGGGACTGCAGTAGGATACGTAAACTTGTGTATCTTAGTTATGAAAGCAATCCTAGCAAGACAAAAGGAGTATGTTCCAATGATAAAAAATAATAACAATAATACATTTCCATCACAGAATTCTAGTCAACACAATACATTTGAGATATACTGGTGCTGGAAATGCCACTATTGTGACATTATCACAATTATACATTTTTTTTTTTTTTTTTTACATCTTAGTTGGACATTGTAGCTGTTAGTTTTTGAGTTTCTTTTTAAAAAGTCCACAGGGTCAAAAGAGCCATAGTTGAAGAAACAGCCATATCTGAAACAAATGTTTCACTAATTTTGTCGGCTGTAATACGTACATTAAACAGACTCACATTTTAAGCTGACAATGACATCACTAATGCTGATGAAATGCATGAAATTGTAATGAAATGTGCAGCCATTTCCTAATACAATGAGGGTTTGGAAAGTCTATGTTATCTGGGAGATGATTGCTTATCACCCCCTGCCAAAAATGTAGATGATATTATAATTTGAAGCCGGATGAAATGGATTTTCAGGTGAGCGTTGTCAGAGGGTTTAATGTAATGCAGTAACTGGATTGAAAAAAAGGCACAGAATAGCAGTAAATGTGTTGTACAGCCTTTGTGATGAAAGATTTAAAACTAAAACCTTTCTCAGTGTGCCTTCCAAAATATTCCAACTAAGAAACCTGTCTAACAGTCTTCATGAAATCAGCTTCAGTGAGTTTTGCTTGATGGAATAAATAATGTTTCTGCATAAATGCAGTGTAAAATCAAATCAAACAAGACCATAATATCAAACTTTGTTATGCTGCAATTTTAGTGAGAATTCAACCTTTTTACAAGGTCCAAGGATTTTCTCATCATTATCTTAATGAGGAAGGATTTTAACTTTGTGTGTGAGTGAGTTTTCACAGCTCAGGAGAGCCGCCGTCCCAGAGACATTCTGAGAGAAATGAGAGAGGCTTTAAAAGGCCTCGCTGGATGTTAAAGATTTTATGGATGCTTTTATTCACTTGTAACTCCTCATTCTCCTGTCACAGTAAATAAACACAAGGATATTTCACACATTAAAAACTTGCAAGAAGACCAGGAGTATATGATAGTTAGTCGTCAACAGTTGAACACACACATTCACATGGGTGGAAGCATAATGCATTTTATCTAATTGTAAGTGGTCTTATTTAAACTAAAAAAAACAGAAAACAGAAAACAAAGAAAAAAACATTCTAGCCCAACATTGCCCCATCCAATGGTGTAAATTTCACAATATTTGCAATTAAATGAAAATGATTTATAGTTTAAATTTATATTGCATGCAATTCCTGAACATCGTTATATGTAATTACTTCTATTGTCTTTGATATACTGACGTGACTAACTTTAAAGCAAAACTAATGGCAGTGGCAATATACACATTTATACAAGTGTTAATAGGGATAGATGATATTTACACTAAGTGAAAATAGCATTTATTTATTTTTTGCCATAGATGCTATTTGCACTATAAGTACAAATAGCGATAGCTGCTATTTACTGAAGTTTAAAATAGCAGTAGATTCTATTTACACTAAGTGAAAATAGCAGCATTTTCTTTGCGATATGCTGTTTGTACCAAGTGAAAATAGCTACAGATTCTATTTACACTATTTAAAAAGAGCAATATTTTCTTAGCACTAAGTGTAAATAGCAGTTATATGCTTATTATACTTATTAATAGTGGCAGATATTATTTGCACTTCAGTGTTGTCGTACATTAAACGGTATGCAATAATAACATAGAGTGTAAATTATTGTATTTATTAAAATTATTAAATATATTCCTCCTTATTGGGACAATAAAGCAATATTATACACCTACCCCAAAAAACGACTTTACACGTTAGACACTTTATTTCCACTTTGCGAATATTTTCTTAATTTTTAATGAACATAAATGCATTTTAATGGGAGCTTGTTTCCGCCACTGAATAATAAAAATAATAATAATAATTGCTACTTTTTATCTCACAATTCTGACTTTTTTCTGCGCAATTCTGCCATTATATCTTGCAATTCTGAGAAAAAAATAAAATAAAATTTATTCAGTGGCGAAAACAAGCTTCCATACCTTTCCGAACTGATATGTGATGGAAAAAGGGAGAAGAGCAAGTTCAGCAAAAGGCGGATTCGAACACAAATCGTTTTGCGTTAAAATTTCCTGCCATACCCCTAAACTATTGCTATTTATTATCGACAAGCCAGCGTCTTCCATAATTGTGTCCTTCCCAACCAGACGTCAGTGGGAGTAAGTGTAAATAGCCTCTGCCAACAAGACGGGCTATTTTCACATATGTGTGAAACAATATATTTTATACAATTAAGCACACTTCTTTTTCATGAGTGTAGACAGGCCTCACCTCCCTAGACCGCAGTTCACATAGTAGAATTTCCTGGCTTATTGCATAAGCTTGCATTGCAGAACATATTAAACCGTTTTTAATATCTGAGTCAAACAGTAGTAGATCAAGTAAAACATATGGTTTCTCTTGATTTTTATTCCAATGAGATGTTTAACCCCCAAAATAAAATCAACCCCAAAATAAACTCCAAAACAGCGTGAGTACATTTTCAAAGCCCTGGTACTATTTCAGACAGCTAATAAGCATGGGAACCAGATAAAACACAAACGCAGACTGAATTTGACCACACTCCATGAAGAGCGCAGTCATCTCTATTGTGACCTAAATTAACAGTAAAACATTCCCTTGTGCATTTAGCCATTAAGAGTGGAGAAAAGCCAGAAGTTTGTGCGATACAGCCACGCACTGCCAGACCAAACAGCACAAACTCTAAATTAGCTTTACGTGACTGAGGCTCATATCAGGGAGAATAATTTATAGGGCCATAAATAAGTAATTGCGTTGAGTTAGAATGTTTCAAGTTTGATACACAACATTGTATAATATTTGGACACATGCTGGTGGCAGATCGATGTTTGTGTGGACGCTGTGGGCAAACAGATGTCAGTAAGGGTGGTCAGCGTAAAAGATGTCCGTCAGATATTTCAGGACTTCAGGATCAGACCAGACCAAAACCAGCCTTCACACTAGACACCAAATGAATCCCGCGACTCTCCACATTTCATTTTTTGTGTCTTTTCTTCTTCAGATCTCACCAACCCCGAAGAATTCACCCCACACTGTAAGACCACACACACACACACACACACACACACACACACACACACACACACACACACACACCTTCCCTCTCACTGCTGTCTTTATTCTAATCTTCTCTTGATATGTTTTTCATTTTATAGCAGCAATACACTTTTAGCAGAATGATATAAGTACAATCCTATGCATAAAAAAGACTAAACTCATCAGTGTAAATATGTTTAGCAGTTATGGCCCTCAGGATAGTCATAATGTGGATAGTCTAAGATGTATTTTATGATAAATTGTGGAACTGCACTGTGTGAAATTCAAGCAGTATCCTTATGTGTAATTCAATATGACAAAGAAATATATCACCCTTCATTGACTCCTTTTTCTTTTCTTTTTAATCTGAACGATCAAACCGTTCTTCTATTATAGTTCTAATACTTTTTAAACCAGTTACTCTAATTTGTATTTAACCTTTTTTTTCTCTCAATGTTGAATCTCACTATATTCATTACACTGTATTTTAGTGTAATGAATATACACTGTATATTACACTGTAACAATGACACCTTAAAATAAAGTGTAACCTGTGATTTTTTATTTAAATTTTTACCAGCAGAAATGAGGGGCAGTACACCAAGTACTACATGCTGTATAAATACATATTTAAATAATAATTTTTTCACATTACAGTAATGAGATTTTAACATTTGGGAATTTAGAGGAGGGGGTGTTTAATTATCTAGAAATTATGTCACGATACAGAATAATCCTAAAAATAGATTTAATTATATTTAAGATAATATATTTTCTTATGTTCCTTGTAATATTGGAATGATATATCAACCAGACATATTTAATTATTTGAAATCTGTACTTTGACCATTATGAAACTCAGAATGCAAATATGAAAATAAACAATATGTTAATGATGTCTTAAAACAATATGTTAACAATATATTAAGCATGTTAAATATACTGAGAACATCCCTATGTTAAAATCTTCTTTGAAAGTGTTGTTGTTGTTGTTGTTGTTGTTTTTTGTTGTTTTTTGTTGTTTTTTGTTGTTTTTTGTTGTTGTTGTTGTTGTTTTTTTTGCGATCTTTAACCTCTTCGCTGTAAATATCTGTACATGAAAGCTGTGTGTATACAACCTTTAAAATCATTTGGGGAAGAATGTGGCTGATAAAGAAAAACAGCTGTTGGTATGTTAAAGTGTCTGGTAATATTTATGAGTGTTACTCAAATAAGAAATTCAAGAAGTACAACTGTGGCAGCTGTGACATCAAAATGTCACAGCTACGGCCCTCTTCAGCCGGCACCTTGGAATTCACGAGTATCGCTTTCACTTTGGACGCCAGGATCCATCTCTCTCTCAAACCAGGACTGACAGAACAGCACCCGAGTGCTCGGACTGCCATAGGACTGGGGCGGCTTGGGAAAAGAGATGTGGCACTTTAGCAGATCCTGAGATTTCGGGGCAGGTGCGGAGATGTCCTGCAGTGTGAGTAAAGGAACAGGTCTAAGAACAGCAAGGGGTAAAGTGAGAGTAATATCCATGTGCGTTAGACCTGTTATAGCGCCGATAACAAGGCATTCTCTTGCATTCTCAGTGAATGGATTATATTTTCATCTGTTTCATTAAAGGTTGGCCCTTCAGATGCATTTAGAATATACTTTTTTCTAAATCAAAATTTCTAGAAGATTCCATCAGACAAAGAATGTCTGTAAATGCTACATAATTCCTTTGTGGGATATGGGATATATTGACAGGCTCTCCCTGTGATCAATGTTATTGGTTCCGATTACCATTCAAGAGTCATATTGCCTCCTTGGAACAACGACAACCTTTTCTTTTCTGAACATTCATTCGCCCGGTTTTTTTTTTTTTTTTTTTTTTTTTTTTTGCGACAGATTTTGGGGGTGAAAGTTTTAACATGAACAACACATGCATTAACTGCGCTTCTTCTCTCCCTTTTTTACTCACTAGTCTTTTCTTCTCACAGCGTCCCCAACAGTATACATATTTTCTGAGGCTTTCTATATTTATCCCTTTTACATTCTATTAGTGCAAATTATCTACAATAAACAAAGACATGAAACAAATTAAAGAATTTTTTGAGGTTATTACATCAACAATATAACTTTTATGTGACTGGGTAGATATGTCATGAATGTTTGTCAAACCTGACTCTTCTGAAACAAAATGTCACATGTGGCAAAATGTTCTTGGTGGCGTAGATTCGACAAGCTGCTGGAAACATTCCTCAGAGATTTTGGTTCATATTGACATGATCGCATCACACAGTTGCTGCAGATTTGAATCTCCCGTTTCACCAAATCCCAAAGATGCTCTATTGGATTGAGATCTGGTGACTGTGGAGTCAGTTTCAGTATAGTGAACTTATTGCCATGTTCAAGAAATTCCTCAAGTTCCCAAGAAACCCATTTGAGATGATTTGAGCTTTGATGTGTGTTATCCTGCTGGAAGTACCCATCAGAAGTTGATGCACTACGGTCACACTGAATGGACATTATCAGCAACAATACTCAGGTCGGCTGTGGTGTTTACAGGACGCTCAATTGGTATGAAGAGGCCCAAAGTTTGCCAAGAAAATGCCACCACCACCACCAGCCTAAACTGTTGATACAAGGCAGGACTGATCCATGCTTTCATGTTGTTTACGCTGAATGTTGCAGCAGAAATCAAGACTCATCAGAGCAGGCAACGTTTTGACTGAATTTTTGCCCAATTTTGGTGAGCCCGTGTGAATTGTAGCCTCAGTTTTCCTGTTCTTGGCTGACAGGAGTGTCACTCGAGTGTCTTCTGCTGCTGGAGATCTTCTGCTTCAAGGTTCAAAGCGTTGTGAGATGCTCTTCTGCAGACCTCAGTTGTAACAAGTGCTTATTTGAGTTACTGTTGTCTTTCTATCAGCTCAAACCGGTCTGGCTATTCTCCTCTGACCACAGAACTTTGCAGCTCACTGGATACTTTCTCTTTTTCGAACCATTCCCTGCCTGTAACCCAGAGATGGTTGTGCGTGAAAATCCCAGAGGATTAGCAGTTTATAAAATACTCAGACCAGTTTGTCTGGCACCAACAACCAACGTTCAAAGTCACTTAAATAACTTTTCTTCCTCATTCTGATGCTCAGTTTGAACTTCAGTAGATCATCGGTCTCAGAGATCATCGGTCTCACTGAGCAAACCCCACTGAAGCCACGCTCCTCACCACCAATCACACACCTTCAGATTCACGAAAGCCTCTTCTCCTGGCGACCAAATGTCTGATGTTCACTTCACCACAACATTTCTCCTGATTGTTTTCCCAAAACTCCTGCTATGCAGTATCCACATTTCATCCCATAATAGATAGCTGTCACCTTCCCGAAACTCCAGTTCCAGCAAAGCTCACTTCCAGACCAAATAACGTTTTAAATGCTATTCATTTTGGATTATTTTAAATCTCATTAACTCGCAAATGACGCATTCTAAATAAAATGTATTCACCATATGGATTAGAGTTGAATCAATTTCCTGATTACAATTTTTCACTCTCATTTTTTTGGTGCCATCATATCAAGCTCACAGTGAAGGTAATGTGTCACGGATCTTTCTCATCTCTCACTCTCTGATTTTGTTATCCTCCCTAATACGCAAGTGGATCAATTTCTATGGAAATTGGGTTTTTCTTATTCAGAGAATTCCAAAAAGGGTTGTGTTAACACATAATTATTATTTTTTATCACCATCAATATTTTATGTTAAAACTTACATAAGAAAAATATATATTTAAGGAGAATTTAATATTTTAGGTGCTATACCCTTGTGAAAAAGAAGTACACTTTAGCATACTTTTAAACATATTACTTATAACATAGACATATAATACACTTAAAATATAAAATGTGAACTGAATATAATGTTTTTGGACACTTAATTTAATGTTAATTCCAATTTAAATGAAAATGCATTATAGTTTAATTTATAATAAATTAAATTTTCTGAACATTAAAGCACTTTTTGACCCAGTAAGGTAAAACTTGAGAACTTACTACAAATCTTTATGTGTAATTAATTATTTCTATTGACTTATTTCTATTTCTATTGACTGTTCAATTCAATTATGCTGCCGAAAGACAAACATTTATAATAAACAAAAAAAATTTAATGTCATTTCTATTGAAACTTGTGTCATGTATTTAAATATATTTGTAATTACACATTTGTAATGATGTTGTAATTTAGTGCATTGAAATTAAATTAAATTAACCTTAAGTTACACACAGTTAATTGCACATTACAGTTAAAATTATAATCAAGTGCTTTACATGTGCTTATTAAAATATTAAAACACTTAATTTGACATTATTTTAAAGTGCACTTATACATAATTTGTTAAGAAACAGTTCATGGAAATTTACACAAATGCCTTTTATTTCAGCACTATTATATCATCAGCATTCTGCAAGTACAGTTTATTAAATATACTAGATTTGAAGTATTAACGTTGAACCGTCACTCTTCGTCACTTCAGTTTAAAATCTCATAACTGGCCTTTTTATTTCCTGAAAAGTGATTTCTAAAAAAAAAAACACTTTAGAGCATTGTGGGAAAACCATCACCTGAGTGACATTTACTAAATGATCCACCACTAAACTCACTCCTCACCGAGAGTGAGTTCATCCCCGGAGCCCGGTTCATCTAATGAGGCAGCAAAATAAAGAAGTATTTGGGAAGTCTAGCCCTCCAAATCTTCACGGTTCAGAGGGCGAGTGTCACCAGTGGCGGGGAATTAGACGAGCCAGCTGGGGCTGGGGTGGCTCCTATCGAGTGCAAGTGTTTCCTGAGGCAGTGAAAGACTCTTCCAGGTACACTGCAGTCTGCCGAGCTGATGAACCACATCGGGACCCGGTGGTTCCAGCCAAAATATTACAGACCGGGACCAGGGAACAAAGAGCTCTATTCACTCCATTCCGAAGCGGACGGGTTGTGAAAGTTTATTAAACCACTGATGTGATTTTTTCAAAGCTGAATCACTGATGTAATTCACTGTTAAGGATGAGCAAATTTACTTTTGACCTTTTCTGCTTCCTACTTGGTTTTATATTAATGCCTCAAGATAATGTTATTACGTATTACAAATGTAATGTATACTTTACATCACAGTATGGGTCAATTCATTGTTATAATTGGCCTGAAAAACAACCGGCCAGTTTCTTTTTTCTTTTCTTTTTTTTCTTTTGCAGAACTGTGCACATTCATCTTTTCCAGCAAATCTTTATTTTTTCATTTTTCATTTTTTTTAAATGTGTTTGTTTAACAGTGACCTCTGGAACAGAGGTGTTTATTGTCCTCTTGAAAGAATTAATAGGATGTAGTTTCATCCTTACAAAGCACAAACTCTCTGAAGATTTCCGTTGTGATTGTGCAAGCAAAAAAAATAAATAAAAAAAACTGCTGAGTTTTCTCCACACACTGCCGCTAACAAAATTCTAGCAGTTATTCAATTGGACAAATAGCATGATATTAGCCATTGGTGTGTGTAATCTTTTTTATGAGTGTATTAATAATATTATACAGCTATCAGTTTAGATGAACTTTGTAAACCTGAGTGCAAATGTCAATGCAGCCAAAACTAAAGTTGTAACCATAAAATAAATAATCAAATATCAGACTATCATTCTTTTATATAATACATTTTAAAAAAGAAATTTTTTTATGACCAAATAATATAATATAATATAATATAATATAATATAATATAATATAATATAATTTTGGTGGAGATTTAAGACTGTTTAGGAGTTTTTCAATAGGATTTATGAGTTTTTATGCTCTTGAACAATTTTTACAGATATATGTTTTTCATCTGACAGTGACGTAAGATAATTTAATGTAATTGTAACATGTTATGTTTCATTGTGTTTACTTGCCTGCGCGTCCTATTTCTAGTGGGTGTCAGTTTCATTCAGTTCACTGGTTTTTCGTTAATTAGCTCATTAGTTCCTCAGTTCTGTGTCCTGTCTCGTCAGTG